>CM060446.1:15966067-16602869 GCA_030545235.1 Helianthus tuberosus | reverse complement strand
TTTAGCATCAGTACCATTTGGATGCTTAACAGTTATATTATATTCAGAAACATCAACAAGGTTGAACATATTTTTGCTAGACATGACCATATGCTGGTTTGCACCAGAATCAATAATCCAGTTTAGATTCTGTGATGAAAACAGTTTTGAGTTGAAACAGAAAATATTTTTGTATTCAGAGAAAGAATTGAAACATTTACCTCCTACATTGGACTTATTTGTGTCCTTTGTTTTATTCTCATTAAGCATACCTAGCAACTTAGAAAATTGATCAGCAGTTAAAGAGTTCAAAGAGCTAGTATTTTTATCATTCACAGTATTATTCATAGAGGAACCAGTACCACTACTAGCAGCAATTTTAGACCTAGTCCACTGGTGACTACTTTGAGAAGGTTTTGGTCTGTAATTTGAGGGATAACCATGCAGTTCAAAGCATTTATCAACCGTATGTCCAATCTTGTTACAATGAGAGCACTTTAGATTTGGGTTAGGACCTTTGTTAATTTTTTTCTTGTTATCATTGAAATTGTTAGATTTTGCAGCAAAACCAACATTAGGAATCTTAGAAGAATTGTTTGATCCTCTATGAGATTCTTCTCTAGAGATGATAGAAAAAGCAGTCTTGATAGTTGGTAAAGGGTCCCTTGTTAACAGATTGGTTCTAACAGGTTGATAAATGTCATCTAATCCCATTAAGAATTGCATAAGTTTGATTAGCTGATTGAATTCATTAAATTTTGTAGAAGCATTGCAAGTACAGGAAGGTAATTGAAGCATGGCATCAAATTGTTTCCACATAGTGTTAATTTTATGATAATATTCAGAAACACTAGCACCATTCTGACTAACAGAATTGTTTTTTTGATACAAGCCAAAAACAACTGAACCATCTACTTTATCATAAGTGTCTTTCAAATCATCCCAGACTTCAGAAGCAAGTTTTGAGTACACTTGACCAACGTATAATTCATCAGAAACAGAATTTAGAATCCATGTTAACACAATAGAGTTGCAACGATCCCATTGACTAGCAAGAACATCATCAGTTGTTGACCTAGCACATGTTCCATCAATGAAACCTATTTTGTTTTTTTGCCATTAGTGCAAGTCTCATGGCATTTGACCAAACTACATAGTTTTCGGTTCCTTTTAGTTTTATATTGACTATAGTGAGACCACTAGAATCACTAGCATGAAGATATAAGGGATCACTAGCATCAAGTTTGATGACAAAAGTAACAGAGGACTCAGTTTTGTCACCCATATAAGCAGATAAGGCAAACAGTCAGACAAGCAAATAAATACAGAGATATGAACCAAACAGTCAGGCAAGAAACACAACCAGAAAAGGAACAGCACACAGAAGGTATCGACGAAGCCTGGACAGAGGTCCGATCAGAGGTTCGTCACTCAAGGGTGCCTCCGCAGACGGTAACCAGGGAGCTACAAACAAACAAACAGACCAGACAACCACAAGACAATCAAATGCAACAGAGTGAACCCTCTCTGTGTCCCAAAACAAGTCGGTCTTGCCTAAAACCCGGTATCAGTATGCCTAGACACAAGACTTAGGGATGCAGAAAGCAAAAAAATAATTAAAAGAGAGAGGAACGATCTCACAGTGGGTGCGTAAAGCTCCAGTGGATCAGGCTTGTAACCTTCACTTAGGGTTACAAGCACTTGATCAGAAAACCAAGTCCAAGCCCTGTTAGTTTGCCCTAAAAGGGACTAACGAGGACCTCCTTCAAGCGTATCCAAGAATCAACCAAACCCTAGAAATTAGGGTTTCAAAACACCGCAGTGGTACAGGCAGCAAGAGAAGGGGATCACCAAATATTGAAGCCGGCAGACCCTTAGGACTACCAAGACTTCAGTCAACCGGAGAAACAAACTCGCCTCGGATCAGAAAACCCTAGAACGATTCCAGAGAAACAAACCTTCAAGAGATGCAGCGGAAGATCACCAGAGCACCGATTCAACCTCGGAGCTCTGATACCATGTCAGAACTCAAGGATCAAACAGTTTTATTATGTAATCTTAGCACCAAATACAATGATTGAACAAATCTGTCATCACAGATTAACAAACGAACAAATAAACAAAAAAGATCTCCAACAGGATGATCGGTACAAGTAGAAGATAAACCCTAGACTCGCGAATGTACGTGTGAGGATAGGGAACAAGAGCAGCGAACAAAAGAGATAAAGACAAGAAATGAGGAGCTCGAGTGTATAAGCCCTGGAACCTTCTGCCCATTATAAGGGTTAGAAACCCTAAACACCAGCTAATCACCAGATGTCTTTAAACGGCTACAAGCCCAAGTGAAGGAGCCCAGCTGCAAAGCAAGCCCGAGACAAGAGGAGAGCCCAAACTCCAAACCTCACAAAGAAACAAATAAAAAGAAACTGTTATATATAAGTAAGTAAAATATAAAAATAACAGGCACATTTATACTGAAAATACTAGTATTTTAACACCTTTGCCATTTGGGTCGCATCCTGAGAACATCTTGGTGGCGGTTGGCATGAGCACGCACTTAAATGAGAAGAAAGGGCTTCATGTACCAGTTTACAATTCCGGGGATGAAACTAAGTTTCTTTTCCCTTTTCTCTTTAATAGTCTTGTCTTGTTGAGGCCTACCCTTTTTGCCTTGTAGTTTTGAGTGTTTATGATATTTTTTTCTGGATGATGTGCCTGGAGACATGGGTGTGAGGCCATTGCGAAAACACGAGAAACCCTGGTTATCGCAGATTGCTGGCCAATTTCTGGGGCCCCAAGGCTGCGATATCGGTTAATTCAGTTTTCTACACACCCCTTGTTTATTATATTCGTAGACACATTTTAAAATTATAGGTTGTTATAAAATCATCCAATCGGATCCGAACCGATGGTATGATCGATTCAATAACTGATCCCATTTTTTAAATATTTATCTCAAGTCTCAACTCAACCTGCCTCTTAACTTATTTCCACTAATATAAAAAAGAATTGTGTATCATGTTACCAAGTTAGAACTCATTTTTAAAATATTTACTTCAACCATCGTTATCATTAACCTAAATACAAATGAAGAATCAAAACAAACAAACAAAAAAAAAAAAATGAAGAATCATCTCATAGTCGGCCTCTATAGTATTTTTAACTCATGTGTTGGTTGATCCTTCCACCCGAGTTTCATGTTCTCAATGGTCGGCCATAAACATTAAAAAATACAAACATTTGATCCTCCTCATGATTAAAAGATTTAAGATACCCACCCTGCCTGCTGTCTCAACTATATGTTTTCAAATCAAACACCACTATGTTTTCTCCAAATTTATCCTTATTTCTGCTGCTACTCATCTTCTTTACGTTGTTATCTCATGGAGTTTCATATATACTTCATGATCCTCAAATGCAACAATCTTCAGATACAATGTTGTTCCGTTTCCCATCTTCCGGGGTGATTAATCGGGGAATTGAACGAATTCTTCTTGAAAGCGCGGTCGGGGATGATAATTCGTCTCTGGTTTTGGCGGATAAGAGAACAAGAAGGAAAGATCCTAGCAATGATTTTAAATACTACACCGGTGGATGGAATATCAGTGACCATCATTACATTTTTGTAAGTCTAAACTTTATTTATGCTTCTAGCTAGGTAAACCAAAATTATAATTTCATCAACTTGTTGCTCGTTTACCTACCTGTCGTAATTTTTTCTATTGTTGATGAAATAGGTACGTATTTTAATAGGAATGAGAGACTTGTATGCACAAGAATCCATAACTCACAAAATAATAATTGTAAAACATTTTCAATAGTATAATTTATATTTTGTATTGTTGGTTTTTTTATATTTAATATGAATTAAGTCTACTCTCTTGGTTATCTTGAACGAAATTAATATTTCGGTATGTTTTCTAATTCATTTAAGAGTCTAATAAAAACTTAACCGAATTTGATGAGTGAGTTATTAAACTATTTTCTATTTAACATATAAGTCTAGTAAATATCTCAGTTACATGTACTGTATTGTATTGTATTGTACTGTACTGTATTGTTTTTTTTTTTTTTTGGAACTGCGACTTTTTTTGTATTAGGCTACAAGCACTCCCCAAATTGGAGATCCCCGTTGTCCCACTCTGGCCAGACTATGTTGTCTTAATCGGGCTTAGGTTGGCTTCAGAGTTGGGCTTGGACGTTCCCCGGGGAAACCATACCACCGACTGCCACTTGACAGTCGTTGTGCCACCTCAAGAGCAGAATTCTCTAGCGTAACACACGGTGGGACGAAAACCAGGGTGGGCTCTGGATAGAGCCTGGCACCTCTGCAAGGAGGCTATGCTCTATCCATCATTGCCTAAACGTTTGCTAGGAACAACTTATATCATAATAACATAAGAGTCTAGTAAATATTTCAGTTACATGTATTGTATTGTTAGAAAGAAAAACGTTTGCTAGAATGTAGCTAGTGTTTTTTTATCGCATAGCATTTATATGATTCATCAAACTTCTATATTCTATTCTATATATTTTAATATTTCACTTTGATAAATAATGACATCCCTCCACGTTCAAGCAACTTTCTTTATTCAAACACAATTTATACACGTATTCAAGTTTGTTTGACTTGATATATATATTTTTTAGTTTATTTTAAACTAATAATTGCATATAATTTTGGTTTTTACAGTCAGTATCATTTACTGCTGCACCCTTGTTTGCTATTGCTGCAATCTGGTTCGTTGGATGTGGTGTATCCTTGCTTCTAATATGTTGCTGTTACTGCTGCTGCAGGAGACACCCTTATTATTCGAAAACCGCATATGCATTTTGTCTTTGTCTTCTCTCCCTCTTCACCATTTCAGCCATGTAAGATACTCTTTGCATATTCACTATCATTAGCTAGTCAGATCTTTAATCGGTCGTGGACTGTAGATATGTTTCGTTAATAAAAAATGTCCGTCTTAAGTTAGAAAGTTCATAAACTGCTGAGACATGACCGAAACCAAAGCATGTTGCCAGGTTTAGTTGGTTTGAAATATATATAATTCGGTTCACGGTTAAGTTTTGACGACTCGAAAGTTTATGGTTTGGTTAACAGTTTGAAACTTGAAACCAGTCTTGTAAAACAAATCGGCCTTTTATATTATTTTTTTTTTCATTTTAGAAAATTATGAAGTTATGCATACAACCATACTTCTCATTTTTACAAAAACATTTTGTCCAAAACCGCTATAGGTTTGGGTTCTGATAAAAAGGATTTTTATCCTAAAAGGTGTAGGAAGCCACCAGGGAGATGTCACGTTTCCAAGGAACCAAAAATGCGGATGACACCATGTTGAAAGAAAAAGGCGGATAACATATAAATGGATGACACCATGTGATAATTTTCGTTCCTACACATTTTAGGATAATAATCTTTTTTAGCGTAACCCACCCTAACCACTGTAATATAGTTAGCGCCTAGCAGTTCGGCCTAGAATTTTCATCAAAGTTGGCCAAACACATTTTGAGTAGATTGGTTGTGGATGAGAGGAGAAGTCCACGGGTAAAGAATGTTTGGGTGTGCGAACTACCGGAAGGTCTTCACACAAGCAATCAAAAACAAATCCGTTAGCGTCTAGTGGGCAAAGCAGACAATATTGGTTGTTATGAGGAGCCAGATGTTTCAGTTTATGTGTGTGTTTGTGTTTTGTGCCATTTGGTCTCATTGGTGGTTTGATTTGTGTTCCAGTGTTGGATGTGTCATTTTATACACGGGCCAAGGGAAGTTCCATGAGAGCACGACGGACACATTGGACTATGTCGTGAGTCAATCCAATGATACGGTTTACAACCTCAAAAATGTGTCTTCCATTCTTTCTGCAGCTAAAGACATTGAAATAGATGAAGTTTCATTACCTTCAAATGTCAAAACCGACATTGTTAGAGTTCATAACATGATCAATGATGCCGCATCAAAACTTCAATTCGAAACCAGAAAGAATGAAAAGGATATCAAACATGTTTTAAAGGATGTGTAAGTGAATATAATGTTGTTTGTCTTCACTAGATGCATCTAAAGTATAAACTGTTTATCGCTTACTAGTTATTTTCATCTACAGAAGGCTTGCGCTTATAATCATTGCAGCGGTTATGCTTCTTGTAGCTCTTCTTGGTTTTCGTAAGCATAAAGATCCAAACTTTTTTTTGTCAAAGTTGAAAATTTGTTTTGAATACTCACGTTCTTGAATTCTTTGCAGTGTTCTCCATGCTCGGATTACAGTTTCTTGTTTACATGTAAGTTATCATTGTTAGTTTATTTAATCAAGAATTTTATCTTTATGTGATTTTCTTGATCTAAATCCCCATTGCAGCTTGGTGATTCTTGGTTGGATTCTTGTCACGGCTACATTGATATTATGTGGCATATTTCTTGCACTCCACAAGTATGTGAATGTTATTTTCTCATATCTTTAAAGTTCTATTCTAAGGGTGTTAATTTCAATCTGTTTATTAAAGGGATATTGGATTTAAATAACTCCAACTTTTATCAATTGGCTGATAGCACTCCCAACTTTCGATATGTACCACAACACTCCCAACTTTCAACTTATTTTCCTCTGGCACTCCCAAACTAGCTGGACCCTAACCCAGTTAGTTGATGTCAGATGCCACGTCACTAATCAAGTGCCACATCAGCGAAAGTGCCATGTCAGATGCCACGTCGGTAAAAAACTAACTGGGTTAGGGTTTAGTTAATTTGGGAGAACCAGAGGAAAATAAATTAAAAGTTGAGAATGTTGTGATACAGATCGAAAGTTGAGAGTATTATCAACCAAATGGTGAAAGTTTGGGTTATTTAAATCCAAACGGAGAAAATTGGAAGCTAACTACACTTATTTTCCATGATTGTAGTATTGTGGGTGACACTTGTGTTGCAATGAACGAGTGGGTTGAAAACCCAATGGCTCATACCGCTTTAGACGATATTCTTCCATGTGTCGATAATGCAACCGCTCACGAAACCATGTCTCAAAGCAAAGAAGTGGAATTTCGATTAGTGGAAATGGTTAATTATATCATTAACAACGTCGCGAACATCAATCCACCACCATCATTTCCTAGATCACTTAATTACAATCAATCTGGTCCGTTGGTTCCCACCCTATGTAATCCGTTAACCGCTAACAAAACAGAACGAACATGTCAAGCTGGTGAACTGCAATTCGACAATGCCACCAGGGTAAAAAATAACTATCTTTATAGAGCTATACTAGAAGTAAAATAGCATGCACATTATTTATCTTTTTTGAAAATTGACAGATTTATGACAATTTTTTTAATAAAAGGAATAAAGGATACAGAATTTTAGGGAACTAGCCTTTCTTGAGACAGGACTAGACCTCGAGTAGAAACCTACTTATTGGGCCTAAAATTTGGGCTATAAAGCCCGGCCCAATAAGATCTAGTTCGAACCCTATACATTTGGGCATTGCAACCCGGTCCAAAATATGACAACACTACTTTGGACTTTGGAGCCAAACTCAGCCCAGAGTAAAAACAAAGCAAAACGATATCTCATATTGGGCTCAATCATAGCCCATTTGAAAATAAAATCCAAACAATGCCAATCTAATATTTGAAGAACTTACAGTTGATGCATTCATTATGTGTAGGTATGGAGGAACTATGTTTGTCAAGTATCTACAAATGGTACTTGTACAACCACGGGGCGCTTGACTCCAAAGATGTATCAAGAAATGTCGGTCGCAGTCAATGTGAGCGATGGGTTAGCCCAATACACCCCGTTTCTGACAGGGTTACTAGATTGTAGCTTTGTTAGAGAGACCTTGATTGAAATTCACAAGGACCATTGTCCAGACTTGAACCGGTTTAGTGAATGGGTGTATATTGGTTTAGCCATGGTGTCAGTTGCAGTCATGCTTTCATTGGTGTTGTGGGTGTTGTATGCACGTGAGAAGAAACATCAAAGATACACTAAACTTATGATTGAATCTACACCAGGTCCGGTTACAATATATCGACAATGGAAGTAAAACGATTTGTTGAAATTTATCTACTAAACATATATTGTGAAGCATCTATTTATAGCTTATATTTGTTTATTTATTTTTTCTTTCCTGTTCTTTTAGGCTATGAATTTTATTTTTATGACGTCGAAAAGATTTAAATAAGTTTATGGTTACATAACAACAATTTTACACATGTGATTTATGACTTATGACTCGATGATGTTGAGACAAGGCTCATCTTAGATGACGATGAAGAATGCTTATCTAAGAGGATCGTGAGGTTGTTCTATGTGATTGATGGTTTGTTCGTTGAGGATGGCTTTAAACCCTTTGAATTTTGGGTTGGGTAATGGGTATGAAAGCGCTCGATGATGATGAGCAAAGCTTATCCAAGAGGTTTTTGTATTTGTTCTGTGTGTTGGATGCTTTATTCGTTGGTGATGACCATAAATCCTAGGATTTGCAGGTATTTAAGGCAGTGATGACGAGCAGTGGCGGATCTTGCCCGTTGAACGTGCCAGGGCCGAAAGACACGGGCACTAAAAAAAGCCCGGGCAAGCCTGGGCCAAACATAGTATATATAAAAAATTTCGATCGAAATGCGGAAAATTAGCACTACGGCCGAAAAACTTGCCCGGGCCGTGGCCCTGCCTCAACACCATTAAGAACCGCCCCTGATGACGAGCCATGGCTCATCTGAGTTGTGATCTAACTTGGAAACTGTTATTGGAAACTGAAAAGAATAACTAAGTCAAAACGATAACAACACCGATGTAAAAAAATCAATACAATAATATAATATAATATAACATAATATAATATCGGTCAATATGGTTCAATTCGTTACGGTGCTGACATAAAAATACATATATATATAATCAGATACTTAGACTCGCAAGTCCACTCAAGCTCGATAAAGAAGTCCAGGATTAGACTTGTTTATCAAATGGGCGTATTTTAAAGTTGAGCTTGTTTATGCTTGGTTAGCTCAATTTATACCATCTTAATTCCTAATAGTCTACAGATCTTCAATTTTTATAATGAAAAGAACAATAAATTCAAAGTGATCAAGTGATGTATAAGATTATATTTATTTTTAGTATGTATTGGTTGTTATATTTAAAGTTTGAGGGGTTAGTTTTTAGCATTTAGCTTGGGGGAGGGTAGGTTTTTAGGTTTTTGGTGGTGTAGTGGGTTTATTTTGTTGTGTTCACATTAGTTCTCGCGGTTCTCGCAATAAAGGTGGTTATCGCATGAACTCTACCATATATATAGGATGAGGTTCATGAGTGAACAACATCCTTGTTTGTGAACCGAGTGAACCAATCTCAACCATTCATTTTATTACTTGATGAAAAGGTTTGGATTGTAATTCTACAATTATTTATGTTTTTAAATTCATTTTCTATTTATGATCATTAGTTACATGACCTTTTATTTAGGAAAATTAGGAGATTTCATTTAATTATATCCAAGATTCTATCATATATTCAACTAATAATTTCAAAATTCATACAGCTAATATGTTTCCTTTTTTATCAAACTAGTGGGAATGCCCGCGCGTTGCGGCGGGTGTCCCGACTGATATCAATTTCAATTATGATGTCTATTACGAACCACAATCAATTCCAGGTTTGTAACATTTATTTCCATTCAACAATAGCCGCATAATACTTTCGATGCACAAAATCTTCCGATTCAGTTAACCACCTCTGTCGTGGCAGGTGGTGAAGGGCATTTAGGGCTTCCCTTGCTTGACCCATTTTTACATCCATAAAGAGAATGTGTACTTAATCAAAATATGTATTACGTCAGTACGTCACATTCAATACTTAATTGACTTGTAAAAGTCAAAGCTTCTGCAATTTTGTGATAAAGGAATACAACATGAGTTGAGTATACATCACTTTTATCTCTAATTTGGAGATTAAAGAATGCAATTGGTATGGGAGACCAAAAAATCTATAATGTATAATTCTGTAAATGGAATCTTCATTCTATATATGTAGAAGGATTGGTTTTGTGCAACCGTGTGAGGTGTGATAGAATCACCTTCAGTTAGTCTTCTGTTTCTCTGGTTTTGGCCGCCGTACCAGCAACCCAAATGTCCATACAGCCAATAAAGTCGCCTCGATGGGGGCAAACCAATAAACAACTATATGCTCCTTTGTTTTATGAACACCAAGAGCATATGCCCACCCAACAACCTACATTTTTTTATAAATAAAGTGTCAATATGCAAACTTAAAGAAAAATGCTGCATACAAATATAATCTTAGATAACATCATAACGCAACCCCTAAAAGCTTTTGTTTTGACTACCTTTTGCTCACTGGTTCTATGGATTTTCAAAAACAAAAATTTTCATAAGAGAACATCAAAATAGGTAAACAAATCAAGTAGCTTTCATGGTCCAGTAACGGGTCAAAATTGGTTTGGATCAAAACAAATAATGTCTATGCGCAGGTCAATCGGGTCGTGTGGGGTTGACCGTTGACCCACAACCACTTTTCATTCTTTTTTTTTTTTGTAAATTTGTAAGGAGAAGATATGGTCACAAAAACTATATCAAAACAATAACCTTTTTTTTGAAGAGAATGAATGTATGTTGTAGGCTGAGTCCAGAGCCAACTTCCGACCCGTTTGATTTCTTTTAGCTAAATTTCTCTATTTTACCCATCTGACCCGTTATCAACAAACGCATATTGACCCATATGATTTTACATGTGTTGACTTTTGAATATACCACCTCGAATTTTGTCATCTGTGTTACAGTCAACCTACGCTAAATAAGTTTTTTTTAGTAATAATTATATGCAACCAAAAAGAGAGTAAAACTGAAGATACTTACAGCAGCTGGATTCATGCATCCACCAGTTAAATCTGATCCAAGTTTTGAGAGGACTCTTGATGCATACAGTTTGAGCTATTTATATCACTCAAAAGAAACAGTCAAAAAAGCGTTAGCATGTCATCAAAAAGAGCCGAACCCAACCCACTGCAACCCGTATTGGCCATCACAAAACTACCCAATTTGATTGTTAACATAGTAAAGCATTTTCAGTAGATCTTGCTTTGTTTCTCCTTCTAAAAGTGGGTTTCCACATTTTAGATTTACATTAACCTTATCCTCAGGCTCCTTCTCCTCGGACTCATTTACAGCATTCTTCTTTTTCTCATCATTTGAATCTTCCACGTTAAACGACTTATCAGAAACCACCGTTTTCTCCCCTTCGTTCACCACTTCTCCCTGTGAGGAAGCATAACAAGCATTACTAACTCGAAGAAATAAAAGTATCAAGTATAGGCGAAACTTTCAAACCATATACCTAATAATGGGCCAATTTGGCTCATCTTTTATCTCCCAACGGGTCAAATGATATAAATTACTTAAAGGGAATATGGCCAAAGTCACCTGGTGGGGGTGGGCTGGGTTGACACTCAAAACACTTTTTGTCCAGATTTTATGTTCTAAAAATAATTAATGCGCTACATATGATGGCAAAAACTACACTATAAAAATAATATAACTTTTTAATAAGTCGATTACTTTAGGTGACTTTGGCGGTTTGGCCATATTCCCTTTAAGTAATTTAGATGCCTTGACCCAAACCCGTTTTAGCTCATTACCCAAGCCACCCCTTTACCCACCTCTAAATTTAATAATGTATATATGGCATCTAGGGGTAGCTTGGATGTGGTGAAAGTGATTATGTAATACTTAAATAATAAAATAAAAATCTAAGGTAATCACTGTACTTAATTGTGATTACACCGTACCATTTGATAATCACATTTGATGTAGCTAGTATCACCACCAGGTGGCATGGCATCTCACACATGTTAAGCAAATATATGTGGTGGGGCGTTGTATTCAAAAGACGAACGAAAAAATGTTAATTTACTATCTAGTAAACTAACAGGTGTAAATTAACATACTTAATTAATAAAGAACTTAAAACCACAAAATTATCTATAAGCATATTGAGACAAATTAGTGTGTGTATCATAATTGCATCATTAATAAAGCATATTAATAAATTATCTATAAGCGCGGTCGACCCCACAAAATTATGTATAAACAAAGCCGTAAACGTCGACCCCACAAAATTATCTATAAACAACGCCGTAAACATCGACCCCACAAAATTATCTATAAGCATATTGAGACAAATTAATGTGTGTATCATAGATAGTTAACAGATCGGACCAATAAGCCAATAATCGTGTGTGTATCATAATTGCATCATTAATAATGCATATAACGTGTTTTTTTGATGATCAAGACAAAACCCATATGAAAAGTTTGCTTATTTGAGACAAATTAGTGAATTAAAGATATATTAAAGTTGTAAAAATTAAAATGAAATTAATGAATTAGTGATGGACCTTTTTCATAAATAAGCAGGTGGAATGAAGATGAAATTAATGATAGCAGGCATTTCTTCTGCGGATTTACTCGACGAATGCGCAGTGGGCGTCAAGCGAACGACTTCAGTAGCTGCATGTAAGCAGACCCCACTATTCATGAAGAGTTTCAGTTAATATGAAATAATAATGTATCCTGGTGTTGAGCAAGAACAAATGATTGACGGTTAAAAGAACATGGGAGATGATGAGTTTAAGCTCTTACATGTGATGCAACTGTGGCTCTTTCGGGCCGATCTTAAGAACTGCATGCCACTTGGCAAACCAGGAACCGGCTGAGTAGTATTTAGCACGTCGCTGGGCTAGACCATCTAGACATGGGGCTGTGGTCTCACCATTGGTTCAGCAAGTTCGATTGTACCCTTGTCAACCTTTATACCAAAGAGGATTCAAACTTCCTTCATAACATCCATACTTGGCTTACCTGTAATCAATTTGTTAACGTTAAATCTAAAATTAAAAATTCGAGAGCCACTTGACACATTTAAAAGAAATGAAAGATGATTATAATTTATAAACTAACAAGCCTTTTGTCCAAAAACAATTCACGTAAAAAATGAATCACCTCTTAAGAGAACAATGCGTTGCAAGAAATGCTTCCCATATACCGGTTGCCTTTTATCGGTACATACACACATTTTTCTTAGCCATATTAATGATAAAAAATAGTATTTAGTACACATGTTGAATAAGATAGTACGAGTTCATATTTTGGAAACAAAACGTATGCTAACTATGGATCGTTAAAAGAGAACAATGCGTTGCAATTTTTTGCAGTTTGCGTAACTTCATATAATATAGTACCTGTAGTTGTCTTCTGGCAGAGAGTTTCCTCAAAAAGAATGACTCCTCTTAGGTATTAGAGAGCACCAGGAGTGCAACAAGAATGTCAATATCAACATATCAATTACAAGTATTTTTATTCAAGTGAGATAATTCAAAAGGTTCAAGAATTATCTTTTTTGTTTACTTTAAATGAATTAGGAGGTTTTATTACTAACAGCATTCAAACTAAACTAATAAGGCCAATTAACTTTAAATCCTATCATTTCAGTCATCACCAACAGCATAAAAAACCTGATCAATCAATACCTCTAAGAAGAAAGTGAAGAACCGACAAAGTGTGTGCCACGCATCAAATAACGCCGCCCTTTCACGCCCCCTCCCACTCCTCCAGCTTTTTGCACCACGCCACTATTCTGACACGTGCTGGCGTAGCGTCCACGTGTCGCACAACAGCCACTTTTCATGCCCCCCACCCCGTATAGTGTAACAATAATGCAATGACAAAATGAAAAAGTAGCTTCAGTCACCAGACATGAACTCAGCATCATTAATGAATGAACCATCAGTATTCAAAACCATGTACAAAAAAAAAAACTAACTGATGATAATTTATTTGACCAAAACCTGTATATTAACGATTACCAATTGTAATTGTTATTGATCCATTATTGGTGCCAATATCAAGACACTCTTTCCCTTCAAACCATTCCTTCTTCATGACTTTAATCCTGATGAACTGAAGAATAAATTAAAAGTAAACACAAAATCAATCTCCATTGGAGACAAAAATTCAAATTCAGCAATGAGCCTGACTTATGCTTGAATCAAAATGAATTGTTTTCATCTGCATAATCTAGAAAAAAACCTAAAACCTAGCCCTAATCCTCTAACCTAACAATCTCTCAGCAACTACATATATTAATCATAACTCCTAATATACATAAAAATCATATAATTATACAATATACATGTTCTTAAAACCCTAGCTTCACATAAACACATAAAAACTAAATAAAAATAAAATACACTATTACAGTACAATCAATTGTTTCAAGAACAGCTTCTGTAGGAGGCCCTACTGTTCACCCTTGTATACAAAGGAGTCAAAATTCATTAATTAATAATATAAGTAAAATATGATTGCCAATCAAGAAACGTGGAAATCTCAAAATATGATTGACATTGATAGAAGCTTTAAGAATTAAAAATCAGGTTATAGGGTAGATGGGGACGGCGAATACCAAAAGATCGCATTCAATTTCAATCGATGATGGAAAATGAAGGAACATTAGGAGTGAAATCCCTACGCTACCCTTGTAGCGTCTTAAAATACCAAATATTTTCCTATTTTCTCTGCCTACAAAGTGTTGTATATGCTGCTTCCAATATTGTACATGATGTAAAATTACATTCTTGTACATCACTTCTCCTTTTTAATATATATATATTATAGATAAAGACGTGATCATGGAGGATGCTTAATAAAACTAATTTATACACACGTATACCACCTTCCGTTTTAGAACAAAATCAAACACATTATAATGTATGCTAATTAAAAGAGTAAAACATCATGCAACATCCTTGTTTCTGTTCCATCATTCAATCAATAAATATACATTTAGAATAAACTTAAAAAAAGTCAATATGTTTCTGTTTACAACTACTTCACTGCCAATACAAGTTTACACCCTTGTTCTAGATCAACTAGTATTCAAAGCATAAGAGAAACAGCAGCTTCTGGCACCAATGGCTTCAAGACCTTCAAAGCAATTTAATTTTTAGTCTTTAGTTCTTTTTGTTGTTTCGATGCAGGTTTATGACTATAAATACCAAGGGCTTCTTAGATGCAACATTACCGACCAATCCCAAGTTCTTGTGAATATTAAACAAGTCTTTGAAGGTGAAGGCGAATACTTGAGGAATTTTGCACCAACCACTAACTTTCCCCAGACCGCGACTGCAATGTAATAGGGAAGTGAACAAGTGATCTAAGGTTTCTTCAAACTCGCCCCACAACCTGCACATAATACACAAAAAATTCTGAGATATCACAAAACCTGCTCCAATACATATGTGTGCACCCAATGAATTCTAAACTTTGTACGGACGCTATACACATGTGTACATAAACGATTTTACAACAGCTCAACCAACCAAACAGCATAACATCACATAAAAACATAGCAAAATCGGAATACACATGTGTACACCAGCCTCAAATAGAGCATAATAAATAGCAAACACCCTCTACACATGTGTACAACCCAGTGCACAATCTTCATCACATTTCCCCCAAAAAAACAATACCAATAATCGAAATACACATGTGTACAACGGCATAAAAAACCAATACAATTTTTTTTCAAAAACCAGATACAACACAGATATACATATATGTATACATATACAGCACTGATATACATATGTGTATACACAGTGTACTTATAACTATTGTGCACGATATACACAAGTGTACATCAACAAGATTATAACTATTATGCACAACATACACAAGTGTACATCAACAATATAACACCACTTATCCCAAAAAAAGGGGCTGCAACTTTCTCACGCCAATGACGATATCATAAAAACAAAGCACCATCAACACTCTTATTCACAAAACCCAAACCTACAAACCCATTACTACTGTAATCGAATACAAATCAATCACAACACAACGTTGTACCATAAACATTTGAATAGACAACTACTACATCTTCAAAAACGATTGAACGAAACCCTAACCTTTCTGTTTCATATAATTCAAAGAAGTAATAATCATAGACAACCGGAGTTGATGTACTGAATATAAACTTACCGATGCTAAGCTTCTGTTGATTTCCCTCGCCGGGATGCCGCCCCGTTTGTAGCGATTCCAATCGCAGGTTGCGTATGAAGATGAGTGACATGAATTTTGAAGGAATCGCTAGCCTCAATTACGTTTCCAGTTTCCCAATCGTCGGTGATGCAAATATGCCACACCTTCTGTATAGTTGGCTTCAGAACCCAATCGTCGGTGATGCAGAGGTATAAGGAATGAATGGGGTTATTTTTTCTAGAGAGAGAAAAATTTTAAAAGCTTTTAAGAATAACTGTTCAGTATTCATGGTTCCCAAAATTAAAATGATAGATATTTACTATAATGTCCCTATACGATTTTTTTGCTTGTTATATTTTACAAACAAATTACAAAATTGTCATTAGTATTAAATCTCATCATCTAAGAAATGAAGGGTGAGGATCTGTTCACTTTGTTCACAACTAAACCATTGTTCACTCTAGGGTAGGGTTCTAGAGTGAAGAACATATAGGATGGGGTTCATGAGTGAACAGCATCCTTGTTTGTGAACCGAGTGAACCAATCTCAACCATTCATTTTATAACTTGATGAAAAGGTTAGGATTGTAATTGTATATTTATTTATTTTTTTAAATTCATTTTCTATTTATGATCATCAGTTACATGTCCTTTTTTTAGGAAAATTAGGAGATTTCATTTAATTATATCCAAGATTCTATCATATCTTCAACTAATAATTTCAAAATTCATACTGCTAATATGTTTCTTTTTTATCAAATTAAGACATGATCATGGAGGATGCTTAATAAAACTAATTTATACACATGTATACCACCTTCCGTTTTAGAACAAAATCAAACACATTATAATGTATGCTAATTAAAAGAGTAAAACATCTTGCAACAACATCCTTGTTTTTGTTCCATCATTCAATCAATAAATATATTTAGAATAAACTTAAAAAAGTCAATTTGTTTCTGTTTACAACTACTTCACTGCCAATACAAGTTTACACCCTCTGTCTATAAGATCAACTAGTATTCAAAGCATAATAGAAACAACAGCTTCTGGCACCAATGGCTTCAAGACCTTCAAAGCAATTTAGTTTTTAGTTCTTTTTGCTGTTTCGATGCAGGTTCCTTAGATGCAACATTACTAACTACACTTGTTGCCGAGCAATCTCAAGTTCTTGTGAATGTTAAGCAAGTTCTTGAAGGTGAAGGCGAATACTTGAGGAATTTTGCACCAACCACTAACTTTCCCCGGACCGCGACTGCAATGTAACAGGGAAGTGAACAAGTGATCTAAGGTTTCTTCAAACTCGCCCCACAACCTGCACATAATACATAAAAAATTCTGAGATATATCACAAAACCTGCTCCAATACATATGTGTACACCCAATGAATTCTAAACTCTATACGGACGCTATACACATGTGTACAAAAACGATTTTACAACAACTCAACCAACCAAACAGCATAACATCGCATAAAAACAGAGCAAAATCGAAATACACATGTGTACACCAGCCTCAAACAGAGCATAATAAACAGAAAACACCCTGTACACATGTGTACAACCCAGTGTACAATCTTCATCACATTTTTCCCAAAAAAACAATACCAATAATCGGAATACACATGTGTACAACGGCAAAAAAAACCAATACAATTTTTTTTCAAAAACCAGATACAACACAGATATACATATATGTATACATATACAGCACTGATATACATATATATTTATACAGTGTACTTATAACTATTGTGCATGATATACACAAGTGTATATCAACAACATTATAACTATTGTGCACAACATACACAAGTGTACATCAACAATATAACACCACTTATCCTAAAAAAAGGGGCTGCAACTTTTTCACGCCAATGACGATATCAGAAAAACAAAGCACCATCAACACTCTTATTCACAAAACCCAAACCTACAAACCCATTACTACTGTAATCGAATACAGATCAATCAAAACATAACATTGTACCATAAACATTTGAATAGACAACTACTACATCTTAAAAAACGATTGAACGAAACCCTAACCTTTCTATTTCACATAATTCAAAGAAGTAATAATCATAGACAACAGGAATTGATGTACTGAATATAAACTTACCAATGCTAAGCTTCTGTTGATTTCCCTCGCCGGAATGTCGCCCCGTTTGTAGCGATTCCAATCACCGGTTGTGTATGAAGATGAGTGACATGAATTTTGAAGGAATCACTAGCCTCAATTACGTTTCCAGTTTCCCAATCGTCGGTGATGCAAATATGCCTCACCTTCTGTATAGTTGGCTTCAGAACCCAATCGTCGGTGATGCAGAGGTATAAGGAATGAATGGGGTTCTTTTTTTCTAGAGAGAGAAAATCTTCAAAAGCTTCTAAGAATAACTGTTCAGTATTCATGGTTCCCAAAATTAAAATGATAGATATTTACTATAATGTCCCTATACGATTTTTTTGCTTGTTATATTTTACAAACTAATTACAAAATTGTCATTAGTTTTAAATCTCATCATCTAAGAAATGAAGGATCAGGATCTGTTCACTTTATTCATAACTAAACCATTCTTCACCATGAACCTCATCCTATATGTGAATTCCTACCTTATTTTATTCTATTTTAAACAAAGTTCCAAAATGTTTCATAACTTGTACGATTCCCCCTTGTGATGTGGTTGAACAATTTCAGTCAGTATCATTGGTTCGTCAAGGTACCGATACCGCAACTCATTATTGCAAGCGAAAAAGAAAAACAAAAAAATAATGTCGTGATATGACCAAAAGAATATCAACACATGTTTATAAAAACAAATGCAGGTACCAATTTCAATAATACACGATGCTAGTACCAATGTCGGTATTAGCTTGGTTTCTCACATTACCGGCAATCGTTATGGCTTATACGGAACGCCAAGAGAAAAATAAACAAACACGTGTATTTAAAATAATAATAATAATAATAATAATAATGATGATAATAATAATAATAATAATAATAATAATAATAATAATAATAACAACGAATGCAAGTTAACAAAAGAGAAAAAAAATGAAAAAAAAAAATATAATGTTAGGTTAGTGACCACCTTCCATCATATAATAAGTACAATAATAGTGATTGCTTGCAATTATATGATCTCACCGTATTTAATAAATGAACCATGTAACACAACCACAATGACACTTGTCACTAGGGCTGTAAACGAACCGAACAAACACGAACAAGACCTTGTTCGTGTTCGTTTGTTAAGAAATATATGTGTTCGCGAACCGTTCACGAACACTTATCGAACGAGATTTTATGTTCGTGTTCGTTTGTTAAAGTAATGAATTTGTTCGTGTTCGTTTGTGTTTGTTTGTTAATTTAGGAAACAAACAAAAAGAAGATTGACGAACACAAATGAGCACAAAATAATGTTCATGAACACAAATGGAAACAAATGAACAAAAACAATCGTTCATGAACAGAATATATAATACACTTACACTTATTAAATATTTAATTTGTCAGAATTTTGAAGTATTTAAATAGATATAAAAACTAAAAACACTAATGAACTATCGAACACAAACAAACACGTTACCGAACGTTCACGAACATAAACGAACGAACACGACTTCTGTTCATGTTTGTTCATTTAACTAAACGAACGAAATTTCTTGTTCGTGTTTGTTTGTTTATTAAACGAACGAACACAAACGAACTTCCCGCCGAACGGTTCACGAACTGTTCGCCGAACGTTTGGTTCGTTTACAGCCCTACTTGTCACTCCCTCCTCACCTATATTTCATACGAGAATTCTCTCTTGTACATGATCCAAATACTATTTACTGAATATAACTGCTAAATTGATTGATTTAGTTACGTATACTTAATGTTGCTATGATATTTTGGGATATAAAACCTTGTAAGAGTCACATATCATATTAGTTCTTAAGAAATATGGTGTGGTGGTAAGATGTCTCTCTTATATTCAAGAAGTGGAAGGTTCAATCCTACAAGATGCACATATATTAAAGAGTAGGTTATTTACCGTTAAAAAACATTTTATATTAAATAAACTCTTGATATTACCAATCTTAATAGCGTAGAATGGTAGATTTCTCGACAGTTATTCTACCATCCTCGATAAACATGTATTAAATAAAATCTTAACATTACAAATCTTAAGGTAGACCTCTCGACAATTGTTCTACCATCCTTGATAACTATTAAAATTTGGACATATATGACATTGTGTCTAATTGGATGACAAATACTATTATTACAATTAAAGAGTGCATAACAAAGTAAACGTCAAAGCTAGCTGAAGTTGAAGTCATTGACATGGGATTGGCATGTTGTTTGGGAATACGAACGTTGTACTAGAAAATGGAGAAAATTCAAGCTTTGCAAATTATTTCTGAAAGGATTTAAGACTTTTTATGTTACAAGAACATAATTTATAAACTTTATACATGTTAAATAGTAACTTGATTTGCGTTTTGGTTGAATTGAGAACCTGCTAGAAGTTGAAAAAGTCTTTTAAAAATGTACAATATTGTTATAAACGTTTAAATTTGAGTGCTTGAAAAAACTAGTATTTATTACCCATCTTTTGCGGGATGATTATTCAAATTTAAAAAAAAGAAAAAAAGAAGCACCTCCCTAAGACCATGTGTAGTGGGAGGGTAAGATAAAGCCCCCACCTTTGAACGTTTTGCGTCATGTGACAGTACAGTCAGCAACGGGGCATTATTGAACGTTTTTCTAAAACGGGTGTAGTTGTATAATGGCCCTGCAATTATTACCCATTATTATTTTGTTTTCTTTTTTAATTAAAACTAATGTTTAAAATATGTGTAGGGACATGATTGGCCAAAGAAACAAGGGATGGGCGTGGAATAAAGCACGCGAAGGGGACATTTTTTGAAAAAAAAATGCCTAAGGGGCCGGTAAGGGGCTCTTTTGGACATTTTTTTGGGAAAAAAAGCTCAAAAAAACCCTACTACGAGTGGTCTAAGGTCTTATTACAAGGGAGGGGCGTGATAGTTTTATTACAAATAAAAGCACTCTTAAAAAGTTTTTATATATAAGGTCTTAAAAATAAAAGCTTAAATAAAAATCAAAAACAAATTTCACATGCTATTAATTTATGCAATAAATATCTATCTATATCTATTACTACTTTAAAAAGCATATCCGAAGGATAAGATTGGTAATTATCCAATGTACTTAAAACATACTCAATGCACAATGTACAAGACTTAAAGCACCAAGAAACACAAAACTTTTACCCTTCACCTGGATCCATCATCAGCCGTCCATTTTCTTTCAATTCTTCACACGGATCGTGATCTGACGGATGATTTTGTCTTCACACGGATCCACCTTTCCCCTTCCTTCTCTCTCATCTCTCTCACAACTCACATCTCACCGGATCTTTTCATCAACCTTCTCTCTCTCTCTCTCTCTCTCTGGCGACTCAAGCACATGCCAACGATTAGGGTTTTGGTAAGAACTGCCACCATCATGACTCTGGCAGCGGCTGCTTGTGGTGTTTGATGTGTAAATTGTTGATTTGAACTTAACGGCGGAGGAAATGTGAAAAATTAGGGTTCCGCTAGAACCTCAGGCGACGACGACATAAGGTATTCTTCTAATTCTGTGTTGATTTACATTTATCAGTGCTGAACGAATCTGTTTGTTCATACTTTCATAGCAACAACAAGAAATTGACTCTGATGATGAAGAATACCAAGACAATACGTCCACAAACAACCCCTGTCTGGTGAGATTCGGCCTTTTAAAATGTCTTCTCAAGGTCTATTCTTTCACTCTCTGATTGTGTTATGTTTATTTGTAATGTAATTAGGTGTGATTGTTACGAATAACGACTAATTATTGTTGTTGTTTTGATTAATTGTTTGTTGTTAGGTTTTGGAGCAATTGAGTGGCCAGTCCCTGTTTTTTCCAAGGGTAAGATCCATTTTACACTAAATTTTGTTCTTGTTTGTATATTAGAAATCATTCTTTTTGTTTTTTTATCAAGAAGTTAAATGCTGCATTGTTCTTGCTAGATGAGTTGCTATATCATTAAGTTATTGATAAGCTTGTTGTCTAGAAATGGTTGGTACCCTTTTTTTTTATCAAAAAGTTAAATGTTGTACTTTGTTTACTGTTTGGTGTAATCTATTTTGGTTTATTTTTTTCAAATGAAGACATTACTTTCAAGTTGAGGAAATTATGTTATTTATTATTAAAAGGTGGAATTTTCAGTTCATTTACGTATGAGTTGGTCTCTAATAACGCATATAACCTCTTAAATCACTTTATTTAAAACTCAATAACATTACTTTTGTTTTGTGTCACACCATATGACCAGTTTTGATTCAATATTCAAGAACATATTGATCTGGGTATCAAGTAAGTCATCATCTCTTTAAATCCAAGATTATATTTTCACTTTGTCTTTCTTGGTTAGATAAATGAATCGAGGTTTAATTCGAACCTGTTTTGCAGTATCATATTGACTGGTGATTATGCATCTACGGCTCCATGAGTTGGCTTTGTCCATTAGAGGGTGCGTCTTGCTATGCCGATCACTATAGTTATTTGTACTTCCAGTATTGGTGAGTTCAAAAGGTGCCTTCAACATGTTTATGCCTTCCATGGCCACATCAGAAAAAAGAGGGCAATCCAGCAACTTGTGTCGTTATTCAACCATGGTAGTAATTCTGGTCTACTTTTGTGTTATAGGGACTTATTCAATTTGTAGACTTTATTCTGATTGTCAATATTCAAACCATCAGGTAAAGTCATATAGACTTCTTCCTTAAGATTATCATAGAGAAAAGCATTGTTAACATCAAGTTGATATAACGGCCAATTATTTTGAACCGACAGGCTAATAACACACCTAACGGTAACCATCTTAACAACAGGAGAGAAAGTTTCCTCAAAGTCAATTCCCTCATGTTGTTTAAACCCTTTTGCAACAAGCCTAGCCTTAAACCTATCAACTTCACCCATAGACTTGTATTTAACTTTGAAAACCCACTTGCACCCAATGGGTTTTTTTTTATTTTTAGGGAGGTCAACAATGTCCCAAGTGTTGTTTTTATAAAGAGCAGACAGTTCATCATTCATAGCATCAATCCACCTTTTATCTTTAATAGCATCTTTATAGGTGGAAGGCTCAAGTATTTTATTAATATTAGCAGAAAGACAGATATTATCACTAGGCAAGTTCGAATAATCAACATACTTATCATAGATATATCTATCATTGCCAACAATAAAGTCATCAAATCTTTTTGGGGCAGTCGAGGATCTTCTAGTAGGTATGGTACCCTCAGGAAGGTTTGACTCGTCATTAACACTACTAGACTCAGCCCTCACAAGACCAGTTTCATTACCTAAAGACTCACTACTCTTAGGCATATCATCAGTCCCTGATGACTTCTGAGCATTACTATCAACAGGTGATTCAACCTCATCACTGTGTTGCTGTGTCAAGGTAGTTGAGTCAGTGGAACCCTTCTCTTCATCATCGGGATTTAAATCACTTGAAAAATCAAAGTTATCAAAAAAGTTTAATTGATTTAAGTTATTTGGACTTTCTAGAGCAGTATGTGATTCATTTTTAAAGGGAAATGTAGTTTCATGAAAGCTAACATCCCTGGAGAAGATGAATTTTTTCTGTTCTAGACTCCACACCTTGTATCCCTTTTTGAAATTAGAGTATCCCATAAAAACACATTTTTCAGCTCTTTCTTCAAATTTATCAGGATTATCCAAAATAGTAAAATAGCAAAGGCAACCAAAGATTTTCAAGTGATCAAGAGAAGGTTTGAAACCAAACAATTTTTCATAAGGAGAACATCCATGTAACACAGAAGAAGGAAGCATGTTAATTAAGTAAAATGTTGTAAGAACACATTCAGCCCAGAACCTAAGAGGAACATTAGATTGAAATAGCAAAGCTCTAGCAATATTTAACAGGTGTCTATGTTTCCTCTCCACAATACCATTTTGTTGTGGAGTATAGGTGCAGGATGTTTGATGAATGATACCTTTTAGTTTAACAAAAGCAGTCATTTGAGAATGGGTTATTGGATTTTAATAATCCTAAGTTTCACATGTTGGCCAATAATAATCCCAACTTTAAAAATTCCCTCCAATAATCCCACTTGTAAAAGTTTGGTCGCCATTGATCCGTTTCAAACATATAAGAATTTGGTCTCCTCAATAGATTCAATTACACCTAGAGACTCCTTAATTGATTTAAGTGCACCTATGTTAGAAAAGGATTAATGGCGGCCAAACTTTTACAAGTTGGGATTATTGGAGGGAATTTTTAAAGTTGGGATTATTATCGGTCAATAGGTGAAACTTAGGATTATTAAAATCTAATATCCCTTTGAGAATTGATGAACTCAGATCCATTATCACTCCTAAAAATTTTGATGTTAACTTCAAATTGAGTTTTAACAAGGTTGTAAAAACTTTGTATATTTTCAAAAACCTCAGATTTAGATTTCATCAGATGAACCCAAACGGATCTGGTGAAATCATCCACAATAGTAAAAAAGTATTTGTATCCTTCCACACTAGTGACCTTGTAGGGACCCCAAACATCTAAGTGAATGAGGTCCCCAACCTTAGTTGATTTATGGTTGCTGAGAAGGAAAGGGGTCCTATGCTGTTTAGCCTTGTGACATATATCACAAGGGTTAGAAGCAGACTCAGATTTAAGTTGAAGAACATTTAACACTTGTTCAGCTGGATGACCCAGCCTGAAATGTCAGAGCTTTACTTTTTCAGCCATACTTAGACAGGGAAAACTAGAACTCAGAGAGTTACCACAGAAATATAAACCCTCAGTTTGTCTACCAGTCACCAGGGTTTTCTTTAAGCATGAATCCTGAATGTAGCAAGAATTTTCATCAAACACAACTTTAAGCTTATTGTCTTTAGCTAGCTTATATACAGAAATAAGATTCACACAGTATTCAGGTACGACAAACACATCTTTTAGAATCACAGAATCTGAAAGTTTAAAACAGCCAATTTGAGTGACTTTAGCATCAGTACCATTTGGATGCTTAACAGTTATATTATATTCAGAAACATCAACAAGGTTGAACATATTTTTGCTAGACATGACCATATGCTGGTTTGCACCAGAATCAGTAATCCAGTTTAGATTCTGTGATGAAAACAGTTTTGAGTTGAAACAGAAAATATTTTTGTATTCAGAGAAAGAATTGAAACATTTACCTCCTACATTGGACTTATTTGTGTCCTTTGTTTTATTCTCATTAAGCATACCTAGCAACTTAGAAAATTGATCAGCAGTTAAAGAGTTCAAAGAGCTAGTATTTTTATCATTCACAGTATTATTCATAGAGGAACCAGTACCACTACTAGCAGCAATTTTAGACCTAGTCCACTGGTGACTACTTTGAGAAGGTTTTGGTCTGTAATTTGAGGGATAACCATGCAGTTCAAAGCATTTATCAACCGTATGTCCAATCTTGTTACAATGAGAGCACTTTAGATTTGGGTTAGGACCTTTGTTAATTTTTTTCTTGTTATCATTGAAATTGTTAGATTTTGCAGCAAAACCAACATTAGGAATCTTAGAAGAATTGTTTGATCCTCTATGAGATTCTTCTCTAGAGATGATAGAAAAAGCAGTCTTGATAGTTGGTAAAGGGTCCCTTGTTAACAGATTGGTTCTAACAGGTTGATAAATGTCATCTAATCCCATTAAGAATTGCATAAGTTTGATTAGCTGATTGAATTCATTAAATTTTGTAGAAGCATTGCAAGTACAGGAAGGTAATTGAAGCATGGCATCAAATTGTTTCCACATAGTGTTAATTTTATGATAATATTCAGAAACACTAGCACCATTCTGACTAACAGAATTGTTTTTTTGATACAAGCCAAAAACAACTGAACCATCTACTTTATCATAAGTGTCTTTCAAATCATCCCAGACTTCAGAAGCAAGTTTTGAGTACACTTGACCAACGTATAATTCATCAGAAACAGAATTTAGAATCCATGTTAACACAATAGAGTTGCAACGATCCCATTGACTAGCAAGAACATCATCAGTTGTTGACCTAGCACATGTTCCATCAATGAAACCTATTTTGTTTTTTTGCCATTAGTGCAAGTCTCATGGCATTTGACCAAACTACATAGTTTTCGGTTCCTTTTAGTTTTATATTGACTATAGTGAGACCACTAGAATCACTAGCATGAAGATATAAGGGATCACTAGCATCAAGTTTGATGACAAAAGTAACAGAGGACTCAGTTTTGTCACCCATATAAGCAGATAAGGCAAACAGTCAGACAAGCAAATAAATACAGAGATATGAACCAAACAGTCAGGCAAGAAACACAACCAGAAAAGGAACAGCACACAGAAGGTATCGACGAAGCCTGGACAGAGGTCCGATCAGAGGTTCGTCACTCAAGGGTGCCTCCGCAGACGGTAACCAGGGAGCTACAAACAAACAAACAGACCAGACAACCACAAGACAATCAAATGCAACAGAGTGAACCCTCTCTGTGTCCCAAAACAAGTCGGTCTTGCCTAAAACCCGGTATCAGTATGCCTAGACACAAGACTTAGGGATGCAGAAAGCAAAAAAATAATTAAAAGAGAGAGGAACGATCTCACAGTGGGTGCGTAAAGCTCCAGTGGATCAGGCTTGTAACCTTCACTTAGGGTTACAAGCACTTGATCAGAAAACCAAGTCCAAGCCCTGTTAGTTTGCCCTAAAAGGGACTAACGAGGACCTCCTTCAAGCGTATCCAAGAATCAACCAAACCCTAGAAATTAGGGTTTCAAAACACCGCAGTGGTACAGGCAGCAAGAGAAGGGGATCACCAAATATTGAAGCCGGCAGACCCTTAGGACTACCAAGACTTCAGTCAACCGGAGAAACAAACTCGCCTCGGATCAAAAAACCCTAGAACGATTCCAGAGAAACAAACCTTCAAGAGATGCAGCGGAAGATCACCAGAGCACCGATTCAACCTCGGAGCTCTGATACCATGTCAGAACTCAAGGATCAAACAGTTTTATTATGTAATCTTAGCACCAAATACAATGATTGAACAAATCTGTCATCACAGATTAACAAACGAACAAATAAACAAAAAAGATCTCCAACAGGATGATCGGTGCAAGTAGAAGATAAACCCTAGACTCGCGAATGTACGTGTGAGGATAGGGAACAAGAGCAGCGAACAAAAGAGATAAAGACAAGAAATGAGGAGCTCGAGTGTATAAGCCCTGGAACCTTCTGCCCATTATAAGGGTTAGAAACCCTAAACACCAGCTAATCACCAGATGTCTTTAAACGGCTACAAGCCCAAGTGAAGGAGCCCAGCTGCAAAGCAAGCCCGAGACAAGAGGAGAGCCCAAACTCCAAACCTCACAAAGAAACAAATAAAAAGAAACTGTTATATATAAGTAAGTAAAATATAAAAATAACAGGCACATTTATACTGAAAATACTAGTATTTTAACACCTTTGCCATTTGGGTCGCATCCTGAGAACATCTTGGTGGCGGTTGGCATGAGCACGCACTTAAATGAGAAGAAAGGGCTTCATGTACCAGTTTACAATTCCGGGGATGAAACTAAGTTTCTTTTCCCTTTTCTCTTTAATAGTCTTGTCTTGTTGAGGCCTACCCTTTTTGCCTTGTAGTTTTGAGTGTTTATGATATTTTTTTCTGGATGATGTGCCTGGAGACATGGGTGTGAGGCCATTGCGAAAACACAAGAAACCCTGGTTATCGCAGATTGCTGGCCAATTTCTGGGGCCCCAAGGCTGCGATATCGGTTAATTCAGTTTTCTACACACCCCTTGTTTATTATATTCGTAGACACATTTTAAAATTATAGGTTGTTATAAAATCATCCAATCGGATCCGAACCGATGGTATGATCGATTCAATAACTGATCCCATTTTTTAAATATTTATCTCAAGTCTCAACTCAACCTGCCTCTTAACTTATTTCCACTAATATAAAAAAGAATTGTGTATCATGTTACCAAGTTAGAACTCATTTTTAAAATATTTACTTCAACCATCGTTATCATTAACCTAAATACAAATGAAGAATCAAAACAAACAAACAAAAAAAAAAAAATGAAGAATCATCTCATAGTCGGCCTCTATAGTATTTTTAACTCATGTGTTGGTTGATCCTTCCACCCGAGTTTCATGTTCTCAATGGTCGGCCATAAACATTAAAAAATACAAACATTTGATCCTCCTCATGATTAAAAGATTTAAGATACCCACCCTGCCTGCTGTCTCAACTATATGTTTTCAAATCAAACACCACTATGTTTTCTCCAAATTTATCCTTATTTCTGCTGCTACTCATCTTCTTTACGTTGTTATCTCATGGAGTTTCATATATACTTCATGATCCTCAAATGCAACAATCTTCAGATACAATGTTGTTCCGTTTCCCATCTTCCGGGGTGATTAATCGGGGAATTGAACGAATTCTTCTTGAAAGCGCGGTCGGGGATGATAATTCGTCTCTGGTTTTGGCGGATAAGAGAACAAGAAGGAAAGATCCTAGCAATGATTTTAAATACTACACCGGTGGATGGAATATCAGTGACCATCATTACATTTTTGTAAGTCTAAACTTTATTTATGCTTCTAGCTAGGTAAACCAAAATTATAATTTCATCAACTTGTTGCTCGTTTACCTACCTGTCGTAATTTTTTCTATTGTTGATGAAATAGGTACGTATTTTAATAGGAATGAGAGACTTGTATGCACAAGAATCCATAACTCACAAAATAATAATTGTAAAACATTTTCAATAGTATAATTTATATTTTGTATTGTTGGTTTTTTTATATTTAATATGAATTAAGTCTACTCTCTTGGTTATCTTGAACGAAATTAATATTTCGGTATGTTTTCTAATTCATTTAAGAGTCTAATAAAAACTTAACCGAATTTGATGAGTGAGTTATTAAACTATTTTCTATTTAACATATAAGTCTAGTAAATATCTCAGTTACATGTACTGTATTGTATTGTATTGTACTGTACTGTATTGTTTTTTTTTTTTTTTGGAACTGCGACTTTTTTTGTATTAGGCTACAAGCACTCCCCAAATTGGAGATCCCCGTTGTCCCACTCTGGCCAGACTATGTTGTCTTAATCGGGCTTAGGTTGGCTTCAGAGTTGGGCTTGGACGTTCCCCGGGGAAACCATACCACCGACTGCCACTTGACAGTCGTTGTGCCACCTCAAGAGCAGAATTCTCTAGCGTAACACACGGTGGGACGAAAACCAGGGTGGGCTCTGGATAGAGCCTGGCACCTCTGCAAGGAGGCTATGCTCTATCCATCATTGCCTAAACGTTTGCTAGGAACAACTTATATCATAATAACATAAGAGTCTAGTAAATATTTCAGTTACATGTATTGTATTGTTAGAAAGAAAAACGTTTGCTAGAATGTAGCTAGTGTTTTTTTATCGCATAGCATTTATATGATTCATCAAACTTCTATATTCTATTCTATATATTTTAATATTTCACTTTGATAAATAATGACATCCCTCCACGTTCAAGCAACTTTCTTTATTCAAACACAATTTATACACGTATTCAAGTTTGTTTGACTTGATATATATATTTTTTAGTTTATTTTAAACTAATAATTGCATATAATTTTGGTTTTTACAGTCAGTATCATTTACTGCTGCACCCTTGTTTGCTATTGCTGCAATCTGGTTCGTTGGATGTGGTGTATCCTTGCTTCTAATATGTTGCTGTTACTGCTGCTGCAGGAGACACCCTTATTATTCGAAAACCGCATATGCATTTTGTCTTTGTCTTCTCTCCCTCTTCACCATTTCAGCCATGTAAGATACTCTTTGCATATTCACTATCATTAGCTAGTCAGATCTTTAATCGGTCGTGGACTGTAGATATGTTTCGTTAATAAAAAATGTCCGTCTTAAGTTAGAAAGTTCATAAACTGCTGAGACATGACCGAAACCAAAGCATGTTGCCAGGTTTAGTTGGTTTGAAATATATATAATTCGGTTCACGGTTAAGTTTTGACGACTCGAAAGTTTATGGTTTGGTTAACAGTTTGAAACTTGAAACCAGTCTTGTAAAACAAATCGGCCTTTTATATTATTTTTTTTTTCATTTTAGAAAATTATGAAGTTATGCATACAACCATACTTCTCATTTTTACAAAAACATTTTGTCCAAAACCGCTATAGGTTTGGGTTCTGATAAAAAGGATTTTTATCCTAAAAGGTGTAGGAAGCCACCAGGGAGATGTCACGTTTCCAAGGAACCAAAAATGCGGATGACACCATGTTGAAAGAAAAAGGCGGATAACATATAAATGGATGACACCATGTGATAATTTTCGTTCCTACACATTTTAGGATAATAATCTTTTTTAGCGTAACCCACCCTAACCACTGTAATATAGTTAGCGCCTAGCAGTTCGGCCTAGAATTTTCATCAAAGTTGGCCAAACACATTTTGAGTAGATTGGTTGTGGATGAGAGGAGAAGTCCACGGGTAAAGAATGTTTGGGTGTGCGAACTACCGGAAGGTCTTCACACAAGCAATCAAAAACAAATCCGTTAGCGTCTAGTGGGCAAAGCAGACAATATTGGTTGTTATGAGGAGCCAGATGTTTCAGTTTATGTGTGTGTTTGTGTTTTGTGCCATTTGGTCTCATTGGTGGTTTGATTTGTGTTCCAGTGTTGGATGTGTCATTTTATACACGGGCCAAGGGAAGTTCCATGAGAGCACGACGGACACATTGGACTATGTCGTGAGTCAATCCAATGATACGGTTTACAACCTCAAAAATGTGTCTTCCATTCTTTCTGCAGCTAAAGACATTGAAATAGATGAAGTTTCATTACCTTCAAATGTCAAAACCGACATTGTTAGAGTTCATAACATGATCAATGATGCCGCATCAAAACTTCAATTCGAAACCAGAAAGAATGAAAAGGATATCAAACATGTTTTAAAGGATGTGTAAGTGAATATAATGTTGTTTGTCTTCACTAGATGCATCTAAAGTATAAACTGTTTATCGCTTACTAGTTATTTTCATCTACAGAAGGCTTGCGCTTATAATCATTGCAGCGGTTATGCTTCTTGTAGCTCTTCTTGGTTTTCGTAAGCATAAAGATCCAAACTTTTTTTTGTCAAAGTTGAAAATTTGTTTTGAATACTCACGTTCTTGAATTCTTTGCAGTGTTCTCCATGCTCGGATTACAGTTTCTTGTTTACATGTAAGTTATCATTGTTAGTTTATTTAATCAAGAATTTTATCTTTATGTGATTTTCTTGATCTAAATCCCCATTGCAGCTTGGTGATTCTTGGTTGGATTCTTGTCACGGCTACATTGATATTATGTGGCATATTTCTTGCACTCCACAAGTATGTGAATGTTATTTTCTCATATCTTTAAAGTTCTATTCTAAGGGTGTTAATTTCAATCTGTTTATTAAAGGGATATTGGATTTAAATAACTCCAACTTTTATCAATTGGCTGATAGCACTCCCAACTTTCGATATGTACCACAACACTCCCAACTTTCAACTTATTTTCCTCTGGCACTCCCAAACTAGCTGGACCCTAACCCAGTTAGTTGATGTCAGATGCCACGTCACTAATCAAGTGCCACATCAGCGAAAGTGCCATGTCAGATGCCACGTCGGTAAAAAACTAACTGGGTTAGGGTTTAGTTAATTTGGGAGAACCAGAGGAAAATAAATTAAAAGTTGAGAATGTTGTGATACAGATCGAAAGTTGAGAGTATTATCAACCAAATGGTGAAAGTTTGGGTTATTTAAATCCAAACGGAGAAAATTGGAAGCTAACTACACTTATTTTCCATGATTGTAGTATTGTGGGTGACACTTGTGTTGCAATGAACGAGTGGGTTGAAAACCCAATGGCTCATACCGCTTTAGACGATATTCTTCCATGTGTCGATAATGCAACCGCTCACGAAACCATGTCTCAAAGCAAAGAAGTGGAATTTCGATTAGTGGAAATGGTTAATTATATCATTAACAACGTCGCGAACATCAATCCACCACCATCATTTCCTAGATCACTTAATTACAATCAATCTGGTCCGTTGGTTCCCACCCTATGTAATCCGTTAACCGCTAACAAAACAGAACGAACATGTCAAGCTGGTGAACTGCAATTCGACAATGCCACCAGGGTAAAAAATAACTATCTTTATAGAGCTATACTAGAAGTAAAATAGCATGCACATTATTTATCTTTTTTGAAAATTGACAGATTTATGACAATTTTTTTAATAAAAGGAATAAAGGATACAGAATTTTAGGGAACTAGCCTTTCTTGAGACAGGACTAGACCTCGAGTAGAAACCTACTTATTGGGCCTAAAATTTGGGCTATAAAGCCCGGCCCAATAAGATCTAGTTCGAACCCTATACATTTGGGCATTGCAACCCGGTCCAAAATATGACAACACTACTTTGGACTTTGGAGCCAAACTCAGCCCAGAGTAAAAACAAAGCAAAACGATATCTCATATTGGGCTCAATCATAGCCCATTTGAAAATAAAATCCAAACAATGCCAATCTAATATTTGAAGAACTTACAGTTGATGCATTCATTATGTGTAGGTATGGAGGAACTATGTTTGTCAAGTATCTACAAATGGTACTTGTACAACCACGGGGCGCTTGACTCCAAAGATGTATCAAGAAATGTCGGTCGCAGTCAATGTGAGCGATGGGTTAGCCCAATACACCCCGTTTCTGACAGGGTTACTAGATTGTAGCTTTGTTAGAGAGACCTTGATTGAAATTCACAAGGACCATTGTCCAGACTTGAACCGGTTTAGTGAATGGGTGTATATTGGTTTAGCCATGGTGTCAGTTGCAGTCATGCTTTCATTGGTGTTGTGGGTGTTGTATGCACGTGAGAAGAAACATCAAAGATACACTAAACTTATGATTGAATCTACACCAGGTCCGGTTACAATATATCGACAATGGAAGTAAAACGATTTGTTGAAATTTATCTACTAAACATATATTGTGAAGCATCTATTTATAGCTTATATTTGTTTATTTATTTTTTCTTTCCTGTTCTTTTAGGCTATGAATTTTATTTTTATGACGTCGAAAAGATTTAAATAAGTTTATGGTTACATAACAACAATTTTACACATGTGATTTATGACTTATGACTCGATGATGTTGAGACAAGGCTCATCTTAGATGACGATGAAGAATGCTTATCTAAGAGGATCGTGAGGTTGTTCTATGTGATTGATGGTTTGTTCGTTGAGGATGGCTTTAAACCCTTTGAATTTTGGGTTGGGTAATGGGTATGAAAGCGCTCGATGATGATGAGCAAAGCTTATCCAAGAGGTTTTTGTATTTGTTCTGTGTGTTGGATGCTTTATTCGTTGGTGATGACCATAAATCCTAGGATTTGCAGGTATTTAAGGCAGTGATGACGAGCAGTGGCGGATCTTGCCCGTTGAACGTGCCAGGGCCGAAAGACACGGGCACTAAAAAAAGCCCGGGCAAGCCTGGGCCAAACATAGTATATATAAAAAATTTCGATCGAAATGCGGAAAATTAGCACTACGGCCGAAAAACTTGCCCGGGCCGTGGCCCTGCCTCAACACCATTAAGAACCGCCCCTGATGACGAGCCATGGCTCATCTGAGTTGTGATCTAACTTGGAAACTGTTATTGGAAACTGAAAAGAATAACTAAGTCAAAACGATAACAACACCGATGTAAAAAAATCAATACAATAATATAATATAATATAACATAATATAATATCGGTCAATATGGTTCAATTCGTTACGGTGCTGACATAAAAATACATATATATATAATCAGATACTTAGACTCGCAAGTCCACTCAAGCTCGATAAAGAAGTCCAGGATTAGACTTGTTTATCAAATGGGCGTATTTTAAAGTTGAGCTTGTTTATGCTTGGTTAGCTCAATTTATACCATCTTAATTCCTAATAGTCTACAGATCTTCAATTTTTATAATGAAAAGAACAATAAATTCAAAGTGATCAAGTGATGTATAAGATTATATTTATTTTTAGTATGTATTGGTTGTTATATTTAAAGTTTGAGGGGTTAGTTTTTAGCATTTAGCTTGGGGGAGGGTAGGTTTTTAGGTTTTTGGTGGTGTAGTGGGTTTATTTTGTTGTGTTCACATTAGTTCTCGCGGTTCTCGCAATAAAGGTGGTTATCGCATGAACTCTACCATATATATAGGATGAGGTTCATGAGTGAACAACATCCTTGTTTGTGAACCGAGTGAACCAATCTCAACCATTCATTTTATTACTTGATGAAAAGGTTTGGATTGTAATTCTACAATTATTTATGTTTTTAAATTCATTTTCTATTTATGATCATTAGTTACATGACCTTTTATTTAGGAAAATTAGGAGATTTCATTTAATTATATCCAAGATTCTATCATATATTCAACTAATAATTTCAAAATTCATACAGCTAATATGTTTCCTTTTTTATCAAACTAGTGGGAATGCCCGCGCGTTGCGGCGGGTGTCCCGACTGATATCAATTTCAATTATGATGTCTATTACGAACCACAATCAATTCCAGGTTTGTAACATTTATTTCCATTCAACAATAGCCGCATAATACTTTCGATGCACAAAATCTTCCGATTCAGTTAACCACCTCTGTCGTGGCAGGTGGTGAAGGGCATTTAGGGCTTCCCTTGCTTGACCCATTTTTACATCCATAAAGAGAATGTGTACTTAATCAAAATATGTATTACGTCAGTACGTCACATTCAATACTTAATTGACTTGTAAAAGTCAAAGCTTCTGCAATTTTGTGATAAAGGAATACAACATGAGTTGAGTATACATCACTTTTATCTCTAATTTGGAGATTAAAGAATGCAATTGGTATGGGAGACCAAAAAATCTATAATGTATAATTCTGTAAATGGAATCTTCATTCTATATATGTAGAAGGATTGGTTTTGTGCAACCGTGTGAGGTGTGATAGAATCACCTTCAGTTAGTCTTCTGTTTCTCTGGTTTTGGCCGCCGTACCAGCAACCCAAATGTCCATACAGCCAATAAAGTCGCCTCGATGGGGGCAAACCAATAAACAACTATATGCTCCTTTGTTTTATGAACACCAAGAGCATATGCCCACCCAACAACCTACATTTTTTTATAAATAAAGTGTCAATATGCAAACTTAAAGAAAAATGCTGCATACAAATATAATCTTAGATAACATCATAACGCAACCCCTAAAAGCTTTTGTTTTGACTACCTTTTGCTCACTGGTTCTATGGATTTTCAAAAACAAAAATTTTCATAAGAGAACATCAAAATAGGTAAACAAATCAAGTAGCTTTCATGGTCCAGTAACGGGTCAAAATTGGTTTGGATCAAAACAAATAATGTCTATGCGCAGGTCAATCGGGTCGTGTGGGGTTGACCGTTGACCCACAACCACTTTTCATTCTTTTTTTTTTTGTAAATTTGTAAGGAGAAGATATGGTCACAAAAACTATATCAAAACAATAACCTTTTTTTTGAAGAGAATGAATGTATGTTGTAGGCTGAGTCCAGAGCCAACTTCCGACCCGTTTGATTTCTTTTAGCTAAATTTCTCTATTTTACCCATCTGACCCGTTATCAACAAACGCATATTGACCCATATGATTTTACATGTGTTGACTTTTGAATATACCACCTCGAATTTTGTTATCTGTGTTACAGTCAACCTACGCTAAATAAGTTTTTTTTAGTAATAATTATATGCAACCAAAAAGAGAGTAAAACTGAAGATACTTACAGCAGCTGGATTCATGCATCCACCAGTTAAATCTGATCCAAGTTTTGAGAGGACTCTTGATGCATACAGTTTGAGCTATTTATATCACTCAAAAGAAACAGTCAAAAAACATTAGCAGGTCATCAAAAAGAGCCGAACCCAACCCACTGCAACCCGTATTGGCCATCACAAAACTACCCAATTTGATTGTTAACATAGTAAAGCTTTTTCAGTAGATCTTGCTTTGTTTCTCCTTCTAAAAGTGGATTTCCACATTTTAGATTTACATTAACCTTATCCTCAGGCTCCTTCTCCTCGGACTCATTTACAGCATTCTTCTTTTTCTCATCGTTTGAATCTTCCACGTTAAACGACTTATCAGAAACCACCGTTTTCTCCCCTTCGTTCACCACTTCTCCCTGTGAGGAAGCATAACAAGCATTACTAACTCGAAGAAATAAAAGTATCAAGTATAGGCGAAACTTTCAAACCATATACCCAATAATGGGCCAATTTGGCTCATCTTTTATCTCCCAACGGGTCAAATGATATAAATTACTTAAAGGGAATATGGCCAAAGTCACCTGGTGGGGGTGGGCTGGGTTGACACTCAAAACACTTTTTGTCCAGATTTTATGTTCTAAAAATAATTAATGCGCTACATATGATGGCAAAAACTACACTATAAAAATAATATAACTTTTTAATAAGTCGATTACTTTAGGTGACTTTGGCAGTTTGGCCATATTCCCTTTAAGTAATTTAGATGCCTTGACCCAAACCCGTTTTAGCTCATTACCCAAGCCACCCCTTTACCCACCTCTAAATTTAATAATGTATATATGGCATCTAGGGGTAGCTTGGATGTGGTGAAAGTGATTATGTAATACTTAAATAATAAAATAAAAATGTAAGGTAATCACTGTACTTAATTGTGATTACACCGTACCATTTGATAATCACATTTGATGTAGCTAGTATCACCACCAGGTGGCATGGCATCTCACACATGTTAAGCAAATATATGTGGCGGGGCGTTGTATTCAAAAGACGAACGAAAAAATGTTAGGGCTTGTTTGGCTAAGCTTTTCAAAACTACTTATTTGCTTATTTGCTTTTCTGAAAAGCAAATAAGCAAATAAGTAGTTTTGAAAAGCTTAGCCAAACAGCCCCTTAATTTACTATCTAGTAAACAAACAGGTGTAAATTAACATACTTAATTAATAAAGAACTTAAAACCACAAAATTATCTATAAGCATATTGAGACAAATTAGTGTGTGTATCATAATTGCATCATTAATAAAGCATATTAATAAATTATCTATAAGCGCGGTCGACCCCACAAAATTATGTATAAATGATGCGTGTGAAGTGTTATATATATTAGGTGTATATTTTAAGCCCCTTTAACACTTATTTTTAGCCAAGTTTTAAATTTATAAAACACGATATTTTACTAACACTAAACACAGATATGGGCGAGTGCACCCATCGTGAGCGTAGTATAGTGTTGGCAAGATACCGAGGTCATCCAAGGACACAAGAGCTTTTAATACCGGTTTATCCTCAACGTCTAATCAAAAATAAAAATTTAGAAAAATGTTTTAAACTAAGAAAAATAAAAACTAACTAAAATGCTGAAAATAAAAATAAAAGAAAAACAGATAGACAAGATGAATCACTTGGTTCCGACTCGTATCTAGTGTAACCTTTGATTATTTCCGCACTTTTGCACTATTTTAAGAGATTATCTTATTTATTGTAGTAGGCCCCTCTTTTGAAGGTGACGTTACCCTCACCCCAGTAGTTTGAGTCAGCAAGGATACAATCCTAAAAGGGTGGATTATTGGAAGATAATTAATTAAGTTATTAATGCAAATTATGGTAGGCCCCTCTTTTGGAGGTGACGTTACCCTCGACTAAGTAGTCTGAGTCAGCAGGGATACAGTCCTAAATAGCCGGGTTATAGTATTAATAGTAGTTAACTTATGAGGGGATCAAAGAGTTTGGACCCCCGCCATCCAATACCGTTAAGTATTGAAGGAGGTCCTACTAAATTTGACCCAGGTCCACTGCAGGACCTCTAAACGCTGAACAATGGCAAGACCTTTACCAAACCGTTCCCTTAACCCCCGACCAGGTAGCCAACATACCTCCATATAGACCGTGGAGATATGAATGGTGAAAATCTTTTATTTTATATAGACAGTAAAATAATGCCAAGACACCACGGACAAACGATAAGGAAAGATCACCTTCAACATAAGCAACTAGTTATTAAAGTCATTAATACAAAACCAAGTAAAAAGTGCAAAAGATTAGAAATAAAAAGTATTACACTAGACACTTTGTCTTCACCAAGTGATGTAAGAGACTTAGGCAAACATGGCCTTGATTGTCAAGAACTCTTACGATCAATCTTGGATCCCGAGACGACTCACACACTCTACGATGGACAATGGATGATGGTGGTGGATGATGGTGTTATGGTGGTGGTGGGTGGTGGGTGAAGTGTGAGAGAGGTGGTGTGCCAAGGGATGGTTTGAGCTTGAGCCAAGCACTTCTATTTATAGGCTGAACAGAAGCTCGGGCACGGCCCCGTGTCCACTGGGCACGGCCCCGTGTCCACATCCTTCTCTTTCTTCATTTAATGCAGTTTTGTCTTTTTAGTTGACCACGCCCCCGGGTCCGCTGAGCACGACCCCGTGGTGCAGAAGAATCTTTGTACTATGCAGATTTGCTGGATTGTGCGAATCTTATAGTTGACCACGGCCCCGTGTCCACTGAGCACGGCCCCGTGGTGGGCAATAGAAGCTTCTACCACTTTGTCTTTTCTGCTGACACTTGGGCACGCCCCCGTGCTGGCTGAGCACGGGGCGTGTTCAGGCTTCTGATGTCTTGTTTTGCTTGGGAAGATGCTGTCGTGGGGTCGGGCATGTCACGTCTTGTTCCTTTTCTTGTATTTATGTTAGATTTTGATGTCTTTTTGCTTCTTTTGTTAATTTGAGCTCATTTAATCCTGAAAATACAAAAGGAAGACAAAAGCACACTTTTTCCAACATTAGTACTAAAAAAGGGTTTGTTTTATGCCTCATTTGATGAAATTTATATGTTGCATTTTTAACACATCAATAAACAACGCCGTAAACGTCGACCCCACAAAATTATCTATAAACAACGCCGTAAACATCGACCCCACAAAATTATCTATAAGCATATTGAGACAAATTAATGTGTGTATCATAGATAGTTAACAGATCGGACCAATAAGCCAATAATCGTGTGTGTATCATAATTGCATCATTAATAATGCATATAACGTGTTTTTTTGATGATCAAGACAAAACCCATATGAAAAGTTTGCTGATTTGAGACAAATTAGTGAATTAAAGATATATTAAAGTTGTAAAAATTAGGGGCTAACTAGGGGGATTTTGGGTAGGTGGTAAAAAAAAAAAGAAAAATAATGGTGTAGAAATAAAAAGGGTTAGTCCTAATGCCTCCATCATTTACTTACTCGGGTTTAAGTTGGTAAGGACCGGGAATGTGTCGTCATGGCAAGTTCTAGAGTCGTAAGAGCCAAGCGGCTATTCACACAAGAAACAAAATGAGCATTTAGTCAAATGATATGTAAGTGTTTGCTCAATAAAGGCTCAAAACTTACTTTTGTGGAAATGAGTTTTTATGTGATCAAGTATATATAATTAAATTTTAACTAAGCTTGTCATGCCTTTTCATAATTTTCTTATGTTGGTTCTTTTTATCACGACGCTATCGGTTGTAAATTTGTAAAAATATAACCTTTTTGAGAACTTGAATTTCCCGAGTTAAACCTAGACAAGTAAAGAAAATGAAAATTTTTGAAAAAATTTGGGGTGATTAGCGGTTCCAATAGAGTTTTGTGTAAGGCTTGTATTTAGGACTTGCAAGATTCAAGGTTTTAGCATCCCCCCCCACACTTAAATTACACATTGTCCTCAATGTGTCCCAAAAATAAGTTTTTAGGTTGATTGAATGTGTAAAAAGGTGTAAAAAGCGAAATTTTTGTGTTACTGGGCGCTGAACACGGCCCCGTGTTGTCCGGGCACGGCCCCGTGTTCAAGTGCTAGTAACAAAATTAAAACAAGAGAAACAGAAGCCTGGACACGGGGGCGTGTTGGGTGAACACGGCCCGTGTCCAGTTACCTGAACTGGGTCTTTTTCTGCAGACTGTGCAGCACGGGGCCGTGTTGGGCGGACACGGCCCGTGCCGAACTTACTGTAAACGAAGAAATTTGTCGGACGGTTCTGTTTTCCTGCATGGAGTGCTGGTTCAAGTTTCCCTTGCATCCTTTGCCATCTCAAGTGTGTTTTATTCCATTCAACACCATTCAAACACCAAATTAACTAAAACCATCATTCATTAATCATAGAGAGAATTACATAATAGTCCTAAAAATTAAAATATTAGCTAGTTAGGTCAAAGAAACACAAGAAATCCAATCCCAGAAGTGTCTAGCCTACTATTTATTCTACTAGCAAAATTTCCGAAAAGATAGATCTTTCGGTTAAAAGTGGCTTGACAACTTTTTCCTCCTGTTATGGGCTCCTCATACATCGGCGAGCCACTCTTCGATCTCCCTAGGGAGAAGAAAAGCGGGCGCATGAGCATTGGGTTGAGGAGGTGTAACTTCCACCGGAATTTCTTGGAGTTCTTCAAGAGGAGGCTCCGCCGGAATGTCGTCCCAACCGGTAGGATTTTGGATTCCAAGTGCGAGGTTCCAATCCTCTTGAGGGAGGATTGGTTCCACAGGAGGTGTTACCAGAATGTTTAACTTCTGGTGCAAGAGGTTTATTTCCTGGAAACTGTTTTCCAACCCCACCGAGAGATAGTTTATACGGTCAATGAGGACCTCCTCCACTGAAGTCATCTCGTCAAGTGCTTCACGTAGCGCCATTACGTATCTTACGAGAGTTGCTTCAATCGATGGCCTCCTTTCCCGTCGACTGTTCCTTGAGTGTGCAGAAGAGGTTCCGCTGTTTTGGCTAGACATTCTACGAAAACAAACCAAAAACAGTTCGTTTTAATGAAACAGTACCACGGGCACGGCCCCGTGTTCAACTTTCTGCAGATTTTTAGAACAAGGAATCTTGGGGTTTCAAATTATTTTCTTAACTTATGGAGCTTTTTTGAGCAGAAATAACTTAAAACAATGTTGTGTAACTTATTTTTAACAAGATTCCTTGAACAAAATTTCAATAAACATCACAACAAAGCTTGAAATCAAGCTTTAATGGAGTTCTTGGTGCAAGAAAGATGAAGAAGAAGGCAATAGATAAAAGAGGAAAGGACAAGATGCTAGTAAGAACCTTCTTTTAGAACATACCTAGGATGGTAAGTCAGAAAATCCTTTCAAATCTCTGTCCCTGGATGGTCCAAATGTGCAGGGTTCTTGGCTGCATTTATAGAAAACGACAGCGTGCTGGACACGGCCCCGTGTCGGCTGGACACGGCCCCGTGTGCAGGCAAGATCCTGACACGTTTTGTTCGTATTCTGACAAAAGTCAGAAGGGAATCTTTTGGTGGACACGGGGGCGTGTTGACCTGGGCATGGCCCCGTGTCGGAAGGCTGTTTTATGAAGTGCGTCTATTTTTAAGGAACTTTTCCGGATCGGGCGGTTCCTTACTGGATGGAACAACCCCAAAGTGCCTAAGATACCTTAATTGATCTAGATTAAGACGCGAATGCAAGAGGTTGTCGGTGAGGGTGATTCCTATGCTATATGTAGGTGGACAAGTCCAACCCTTTCCCGTGCTCTCGTTAAAGAAGGTGTATGTCGAATCGCTCAGGTCTATGTATGCATCAAACGAAGTTGATGGGGAGTCCTTCACGGCACAATCGACACAGGGACGACTATCGCTCAAGTCCTCACTAGAGTTAGAAGTATCATTGGAAACAATGAAGTTGTTTGAATGCGGTTCCAACCCTTCTTCTTGGTTATCGTCTTGGAAAAGATTATTGAAATCTTCCCTAAGTTCTTCTAACCAATTAATAATTAGATCTTCTAGTTGAAATAATTCATCGAGAAGCATTTCTCCTAGAATATCTGGTTGGGCGCATTCGAGGGAGAGATAGGGATTATTTTTACTTTCGCCCCTCTTAAGGATACTAGGAAATGATGGGTCTATATAGTGGGGTTTATAATTTAAAAAAAAACATTCTAATTCTTTATGGTTACCACCACATAATTGACACCACATAGTACCATAAGAGTGCCGAAAGTAAAAAGTATCAGTATCACTCATGTTTGTGTCAGAAATTACCAACCGTCGGGATCTTACGGTTCTGTTTTCAGTAACTGAAACTTGGGCACGGGGGCGTGTTGAGTGGGCACGGCCCCGTGTTCATCCTAGTGTCTGACTTAAAACAGGATTGCCAGTTCCAATGATTGGGCACGGGGCGTGTTCAGAGGGCACGGCCCGTGCTGAGTTCTGTAGAAGCTGAAAAATAAAAATAAAAAAAAATCCTAAAAAAATGAAAAATAAGAAAAACGATTAGGCCGTTGATTCCTAACTTTCTTAAAATCCTTGTGTCCCCGGCAGCGGCGCCAAAAACTTGATGCGTGTGAAGTGTTATATATATTAGGTGTATATTTTAAGCCCCTTTAACACTTATTTTTAGCCAAGTTTTAAATTTATAAAACACGATATTTTACTAACACTAAACACACATATGGGCAAGTGCACCCATCGTGAGCGTAGTATAGTGTTGGCAAGATACCGAGGTCGTCCAAGGACACAAGAACTTTTAATACCGGTTTATCCTCAACGTCTAATCAAAAATAAAAATTTAGAAAAATGTTTTAAACTAAGAAAAATAAAAACTAACTAAAATGCTGAAAATAAAAATAAAAAGAAAAACAGATAGACAAGATGAATCACTTGGTTCCGACTCGTATCTACTGTAACCTTTGATTATTTCCGCACTTTTGCACTATTTTAAGAGATTATCTTAGTTATTGTAGTAGGCCCCTCTTTTGAAGGTGACGTTACCCTCACCCCAGTAGTTTGAGTCAGCAAGGATACAATCCTAAAAGGGTGGATTATTGGAAGATAATTAATTAAGTTATTAATGCAAATTATGGTAGGCCCCTCTTTTGGATGTGACGTTACCCTCGACTAAGTAGTCTGAGTCAGCAGGGATACAGTCCTAAATAGCCGGGTTATAGTATTAATAGTAGTTAACTTATGAAGGGATCAAAGAGTTTGGACCCCCGCCATCCAATACCGTTAAGTATTGAAGGAGGTCCTGCTAAATTTGACCCAGGTCCATTGCAGGACCTCTAAACGCTGAACAATGGCAAGACCTTTACCAAACTGTTCCCTTAACCCCCGACCAGGTAGCCAACATACCTCCATATAGACCGTGGAGATATGAATGGTGAAAATCTTTTATTTTATATAGACAGTAAAATAATGCCAAGACACCACGGACAAACGATAAGGAAAGATCACCTTCAACATAAGCAACTAGTTATTAAAGTCATTAATACAAAACCAAGTAAAAAGTGCAAAAGATTAGAAATAAAAAGTATTACACTAGACACTTTGTCTTCACCAAGTGATGTAAGAGACTTAGGCAAACATTGCCTTGATTGTCAAGAACTCTTACGATCAATCTTGGATCCCGAGACGACTCACACACTCTACGATGGACAATGGATGATGGTGGTGGATGATGGTGTTATGGTGGTGGTGGGTGGTGGGTGAAGTGTGAGATAGGTGGTGTGCCAAGGGATGGTTTGAACTTGAGCCAAGCACTTCTATTTATAGGCTGAACAGAAGCTCGGGCACGGCCCCGTGTCCAGTGGGCACGGCCCCGTGTCCACATCCTTCTCTTTCTTCATTTAATGCAGTTTTGTCTTTTTAGTTGACCACGCCCCCGTGTCCGCTGAGCACGACCCCGTGGTGCAGAAGAATCTTTGTACCATGCAGATTTGCTGGATTGTGCGAATCTTATAGTTGACCACGGCCCCGTGTCCACTGAGCACGGCCCCGTGGTGGGCAATAGAAGCTTCTACCACTTTGTCTTTTCTGCTGACACTTGGGCACGCCCCCGTGCTGGCTGAGCACGGGGCGTGTTCAGGCTTCTGATGTCTTGTTTTGCTTGGGAAGATGCTGTCGTGGGGTCGGGCATGTCACGTCTTGTTCCTTTTCTTGTATTTATGTTAGATTTTGATGTCTTTTTGCTTCTTTTGTTAATTTAAGCTCATTTAATCCTGAAAATACAAAAGGAAGACAAAAGCACACTTTTTCCAACATTAGTACTAAAAAAGGGTTAGTTTTATGCCTCATTTGATGAAATTTATATGTTGCATTTTTAACACATCAATAAACAACGCCGTAAACGTCGACCCCACAAAATTATCTATAAACAACGCCGTAAACATCGACCCCACAAAATTATCTATAAGCATATTGAGACAAATTAATGTGTGTATCATAGATAGTTAACAGATCGGACCAATAAGCCAATAATCGTGTGTGTATCATAATTGCATCATTAATAATGCATATAACGTGTTTTTTTGATGATCAAGACAAAACCCATATGAAAAGTTTGCTGATTTGAGACAAATTAGTGAATTAAAGATATATTAAAGTTGTAAAAATTAAAATGAAATTAATGAATTAGTGATGGACCTTTTTCATAAATAAGCAGGTGGAATGAAGATGAAATTAATGATAGCAGGCATTTCTTCTGCGGATTTACTCGACGAATGCGCAGTGGGCGTCAAGCGAACGACTTCAGTGGCTGCATGTAAGCAGACCCCACTATTCATGAAGAGTTTCAGTTAATATGAAATAATAATGTATCCTGGTGTTGAGCAAGAACAAATGATTGACGGTTAAAAGAACATGGGAGATGATGAGTTTAAGTTCTTACATGTGATGCAACTGTGGCTCTTTCGGGCCGATCTTAAGAATTGCATGCCACTTGGCAAACTAGGAACCGGCTGAGTAGTATTTAGCACGTCGCTGGGCTAGACCATCTAGACATGGGGCTGTGGTCTCACCATTGGTTCAGCAAGTTCAATTGTACCCTTGTCAACCTTTATACCAAAGAGGATTCCAACTTCCTTCATAACATCCATACTTGGCTTACCTGTAATCAATTTGTTAACGTTAAATCTAAAATTAAAAATTCGAGAGCCACTTGACACATTTAAAAGAAATGAAAGATGATTATAATTTATAAACTAACAAGCCTTTTGTACAAAAACAATTCACGTAAAAAATGAATCACCTCTCATATATTGCTTCCCATATACCGGTTTCCTTTTATCGGTACATACACACATTTTTTTCTTAGCCATATTAATGACAAAAAAATAGTATTTAGTACACATGCTGAATAAGATAGTACGAGTTCATATTTTGGAAACAAAACGTATGCTAACTATGGATCGTTAAAAGAGAACAATGCGTTGCAATTTTTTTGCAGTTTGCGTAACTTCATATAATATAGTACCTGTAGTTGTCTTCTGGTAGAGAGTTTCCTCAAAAAGAATGACTCCACTTAGGTATTAGAGAGCACCAGGAGTGCAACAAGAATGTCAATATCAACATATCAATTACAAGTATTTTTATTCAAGTGAGATAATTCAAAAGGTTCAAGAATTATCTTTTTTGTTTACTTTAAATGAATTAGGAGGTTTTATTACTAACAACAATCAAACTAAACTAATAAGGCCAATTAACTTTAAATCCTATCATTTCAGTCATCACCAACAGCATAAAAAACTTGATCAATCAATACCTCTAAGAAGAAAGTGAAGAACCGACAAAGTGTGTGCCACGCGCTAAATAACGCCGCCCTTTCACGCCCCCTCCCACTCCTCCAGCTTTTTGCACCACGCCACTATTCTGACACGTGCTGGCGTAGCGTCCACGTGTCGCACAACAGCCACTTTTCATGCCCCCCACTCCGTATAGTGTAACAATAATGCAATGACAAAATGAAAAAGTAGCTTCTGTCACCAGACATGAGCTCAGCATCATTAATGAATGAACCATCAGTATTCAAAACCATGTACAAAAAAAAAACTAACTGATGATAATTTATTTGACCAAAACCTGTATATTAACGATTACCAATTGTAATTGTTATTAATCCATTATTGCTGCCAATATCAAGACACTCTTTCCCTTCAAACCATTCCTTCTTCATGACTTTAATCCTGATGAACTGAAGAATAAATTAAAAGTAAACACAAAATCAATCTCCATTGGAGACAAAAATTCAAATTCAGCAATGAGCCTGACTTATGCTTGAATCAAAATGAATTGTTTTCATCTGCATAATCTAGAAAAAAACCTAAAACCTAGCCCTAATCCTCTAACCTAACAATCTCTCAGCAACTACATATATTAATCATAACTCCTAATATACATAAAAATCATATAATTATACAATATACATGTTCTTAAAACCCTAGCTTCACATAAACACATAAAAACTAAATAAAAATAAAATACACTATTACAGTACAATCAATTGTTTCAAAAGATCGCATTCAATTTCAATCGATGATGGAAAATGAAGGAACATTAGGAGTGAAATCCCTACGCTACCCTTGTAGCGTCTTAAAATACCAAATATTTTCTTATTTTCTCTGCTTACAAAGTGTTGTATATGATGCTTCCAATATTGTACATGATGTAAAATTACATTTTTGTACATCACTTCTCATTTTTAATATATTATAGATACCCTTGTAGCGTCTTAAAATACCAAATATTTTCTTATTTTCTCTGCTTACAAAGTGTTGTATATGATGTAAAATTACATTTTTGTACATCACTTCTCCTTTTTAATATATTATAGATAAAGACGTGATCATGGAGGATGCTTAATAAAACTAATTTATACACACGTATACCACCTTCCGTTTTAGAACAAAATCAAACACATTATAATTTATGCTAATTAAAAGAGTAAAACATCATGCAACATCCTTGTTTATGTTCCATCATTCAATCAATAAATATACATTTAGAATAAACTTAAAAAAAGTCAATATGTTTCTGTTTACAACTACTTCACTGCCAATACAAATTTACACCCTTGTTCTAGATCAACTAGTATTCAAAGCATAAGAGAAACAGCAGCTTCTGGCACCAATGGCTTCAAGACCTTCAAAGCAATTTAATTTTTAGTCTTTAGTTCTTTTTGCTGTTTCGATGCAGGTTTATGACTATAAATACCAAGGGCTTCTTAGATGCAACATTACCGACCAATCCCAAGTTCTTGTGAATATTAAACAAGTCTTTGAAGGTGAAGGTGAAGGCGAATACTTGAGGAATTTTGCACCAACCACTAACTTTCCCCAGACCGCGACTGCAATGTAATAGGGAAGTGAACAAGTGATCTAAGGTTTCTTCAAACTCGCCCCACAACCTGCACATAATACACAAAAAATTCTGAGATATCACAAAACCTGCTCCAATACATATGTGTACATCAACAATATAACACCACTTATCCCAAAAAAAGGGGCTGCAACTTTCTCACGCCAATGACGATATCATAAAAACAAAGCACCATCAACACTCTTATTCACAAAACCCAAACCTACAAACCCATTACTACTGTAATCGAATACAGATCAATCACAACACAACGTTGTACCATAAACATTTGAATAGACAACTACTACATCTTCAAAAACGATTGAACGAAACCCTAACCTTTCTGTTTCATATAATTCAAAGAAGTAATAATCATAGACAACCGGAATTGATGTACTGAATATAAACTTACTGATGCTAAGCTTCTGTTGATTTCCCTCGCCGGGATCCCGCCCCGTTTGTAGCGATTCCAATCGCCGGTTGCGTATGAAGACGAGTGACATGAATTTTGAAGGAATCGCTAGCCTCAATTACGTTTCCAGTTTCCCAATCGTCGGTGATGCAAATATGCCACACCTTCTGTATAGTTGGCTTCAGAACCCAATCGTCGGTGATGCAGAGATATAAGGAATGAATGGGGTTATTTTTTCTAGAGAGATAAAATTTTTAAAAGCTTTTAAGAATAACTGTTCAGTATTCATGGTTCCCAAAATTAAAATGATAGATATTTACTATAATGTCCCTATACGATTTTTTTGCTTGTTATATTTTACAAACAAATTACAAAATTGCCATTAGTATTAAATCTCATCATCTAAGAAATGAAGGGTGAGGATCTGTTCACTTTGTTCACAACTAAACCATTGTTCACTCTAGGGTAGGGTTCTAGAGTGAAGAACATATAGGATGGGGTTCATGAGTGAACAGCATCCTTGTTTGTGAACCGAGTGAACCAATCTTGTAGGTCCACCCGGAGGATCGAGTAACCTCTGTTCCCTGTTTTCCGACAAACCCGAAAGTGCGGAATCCAAACGGGTAAGTTAAACCAAGTTACGAACACGTAAGACACAATATTCAACGATTAACACTCAATGTATTAATGCTAGAAAACGGTTACAATGCGGTGTTTACAAATGGTCTCTGTAAACTCTCAGTGTGTGTGTTACAATGTGTTCGCTCAGTGAAATCTATTCAGACTTCTAATTTGTTCTGTCTGATGTCTGTGCTATATATACTGAAACACTTCGACGAAATCAGGAACTGGACGAAATCCCATAGGATCAACGAAATCCCAATGTCTTCTCCGAAATCACTTGATTTCGTCAAATGATATCTTCTTCAAATATGCAAAGCCCAAACCAATGGCCCAAGTAATTTGATTGGCCCAAAGTAAAAGTTTCGGCCCACTATAGTTGTTTCATGCATTCTTTACGTGAAACATGTTTCACAGAATCCATATTTGAAAGCTTAGTCAATTTATTACATCATCATGACATCATCATGATGATGTCATGATGATGTGGCAGCTGGAACCGGCTTGCGGCGCTTCGTGCTTCGCGTGTCGAACTCTGGGGCGCACGGCGGAGGAATGTCGTGACGTCGAGCTTGAGCCGAACCTAACCGGGTCGAACCGAACCGAGTCGAACTGAACCGAGTCGAGTCGCGTCCACATAAAGTGTACCAACAAACTCCCCCTTGGACGCTACTCGTGAGGTTCGTCTTCCGTGTTTTTTTTTTTTTTTTTTTTGTCGGAGGATCTTCAAAGTCTTCACGCGTCGTAAGAAGAAAGTGTATCAACAAACTCCCTTTTTCATTCAGGTAGTGTATTAATAAACTCCCCCTTAGAATGAACTCTCCATTGAGTTATGCCCGTGAATCTTTCGATCGTCTATTCTTCAGATCCTTGTGGTGTTGATGAGTGATCAACTGCAACCCGATCATCTTGATCTTCAGATTGCATCAACGTCGTGTCTTCACTTTACGGTTTGTCATCTGACACGTTCTCTTCGCCTTTAGCTGATTCTGATGTCGCATCTGCACATACAAGAAAGCTAAACACGCAATGAGAACAACCGCTTGGAATATAGACAAATTAAACAAACGACACATATGAGATCAAATCTCAATCAAACACCGACCGACAACAGTTTGAAAGTTTAGAAAATGATCAATTTTAATCCCTTACTTTCAAAACTTGTTAACTTCGACTGTTTATGAAGGTGTTATTGTTTTCCGGCTTACAATCAGGATTTTGGGTAGGATAGACTCGAGTTCCAACATCGGTCAATCAAAAATAAACTAGAAGCAAAATCTTTTTGGCTTTTATAAAGTTTAAATTAAAAGACACCTAAAATCTTTTTGGAATTTTTCATTTTTCAAATGTAAAGACGGAAAGCAATAAATAAATATATACAGAGATGTAGAAACTGAAAGCAGTAAACAAATATTTACAGAAATTCTTTTTGCGAGTTTCGTGGGTAAGAGAATCATATCAGTGTACGGTCACGCCAAAACGCTCTTTTTGTTCAATTAGTTAACATTTAGATAAGCATCCTATAACAATTATCAGTATTGTTGTCCACTTAAGCTCAACTTATCAGATGTAATCATGGCGAAGGGATACGATTAGGTATGAATTTATACTTACCGACCGGTGTTCATCCACACACGACACATTCCCGTATCAAGGTATGCACGAGAGTTCATCTTACCGGTGAGTATACCGTTTATCATCTGTTTGACCGTATAAAAGATGTGAGAAACTCACTTATTTTGATTGAAAACAAGTCCTATGTGATAAAATCACTTATTGATGAGGAACTTGATTTTCAGATGCATGAGGGCACAGGAGCAAGTCCGTGAACAGGTCAGTACTTTCGTACAGCAAAGAGACGAAGTTGACTCCCGCAATGAATCTGTGATATATAATCACTTATTTGTTTGGACATGTGATTGTTGAACACTTATTGAGGTCGAATGCAGTATGTACACGTATGTATAGTATCATGGAAGACCTAGACTTCGTCTCCGTTATTTTTCGGTAAAAGATACAACCATGATACCCAGATGATAAGACAGCATAAAGACCGAATATCTCAGAACCTCGGCAATCTCTCAAACGAAAACACCTATCAACGAAATCCTTCTGATTTCGTCCAATTCAATTCAAGTCAACGAAATCCGATTTCATCTCCAATTCCGAAACTGTTGTGAATTTGTATTGCGACGAAACAGGAAGGTATAAGGTCCGACGAAACTGTTGTGAATTTGTATTGAGACTTGAAGTGATTTCGGCAACAAGTTGACAAGTGTGTTTTCGTCCAGCAACACAAAGTGTTTTCGATGAGAAGGGATTTCGGCCAAGACAAGTGATTTCGGCAACAAGTTGACAAGTGTGTTTTCGTCCAGCAACACAAAGTGTTTTCGATGAGAAGGTGATTTGGTTCTGATTTCGTCCAAATGTGATTACAATCTGATTTCGGCCAAGACAAAACAATGGTGATTTCGCCCAGATGCTTGATATTGTTGACTGGAGTGTTTTCGTTGACTGGATGAAGTGGTTCAGAACTGATTTCGTTGAAAAGAAAGGGTGTGATTTCGTTGAGAAGTGTTTGATTTTGTCCAGCCTGATTTCGTCCCGATCACTAGATGTTAGTGATTTCGTCCAGTAGCCAAAAGATGTTGGTGATTTCGTGGAAGATGTTTAGCTTGATATAAGGTGATTTCGTGGAGGGTGTTTGGAGTGAGGAGTGATTTCGTGGAGGGTGTTTGGAGTGAGGAATGATTTCGGCCAAGTTATAATGATGATAAGTGATTTCGGCTAAGTTATACTGATGATAAATGATTTCGGCCAAGGGATAATGATGATAAGTGATTTCGGCCAGGTTATTTCTTGGAGCATGGGTTTTCGTCCAGGAGGGTGGTGATTTCGCCTAGCAAGTGTGTCTCAACAGCTTGATATTGTTGACCAAGGATTTCGTTGAAATAAGTTGATTTCTTCCAGAAGACAGATTTCCTTGACAAAGCTACCAGCTGTTAGATATTATCCAAAAGCTTATCTTCTGACAACAACACTCCTTTTTCAAACAAACAAGTCACAGCACCACCTTATCTTATCAGCTTTCTCACCGAATACTCATGATGGCTTGTGTACCCAAATGTCAACTTAAATTATTTTAATAAAAAACACTTTAACAATTCAACAATATTGGATCAAACTCAGATATTATCAAGAACAAAACAAGAACAACTTGAATATCTTGATGAACTCGATGAAGTTATGATTTTTCCGGCAACCGATAAGCTTTCCGAACACAAGTTTTTTGCACAAAAGTTTACTTAAAACCAAACCTTAGCATGTATACATGTATTTTAACAATGGTTTTATAAAAACTAATAGCAAAACAAAGAGATTTCCAAGATTTTAACCACGTTTTTCCATAAAAGTATGAACTTCAAATTCTAAAATTTAGAAAAACACTTAAAAATCTAAGAAAAATCAAGAACACAAACTTGGTTTTAACAAGGAATCGAGCCAATGCTCTGATACCAATTGTAGGTCCACCCGGAGGATCGAGTAACCTCTATTCCCTGTTTTCCGACAAACCCGAAAGTGCGGAATCCAAACGGGTAAGTTAAACCAAGTTACGAACACGCAAGACACAAAGATTCAATGATTAACACGCAATGTATTAATACTCTGAAACGGTTACAATGCAATGTTTACAAGATAAACCTATAAACTCTCTGTTGTGTGTGTGTTCTCTCCGAAATCTATTCAGACTTCTTTGTGTTATGTCTGTTGTCTGTGTATATATACCAACATGCTTGACGAAATCAAATGGCCCACGAAAACACATGACGAAATCTAAGATATGGTGATTTCGTCCCATAGTGTTTTCGTCCCTTTTGGTTTTCACCAAAAGGGTTTTCATCACAATAGTGTTTTCATCATTTGTTGGACCTTCTGATTTCGTCCCATTTGTGATTGGGCCTAAACTTCCTCATGTTATGGGCCAAGACACTAGAGCTTGGGCTTGGACATGTTGAGCCAACAACAAACAGACAACTAATAAACATAATCTAAATGCAAACTGCACACACGCAGTTGCATCTACATCTAACTTTACAAAGTAAAACGCATACCGAGTCAAGACAGGAGATTGTCTTGACTACGGTCTTCACTTCGTAGACGAGTCGAACCGAGCCGAGCCGTATCCAAAAAATATGTATCAACAAACTAACTCATTTTTGTTTTTCTATTGTTTTTGGGTTTTGAAATTTTTCGATGTTTTTGAATTTTCAAATTTGGATTTACTCCCAAAGAAAATTTTGTTGAAAGACCCCCTTCTGAACACGGTCACTCACAACGTCGTCCTGTTTCACCCAAAAATGACAAACGTACGATTAAAGAACAAGAAACAAAACAACGACGTCAAAATGTAAAGGTGATCGAAAAGGCTTTAAAACCAGAAACTGTTAAAAGGAAACCAATTTTGTCACAACCGTTAAAACCGGAGATTTCTAAATCTACAAATAATACGCAATCCGGTAAACAGAAACAAGTTTGGAAACCGAAAACAGGTGAGGATTCAGGGGGAGGCTTGCAATTTAAGGACCTTCAAGAAATTGAAATTACATTTCTTGATGCTCAGAGACAACCCAAGTCTATGAAGGCTTGGGTCCCCCTCTCCATCTAATCTCTGAGTGAGTGTGCAGGATGTTCCAGGAGGAACTTTCGATAGTCATAGGATTATTGATAGTGGAATGTTCATGCACAAGATCGGCGACAAAAGAAATTGTTGCCTTTGATGGAGAGAAAAAGAAAAGAAGACAGAATTGTCTGTTGAAAGAAATTGGAAGCTTCGACAAATTGAAAATCATTCCAAAGTTTGATTGTTCAAGGCTTTGATCGGGTCCCCAGGATAGATTCAATCAAAATGTACGCACCTGCAGCACGTCTGATGTTCAAACTCAACAAGATGAACGTGCAGTGTACATTTCTTCGTGGTGTGATTGAAGAAAATGTGTTTGTTGAACAAACCAACCGGGTGTGCGGATGCCTTGACCTGGATTGAACAACCGCACACTACTTCTGAAAGAGAAAGACAAAGACCTTCGCTGGTACAATGTGGAAGACCAGCCGGACCCAGAGGTCTATGATCTTGTTGCTGTGAAGAGATTTCTCAGTAGCTACAAAAATCGACTTTGAAGTCCACACCGGGTGGATATCCAGTTTGGGAGAGCGCTCAAATTCCTTGCAATGCACGAAGCAGTTGCAGGATACGGTTTTGAACTTCTAATCTCTCCTATCTTTGTCGATATTTAAGCTGCTTTATAAATTGTTATCCTCTCATAGCACTCTTTGGCCAGACACGTTGATCTAGAATATCACCTCACAAGTGATTGTTTCACTATAAAACTTTTCAATGTTGTCATGGTCCGCACCGCTTACCGATGTGCCAACTGATTTTCCCAAAATTCGATAAATCATTTCTGATTAAAATTAATTTTGGAAAACGGCATTAAGGTAAAACATGAGTTAACTGACATCGGGAAATCCTTTTTGTAAATACCTTTGTGTTTTTAAATTTATCTTAGTTTGTTGATTTTAGGGGGAGTAAATCCAAAATTTGAAAAATTCAAAAACAGTGAAAAATTTCAAAACCCAAAAACATTGGAAAAACAAAAATGAGTTTCCTGGCGAGAAAAAGAGAAAATGATAGTAAATCAGTGGTCTGTCGAAACCTCTTCGAACTGAAATGCAAAATGAAAATTGATAAGCAGCTCTATATAAGATGTATCGGTAGGCTCACAATCATTTTAAAGTGTGCAGGGTAATATAAATCTTAAATCGACTGAAGACCAGGTGGGAACCGCACATTGGCATATGGTCTTAGTACCGAAATTTCGTTTGAGAGATTGCCGAGGTTCTGAGATATTTGGTCTTTATGCTGTCTTATCATCTGGGTATCATGGTTGTTTCTTTTACCGAAACAAATGGAGACGAAGTCTAGATCTTCCATGATATCATACATACGTGTACATACTGCATACGACCTCAATAAGTGATCAACAATCACATGTCCACAAAACAAGTGATAATATATCACAGATTTATCCGGGAGTCAAGTTCGTCTCTCTGCTGTACTAAAGTACTGACCTGTTCATGGACTTGCTCCTGTGCCCTCATGCATATGAAATTCAAGTTCCTCATCAATAAGTGATTCTATCACATAGGGCTTGTTTTCAAATCAAAATAACTGAGTTTCTCACATTCTTTTATACGGTCAAACAGATGATAAACGGTATACTCACCGGTAAGATGAACTCTCGTGCATACCTTGATACGGGAATGTGTCGTGTGTGGATGAACACCGGTCGGTAAGTATAAATCATACCTTAACGTATCCCCTCGCCATGATTACATCTGATAAGTTGAGCTTACGTGGACAACAATACCGATAATTGTTATAGGATGCTTATCTAAATGTTAACTAATTGAACAAAAAGAGCGTTTTGGCATGGCCGTACACTGATATGATTCTCTTACCCTCGAAACTCGCAAAAAGAATGTTTGTAAATATTTATTTACTGCTTTCAGTTTCTGCATCTTTGTATATATTTATTTATTGCTTTCCGTCTTTACATTTGAAAAATGAAAAATCTCAAAAAGATTTTAGGTGTGTTTTAATATAAACTTTATAAAATCCAAAAAGATTTTGCTTCTAGTTTATTTTTGATTGACCAATGTTGGAACTCGAGTCTATCCTACCCAAAATCCTGATCGTAAGCCGGAAAACAATTGCATCTTCATAAACTGTCGAAGTTAACAAGTTTTGAAAGTTAAAGGATTAAAATTGATCATTTTCTAAAACTTTCAAACTGTTGTTGGTCGGTGTTTGATTGAGATTTGATCTCATATGTGTCGTTTTTTTAATTTGTCTAAATTCCAAGCGGTTGTTCTCATTACGTGTTTAGCTTTCTTGTATGTGCAGATGCGACATCAGAATCAGCTAAAGGCGAAGAGAACGTGTCAGATGACAAGCCGTAAAGTGAAGACACGACGTGGAGGCACTCAAATGATAAAGATGATCGAGTTGCCGCTGATCAATCATCAACACCACAAGGATCTAAATTTTTGAAGTTCAAAAGATTCACGAGCACCGTTCAAGGGGGAGTTTGTTGATACACTCCCTGATTGTTTCACGTGAAGACTTTGAAGATCCTTTCCGAGAATGAATGCACCATCAAGAGATGGAGAACGAGATTACGAACCTCGCGAGCAGCATCCAAGGGGGAGTTTGTTGATACATATTTTGTGGATACGGCTTGGCTCGGTTCGACTCGTCTACGAAGTGAAGACCGTAGTCAAGACAATCTCCTGTCTTGACTCGGTATGCGTTTTACTTTGTAAAGTTAGATGTAGATGCAACTGCGTGTGTGCAGTTTGCATTTAGATTATGTTTATTAGTTGTCTGTTTGTTGTTGGCTCAACATGTCCAAGCCCAAGCTCTAGTGTCTTGGCCCATAACATGAGGAAGTTTAGGCCCAATCACAAATGGGACGAAATCAGAAGGTCCAACAAATGATGAAAACACTATTGTGATGAAAACCCTTTTGGTGAAAACCAAAAGGGACGAAAACACTATGGGACGAAATCACCAGATCTTAGATTTCGTCATGTGTTTTCGTGGGCCATTTGATTTCGTCAAGCATGTTGGTATATATACACAGACAACAGACATAACACAAAGAAGTCTGAATAGATTTCGGAGAGAACACACACACAACAGAGAGTTTATAGGTTTATCTTGTAAACATTGCATTGTAACCGTTTCAGAGTATTAATACATTGCGTGTTAATCATTGAATCTTTGTGTCTTGCGTGTTCGTAACTTGGTTTAACTTACCCGTTTGGATTCCGCACTTTCGGGTTTGTCGGAAAACAGGGAATAGAGGTTACTCGATCCTCCGGGTGGATCTACAAATCTCAACCATTCATTTTATAACTTGATGAAAAGGTTAGGATTGTAATTGTATATTTATTTATTTTTTAAATTCATTTTCTATTTATGATCATCAGTTACATGTCCTTTTTTTAGGAAAATTTGGAGATTTCATTTAATTATATCCAAGATTCTATCATATCTTCAACTAATAATTTCAAAATTCATACTGCTAATATGTTTCTTTTTTATCAAATTAAGACATGATCATGGAGGATGCTTAATAAAACTAATTTATACACATGTATACCACCTTCCATTTTAGAACAAAATCAAACACATTATAATGTATGCTAATTAAAAGAGTAAAACATCTTGCAACAACATCCTTGTTTTTGTTCCATCATTCAATCAATAAATATATTTAGAATAAACTTAAAAAAGTCAATTTGTTTCTGTTTACAACTACTTCACTGCCAATACAAGTTTACACCCTCTGTCTATAAGATCAACTAGTATTCAAAGCATAATAGAAACAACAGCTTCTGGCACCAATGGCTTCAAGACCTTCAAAGCAATTTAGTTTTTAGTTCTTTTTGCTGTTTCAATGCAGGTTCCTTAGATGCAACATTGCTAACTACACTTGTTGCCGAGCAATCTCAAGTTCTTGTGAATGTTAAGCAAGTACTTGAAGGTGAAGGCGAATACTTGAGGAATTTTGCACCAACCACTAACTTTCCCCGGACCGCGACTGCAATGTAACAGGGAAGTGAACAAGTGATCTAAGGTTTCTTCAAACTCGCCTCACAACCTGCACATAATACATAAAAAATTCTGAGATATATCACAAAACCTGCTCCAATACATATGTGTACACCCAATGAATTCTAAACTCTATACGGACGCTATACACATGTGTACAAAAACGATTTTACAACAACTCAACCAACCAAACAGCATAACATCGCATAAAAACAGAGCAAAATCGAAATACACATGTGTACACCAGCCTCAAACAGAGCATAATAAACAGAAAACACCCTGTACACATGTGTACAACCCAGTGTACAATCTTCATCACATTTTCCCCAAAAAACAATACCAATAATCGGAATACACATGTGTACAACGGCAAAAAAAACCAATACAATTTTTTTTCAAAAACCAGATACAACACAGATATACATATATGTATACATATACAGCACTGATATACATATATGTTTATACAGTGTACTTATAACTATTGTGCATGATATACACAAGTGTATATCAACAACATTATAACTATTGTGCACAACATACACAAGTGTACATCAACAATATAACACCACTTATCCTAAAAAAGGGGCTGCAACTTTTTCACACCAATGACGATATCAGAAAAACAAAGCACCATCAACACTCTTATTCACAAAACCCAAACCTACAAACCCATTACTACTGTAATCGAATACAGATCAATCAAAACACAACATTGTACCATAAACATTTGAATAAACAACTACTACATCTTAAAAAACGATTGAACGAAACCCTAACCTTTCTATTTCACATAATTCAAAGAAGTAATAATCATAGACAACAGGAATTGATGTACTGAATATAAACTTACCAATGCTAAGCTTCTGTTGATTTCCCTCGCCGGAATGTCGCCCCGTTTGTAGCGATTCCAATCACCGGTTGTGTATGAAGATGAGTGACATGAATTTTGAAGGAATCACTAGCCTCAATTACGTTTCCAGTTTCCCAATCGTCGGTGATGCAAATATGCCTCACCTTCTGTATAATTGGCTTCGGAACCTAATCGTTGGTGATGCAGAGGTATGAGGAATGAATGGGGTTCTTTTTTTCTAGAGAGAGAAAATCTTCAAAAGCTTCTAAGAATAACTGTTCAGTATTCATGGTTCCCAAAATTAAAATGATAGATATTTACTATAATGTCCCTATACGATTTTTTTGCTTGTTATATTTTACAAACTAATTACAAAATTGTCATTAGTATTAAATCTCATCATCTAAGAAATGAAGGATCAGGATCTGTTCACTTTATTCATAACTAAACCATTCTTCACCATGAACCTCATCCTATATGTGAATTCCTACCTTATTTTATTCTATTTTAAACAAAGTTCCAAAATGTTTCATAACTTGTACGATTCCCCCTTGTGATGTGGTTGAACAATTTCAGTCAGTATCATTGGTTCGTCAAGGTACCGATACCGCAACTCATTATTGCAAGCGAAAAAGAAAAACAAAAAAATAATGTCGTGATATGACCAAAAGAATATCAACACATGTTTATAAAAACAAATGCAGGTACCAATTTCAATAATACACGATGCTAGTACCAATGTCGGTATTAGCTTGGTTTCTCACATTACCGGCAATCGTTATGGCTTATACGGAACGCCAAGAGAAAAATAAACAAACACGTGTATTTAAAATAATAATAATAATAATAATAATAATGATGATAATAATAATAATAATAATAATAATAATAATAATAACAACGAATGCAAGTTAACAAAAGAGAAAAAAAATGAAAAAAAAAAATATAATGTTAGGTTAGTGACCACCTTCCATCATATAATAAGTACAATAATAGTGATTGCTTGCAATTATATGATCTCACCGTATTTAATAAATGAACCATGTAACACAACCACAATATATTACAAATTTGAGAACATTAATGAGCAATTATTTATACATGCGCGCTAGAGCTCGATGGTCGGATTTGTATTTTTTTTCTTCACTCATTTATACATACACAACACATAGAAGGATGCACGTTATGGATCGCGGTCAGTTACTTCTTATAAAACTGCCTTTAACCTTGGCCCAGAGGCGCCAGACGAATCCCTTGGAACGTGGCGAGTCTTCCATCTTTGTGCTCAAAACCCTATTTCTTGTATTTGGTCCGCATATTCGTCTTACCTGCTTTGAGTAAAAAGGGGTTGTCGATTTGAGATAAAACGAGTAAGGAGACAAGGGGCTGTTGGAGCCTTTGATCGCACGGTTGAGTTGTTTAGAGATGGCGCGAAATTCATACGAGTCGTAGAGGTTGCTAACCGGGGTGTTGGTGGGGATGGAGGGTGGGTGTTTCGGTGGTGATTTTTCCATATTGAAAGGCTGCAGGATATTGGTGAGGAGGTTGGTTAGTTATGAATCATATGTGCACATATGAATGTGATTGTTAATTTGTTATTGTGCTTTGCAAGTAACGTGGAGTTTTCTTGTTTACAAGGAGAACATAGTTTCCTACGTTTCCTATGTTTGACTTTTTCTTGTTATAATATTATTATCGATTTTTTTTTTAATTCAAATTTCATTCCAATCATCAGGGCAAATTACATAAGAATAGCAGGTAGACGAGCAACAAACTGCGTCGCCATCCCCTTCTGAATAGAAAACCCTAATCTACTAAAAACAAAGTCTCGCCCCTGAGGGGTCGAAAAGTTGCTGTGGACCACACGCTGAACTCTAGCCAAGAACCGAACTGCCTCCGGCGCCAAGGAGCCGAACTTGTCAAACGCTAGGGGGACAAAGGCATACTGATTATCGAATTAAAAACCGAATGTTGGCATATGAGTTGGAAACAAAAATAATATTTTTTGTAGCTAGGTTGAATCAAGAATGAGTTCTTGTTGGGTTGACTAAAGTAGCTAATTGGGCTGGGCCACAAAAAAAAGAGGAAACCCAAGCCAACAACAAAGGGCCCACGCACTTTCTAGGGGAGTTTTATAATCTTCTGGTAAATATATTCTTCTGATCTAGGGGTGTTCAGAATTGTTTCGAATTCGAAAATTTTGAAATTCGATTAAATTCGATTCGATTATCAGGAATTTGTTTCGATCATAAGAATTCAAATTTGAATTCGATTCAATTCGAGTCAAGTAAATCGAATACGAATTTATAATTTCAAATTCGATTCGATTCGAAATTCGAATAAAAATTATATATTTTATTTATTATTTTTATATATAATACATATATAACTTTTATTGGGCTATACTATAATTTATTTTCAAAATTTGTTCCAAATATTAAAATTACCCATTATCAAACCCACTACATGGCCCATAACTAAAACCTAAGTAGTAAATCTATCGGTAGATTTCTAACCCTAAAAATATTAAATTGTAGTGGTTATTCCCGAATTCTCGTTTTGAATGTTAGACTTATAGTACTTTATTTGGAATGTTTTATGGTGCTTTAAAACTTATGTTTCATTTTAATAGTTATTTACATTTTTTAAAAGAAACTGAATCAAATCGAATTCGAATTTTTAATCGAATACGAATCGAATGCGAATTGGGTTTTTTATTCGAATACGAATTCGAATCGAATTGGGTAGGTTTTAATCGAATACGAATCGAATTCGAATTCAAGGAAAAATAAAAATTATTCGAATAATTCGAAAATTCGATATTCGATATTCGATTCGATGAACACCAATCTGATCATAACTGGATTAGGTTAATTATTACGTGTAAAGCTTGATTTCTCTTTTGTCTATTTTAAGTTTAACACAATCATGTTCATGATCTAGTAAATGTTTATGGTTGTATTTTTGTTACTACATTTGTGTTATAGATCTTATGTGATTGCATGGTTATAAATTGTTAGATCATTCACATCCAACCGCCCAAATTGTGTGTGTGGTTGGGGGTGTTTCTATTTTATAAAAAGTGGTTGTAAGTAGAGAAGAGAGAAAATGTTGTTGTTCATCTGTAAATTTGAGGTGACATTGTTCACCTCTAATAATTTTTTAATATATTTTGAAAGTGGCTGTGAGTGGAAGAGAGAAAATGTAATGATAAAAGTTGTAAAAAATATTATTTATTTTAAAATGAGAGAGAAAAAATAGTTGTTTTTAATATAATATAGAGTAAAAAAAATAAGAGATTGAATGTAATGCTCTTGTAAAATTATTGTCGAATTTGCAAGATGTCATATCATTATGGAGTCTCCATTGTGTTGTACTATAGTCTATAGCACTATAGCCTATGTGATTGTTTGACTTTAATTTATTTTTTTAGTATGAAAGTTTGTATAAATTATGTTTATGTAATTTGCCAAACATTTAAGTGAAATTGTAAGTTTTATAATTGCTTAATTAATCTTTAATTTAGACACGGTCGTGTATGTCTTACTCATGTTTTTGTGTTCTTGGTGTTCATATTTCTCACTTCAGTTGCAGTTTAGGTTTATATTAGTTTATTTCAAATCAATAAACATCTTTAGTTTTTAGTTTTCATAATCAAATAAACAGTATAATATTAATCACATATTTCTTGTGAACACAATATATCTGCTTACCCTAGCTATCAAGGTTAATTTGATATTTTGCATGAGTTGACGATGATAATCAATATGCCATGTGATATCTAGTCCAGTGGACCAGTACATTGTTAAGTCTCATTTTATCCGTTGTAGATTTGATGACTTGAAGCTAAATACCTACAAACTAAAGGTTCAAAGTTAAAGTTTCAAGATGTAAAACTAATTAGTTATTAGTAGAATTTTTCCGCGCGTTGCGGTGGAAATTTGTTGGGCATCGACACTCGGTATAGCAACCAAGAAATAAAGCCCAAAAAACAGAGTATGCCGAAAATGATATCAATATGTGATTTACATCGTTCGAAAACCATAAAAAGGAATATCAGTAAGTGTTAAGTGTTCTGAAAGTACTGGTACGAGTACCAATGTTGTTTGGTCAGAATCAACATGGTAGTCATAGTATTGGGACGGTATTAGTTCGGTTCGTTATCAGGGCCGGCCCTAGGAATTCCTATACACTGTTCGAGCTCGATAAAACATGCCCTTAGGTCTTAACTAAATAAAAAATTTAAACTAGTTCGAGCTCGAAAAAATGTGCCCTTAGGAGCCATTAACGCCTAAATAATCGACAAAGTTTGTATCAAATTAAGTTAACGCCTAAATAATGATCGACAACATAAGTTAACTGAATTCGACATAATAACTGAATTCGTAAATCATAAGTTCACTGTGAATCCTAAATCATAAGTTAACTGAATTCGACAATTGATGTTTACCTGTGAACTGTGAACTGGTCCGAGATCGAAGGCTGTGACTGTGAAATCGAAGGCCTGCTGTTGCTGTGAACTGTGGGCTGATGAGTGAAATCGAAGGCTGTTGCTGTGAACCGCAGAATGATAATCACTGTTTGTGAAATCGAAGGCCTGCTCCTCTGATCTCTCCGACTCCTATCCAGCGACGTTTCAATACCCACGGAGGAAATAAGTTGCCGCCCAACAATGGATTTCTTTTTTTTATTAGTTTTTAGAATTATTTGGGTATTGGGCTCAGTTACCTAATGGGCTAAATAGTTTAAATAATATGATTTTTTTAAGTGGGCCTATGTTAATATTTGTTTGGTTATACCTTATTAAAAAAATTACATATATAATATCGGATTTTTTTAAAAATTGCGTGCCCTAAGAAATCACGGGCCCTGGTCGGTTGTCCTCCTCGCCCTCCTTCAGGCCGGCCCTGTTCATTATGATATCGGTACAGTGACAAACTTGTTATAGCTTTACGATATAAAAAAAATACTCTAACTACCTATCGATTTGAAAACAAAACGAGTTAATTATCTTTGACCCTTTCGATTTTGAACAAAACTTTATCGAAACGTTGATAAAAATAAACACGTTACTATATTATTAGAATAATGAAACGGGGTAAACAAAGCTAATTTATAGAAAGGAAAAAAAAACTATATGTGAGCTAACTTTGTTAGCATGTACACTTATGCTACTACTCATATTCATAACTTCGTTTTAAAAAAGTTTATATCGAGATGTAAATAAAGATAGGTACTTAAAAATTATCTATACTATATTATAATGTATGAGGAATGGGCATTTTAAGATACTCAAAAAATAATAACTTTTCCCTTTTTAATTTATAAATACACCCCTAAAATGAGGGTAAATTGGTCTTCTAAATAATAATGATATTTTAGTCCTCCATCTTATTACACTTAAATCCCTGAGTTTTAACATAATTATAGGTAATTAGTTACACTTTTTCCCCTCCACAACAAACTTATAATTCTTTTACGTATTCTTGTCATATCTTATAAAATATAATGTTTTAAAAATATCCAAACGTACTGTGACGACCTAGTCATTTTTGTCGATGTTTCAATATTTTTCTTGGTCAGTAATGACGTGTGGATTAAAAGGGACATGTAGATGATGTCATAGTGTATAACTGATTAAAGCACAACGTACTTAGTCATTATCCCTGATGTTTAATAGCTACAGAATGTAAAGTTAAAAATATACCGTCAATTTAATCCTCTCATCTAAATTACACTTTAATCCTGCATCTTTTACAAAATTATAGATACTTAATTAGTAGTTACAATTTAACCCCTTATAAAAAGTACCCCTTCCCCCCCCCCCCCCCCCCCCAATTTTTAAATTACACCATATAAACGAGTATTTTATTCTCTTTAATTTGAGTATAGTATTTACTATAGTTTTTAATTAAAAAAATGATATGTTACGTGATTAACAGTGTCTAAGGGTGAGTAATAACTGAATCGTTAATCGAAACCGAACCGAAATCAACCAAAAACTGATTTACCGAAAAAGAATTAACCAGAAACGATTATGTTTTTCTGTGCTCTCATTTAACCAAAATTAACTGAACATAACCATTAATATTTTCATATATTTCTTGTGACAACTGTCAATTTTCCGTGTAATTCCGTACATGTTAAACAGTAATTTATGCTTTAATAAATGTGCTTGGATTGAATTAATGACATGAATGATTTCTGATTATTGTCATATACATACAAGTGCATTACATGTTGCATAATTATTTACCATTATTGCATGCAACACATTATGATTCAAATGATGCACGAAACAAAGTTAGCACAGTTACCAGACAAACTAGAAGTACTGACGGGAGTTCAGTACTCAGACATACATGATGATAAGAAACAGAATGAGCCAGAAACCAGGAGTTACACTAGTATAGTGTGTAGGAAAGTAAGGATCATAAAACTGCCTTCCTAGAGATAGTTTAGGTGCCGGAAAGTGCCTAAAACTCACACAAACTGAAGAATTCTGTATTTTTCAGCAAAAATCAGCATTTTAACAACATAATATTATGCAGAATTATGGTTTAATGGCCCAGAATACCTTCCTAGGTGTCGGGAATCAAAACTGTCACAGAAGGGAACATAATGCACACTAAACTGCGTAATTTATTACCTTAACGAACCGGTAACCAACCGAACAACCAGACACTACCCGAAACACCAAATTTCCACTAGAAGCATTGTTTTAATATTTCCGACCTAGTTATGGTCACCGAACATTACAACACATCCTAAATCATTATAACACACATATAACACTAAACACTTCACTTAGAAACTAACTTCACTAACTAAATAATTGAAATCCAACTTTATACCCCCCCCCCCCCCCTTGGCGACGGTTTTGATGGGTGGACCCACCCATGATTTTTATTCAATTGTTTATTAGATTTGTTGTTGGTTATTGAAACACATTAACCCAAGGTTAAGCACATGTTGGAGGATCTTTGTTTTAAACCCACAAGTGACTTCACTTCTCACATTTCACAACATCAACACTTCACTCTTCTTTCCCTCCCTTCTCCCTCTCGGTCGTAACCCACCACCACAACACCACCCATTTTCACTTCAATCTCTTCCAATCCAATGTGATCCTAAGGTGCAAGAAGCTAGATTAAGGAGCTTGGAGCCATTGGAGCTTGAAGGACCACTTCCTAGAGCTTTTATCCACCTTGTTTATCATCTTCATCATCTTGAGTTCTTCCCTAGCCCTTGTGCTAGTAGTAAGCCTCTTGTAACTTGTTTTTGCTTCTCATTTTGTTGGTTAAAAGGTTATGTAAATGGCTAAACATAAAGATCATGAAGAAACAAGAAGATGAACTCTAACATAAAGCTTAAAATCATAAGAATCTATGTTGTTTTAGTGTATGTGTGATACTTGATGATTGATTTCTTGTGATTATGATGTTGACCATCATAAGAAGCTTGCTAGATTGTGATTAAACACATGATCTAGCAAGTGAGAGGATGAAACTTGTGAAGATCCAAAATGATCATCCTTGATGTGAACATGAACTTGAAAGATGAAGTTGTTTTTGTGTAAGATGATGATGGATACATGTTATAAGACTTGTAAATGGATGATTTCAAAAATGATTTTCTCAAGAAACTAAAGTTACTTGCAAGATTTACAAGATCATGACCTTTTAAGAAACTAATCATATTTTTAGGGTTAAATCAAGACTAGAAGCATGTTGTTAACAAGAAAAATACAAGAAAAATCATTTTTTAGAAAATCTTCAAGTAAGTTGTAAAGGACTAAATTTTACAAGAAGGTGATTTATAAACAAATAACCATATTTTTAAGGGTAACTAAACCTACTAAATAACATATTAAGTTACTACAAGTTTTTACAAAACTTCAAGTTCACGATGTAGTGCAAATCACATGATTTTGGCTCATGGTAAGTCTTGAATGATTTGCTGATGATTGATGATGATTTTAAAAGAAAATGATATGCTTTGAAAGCATGGAAACCTCCATTTTAAGGGGAAACTATGGCAAAATTTTTGTAGAATTTAAACACTTAGAAAAATATTTTTAAAACAAGTGTTTATAAGTAAATTTTAACCATGGTTTTTCATATAAAATTTGCCATAATTTTTGTTACAAAAATTACAAATATTGGAGGTTGGTTTTTGATAAATAAAAGTGACTAAGTATATATTTAGGAAAATATATTTAGAAGTCACAATTTGTGTGCTACTTGTATATTATGTGTATTAGTTATATTATTTTAGGACTTGAAAATAATATAACATACCAAAATACCAAAAATTATAATACAAAATAATACCAAAATTCCAAGAAAATAAATATATAATTTATACCCGAATTATGGACAAACCGAACACGGACGTATGGACTACACTATATATATTCCGGAAATAGATTTATATTTTGACAAATAAGTTAAATGGTATTTTGGAAACCAAAGAAACGGAAAATATGATTTTTACAAGTATTACAAAACATATCATATTTTATTTAGTAGAGAATATATTATTTTTGAGTGGAAATAAATATATATATTTTCTTGAACAATTAGAAGATATATTATTTATGGGGAAAATATATATTTTCTTAAACAAATTAAGAATATATTATTTTGGGTGAAAAATGGATTTATAAATACTTTCTAAATTAATCTTGCAAATATATTATTTTTGAGGTTTATATGAAAATATGATTATTTTGCCAAGGAAGAATTATAGATAATTTTCTATAAAAGTTTTCTTAAAATATATATTTTAAGAATATAAATTGGTGATTTTTATGTGATTAAAAATAATATTCCGGAAAATTAAATACAAAAATTAAGTATAAGAATACTTAATAAATACAAGAAAATACGTATCCTCGTACGTACAATTACACACCGGAATACGCCACCAATACTTGGCAAAATACACGAGACCAAAAATGCACAAGTATAATTATACCCATCCTTGGGAGAATACATATGTACATGATATACCAAGTCAAAATACATTATTTTAACAAATATTCCAAATAATTGATAAATATAATTTAAGTTAAAATATTATTATTTTAACCGATAATTGTATACTTTGGAATAATACAAAGTACATCAAAGATGTAACACAAAGATACCAAGTCATAACAATTAAGACTAAAAGTCGTGGCACGACCTAGCCGTCTAATAAAACATAGCACGTGTGTAGGTAGTCGTACGACCCGAGGAGAAGCTTTGAGTTACTTGGTTGAAGAACGCAAGATTGTGAGTTCATGTCCCCATTTTCTTTTAACTGTTTTCAGTTTTACAACTTCGGGGGTGAAATACATGTTACAATATTTCAATGATTACAAATGGTATGGTTACCTAAGGAATGAACGGTTAGATCATGTGAATGGGTAGGCGTTAACTTAAGACCATTAATCCTTGTATAAGGACCGAGGGGCATGAGTGATAAATCTATTTGGGTGTTGCGAGCCCCACCCATGAGCCCGCGGGTTGGACCATGTGGTGACTATGTCTTTCCCGCCGGATGGCCTGGTACGAAATACGCAAGAGGGTTGAGCGTTCCTACACCGTTACACACTTATTAATGTATTAGCTACACATTAATTGATCTGTTAATAGATGCTTTCATACCGATTTACAAAGACATACACATAATTGTTTACAAGGTTTCGTGCACACATACAAACACATGAACTCGCTCAACTTTTGTTGATGTTTTCCAACTACATGTATTTCAGGGAATTGATGGATCTGGTGAAGTCTGAAAGTTTTCAAGATGTGTTTACTAGAAGTGATGTCATCCGAGCTTTTGAAGGGTTTGACTTGGATGTTTTATCTTAGATAAGACATACGAGTCAAAGCCTTGTCTTAACTATGTATTTTGTCAAGTCCTTTATGGAACTTAAAACTTTTGGTTGGTTGTATGTTGAACTTGAAGTCTTGGTTGGTATTAAACAATGTAGTTTGTAATATTTTGAATCGTATTAATGGATGAACATCACAGTTTTAATCATATAGTTGTTTGTTATAATTGAATGCAATGATATTAAGCAAGTCACACATAATACGCTTTCGCAAAAGTCAGGGTGTGACAGTTTGGTATCAGAGCTTCGATTGTAGTGAACTAGGATTCCTTCTCGAGTCTAGACTACAATCACTAGGGCTCTCTCACGAAAATATTTTTACAAAATATTTTTCATTGCATTTACAAAACGCCAAGATCCATGGAACAAACATTTTACAAAGGAAAGACAACAAACACGAGTAAGGACCATTGGCCAAATGGTCTAGATTGCATGGGGTATACTTGTTAAGTTAGAAAGTCTCACGTAGGAGTAACGTGAATACATGATTAAGCGATACTTGTCTTTGTTTACATGCACCGAGTGTTAGTGGTTAACTTTCGTGCACATGTCATGATTGTTATGATACAAGTACACATGTCCTCATCCGAGAGCGGACTATCAGAGGAGCATGATCCGATAGCGATCGTCTCTGACGACGAGGTAGCGCCTATACCAGAGGTTTTGACTTCAGACACCGATAGCGACCCAGAGATGCTATCTGATGACGACGATGATTTTCAGCCCTTCGCTCTCCCGGACTTTGGAGACGTTGCCCCTATAGCTGATGGCCTTCCTGTCGAGGATCTTTTTGATTTCCCTGCTCATATCCACGATCACCTCATCATCGGTCACCCCGATGGTGAGCATATTGTCGCACCTATCCTCGACGCTGTTCCCCTTGTGGTCATTCCCCCGGAGGATTGGCCTTTCGATGATCTTTTTGACGATGATGTCGATCTGTTTTTGGATGGTCCCCCGACAGATGTTCAGGGTGACGGGGAGGTTGATGATGATGTTGCTATACTAGATGTACCTCCTCCTGTCATACCCGTTATCGAGATATCTTTGGACTCCAGCATGCACTCAGTTACAGACTCCTTTGAGTCTGTGACTTCATCAGCCCTGCAGGCGGCAGGACTGCAGCTCTACGCTACTGACCTTGATGATGACAATGCGATGTCTGCTGCACCATCATCCCCTATTCGAGCCCCTACACCCCCTCACGTCCCAGAGCAGATTCCTGATCCTAACTATGTTCCATTTGATTTACCTGATATTGCACCTCTTATCCCGGAGCCGGTCCCTGCACCATTCGACCTTCCACTTGTTGATCCCTATGTACCACATCCCCCACCAGTCAGTGCTGCTCCTCCACCTCCTGTTATGTCTGATGCTCACCGTACTGACCTTCCGATTGTCTTCTTACAGGAGATCCCTGCACCCCGTCCAGGGGAAGGTACCTCGGGACAGCCCCCGAGTTTTGACCCGTTTGCTTCAGCCGACTTCCCTCTGATCCCACAGACTACACCTTTTACTCCATTTACATCTGCATCGCTTGATGAGCCATTTCGATGGTTCCCTCCATATACCATGGCTATCTCAGACCCCTACCATCCCTCGCATCACGTTGGATATACTCGTGATGAGTTACTTTTATCGCTTCAGTTGCAGTTCGAGATCTTGAGTCGTAGAGTTCTCGAGTTGGAGTTCGGTGAGGGTGCTAGACGGTCACCCTGTCCCTTTCATTCTACATCTGTCCCTCCATCTTCATCGTCAGCTTCGTTTGTACCTCCACCTGCTGCTCCCGCACCTATTCCAAGTTTTGATGCTCGCTTTCTCACTGTCGAGCAGCAGATTAGCTTTTTGCTTTGCCGTGTCTATGAGCTCGAGGAAGAGCTCGCACATGTCCGCAGTTTGCCTTTCTTCCCTCATCCTCCTCCGCCATCGGCATCGTAGGTTTTTGGTTTTATGCAGATGCACTACTTTTGGTGAGAACGCTACAATTGAGCCGAGATTGTGAAGATATGAAGACCATATTTTGATCATTACTTTTGTACATTGACAGACTTGTCTGACAAGGGTCGTGTGACCCTATGTCTCTTTTGATATGATACAATGTGAAAACAATGTAACTTGCGGTTGATCATTAATGAAAGCTCAATAGTCGTGTTCTCACTAAATACATTGCTGGTTTACATGTTCATGCTGTGGTTATGTTATTGCATGGTTGATTGCTATGGTGATTGCTTATTTATATACGTACATACGGCTTTTAGAAAATTATTTATTTATTTAACGAATAAGGCCTGACCTATCCGATCTTCTTACTAGAAGAACAATGCCTCCTTGACGGAACGTCAATAACGACAATGTACTGCCAAGGACTGAGGCAGAACTGCAAGAGCGCATCTCACAAGCTATCGCTCAGCACGAGGCACTCCGCTCCGAACATAGCGGTGGTACCTCTAGGAATAACCCCCCAACCGGTAATGATAAGTCACCTAAGACACATTACAACTCGTTTGGATATTTCCAATTGTGCTTAGCTAATGCTTTCTGTGAATGGTGCTGCTTGTATTACATGCTGTACCTACAAACAATTCTTGGACTGCAAGCCCCTTAATTTCGATGGCACTGGGGGTGCTGTTGCGTTTGTACGCTGGGTGGAGAAGACTGACTCTGTTTTGAGGATGAGTAAATGTGCTACAGAGCAAAGAGTCATGTATATTTCTGGGTTGTTTCTAGACGGAGCGCTTTCGTGGTGGAACCTCCAGGTGCAGACATTGGGTGAAGCTGCTGCGTACGCATTAACATGGGATGAACTCAAGGAGTTAATGCGCAAAAAGTATTGCTCGCGAGCGGAGATTCAGAAGTTGGAAATGGAATTCTAGAACCTCAAAATGGATGGTCCGAAAGTGGCAGAGTATATTCAACGATTCCATGATTTGTCGTGAGTTGTTCCCTATCTGGTGGAGCCAGAGTTTAAAAGGATTGAGCGTTTTATCTGGGGATTGGCACCTCAGATTCTGAGCATGGTGACAGCTTCCAAGCCTCCAACTATTTCTGAGGCTATTGATTTAAGTGTGGTGCTTACTGAGGAAGCAGTTCGGTTGGGAAAGTTTTCGATTTCTGAAACGAAAAAGAAGGAGACTCATGTGGAGTCGTCAGGTGATAACAAAAGAAAGTTCACTAATTTCAAGAAAGGCACCCGAGTGAACAACCATACCAACTGACGTGTGCGTATATATACATAATTTTGCAATGAAATTACACACGATTTGGTTTTAAATTTATAAAAGTGATTATTACTTTTACATCAAAACACACACGAAAGAGGCAAGTGTACCCCGTCACATATGTAATAAAGTATCGGTAAGAACCAAGTATCGATCCAAGGAAATGGGCGGAGAATTAATACTAGACCTTTGTTACTAAACTACCGGTAAAAACATAAGTTTTGTTTGATTTAAACTAAACTAAAGTAAGCATAACCAAATACATAAAAAAACATAATAGAATATAGATAAAAAGCCTTGCTAAATACACAACCACAGCATGTCAACTAAGTCGGTTTTGGCACTAGAAGCATTCAGTCAATTTTCCAATTTAAGACAATTAGTATCCCTTTCGGGAATCCTAACATGACAATCATTCGGAAAGTTAAAACGATAAACACACTTTAACCACCTAAAATTGTTCTTTAACGTGCAATTGATAAATGTCTATGAAAATCTCTTAAAAATAAGTTAGTCAGCCGTTAGGATTATTCTAACCTCACTTAAACAAGGAAAGCGACACCGATAAACACAATGCAACCACCGAGACAAGCATAAACTAGATTAAATCACAACCGAGTTCATTTTACAAATCTTGCACAATAATTCACCAAGATAGCAATTTTGGTCTAAACTACTAACTAAGCTAACAAATCATGGCAAGAATTTATAACGACACCATCTAACCCGTTTAGGTCCTTCCGTGACGGCAAGCTCTCTTGATTAACAATAATTACATTTTATTAAATCACTAACCATTTCTAGTATCATGATGCATACATTTAAACCAAGCTAATCTAGTTAACCAAGTTCAAAGTTTACTAATACAAGATTAATTAGGCTTCATTTTTCAACTATCTTAACTAACCAAGCATCAATCATCCAACATAATTACTTATAATCAAGAAATCAATATCAATAACAAGGTTGCAAACTAATCATCAAAGATAAACATAGAAAATACTTCAAGTGTCATTACAAACAAAGCTTGACACACTAATGGCAATAATATAGCAAGGGATTGTTGTGTTTTTGCCCAAAGGCTACAATAATACATAAACAATAATCTAAGTACTTGAAAGATCAACAAAAACATGGAAAGATTAGAAAATCAAACCATAAACAAGTACTAGACTAAGGATCCGGGTAGTAATCGAGCTAAACGGGACAATGTGGCTTGAATCCGGGTGAAAGCTAATGCCTCCGGAGCCTGAAAATCGCCTGTGAAGCTTTCCAAAAATCCAGAATATCGAACAGAAGGTTTCTGTTCTGTTTTTATAATTTTTGCTGTCGCACGGTCGTTCTCCAAATGGCACGACCGTGCACTTTAAGTAATTATTGGGGATGGGTCACCATACTGCATACGTCATCAAATCTTTGACCGGATACGATATCGCACGACCGTTCCTCGGATGGAACGGTCGTTCAGTTGCGGGATCTTGTTGCACGAGCTGTTGCACCGAGCGTTCATCACCGAGATCAGGTTGGATCATCGTAGTCGCACGGTCGTTCTTCGGATGGAACGTCCGTGCATCATCGGTCTGGCCGAGTTGGCCTTGCACGCCCAGTCGCACCTCTCGTTCAATGCCGGACAAATCACCAACTGTCGGAGATGCACGACCGTGCATCAGGTGGAACGGTCGTTCCACAGGCCCAGTTCAGAATCCTTAACAGAATGTCCGCAGCTTTGTCGTTTTGTCCGGAAAGTCCTCGTTTTCGCTATCATCTTGTCTGGTATGCTGTTTTAGGCCTGTAAACAAAAGTGTAGATATTTAAGTATCCGAATGACGGTTTTACGGCCAAAAACGCATAAAATAGGGGTAAAACGGGGGACTAAAATATGTGTAAATTAACGAATATCAAATCTCCCCACACTTGAACCTTGCTTGTCCTCAAGCAAGCTAAACTAAAAAGCAATAAAAGACATAAACAAACAAGAACGATAATTTACACACTATTTTATTGAAAACTAATATAAACGGTTAGCCGGTTTGTCGAAAGACAACATCAAGAGACTCAAACCCAACAAGCATATGCAATTTAAAAAGCGACAACCAAAAAGCCGTGACTAAACATTTAATTGACTCACATGTTAATCTTCACACAACTCACAATGTTCACACACACTCGGTTTTATTTATGAAACATACATAAAATGTGCATGCGTAAACACTCAACGCCTAGTCAATGAAATGTGCAATATCATAAGCTTGTCATAAGATCTCGTCTCCACCAACTAACATGCAAATAAGTGTAAATCAAGAGGTCTTTACGGGTTGTAACGTTAGGCTTGGGCGAAGGGTATGGAAGTGGACATTTAAAGTAGCGAAAATGGTTAAAACTCGGTTTTAGCGTTTAACTAGCAAGATAATAATACAACTATACATACAAACGCCTTAAAAAGGCGACTAAAGCGCAATCGAGCTTATCAACGAAATTTTAACATTCAAGCATTCAAAATTGCTCGATTTCTATCAACTTCACCCTATTTTAGGGTGTTTTATTTTCTGTTTTTTTTTTTTGTTTTTTTTGTTTTTTTTTTTTTTACAAATACAATGTTAAACTATTATTCTAACCGAGTTTCAACACTAAAAAGGTTTAAAAACATAAAAAGGCTAAATTTGGTTAAGCGGGCGATAATGTGGGTAAACAAAGGTGAACGGGAAGGCTCGACATGGTTAATCCTAAAGGGTAATATAAGGTGAACGGGAAGCACAACACAAAGAACAAGGTACACAACAAAGGGGTAATCTAAGTGCCTCTATCACTTTTACACAAATCCGCACGTTCATGGTCTTAACAAGCATACTAGTGACAAGTTCTAAATTACACATAACATCCGGCTCACTCCTATATCCGAAATGAACAAAAATATAACAATCAAGGCTCAAATATGCTCACGTAACGGAAGGAATGGGTAAAAGTGTGAAAACTATCATGCAAGTCTTTCTTTGTTTGTCACGCTTTCCGGTTTCCTTTTTCAAAAATATTTTGCTTGTCGAGTTTTTATCAAGTCCGAAGTTTTCTAAAACACAACCAACCGGTTTATTTACCAACATATATACAAAACACAAGTATTTTTGAATGATTTTTCTGATTTTCTGATTTTTTTTTTTTTTTTTGAAATAAGAGGACAAACAAAGTTAACGAAGTTAACCCCCTCCCCACACTTGAACTTCGCATTGTCCCCAATGCGAGACCCGAAATATAGAGAAAGGGATAAAAAATACTCCCCTCAAGATGATGTTGGTGCCACGAGACTTCCGAAGCTCTATCTGGTATGTGCTCCGGTCCAAGATCCGATAGATAAAACCTGCGAGTATGTCACACGTGCACCCAAAACAATACAGAAACAGAAAAAATCACAAACAACCATAATATACATAAATACTAAAATCCAAACAGAACATAAAGGAAATTGTCTGAAATACATAACCGGGGTGTTTTAAATAATAGTCAAAATAAACACCCAAATAAAAGTAAAGTACTGAAAGATAAAACACCACCAACTGCTATCACCACTGCCAACTACTCATCTCCATCATCATCATCATGTCTCGTGCCAGATGGGCCCTGATCGCCATAGCCAGGGGGGTTCCACGGTGGGAACTCCGGCGGGTGCTGAAAATAGTCGGGGTATGCGTGATGCATCTCCCCGAAAAGATAAGAAAACCCCTCACTGACCCCCTGGTATAGAGCATCCTGGCGATGCTGAAGCTGGTCATGTGTGGCCCGAAGCTCTGCCTGACTGGCTCGAATCTCGTCCTGGCTAGATCTGATCTGGTCAAAGTAGGTACCATGCTGCTCCTGCGTCACACGCATATCCTGGAACTGCTGGTAGAATGTGGGCCAGTCCTCATGCTGATGAAATGCATGGTGCTGCGGCGAGTGTGGTGGTGTCGGTGGTGTCGGTGGCTGGTGCTGGTGCTGCTCTCCCATCTCAACGTCCTCATCTTCCTCTTCATGTTCCTCCTCAGCTGGAGGTAACGGGTCCCAGACCTCGTTATTCAATCCCCTCAACCTATCTCCCCAATCAAGCTCAGCAATCACTCCCATGAACTTCAGCGACCGGATATCGACATGAACCCCCTCGGTAATCAAAGTGAGACCCTGAACCACTCCCGGCGTCATATAGCGCTCATTGTACGCTATTTCGGTTACATATGAACCGCCATGTATCTCACTATTCGGGGTCCGCCCCGAACACTTGACGAAGTACTCAGCCATTCGAGCGGCTAGGTTGATTGGTGCTTTGTCAACCAACGCATATAAAAAGAGCAAATCAGGTGTGGGACAGTTACCTTGACTGTCCATGCGTCCGCATATCGAATGGCTGAAAACATGGTGCATCACTCGCACCAGAGGGTCTCGGAGTCGCGAGGCCTTTGACATCCTCGGGTTGTAGGGGTCCCCAACGGCATTTTCTGCCCAGAATGCATCCCGCGCTGCATCATTAGGGAAGTTGAACTGATCGTTGAAGACGTCGGGATCATCCATGTCCTCCCGCGTATAAATCCCAAGTCGTCTACCTAATCGACCAACCGACCATGTATGCCAACGTCTACATAACCTGAAGGTTACCCACTCCCTGTAGCGGAAATCAGGCTGTGTATGTGCAACCGGCCTTTCATAGGCATACGATGCGAAGAATTCAATCGTCAACTCCCGGTACACGGGTCGGTTGCAACCGACCAAATTTGCAAGCGTGCGAGTCATCATGTCGTCCAGTCGATCATACTGATTAAGTTCACGCATGACTTCCCAATCTAACCATCGGGAGACTCCAAACTGCCCCCGTCTCGCCCACAATGCATCGCGCTTCGGTATGCATAAAGCTTCTTTCTCAATGTTGGGGTCAAACTGTAGGAAGGGATGGTTCATCTGTAATGGGGAAAATTGTTAGAAAGACAGAAACAGGAGAGAAATGAATTGAAAACAAGCGAGCAGCCAATTATGAAGAAACTGTCTAACTGTACTGGGCGAATGGCACGGTCGTTCTTCGAGACGCACGGTCGTGCGTCACCGAGAACTAACAGGCCAAGCCCAGAGGATATCGTGAACAAGCCGGCGAGGCACGACCGTTCCACACGAGGAACGACCGTGCGACTCCGTGTCTGCAGATTTTCGACCCCTGTATTTAGAACAACCAGATTTTTGCAAAATTTCAACAAGTATTGGGTCAACAGGGGTCTAAAAGCCAACCGGGTGTTCACGATACTTCGATTCAACAAGGGTTAGGGTTTCGATTTGTTTATGAAGAGAACCCTAAAAATTTCCTTGAAGAATCGGAACAAATCTACACTAGAAAGCAAGAAAACAAGAAATCTAACACTAGAGACGTACCGTGCGAAGAAGGGTGTTAGATCGTGCGAAAAACCGTGCGACATGATGAAGAATCGCCCTGGAACGGTCTGCAGCGGCTAGGGTTCGCGAATGAGGGATTTTGCAGCAGATGAGGGTATATATAATGTGCAAAATGACAGAATTGCCCTCAGCCTGTGGCACGGTCGTTCCTGGTATGGAACGGTCGTGCGTCACCGACATCGTTCAAACCCCACAGCGTGTTCTCGGAAATGCACCGAGGGTGCGATCTACCTTGCCGGCTTGCTCGGAATCGCACGGTCGTGCGACCCGAGGAACGATCGTGCATCAGGTGCAGATCAGAATTTTTCCGCAGAAGCCAATTCCAGCAGCTGTTTCGGCCGTTTTTCGCCGTTTTTTCGACACACCAACTGTTCTAACAATATTGCAATACAGAACCTTCGCCCGGCACGTACGAAAACTAAACAAACTAACGTAAACTACCTAACTAACCTAAATTACGCTAAAACTACAAAAATACAAAAAAGGTGTAGGACCGGTTTCGGATCCGAACGAGTCGATCAGAGGCGTTCTCCTATGTTTCAGGTGCGGAATTACAAGAAACAAAGGTAGAAATAGCTTTAAAACACTGTTTGATTGATTGGATGACAATTACAGCTCAAATCTTACACCGGCAGCACTTCGGCGTAGTTGTCAAGAGTCTGATAATGATTTCGCTCAAGAGAACCCTATATATAGGGTGATGGTTTCGCTTATGTGACAGACCACATAAGCGATACCCCATGTTAGTGATTTCGCTTATGTGTCATGTACACATAAGCGATACCCTCTTGTACACATGAGCGAAATCATCTCTAACTACATATATAATTTTACATATTCTCGTACAACGTGCCCTGATCTATACAATGAAATCTAAGATCCGATACAAGACGAAGTCAACAGATGTAGTGCATCAACAAACTCCCCCTCAGATGTTGACGAGTCGCATTCAGCATCAACTGTATCTTCAGTTCTTCAGTCTTGATCTATCTATGGGCTTTTCCGAACTCTCCACCTCAGATGTTCTCTTCAGACTCCCCCTCTCGATTTGCTGGTATTCCTTTGTTCTTCAGCACAATCTTCAGGATCTCTGTCTGTCTCTCTAAGACTTCAGATATCAAAACCAGGCTTTTCAAAATCAAGTCTAATTCTCTTGATCAGATCTCTTGATTCCTTAAGTTCATCAGCATCAGGTCAATATCTGGAAAAATCTTAACCCAAATATAAATTTCTAAATTTAACAAATTATATGCACCAATACTAACTCTCCCTCAAATTCACATCTCATTTTCATTTAATGAACCAATTGTAAAATATCAAAAAATAAATTTTTCATTTAAGATTTACTTCCACTTTACAATAATGTCATCATGTTTAGCACTTGAAATTTTGAAAATCAGCTCTTCAACATCAGTTGTCGAAAATCTTTTTGGATTTTTCAAAACTTATGCTAAAACACACTAAAATCTTTTTGTAATTTTTGATTGTAAAGGAATATTTACAGACACTATTTTTGTGAGTAATGTGTAAGAGGATCATATCAGATTTTGACAAGTCACAAGTACCATTGAGCTTAGTTACACATTAAGAATTAAACAATTCACTTAGATTGCCGATATACTGATCCACTTAAATTCTCACACAAATTTCAATTAATTCAGGATATGAGTTAGGTGTTTTAAAGACTTAAACTCATTCATGTGTCCCACCTCTTGAATATACTCCCGTATCCAGATCCCAATATTCAGTCTTATAGGTGAGTATACCACAGATGATATCTGTCAGGGGAATAAATTATAGTGCGAGGGCCGTGAGAGCTCAGGTCGATCTTTCGATACGCAGAGAGATGACGGCTTCGACTTTTGGTGTGTCCCCTTTAGAGGATCTTTTGATTACAACAGCAATGACTATCAATTTTATTGTTTCATCAATTTGCTGAGGGCTGCGCTATATTTCAAGCATAAGAAAAATATTCTCCGGGGACTAGGTCAGAAATTCCTTTCAGCAGAAGTCCCGGGATAATACCCCAGATATCACTGAGCATAAAGACCTAGTATCTCAGAATAAGGGACCTTTCAAACGAGATTTCAGGGGTTACCTATATATCCAAGTAGTGTTCCCCACGAAATAAGCAAGTTTGAAATTTAGTTTATATCCCGAAAAAGTTTACTAAATGTGTAAAAACCTATCGGCATATCATCAGTGAGACCGTTTAACACTATTTAAACATTACAATTCTTTAGCATACTGTGACCGTCTACTGATGTTCTATCATTTCCTCTTGTCACAACAAAACTCGTTTTTCATTTTATCATGTTTTTGTCTTTTTCAAATTTTCAAATGTTTTTGGATTTTCTGAAATTTTCTACTCCCCCTAAAATGCAAACACATTTTAGGAAATTTGAAAATAAACTGTACAAAAACTTGACAACTGACATCGAATCGCATCAAATCGCCATTCACTATGCATAAACAATCAGAACTCCCCTTATTACAAACCATTTTCTCATTTAGATTTCAAAACACTTAAGTTTGTTTTACTCAAAATGATTTTTCCGGAAAATGAATTTGTATTTACCACTTTTAGGTTTACCACTTGTTAAGTATGGGGATATGGTTCATCATCTTGTCAGTTTTATCAACTGTAGTAAATCAAGTACAACTTAATGTCCTTGATTCACTGTTTGCAATTAAGCAACCTCTTACCACTTGTAAGAATATCCAACATTTAAAACATATGTAGGAATAAACCATCTACACAAACCATTTTACCAATCAAGATGCCGATTCCTGCTTCACATTTACCAACCTGGAAGCTTCGGCAATTCACACTTATCCTGTAAAAATTTAAACTATATAAGATTCATTCACAATCATCGATTTTCAAGAAAGATGCCGATTCCTGATCCGCGATTACAAACTTGGGATCTCCGGCAAGTCCTGAGACTTTAAGGAAAGCAAACTTCCACCCAAGTCTTATTTGACTTGGTGGCTTCCAATTCCTGGGTAGTAGGGTTGTAAGTTGCCTTTTTCGTTGCATAAAAATCTTTAACCCCCTTTACTTTCCCATCAACCATTTTTCCAAAAATTTTCTTAACATTTCCTTTCAATGATGGAATTTCCACATCATCCACTGAACCTTTCTTATCCACCTGTGACTCATCTGATTTTGTGGAATCAGATTCATTGCCAGATTTTACATCAGATTCTTTAACAACCCACTTTTGATTGTCAAGATAAGCCTTCTTTTTGTAAAATCTTTTAGAACTTTCACCAACTTCATTTTTTGAATTTTCAAAAATTTTGAAGTTTGTAGTTGGTGAAACATTCTTTTCAACCAGTTTTTCTTTGAGTTTATCGGATACTCCCTGTTTTCTGTTGTCTTTGTTTGGACAATTGTGAGCAATATGTCCAGCAACTTGGCATTGAAAACAAATCCTTGTATCTCTTTGCATAAAATCTCTATCTGGATGAAACACTCCAGTCCCTGTTCTCTCCCTTTCAGCAAAGAATTCTTGATTTGTCTGTCTCCAAAATGAACTCTTCTGTTCTTCCTCTGCTGTTGTACCTAAAACAAATTTAGTAACTGTTTTAGAGAATTTTTCATTTTTACCATTTTCTGGAGGAATAAAACCAAGTCCTTTCTTTTTGTAGCTACGATTGTGGTTTGGTTTCTTTTGAAAACCAGAACCAGAATTGTAACCCTTTTTCTTGTTCAAACGTTGTTGTACTCTTGAAGTGTATTTTTTAGGTTTTTTATTAAGATGAAAATCTTTAGTTTCAGAAATATTAATTTCTGTGATTTTGAAAACCTTTTTGATCTTGTCAAATCTTACACTATCCATCGGAAACTCTTCATCAGAATATAATTTGTCAGAACCATTTAAAGTATATGCAACTTTAAATTTTTCATCATCCAAATTTGCTTTTGATAACAAAAATTCTTTACTATAAGACCGTTTTTCTGATGTTTTGGAATTTGTGACCGACGAACTCAAATTTTTGACTGACGAACTTGAACTCCCAGACTCAGACTTTGACTTAGACACCTCCTCAGTATCCAACACCTGATCGACCACCTTTTTTATTAACTCGGACTCATGACCAGTATCAGACGAGGTAAACGTGATATCAATGTTATCTGGTAAAACGTCAGTTTCCTCTGATTTTAACTTTATATTGACTGCTTTTTCGACTTGCTCCTCATTTGGTTTCCTAGGAGAATAACCTTCCCAGATAGGAGGCGGACACTTGTTATACTTAACAGTCGATTTCTTACCAGTCTCTTTCTTTTTCTTTTCATCTTCAAATGCTTCAAAACCTGCAACAGTAGGATAAACTCTATCAATCACATAGTCAGAACATGAATAACTAAGAAGTAACCTTCTGATTCTTTCGTTCTCAATCTTTTCATTTTCCAAATCCTGCTTCAGTTTTGCATTCTCTTCAATGTAATAATTAATTGCCTTTTGCTTTTGCATCAAAGTTGAATTAGTCATGGTTAACGCCTTTTCTCTTTCTGAATTTGTTGTTTGAAGACTAGTCACTGTTCTGTTCAAGACACTGTAAGATTCTTTCACATAATTGATGTCAGACAGCAACTTCTCTATCAATCTTTCTCTGTCAAACAACAACACATCTTTATCTTCACACTTCTTGCAAACTTCCGAACACTTCATGCAAGGCTTTTCAACCTCAACAATCTTCTCAACCTCTACAGTCTTCACCACTTCAATAACCTTTTCTTCAACAATTTCTTTTTCAACCTCAGTCACCTTTTCTTCTTCAACAACATTTTCATTCTTCAAATCTTGTTGTTGTTCTTTTTCAGCTCTTTTCTCCTTCAGCTTCTCCAATCGTTCTGCAAAATAGAAATGAAAACTTTCAGGAGATAAGTGACTTTTAGCGACATTAATATGTTTTTCTTCATCATTATCACTGCTGCTATCAACTGGTGTCTGATCAAACTGTGTAGATTTTTCAGACTCAGTATCTGAACAACCAGAATCAACTGGTGTTTGATCAAAAACAACTTCTTTTTCTGAACTATCATCATTTTGAACACTCTCATCAGAACTTTTCAGACTTTCTTCATCACTGTCAGAACTTTCATTAAATGCATCAGATTCTTCTTTCACACTATTCACTGTCTCACCAATATATCTCATCCACTTAGCAAACAAATCTGGTTCTTTGACTATCTTTGCAATAAATGCTTTGAAACCACCTTTCTCATCCACAAACATATCCCAGCTAAACCCTTCAGGTAATTCTTCATCATTCTGATCTACCAAACATGCTGAGTTTTCAGAAGATATGTATTTGCTCCAGTTGAAATCTACCAAGCATCCTTTCTTCGAATCTTCAATCTTTCTACCATGAGCCGTTTGTGAATCTTGTAATTGACCAACTTGCTGATAGATGGCTTTCCGGTAGTAGTCTTCTTTTTCGAACGGATTCTGAGCACCACTCACTTCTCTGTTTTTGCACTCCCGTTTGAAATGACCTTTTTGCCTGCATCTGAAACAAGTAACTTTAGATTTGTCGAATCCTAAATTAGAAACACAAGCATCAAGAAAATCATTTCTTCCAGTGATTGTTTTGAACTTCTCAGCCCTTCGAAGAACACTAGCAAGACACCACTTAATATCCATGAGTTCCATTTCTTCGGCATCTATCTGATCATAATCCTCCTTTGTCAACATAGGATTTCCAATTCGACCAGCTACCAATCCCTCATAGGATACCAACACCGAACCAAGTAGAGCCATGTGATCCTTTGCTATGTCTTCTGAAAAACTTTTACCTTCTGGCAGATTGAGAGCTATATTGCACTGAATCACACAACCATTTCCCATCTTTGTGTTTTCTGATGAGGTCTTTGGATTAAAACTTGGATATGATGAGAAACTGCTACTGCTTTTGTTTGTGCTTTGATCAGTTTGTTCTGTAGCATTCTCAACACTATATGCAGTCTGAATCTTAGGACTTCTATCAGATTCTGATGTAGGAACACTGCCTTTATAATACATCTTCACATCCTGTTGACCACTTGGATTATTCATCCTAGCGATCTTTTGCTGTTCCAGATCCTGACTTTCAATCTTTTCAATGAATTGAGATATCGATAAACCATCATAAACACCCGTATTTTTCAGTATCATCAAATACGTTCCCCACTCTTTCTGTGGTAAAGCATCAGCTAGCTTATCAACCCATTCCTCATTTTCCTTTGTGATGTCCATCATCGACATCGTTCTCACCAGATGACAGTACCTTTCAATTAACTTCTTCGTGTCTTCTCCAGGCAGACTTGTAAACAGATCAAATTCTTTTTTAAGTAACGACTTCTTGTTCTTAATCATATTTGCACTTCCTTCAACTTTTACTTTCAAAGCATCCCAAATCGACTTCGATGTTTTATCATGTTGAAGAAGTATGAATATGTCTTCTTTGATTGCCTGTTGTAACAAACTAATCATCATTTTTTCAGCCCGATACATCTCTCGTTCTTCATTGCTGAAATCTGAAATCTGTTTAATTGTTTGTAGCTCAGTTCTTGGTAATACGTACTTCTTCAAAATGCACTCCCATGATCTCAAATGATTAGCTTGAACCCAGTTTTCAAACCTATCTTTCCAACCATAATATTCCTCAATACCCATAAGCTTTGGCGGTTTTTGTGTAGTTCCCGTCTCATTCTCTAAGTTCACGGCTTTAGCAATTGAAGATTGACCCGTCGGTGTTGCAAATGCGTTGTAGAATTCAGTACTCATGATGACGTATCAAATTTTCCAACACTGTGTCTTAAAAGCGAAATCAGTTTGTAAGTTGCCACAAAAGCGAAACCCTAAAGTGACGTTTGAGCGAAACCCCAAGTTGTACGTTTGAGCGAAACCCCAAGTTGTACGTTTGAGCGAAACCTCTGATAAGCCTTTTTAGCGAAATCCCAAATTACCACTAAAGCGAAACCTCAAATTACCACAAGAGCGAAATCTCAAATTACCCTAAGAGCGAAATCACTGTGACACAAGAACGATACCCTGACCTCAAAAGCGAAACCCCTTCAAACCAGAATTTAGGCCATTTTACTTAGAATCTAAGTCTCAAACTTTCCAGGGTTTGTCTATGCAAGATTATCTATGTGCTGAACAATTTTGATTCAACTTTGACCGTGAAAACCCTCTGAATTAAGAAAAGTATGTGTAGAAGTGAGAAAAACCAATGAAAACCAGAAGAAAAACAAGCTAATTTCAGCAGAACTCCTCCTCCTGAGCTCTGATACCACTTGTAGGACCGGTTTCGGATCCGAACGAGTCGATCAGAGGCGTTCTCCTATGTTTCAGGTGCGGAATTACAAGAAACAAAGGTAGAAATAGCTTTAAAACACTGTTTGATTGATTGGATGACAATTACAGCTCAAATCTTACACCGGCAGCACTTCGGCGTAGTTGTCAAGAGTCTGATAATGATTTCGCTCAAGAGAACCCTATATATAGGGTGATGGTTTCGCTTATGTGACAGACCACATAAGCGATACCCCATGTTAGTGATTTCGCTTATGTGTCATGTACACATAAGCGATACCCTCTTGTACACATGAGCGAAATCATCTCTAACTACATATATAATTTTACATATTCTCGTACAACGTGCCCTGATCTATACAATGAAATCTAAGATCCGATACAAGACGAAGTCAACAGATGTAGTGCATCAACAAAAGGACTATTTTACCCTTACAGCGCCAAAGACGCTCCTACTGCATTTTTGTCGGCGAGTCAGCAGCGTAGACTCATGCTAAATTTTTGTCGACGAGTCGATAGCAAGACTCAAAGCTAAAACTAGAAAAACAACTAAAAAGGACGAAACTACCCCTAAAGCGCAAAATACGCTCTTGCTACATTTTTGATCCGCGAGTCAGTAGCGTAGACTCTCTCCTCCCCACACTTATGATGTGTGCGGGGTTTGGAGTTTAATCACCTCCACCGCCAACTCTATCGGCCCGGCAACGTACAACTTCAACCGGTGACCATTTACCTTAAATGTAACGCCATCCGCGTTCTCTACTGCAACAGTACCATACGGAAATACTTCCTTAATCGTGTATGGTCCTGTCCAGCGTGAATGAAGCTTCCCAGGAAATAAGCGCAGCCTTGAATTGTACAGAAGAACAAGATCACCCGCTTGGAATTCTTTATGGTCCTTCAAGCGTTTGTCGTGAAGTTTCTTCGTGCGCTCTTTGTAGAGTACGGAGCTCTCATAGGCTTGATGCCGCAATTCTTCCAATTCATGAATTTGGAGAAACCGGGCTTCACCTCCGGTTTTTAGGTCCAAATTCGCGGTTTTCAAAGCCCACATAGCCTAGTGCTCCAACTCCACCGGTAAATGGCATGCCTTTCCGTATACCAACCTAAAGGGGGTGGTCCCTATAGGGGTCTTATAAGCTGTACGGAATGCCCACAATGCATCATCAAGTTTGTCCGACCACTCCTTGCGGTTCGCTCCAACAGACCGCTCAAGGATGCGCTTAAGCCCACGGTTCGTGACCTCCACCTGCCCGCTTGTCTGCGGATGATAGGGCGTGGACAAACGGTGATGTACACCGTATCGGGACAAAGCCTTTTCAAGCTGTGTATTACAAAAATGAGTCCCTCGGTCACTAATGAGCGCTTTCGGAGCGCCAAATCGGGCGAACAAACTCTTAAGAAACCTCACAACTACTCTGGCGTCGTTAGTGGGTAAGGCTTGCGCCTCCGCCCACTTTGATACATAGTCAACAGCCACGAGTATGTACTTGTTTCCACGTGAGGGGGGGAATGGTCCCATGAAGTCTATCCCCCAAACATCAAAGACTTCACAAACCTGTATCCAGTTCTGGGGCATTTCGTCGCGTGCCGATATGTTCGTCGCCCTCTGACAAGCATCGCACGCTTTCACCCAACTCTGCGCGTCACGGAAAATGGTCGGCCAGTAAAACCCGGAATCCAACACCTTCTTCGCGGTGAAGTTGGCTCCGTGGTGGCCTCCGGTAGGTCCCTCATGACACTGGCGCAGAATGTCGGTCGCCTCAGACCCTGATACACATCTTCTGATCACCTGATCAGCACCCACTTTGAACAAGAAAGGGTCGTCCCATATGTAGTGCTTTAGATCTGAAAAGAATTTCCTCTTTTGCTGATGAGTCAGCCCTTTAATCAGAATTCTACAAGCAAGGTAGTTCGCAAAGTCAGCGAACCATGGCGACTCATCACATATCTCAACACTCATCAAAGATTCGTGTGGGAACTTGTCATTGATTGAATCCCAACGCGAATCCTCGATTTCTCCGTGCTCTAACCGAGACAGATGGTCGGCCGCTACATTCAAAGCACCCTTTTTATCTTGTATCTCAATGTCAAACTCTTGCAGCAACAGGATCCATCTGATCAGACGCGGTTTAGCGTCCTGTTTGCTGAAGAGGTATCTAATGGCTGCATGATCAGTGTATACAACGGTTTTTGAAAGCACTAAATACGATCTAAATTTATCGAATGTGAAAACGACCGCCAAGAGCTCTTTTTCAGTCGTGGTATAATGCTCTTGAGCGTCGTGGAGAGTTTTACTCGCATAGTAGATCGGATGGAAGTGCTTTTCCTTCTTTTGACCCAGAACGGCCCCTATAGCGTAATCACTCGCGTCGCACATGATTTCAAACGGCAAACTCCAGTCCGGTGCGACTAAAATAGGGGCCTCAATCAACTTCTGCTTGAGGAGGTCAAAAACCCTCAAGCAATCATCTCCAAACACGAACGGAGCATCTTTCTCTAACAAACGAGTCATGGGTCTGGCGATTTTTGAAAAATCTTTGATGAATCGCCGATAGAACCCGGCATGACCGAGAAAGCTCCGTATAGCTCTAACAGAGGTAGGGGCGGAAGTCGTGATATAACGTCGACTTTAGCAGGATCGACTTCCATGCCCACGTGAGAAATTTTGTGTCCCAGAACTATGCCCTCCTTCACCATGAAGTGGCATTTCTCCCAGTTCAGGACCAGATTTGTCTCCTCACACCTCTTAAGCATCTTTTTCAAATTTTCCAGACATTGATCAAAGGAATCCCCAAAAACCGAAAAGTCGTCCATGAAAACCTCCATGGAATCCTCGATCATGTCATGGAAAATAGCAACCATACATCGCTGGAAAGTGGCCGGCGCATTACACAGCCCAAATAGCATACGCCGGTAGGCGAATGTACCAAAGGGACAGGTAAATGTGGTCTTCTCCTGGTCCTCAGGAGCGATAGGGATTTGAAAGTAACCAGAGAACCCATCCAGAAAACAATAATATGACTTCCCTGACAGACGCTCCAACATTTGATCAATGAATGGAAGCGGGAAGTGGTCCTTGCGAGTGGCGTCATTGAGTTTGCGATAATCGATGCAAACCCGCCATCCAGTGACCGTCCTGGTTGGAATGAGCTCATTCCTATCGTTCGTGACCACAGTCATGCCCCCCTTTTTGGGCACTACCTGCACAGGACTGACCCAAACAGAGTCGGAAATGGGATAGATCATACCAGCATCTAACAACTTAATCACTTCCTTTTTAACGACCTCTTGCATGTTCGGGTTCAGCCGCCTCTGGTGCTGCGCACACGGCTTGAACTGATCCTCTATAAGAATTTTATGTGTACAGAAGGAGGGATTTATACCTTTTATGTCCATGATTTTCCAAGCGATTGCTTTCTTATGAAGTTTCAACACATTAAGCAGTCGGCTCTTCTCTTCTCCCGCCAATCCAGATGAAATAATGACAGGCAAATGACGCTCCTCATCAAGAAATGCGTACTCTAGGTGCGGTGGGAGCTCTTTAAGCTCCAAGGTAGGAGGATCTTCCACTGAAGGCTTCGACTTCACTTCACTCTCGCGATCAATTTCTGTGAAACGATCCGGACTTTGGGGACCATCATCACCAATCTGATAGACTGGCTGCTCTAAATAGTGGCCCTCCTGCGTAATGCCATCTAAGTCCCCACACAACAGATGTGTGTCCGAATCTATCTCCTCGATCGTACCCTGGAAATGCGTGCTCACATAAGTGTCGACGATGTCAACATAATAGAGCGCGTCGTCCTGACTCTGAGGATGCTGCATAGAACGTTTAATGTCAAACGTCACATGCTCATCATCTACTCGGAGTGTGATCTGGCCCGCCGCCACGTCCACAATTGTCCGGGCGGTATTCAAAAACGGGCGTCCGAGTATCAGAGGCACTCTCGAGTCCTCGTCCATGTCCAGGATAACAAAATCCACGGGAAATACAAACTTGTCAATCTTAACAAGCATATTCTCTACAAACCCGCGTGGATACTTGACAGAACGATCCGCAAGTCGAATACTCATCCTCGTAGGTGACGGCTCACCTAGATCCAACTTTGTAAAAACCTTATAGGGCATAAGGTTTATACTCGCTCCTAGATCTGCTAACGCATTACTGACAGACAGATTGCCAATGAGGCAAGGAAGCGTGAAACTGCCTGGATCTCCCATTTTTGTAGGCAGGCGATTCTGGAGAATAGCAGAGCAGCTTTCATTCATAACCACACAAGACATGTCCTTGAGTTTTTGCTTGTTTGAGAGGATGTCTTTCAGAAACTTCGCATACTTTGGCATCTGTGCCAAAGCTTCAACAAACGGTATGTTTATATGCAATTGTTTAAACATTTCGAGAAACTTACCGTTTTGTTCATCCATCTTCTGCTTCTTCAACCTTCCTGGGTAAGGCACTAGAGGCGTGTAACCTATGACCGGCTCCTGGACTTGTGCTGTACTTGCTGGGCGGAGCCTGGCATGCACCTCATCCGGTGTGTCGGTCGGGACCGCTTCAGTGATCGGTGGTGAGTCCGATATGACGGGTCCGGTAGGTTTTCCACTCCTGGTCATCACCGCATTCACATCTCTGTGCGGGCCCGGGTTTGTCTCAGTATTGCCCGGGAGACCACCCTGGGGTCTCTTTGACATCATCTGTGCCAGCTGACCAACCTGATTCTCTATGTTCTGAATCGAGGCCTTGTGGCTCCTCATTTCTCCCTCATGAGAGAGAAAACGATCCTCGCTCTGCTGATAAGTCACCTAAGACACATTACAACTCGTTTAGATATTTCCAATTGTGCTTAGCTAATGCTTTCTGTGAATGGTGCTGCTTGTATTACATGCTGTACCTACAAACAATTCTTGGACTGCAAGCCCCTTAATTTCGATGGCACTGGGGGTGCTGTTGCGTTTGTACGCTGGGTGGAGAAGACTGACTCTGTTTTGAGGATGAGTAAATGTGCTACAGAGCAAAGAGTCATGTATATTTCTGGGTTGTTTCTAGACGGAGCGCTTTCGTGGTGGAACCTCCAGGTGCAGACATTGGGTGAAGCTGCTGCGTACGCATTAACATGGGATGAACTCAAGGAGTTAATGCGCAAAAAGTATTGCTCGCGAGCGGAGATTCAGAAGTTGGAAATGGAATTCTAGAACCTCAAAATGGATGGTCCGAAAGTGGCAGAGTATATTCAACGATTCCATGATTTGTCGTGAGTTGTTCCCTATCTGGTGGAGCCAGAGTTTAAAAGGATTGAGCGTTTTATCTGGGGATTGGCACCTCAGATTCTGAGCATGGTGACAGCTTCCAAGCCTCCAACTATTTCTGAGGCTATTGATTTAAGTGTGGCGCTTACTGAGGAAGCAGTTCGGTTGGGAAAGTTTTCGATTTCTGAAACGAAAAAGAAGGAGACTCATGTGGAGTCGTCAGGTGATAACAAAAGAAAGTTCACTAATTTCAAGAAAGGCACCCGAGTGAACAACCATACCAACTGACGTGTGCGTATATATACATAATTTTGCAATGAAATTACACACGATTTGGTTTTAAATTTATAAAAGTGATTATTACTTTTACATCAAAACACACACGAAAGAGGCAAGTGTACCCCGTCACATATGTAATAAAGTATCGGTAAGAACCAAGTATCGATCCAAGGAAATGGGCGGAGAATTAATACTAGACCTTTGTTACTAAACTACCGGTAAAAACATAAGTTTTGTTTGATTTAAACTAAACTAAAGTAAGCATAACCAAATACATAAAAAAAACATAATAGAATATAGATAAAAAGCCTTGCTAAATACACAACCACAGCATGTCAACTAAGTCGGTTTTGGCACTAGAAGCATTCAGTCAATTTTCCAATTTAAGACAATTAGTATCCCTTTCAGGAATCCTAACATGACAATCATTCGGAAAGTTAAAACGATAAACACACTTTAACCACCTAAAATTGTTCTTTAACGTGCAATTGATAAATGTCTATGAAAATCTCTTAAAAATAAGTTAGTCAGCCGTTAGGATTATTCTAACCTCACTTAAACAAGGAAAGCGACACCGATAAACACAATGCAGCCACCGAGACAAGCATAAACTAGATTAAATCACAACCGAGTTCATTTTACAAATCTTGCACAATAATTCACCAAGATAGCAATTTTGGTCTAAACTACTAACTAAGCTAACAAATCATGGCAAGAATTTATAACGACACCATCTAACCCGTTTAGGTCCTTCCGTGACGGCAAGCTCTCTTGATTAACAATAATTACATTTTATTAAATCACTAACCATTTCTAGTATCATGATGCATACATTTAAACCAAGCTAATCTAGTTAACCAAGTTCAAAGTTTACTAATAAAAGATTAATTAGGCTTCATTTTTCAACTATCTTAACTAACCAAGCATCAATCATCCAACATAATTACTTATAATCAAGAAATCAATATCAATAACAAGGTTGCAAACTAATCATCAAAGATAAACATAGAAAATACTTCAAGTGTCATTACAAACAAAGCTTGACACACTAATGGCAATAATATAGCAAGGGATTGTTGTGTTTTTGCCCAAAGGCTACAATAATACATAAACAATAATCTAAGTACTTGAAAGATCAACAAAAACATGGAAAGATTAGAAAATCAAACCATAAACAAGTACTAGACTAAGGATCCGGGTAGTAATCGAGCTAAACGGGACAATGTGGCTTGAATCCGGGTGAAAGCTAATGCCTCCGGAGCCTGAAAATCGCCTGTGAAGCTTTCCAAAAATCCAGAATATCGAACAGAAGGTTTCTGTTCTGTTTTTATAATTTTCGCTGTCGCACGGTCGTTCTCCAAATGGCACGACCGTGCACTTTAAGTAATTATTGGGGATGGGTCACCATACTGCATACGTCATCAAATCTTTGACCGGATACGATATCGCACGACCGTTCCTCGGATGGAACGGTCGTTCAGTTGCGGGATCTTGTTGCACGAGCTGTTGCACCGAGCGTTCATCACCGAGATCAGGTTGGATCATCGTAGTCGCACGGTCGTTCTTCGGATGGAACGTCCGTGCATCACCGGTCTGGCCGAGTTTGCCTTGCACGCCCAGTCGTACCTCTCGTTCAATGCCGGACAAATCACCAACTGTCGGAGATGCACGACCGTGCATCAGGTGGAACGGTCGTTCCACAGGCCCAGTTCAGAATCCTTAACAGAATGTCCGCAGCTTTGTTGTTTTGTCCGGAAAGTCCTCGTTTTCGCTATCATCTTGTCTGGTATGCTGTTTTAGGCCTGTAAACAAAAGTGTAGATATTTAAGTATCCGAATGACGGTTTTACGGCCAAAAACGCATAAAATAGGGGTAAAACGGGGGACTAAAATATGTGTAAATTAACGAATATCACCAACAAGCGTAGGGACACCAATCAGCCAGCTGAGGTACAGACTGGCATAGCTAATGTTGAGAACAAAGGAAAAGGGGTATATGGGCACCCTACCTAAGTGCGACAACTGCCAACGCCATCATACCGGGCGGTGCAGGTATGGAAAATGTGATAACTGTGGCAAAGTGGGGCTTGCCAAGGAGACGTGTTGGTATGGTGCTGGACGTGGAAATGGAGGTCAAGGTGGTAATGGAAACCGCGGTGGGTATGGAAATCAGACGGGAGATCGAAACCAGGGAGGAAATGGTAATTTCGGAGGAAACGAAAATCGTGGTGGATATGGGAACCAGGCTGGTAATGGAAATCGTGGAGGAAACAACAACAACAACAACAACAACCAGGGCGGATATGGTAATGATCAGGGACGTGGCCAGGGCTGTTTTAACTGCGGTGACGTAGGGCATTTCAGGAAGGATTGCCCTAAAAACAATCAAGCTCGTGGAAGGGTGTATAACATTGGCGCCAGGGAAGCACGCCAGGATCCAAACATGGTTACTGGTACGTTCCCTATTAATCAACAATATGCATCTGTGCTGTTTGATACTAGTGCCGATTTTAGCTTTGTATCCCTAGAATTTAAGAATATACTTGGTTTAGTTGCGAATAAGCTAGACGTCCCATATTCGATAGAACTGGCTAATGGGAAATTAGTAGAGGCGAATGAGGTGATTAGAGGTTGTATTATAGAGCTTGGAGAGCGCGAATTTTCAATAGATCTTCTACCAGTTGACTTTGGAAGTTTTGATGTCGTGGTTGGGATGGATTGGTTGTCTAGCAACCGTGTGGAGATAGTGTGCCATGAGAAGATCATTCGCATTCCGATGTCGAATGAGGAGACGATCGTGATTCATGGAGAGAAGCATGATACGCCCTTGCGGATTATCAGTTGTATGAAAGCACACAAGTGTCTACATAAAGGATGCGTTGCCTTCTTGGCTCATGTAGTGGATAAAGAAGCCGAAGAGTCGAAGCTTGAAGATATCCCATTGGTGAGGGAATATCCTGAGGTCTTCCCCGAAGACTTGCCAGGGTTATCCCCGCATCGACAAGTCGAGTTCCACATTGACTTGGTTCCAGGCGCCGTGCCTGTAGCCAAGGCACCTTATCGACTTGCACCATCCGAGATGCAAGAGTTATCCACACAGCTACAAAAGTTATTAGACAAGGGATTCATAAGGCCGAGCTTCTCGCCTTGGGGAGCTCCAGTGTTGTTCGTTAAGAATAAGGATGGTAGCTTTCGAATGTGTATCGACTACCGGGAGCTGAACAAGTTAACTATCAAGAATCGGTATCCATAACCGAGGATTGATGACTTATTCGACCAGCTGCAAGGATCGAGCTACTACTCCAAGATTGATCTTCGATTGGGTTATCATCAGTTGTGGATTCAGGAGGAGAGCATACCAAAGACTGCGTTCAGAACTCGTTATGGACACTACGAGTTCCTCGTTGTAACAACCCGCATTTTGAAGTCAAATTCAAAGTCAAAGTCAAAGGAAGAAAAGATTGCTAAATGCGATCTGTCACTCCTTGCTTAAGTATTGATTTTACTCTTTGACTCGATAGTAGATACTTTAATTTATAATAACTTAGTTGTATTATGTGGAGTTATAATGCAATAATCGCTATTAATTGCTAATCAACTTGTCGCTATATCATCGTTATCGCATCACAACTCGAATTACAGGTTATGGATACTGTTTTACGTGTGTGTGCTATTATGTGTTACTTGTGCATGTTTTACGTTTATGTTTGAGGTGATTATTCGAAAACGCAATCGCAACTCTACCACAACGCAAATCTCTTCGCAACACAAAACGCAGAATGGGTATGTTTAGGTTTATGACTGTTAGTTAGGATATTTGTGTAATTAATGGGTAACACAATCGCATCGCTTATTCACAACGCATCGCAACGCTCAACGCTCGAAACGAAAAGTCGAAAACTAACGCGCACAACCCATCCGATCGAATGGTCATTTTTCCGGATGACCATCCGATCAGATGGCCATCTGATCGGACTGCCATCCGATCACACCACTACACCGCCTTTCTCCTCTCTTCGCCTATAAATAGCACTTGTCACATCAACAATCATTGATGTGACAGCTCCTCCTCCGACCAGCACGTTCCAGCCCTCTTTTCTCTCGATTCCTCGCAATTCTTGTAAGTTTCCTCACCAAATCTTGTACTTCTTTGATCTACACACACTTCTTCATCTTTTCCACCAACAAATCTTAACTTTTCACCATGAAATCGGCTGATTTGGGCTATTCTAGGATGATGTCATCATGGGTTCTCATTGTAGAGACACTCCTTGTTTTATAAAATGCTACAACGAAGGTCATCCGATCGGATGACAATCCGTCCCATAGTCACTTGCCTCGTTTTGCGCACCGTTCAACGCTTATACTGTCGTACTGTGTTCAGGCTGATCTCTCAGCGCTCCCTTCAACCCAAGAGAGTGTTTATTTACTAAACACAATCTGTGAGTATACTCGATCCCTTTTTGCTTTAAGCACTTTTGGGTGTTACATACGTTACCTATATCAAATCACATCAATCACACAACGCAAACACATTTTATACGCTAACCACTCTGCATGTTATACGTGTTACTCGATGAATGCTTGTATGTTATGTTTACACAGTGATTGTTTCCTGACACCTTAGCAACGATAGTACTATAGTTTGGACTCAGCACATATCGTGGATGGGGGTTGCTAAGGGTATTTCTTCACGTGTCACAGTGGTGATATGTGTTGCGCACTCTACAACTCGCAGTCACGTCTGTGCATATTTCATTGTCGATAACCTACTTGCTTCAAATTATACATGTTACATGCTGGTTACGCGTAAATCGCTTTCGCTACTATTATACTATCAAACTTGTATGCTCACCTTTACACTATGTGTATTGACTTTTATCTTAACGTATGTGACAGGTGTTTAAGATGCTAGAATTGCTACGACCTGCTTTTGTAGAATCAAGTAGGGGAGTCTAGAAACAAATAAACAATTTATGAGTTGTCGAAACTATGATTTGTCTTTGAGAACAACTTGTCTATAATAATTGCTTTATTTTGATATGTTATGGTATGGGACGTAACGTTTAATATCTGGTAATTTAGTTTTTATGGATTCTCTTGGACAATCTGTTTCGCTCAGTGCCGCGCCCCGATGTTTCCGCCATCGGTTGGGGTGTGAAAGATTGGTATCAGAGCCATAACTATAGGGAATTAGGCAAGACTCGACCTAGTCCGGGTCGACGTCTTAGAAATGACCTAGTCTATAGTCTAAGCACCAACAGACCGACTTGTGCAGACCCGGTAGGGGTTTTGTGCAAGCTTACTTGATATTCTCACTCGAATTCGCTGTACGCTACCACTTTGCGCGAACATCGCATACTAGCGTTCCGCGCAAGGTCAGCCTTTCCTAAGGCTGGTAATGTGCAATAAGTAGTTCAAATAAATAAACTAAAATAACCCTAAATTTAGACTCAAGTAATAATAATCTGGACTCTCTAACTTGACTAAACTACTCACCGGCAAGTGAAACGGTCAACTCTAGCAAAGAAAAGCAAGTCCGGATGTCGAACCCACAAGGACTCTAATTAATCACGTTAAAGACTTTATTTAGACTAGACACTGACACGACTTAATTATTGTTGTGTTTTAAGGGGGGAGGTTACTAAAATCCTAAAATTGAAATTAAAATAAAATTAGACTGTGAAACGAACAAGAACTAAGGTTTGATTCAAATGAGATTAACGACTACCTAGGCTTGAATCCAGTTTAACTAGGAATGGACTTCTAACGGTACTATTGTGGTAAGGAATCAGGATCGTGAAGTACTAAACCCTAAGGTATTTCAATCTAAGAGTTCCCGACCCTTCTCAGGAAGAAACCTAGGAAACCCTAAAAGGCTGTTATGAACACCGATTGTTAGACTTCCTCTCAGTCCTCTAACGACTCTAAAAGTGCCCTAAAACAACTATCTACCTCTCAGTGCGACAGTCTAAGGCAATCCTAGATTCTAACTTGGTTTAATAGACACAGGTGCAATTAGGGAACTAAAACCGACTTCTCTCAAAATCTATCTTAGCTATATATTGCACCGAGACCTAATAACTAACTCGAGCCTCTCAGTGACAAGTTAAGCAGAATACTTAATTCTAATTAAATTTTAATTACAGTTTCTAAGGCTATCGGCCGATTTACCCAAAGATCACCCGAACCCGCAAAGATACGAATAATCAACACAAATTTATTATGTGAAAGACATTCACCAAAACTTATGAGAAACAGCAAGTAATCAACAATCAAAATTAACTACGCACACGCACCAAATCAGAAGTTCTAAAATAATTTACTTTCAAAGATCAATCCATAACAAAACAATATAAACCGTTAAAAGATCCAAACTTCATTAAACTATCTTCTAACCTAGGTAGTAACGAAGGTTTAGCCTGAAAACATAGTATCTAAAATAAACAAAGCAAGTTCAAAACAAGAATTCATCGTAAAAGTATCGAAACAAGAAAATAATGAAAACCGGGAGATAAGACCCGAACAATCTTCTTTCCTATGCTCCGTGCTTCAACCGAATGATTCCCGCAAGCCAAAGTACTCCTAAATACTCGAAATCTGCTCTGAAAATCGCCTAGGGTTTCTTGAATTCGTAAGTTCTTATTAATGATGATTAACTCTTGATTATATAGCAAACCCTAATTTTTCACGAAATAAACATGTCATATATTCCCGTCGCGTCGCGCGACGGATGAGACCAATCTTGGTGGCGCGACGCCACCATGCAGAAATTCAGAAATTGTTTGCTTGTTACTGGCGCTACGCGACTGGTGTCCCTTTTTGCGCGACGCCACAGACGTTTTTTCACAGACTCTTGCGTCCAATTTCCAGCTCCAACATCCCAAAACCCTTCAAAATTATTCTAACTCTTTTAAACAACTTCCGGGACTTGGTGTTTCAGCAATGTAACTCGTTTTCACTCCTTTTTCAGCAACTTTTAGTACCAGACCTGGAAAACGCAGATATAATCAATAGCACGCAATTCTAACTAAAACTAAACACGAATAAAGGATGTATTTTTCAATACATCAAGTATCCCCACACTTACTCTTTTTTCGTTCTCGAAAAAGAATAATGCAACGGAATCAGAGACGAATAATCACTTGGGTCAAAAATTATTTATATCTTACTAAAACCAAGGCTTGCGTTAGCCGCGATTGCGAATATACTTGTCCCTTTAAACCCGAATCCAATCTAAAGCCCTTATCATGTGAATTTAATTTAAGTGCGGTCAATCTACCTAGGGCCTCACACTAGAATCTACGGTCCACCTACTCCCACCTCAAGCTTATAGGACTAAAGGAACGATCACTGGACCAATTCCCAACCATCTTATATCAAAACCAAGAGAGTTTACAATCCTTTTTTTTTCTTTTTCCATTTTTTTCGCTTTTCTTTTTTTTTCCAATGAGCGTAGACGATGCTTTCCCTAACCAAGAGGCAATCCGGCTGTAGAGTCGCTATCCCCAACTCGGATTACTTCAGCTTTGGTACTTTTTTCTTTTCTTTGCATGGTCGATTTCACACACCCTAGCGGTAATCCGGTTGTAAAGTCACTATCCCCAACCCATACTACATAGGAATGCACTACTTTCATTCAGTTTCTAGCTCACTTTTTATTCTATTTTTTTCGCATGATCACAAACTCTAACAGTTTTAACTTATAACGGTGCCCCTTATACTATTATCGGCAGATTTAATTTCCCATATCTCCCAGGCGAAAACCCACTAGCAGACCGACAATTAAGGTATATTAGCTCAAAGGGACTTAAAACCAAACCGGGCCTATCCACATATCCCTAACTAGACGCAAGCTCGATCTATTTTAAATCTCATATTATTATTATTTGAACCCAAGCAAAAATTCATCTTTTCTATCATTTTCCGTTTTAAATATGCAAACTTCTTATTTCAAAGAACAATTTTCTGATTTTTCAATTTTTTTTTTTGGATTTTTCAATTTTTTTTTAATTTTTTTGTATTTTTCAATATCATGAATCGATTATTTACATGTATCCCATCCCCACACTTAAAGATTGCATTGTCCCTAATGCAAGAATGGAAATACGACTCAACAAACTACCTAAAAACTACCACTAAACTAATAACGAACTAACTAAATAAATAAATAACGAACTAACGACGAAATAAATAAATAAATAAAATACAACAACAAAAGGGAAACGACTTAGCTGATATGTGAGACTGTCAAAATGCCAGTCGTTTCCACATAAGCCCTCCAATTCGAAACACGCTCATCAAACAACTCTAACCTCGGACACGCGAACGAAAGCGGCTATAAATCAACCTATCAATCATCAAACAAACTACCAAAACATATCATATATATATCAAAATATCATCAGATCATCAGTTCAACACATACCAACCCAACCTCCCTAACCAACCTGTTTAAAGTGTATAAATATCAGTACAAACCAAAAATATGAGGATCAAAAATAGCATAAAAGAAAAATAATCAACAAAAGATATAGTCAGCTACTGCTCCTGCATCCTCATGCTATCCCCACACTAGTCCTCGTCATGCTCGCTATCAGACTTATGACTGCTCTCCTCTCTCTCACCTGCACCTGAACTGCGCTCTCCAAATACACGAATCGGGGGAATTGGATCAAACTTCTCAGCAGTACCAGCCGAGCTACCCTGCTGCCTCGGCTGGAAGAAATCTGGGATCCCCATACTGTGCCTGCTCATGATGTATCGGAGGGCACCCTCCTGCCTATCCTGACCTGTCAAAATAAGGTGCTCCAACCTATCATACCTCTGCTCAACATACACAGAGAACGACTCCAAGGTAAGCGGTGTAGGTGGTGGCTGTCTGCGTGGGTACTGGTGTGCTGGCAGCTCGTGTCTATGCGGTGGCCACTGCCTATGTGTAGGATCAATCTGAAGCATAACATCCTCAGCCGGATGTCCCTCCGACGGCTGCACCTGTGGACCCTGCCTGATCGGCTCCCAGCCGTAGGGCTCCTACCATGACACTATCCCTGCCTGCTGCAGCTCCTTCAACCCAAACGTCACTGTCTTGGGCCCCTCACGTAGAAATTCGGAGCAATATTTTTCAAACACCCCCAAATTTCTTGCAATCCTAGTAATATAGGGGCCCATATCCAAACCCGCACGAGGACCACCTCGACGACTCCTACTAAAAGAATCTGCTAAGACCGTAGCCAGATTCATCTCCCTGTTCTGTACCCGGCATATCAGAATAAACAGCTCAATCCAATTCGCTTTGTTCTCCCCCGACTTCCAACCCACAAGTGTAGTAGATAAGATCTTCAGCACATACCTATAAACCGGATTACGAACCGAAGTGATCAGGTTCGTAGTAGTGAACGGGTGGTCAGAAATCGTGCTCCAGAAACTCTTCAACTCAGCCGCACCAACACCACAATCCCTAGGCTTAGAATAAGCACCCCGCAAGCAAGTAACAAACTCCGGCCTCTTCACCTCCTCCTCAGTATACAACCCTGAAACTATGGCAAACCTTGCCATATTCATCTCATACACCTGCCTACCTAAGCTGAACGACACCGCTGTGCCCTGGTCGAACTTTCCCTCCTTATGCGCCCAAGTGCTATGAAACTCTAGCACCAGCTCCTCATACTGAGGCTCTATACACTCCAACGCATTAATCAACCTTTGACCCAAGAGGTCCCTCACCTCCTGTTTTGCGCCTATTTCACTCAACCACAAGCAGTCTATCACCCTATGCTGGAGTAGATCAGTATCATTCAATTTATCATATTTGTTCCTTTCTGATGTACTCGGCTCAAATTTCAGAATCGGGTGATCAGCTCTATGCATTTTCTGATCCAGAATAAAGTTATAAGATGATTGATATACAATTTTTCTCAGCTTAGGATCATCGGCAGCTATCTGAATGATCGGTGTTTCCTAAGGAACCGGGTCCTGCTGAGGTGGATCCTGTTGCGGTGCCGACTGACCCGCTCCTGTCTTTCTCGCCCTACCTCGGCGAGAACTACTAGCCATATCTGCAAAACAACTTAAATCAAGACAAAACAGGCAGACAATTAGTCATAACAAACTATTTTTGGTGTTTTTTAATTTTATTTTTTTTTGAATTTTTGAAATTTTTTTATATTTTTTTTTTGGATTTTTATAAATTTTTTTTGAAAAAATAAAGAATAGCCGTATAGCATTTCATTCGCGGCTAATTCTAAAACAAACGGGTTACTTTTTACAATTGCTAAGTGATAGTTAAACTCGCCTGAATGGAGATTGAGTACGGGCGAGCTTAAACCACTTGTACGTGCAAGTAAACCCAAAAACAACTAACTACGACTCGAACTAGGCTAAAACGACACAAAGACACATACTAGACTCAATGTACACTACCCCCCATCGGCACTTTTAAGTGTCCCAATTAAGAGCAAAAGTGCCTAACAATGACATTGAAGTCCAATCCTCGCTTAAATGTAGTTACTTTTTAGATGTTTTAAAACAAATTTGGCGTCGAAAAATTCCGCCTAGTTAAAGGAGGTTTCTTTCGAACGCAAAAATTCAGTTTTAATGTGCAAGATCGGAGCTTCAAGTGTCAATGTATTATACCCAACCATTCAAGCATCAAGCAAAACAAGATTCAACACCAACCCGACTAACATAACCACCTGCGCCCAATATCAAAGCAAGTAACGTCGTGTGTTTGACAGTTTTATACCATAATCATCCAATAATTCCCCAAACCAAAACTGTCCACACCCCAAATAAGGACTATGCTTCACACCTTAAACCAAGGTACTTACCACCAAAACGACGCGACTAATATACTTCGATATACCTGACCTAACATACCATAGCACAAGAAAGACTCGACTCAATAAGGCTTCGACCGGACATAAAACAAAGACATATGCTTGACCCAACATATCAAACCATGACATAACTGACCCAACAAAAGACTCGAACACCGACTCAACCTAACTGACCCAACAAACCCAGCCAAAGACTCAACCTGATTAAACTGACTCTAACCCTAAGACCTACATACCGACTCGACACAAGACTCGACCCAGCTGACTCTTTGGAACCGACTCGAAACTGACCCAACAAGACTCACTAACTAACTCGACCCCCGAATAACACACCAGGACCGACTCGACTCGACTACATAAGAAACTAGACAAATCATGCCACAAAAGGACTCAAACCAGACTGAATCAACAACAAAAGGACCAAGACAAGACTCTATTAAGCAAAAATAAGAGAAAAAAATGAGGATAAACGTACCTGAATCGTGAAGAGTTGCAAGAAAAGTTCAGATTTTTCGAGTTGTGGTAGGTCCCGAATCGATGAGATATTGCGGATGTATAGCGAATATTTTATGGTGGTTTTGTTCGGGTTGAAATTCCGGTCACAGGGGTGGAATTTTGGGATAAAATGGTGGGATTTCGGTTGTGTAATGGTGGATTTAGGGAGGGTGAAAGGTTATCGGCGGTAAGAGGAAGAAGAAAGGGGGTACGTGGGTTTTGGGAAATCTGATGAAAGAAAGGTTTTTTATGCGAACCGTCACACGGTCGCGTCACGCCACCATGTATGGGATTGGCATTGGCGCAGCGCCACGGCCTGGTTTAGTGAAAAGGGTCAAATAATTGAAGGTTCAAATGGTTTTTGGTGACCTTGGTGGTGGCGTAGCGCCACCAGATGTTGGTTTTTCCATGGCGCGACGCGACGGTCGATTTTGAACAGAAGGTTTCTTCCATTTTTGAGTTTTGGGACTTAGAAAAAATTCTAACTTTCTCCAAACCTTCCCCAAACCATCCCAAAGTTTTTTTCTAAGTATGGGACTTCCCTGGAATGTCGTTTTCCTCGCAAATTCAGCTCTTCAATTGTACGTTTCCTGCAAATTTTCTCAAACACACAAAACACAAACACGAAAAACTATGAAAACTACGAAAAATAAAGAAATTTACAAACGATACATACTCTACAAACGAAGCTTCTCTCAACTTACTGTTCGGTGAAGGTGGGTGGGTCCTCTAGAGGAATTTCTTCCTCCTCCGTAGTATCAATGGGACCTCCCAAGTAATGCTTCAATCAGTGACCATTTACTTTCCACACACCTTTATCGACTTCGTCATATAACTCGATGGTACCGTATGGAAACACCTCCTTTACCACATACGGTCCGGTCCATCTTGATTTCAACTTTCCCGCTATTAATTTCAATCTTGAATTGAATAAAAGCACTCTATCACCTACCTTAAACTCCTTCAATCCTCGCAACCTCCTATCATGCAACGCCTTAGTCTTTTCCTTGATACTCCAAGATCGTTCATAGGCGGCATCCCTTAGAGCCTCTAACTCATATATTTGGAAGAACCACCTTCTTGCGGCTTCTGTAAGTTCGAGGTTAACGGTTTTCAATCCCCACAAAGCCCTATGTTCTAACTCTATCGGAAGATGGCACGCTTTGCCATACACAATCATGAAGGGTGTCGTTCCTAACGGTGTTTTATAGGCGGTGCGGAATGCCCATAAAGCGTCGTCGAGCATTTCCGACCAATCCTTTCTACTTTTTCCCACCGTTTTTCTAAGATTCTCTTCACCCCTCGGTTTGCATTCTCTACTTGGCCACTAGTTTGCGGGTGATATGCGGTAGAAAGACGGTGAGTGACACCGTAGCGTGCAAGTGCCTTTTCCATGGCGGAATTGCAAAAGTGCGTACCACGGTCACTTATGATAGCTTTAGGAACTTCGAAACGTGTGAATAAATTTTTAAGGAATCTCACCACCACTCGAGCATCATTAGCGGGCAAAGCTTGAGCTTCCATCCACTTCGAGACATAGTCAATGGCCACGAGGATGTACCTATTCCCACTCGATGAGGGGAAAGGTCCCATGAAATCAATGCCCCAAACGTCAAATACTTCAAGAACTTGGATGGGATTTTGGGGCATTTCATCCTTGGATGAGATGTTACCGGTACGTTGGCAACGGTCACATGTCCTAACAAACTCTATGGCATCTTTAACTACCGTTGGCCAATGGAAGCCACTATCAAAAACCTTTTGTGCGGTCACATTTGGCCCGTGATGGCCTCCCGTTAAACCCTCGTGCACATGTCTAAGGATGTCTATCCCATCCTCTTTTGAAACACACCTCCTAAGCACTCTATCTCCACCTATCCTAAATAGGTACGGGTCATCCCAGATGTACTTCCTAACATCCCTAAGAAGCTTTTTCTTTTGTTGGTAGGACATACCTCTCACAAGATCACCGGTCGCTAAATAATTTGCCAAATCCGAAAACCATGGAAAACCTTCTACCTCGGCACTAACAAAGTCTATGGTTTCATGAGGAAAAGTGTCTCCTATGGAATCCTCATGAACTTCTTCTCTCTTAGGATCCTCTAATCGTGACAAATGGTCGGCGGCCATGTTTTCCGCTCCCTTTTTATCCTTTATTTCGATATCGAACTCGGAGAGCAAAAGAATCCATCTAATGAGGCGTGGCTTTGCGTCTTTCTTTTGGAATAGAAAGCGCAAAGCGGCATGGTCGGTAAACACGGTGGTTTTGGAAAGAACGAGATATGAGCGAAACTTATCAAACGCAAACAAGGCTAAGAGCTCTTTTTCCGTGGTGGTATAGTTCTCTTGAGCATCATTCAAAGTTTTGCTCGCGTAGTAGATTGGTTGAAAGTGTTTATAGACTCTTTGACCTAAGACCGCACCTACGGCATAATCACTTGCATCGCACATGAGCTCGAAAGGCAAGCTCCAATCGGGCGAAACAAGGATAGGGGCACTAACGAGTTTCTCTTTCAAAAAATCAGAAGCCTTGATGCACTCTTCGTCGAAGACGAAAGGTACATCTTTCTCTAAAAGTCGGGTCATGGAGCTTGTAATCTTGGAAAAATCCTTAATGAAACGCCTATAAAAGCCCGCATGACCTAGAAAGCTACGAACGGACTTGACACTAGTAGGTGGAGGCAATCTACTTATGGTATCTGTCTTGGCCCTATCCACCTCTATCCCCTCTCTAGACACCTTGTGTCCTAAAACTATCCCCTCTGTCACCATAAAGTGATATTTCTCCCAATTCAACATAAGGTTTGTCTCTATACATCTCTTAAGCATCCTATCAAGATTAAGAAGACATTGATCGAAAGTGGTACCATAAACCGAGAAGTCATCCATGAAAACCTCCATAGAATTCTCAAGCATGTCTTGGAATATAGCAACCATGCATCTTTGGAAAGTAGCCGGAGCGTTGCATAACCCGAAAGGCATGCGGCGATACGCATAAGTGCCGTAAGGGCATGTGAACATCGTTTTATCTTGATCCTCCGGGGCGATTGGGATCTGAAAATAACCCGAAAATCCATCAAGAAAACAATAGAATTGTTGACCCGCTAGACGCTCCAACATTTGGTCAATGAATGGCAAGGGGAAATGGTCTTTCCGGGTGACGTCATTTAACTTTCGGTAGTCTATGCATACACGCCAACCGGTAACGGTACGAGAAGGGATTAATTCGTTTTTTTCATTCATGATCACCGTCATCCCACCCTTCTTTGGGACAACTTGGGTCGGGCTAACCCATGGTGAATCGGAAATAGGGTATATCACCCCGACATCTAACAACTTAAGCACTTCCTTCTTAACAACCTCTTGCATGTTCGGATTTAGGCGTCGTTGAGGTTGCACCACCTGCTTATAGTCATCTTCCATGAGTATCCGGTGGGTACAATAGGCGGGGCTTATGCCCTTGATATCCGAAAGTCGCCATGCAATGGCTTCCCTATTCTCTCTCAACACCTCTAACAACCTACCCTTCTCTCCCTCCTCTAACTTAGACGAAATAATGACGGGAAAATCGGACCTTGTACAAGCATGGGATGGTAAAAAGGCCCAAAGATGCATGGGATGGTAAAAAGGCATGGGATGGTAAAAAGGCCCGGATCCGTCAATTTTTCCGGGACCTTGTACAAGACTACGGCTGAACACCCTCCACTAAGGGGAATGTTAGAAACCTCTCCTAACCTATCCTTACGTTTTAGAAGGTCCTTTAAAAATTTTACATATTTAGGCATCGATTGAAGGGCTTCTATGAAAGGGAGGTTGATTCTAAGTTGTTTAAAGATTTCTAAAAATTTCCTGTACTCTTTGGAATAAGTTTGATTTTTAAGACGGGATGGAAATGGAGCACGGGAAAGATCAACAGTGGGTGATGGAGCAACTTGTATGGGCCTCTTTCCTATACTTTTCTCACTTGAAGGCCCCCCGGTGTGTGCGGTACTTGCTGGGATGAACCTAGGTTGCACTTTACCGGGTGCCTCCATTTCAATCTCCTCATCTACGGGGTCCTCATCTTCTACCTCAACACTCTTGGGTCTCACTACCTCTCCTAAGGTCCTACCACTACGGGTCGAAATTGCCTTCAAAGTACCAGATAGGTTGGGCTTTGTGTTTCCCGAAAATTGACCGGGAGGTCGTTCTTGCAACTGGCGTGCAATATCCCCAACTTTCCTTTGAAGGTCTAAGAAATTTGAGTGATTATTCTTTAGGAATGTAGCGTGTTCTTCTAAGGTACGTTGGGTAGCCTGATCCTTAACCACTAGTTGGGTAAGAAGGTCCTCTATCCTAGATAGACTACTATTTGACCCCTCATTCTTAGGTTGAACCTCTTGGTTTGACCCCTTACCTCTGAACTGCCCCCCTAAACCTGAACTTGCAAATTGACCTGTTTGACCCGACCCCCCACTAGAATAGAAACTTGGCCCCCTGCTTTGGTATTGACCTGATGGAAAACCAAGGGGTTACCTGAAGAGCGATAATTATTAGCACGCCAATTAGAGTTACTATTGCTGAATGGGTTAGTTGGACCCCTATTTTGACCTGCTATATACTCTACCTGTTCTAGGGTGAGTGTTGGGCAATCTACGGTGTCATGTCCACCTCTACAAACTTCGCACCTATCGACTTTCTTCTTAATTTCTAGCAACTCTTTGGTGATATAGTCAAGTTGAGATGCTACCTTTGAGTCTGAAACGACTTGGTTTACCCCTAGAGAAGATGAGGAAGTATTCACAGGATTGGAGTTCCTGCTGGTAGCACTATGATCTATATCAGCATGAGCGAAGCTCTCAAAGAAATCATTGCAGTCAGCCACAGTTTTCTTTCCCATTAGATGGCCTCCTGCAGATGTGTCGAATCGGGCCTTACACTCGGGTGTGAGACCATTGTAAATTTTTTCTACTAAAGCCCAATCTGAAAGCCCGTGTTGGGAACAACGCGAGAGTAAAGTTTGAAACCTCTCCCAAGCTAAGTGATATGGTTCGTCAGGTTCCATTCTGAATGAATGGATCTGATCTCGAAAGCGAGAGGCCTTCGCAGGTGGGAAATACTTAGCAAGGAAGGCATCTCTAAGTCCAGCCCAAGTGGTATAAGTACCTGCTGGCTGCGAATCGAGCCATGTGGCTGCGCGGCCAGCAAGCGAAAAAGGGAAGACTTGGAGAAAGTGGGCATCAAGATTTACACCTTCGATGCCGAAGGTGCTACATAGACGGGTGAGACGGTTGATATGTGCAGGCGCATCCTCATCATCACGACCGTGGAACTGACAAGAGTTGTTAATGGCGGTCATGATGTATGAGGGAATTTGCCAGGACTTGTCATTGGTGATTTCAGGGTTGGTGATGGGTGAATTTGCGGTAAAACCCGAGGTGGAACACTGGTGGACAGGTTGGTTATCGGCCATTTGGTGAACTGGTGGTGGACTAGTTGGACGGGAAGGTGGTGGGGAGTTGTGGGGTGACGACTTCGGGGTGAAGTCAAATTTCGGTGGTTTAGATTGTAGTGTAGAGTCAGAAGGGGCTGAAGATGAAGTTGAGGATTTTCTAACCTGTAAACTGGGTGTGGAGAAGGAAGACTTGTCGATCGGCGGCTTCACTGGTCCTTGAGAACGCGTGTGGGGCATGGACTGCAAAACCGAGAACAAACAAGTAAGACGACTCCAACAAAAGACTCTAAAAATAAAAAGATACTAAAGTTACTTGGACTCCTATGACTCAAAAACACACAAAAAGCACGTATAGATATCAGTTGAAATCCAAACAAAGTAATTAACGCAATTGCCAAGAGTCCCCGGCAACGGCGCCAATAACTAAATGTGCAATAAGTAGTTCAAATAAATAAACTAAAATAACCCTAAATTTAGACTCAAGTAATAATAATCTAGACTCTCTAACTTGACTAAACTACTCACCGGCAAGTGAACCGGTCAACTCTAGCAAAGAAAAGCAAGTCCGGATGTCGAACCCACAAGGAATCTAATTAATCACGTTAAAGACTTTATTTAGACTAGACACTGACACGACTTAATTATTGTTGTGTTTTAAGGGGGGGGTTACTAAAATCCTAAAATTGAAATTAAAATAAAATTAGACTGTGAAACGAACAAGAACTAAGGTTTGATTCAAATGAGATTAACGACTACCTAGGCTTGAATCCAGTTTAACTATGAATGGACTTCTAACAGTACTATTGTGGTATGGAATCGGGATCGTGAAGTACTAAACCCTAAGGTATTTCAATCTAAGACTTCCCGACCCTTATCAGGAAGAAACCTAGGAAACCCTAAAAGGCTGTTATGAACACTGATTGTTAGATTTCCTCTCAGTCCTCTAACGACTCTAAAAGTGCCCAAATACGACTATCTACCTCTCAGCGCGACAGTCTAAGGCAATCCTAGATTCTAACTTGGTTTAATAGACACAGGTGCAATTAGGGAACTAAAACCGACTTCTCTCAAAATCTATCTTAGCTATATATTGCACCGAGACCTAATAACTAACTCGAGCCTCGCAGCGACAAGTTAAGTAGAATACTTAATTCTAATTGAATTTTAATTACAGTTTCTAAAGCTATCGGCCGATTTACCCAAAGATCACCCGAACCCACAAAGATACGAATAATCAACACAATTTTATTATGTGAAAGACATTCACCAAAACTTATGTGAAACAACAAGTAATCAACAATCAAAATTAACTACGTACACGCACCAAATCAGATGTTCTAGAATAATTTACTTCCAAAGATCAATCCATAACAAAACAATAGAAACCGTTAAAAGATCCAAACTTCATTAAACTATCATCTAACCTAGGTAGTAATGAAGGTTTAGCCTGAAAACATAGTATCTAAAATAAACAAAGCAAGTTCAAAACAAGAATTCATCGTAAAAGTATCGAAACAAGAAAATAATGAAAACCGGGAGATAAGACCCGAACAATCTTCTTTCCTATGCTCCGTGCTTCAACCGAATGATTCCCGCAAGCCAAAGTACTCCGAAATACTCGAAATCTGCTCTGAAAATCTCCTAGGGTTTCTTGAATTCGTAAGTTCTTATTAATGACGATTAACTCTTGATTATATAGCAAACCCTAATTTCTCACGAAATAAACATGTCAGATATGCCCGTCGCGTCGCGCGACGGGTGAGACCAATCTTGGTGGCGCGACGCCACCATGCAGAAATTCAGAAATTGTTTGCTTGTTGCTGGCGCTACGCGACTGGTGTCCCTTTTTGCTGTGGCCTGACGCCACGGACGTTTTTTCACAGACTCTTGCGTCCAATTTCCAGCTCCAACATCCCAAAACCCTTCAAAATTATTCTAACTCTTTTAAACAAGTTTCGGGACTTGGTGTTTCAGAAATGTAACTCGTTTTCGCTCCTTTTTCAGCAACTTTTAGTACCAAGACCTGGAAAACGCAGATATAATCAATAGCACGCAATTCTAACTAAAACTAAACTATAAGTAACGGAAAACTGCACAAACTATACACGAATAAAGGATGTATTTTGCAATACATCAGCTGGCAACACACACAAACAAATGATCTGGTTGAGACTAGGTGTGAAAACCGCAAACTCTCGACCAAATCGCTCGTTCGACGCACCATTATCACTATAAACACGAGAATTTGCGTTGAATCAGGAGTGAAATCCATACTTCGACGCGATTCTCCCCACCTATCTCGTGATTTTGTCACACAGACGGGAGTAAAGTTGTTAAGCTAGGGGTGAAACCCGCATCTTAACGACTTATTCTGCACTATATTTTGATTTTGCAAAGCTCTCACCAAAGTCTCAATGAGTTACAACGACTTGAGTCACGTCATGGCCGAAAGGATGCATGTCGTTCGCCCAAAATGAGGCGAGAGCACAGTCCCTTAAGCCAACGCGCGTACTTTAAGTCCTTGTGAATAGTCGGACCATTTTGAGTAGTCAAGTCTAACACGCCTGAGACATTCTAAATTGCGCTTATCACTGATTTTATGTGTGTTTCGATTCTAGACTCGTTGCCGCTGATTTCCCCGATTTTATGTGAAATTTTACGTGTTTTATGTGATTTTTATGTGTTTACGTGTTTCGATTTTAGGAAATTTATACGCTTTTCGCTGTTCGCTTCGATAAACATACACAACCCGAAATACACATCTATCTCAAACCGTTAACAAATCGCTATGCTACTCGCAATCGCTACTCGCTTCTCGCACTCGCAACTCTCGATCGCCCTACGCAGCTATGAGAGATAGGTGAATACGTGCTATATATGCAGGTAAGTACGTGCAAAATATAGTTTAAGGCGTGATTTCGGTGTGCTCTGTGCTTACATGGATTACGTGTTATGTGTGCTTACGTGCTTCTGTGGATTATGTGATTATTTGCCGACGTGTTCCTGAGCTTTAATGGTAGTAAGTGTGAGGTGAGAGTCGATTTTATAGTGTTTGAATCCTATGGCGATGTCTGTTGCAGGCAATGTCGTCATTCGGTACACACCACTCTCACGCTGCTAGACGCAATCACGCTGACAAACGCATCGCATCACACATCGCTAAACAAATGGCTAAGGTCATTCCACAAATTGTCAGTGAGCTTAACGAAAACGCTAGCAAGTCCTCTGAGGAATCAAGGACTAACTCGCCAAAAGCTTCTTTTAGCTTCAAGCAGTTTAAGGCCTGCGGCCCCAAAGAATTCACCGGAGAAGACGGGCCTACAGCCATGTTTCAATGGTTCGATTCAATTGAAGTTACTCTGCACCAAAGCGGCTGTCCTGATAATCTTCACACTGTTAACGCTACTGGCGTTTTCCAGTCCCGGGCTCTGGACTAGTGGACTACCGAAAGAAACAAGCGCGGAAATGATGCAGCCTATGGGCTTACTTGGGAAGAGCTGAAGGAAATCATGATGAAAGAATTCTGCCCTCCCCATGAGCTTCAGAAGCTGGAGGATGAGTTTTGTCACATCAAGCAAGAGGGTGGCGACAACGCTGGTCTAACTGCTCGCTTTAAGCAGCTTAGCATAATCTGTCCTGGCCAAGTCTCTACTCCCGATATCACCATCAAGAAATACATCCGTGCTTTACCGGATTGTGTTGCTGATTTCGTGCAAGCCACGAAGACTACGACCATCGAAGAGACCTTCCTGCTCGCAAGCCGCGAAGTCTTCACCAAGTTACCGCTGCTCCCACCGCTGAAACCATTACACCGCAAACCTCCAAGTCTACCCGTCGCAAGCAAAAGAACACCAACAATAACAACAACAAGAATTGTGCTGTCACCACCGCTCCACTCAATGCAGTACCCGCTCCACCTCAAAACCAGAACCACCAGGTAGCAGCACCAATGACCAATGCACCACCGGCAAAGCATCCATATACTGGTCCACATCCGTTGTGCCCTACCTGTACTTATCACCATCTTGCTGGGATTGCATATCGATTTTGTGTTCACTACAACTTGTACGACCACTTTACTGCCAACTGCCGTACTGGTCCCCGCCAAGCTCCAGCTCAAGTCCAAGCTCCTGCACTGCCAGCTCCTCTTCCTGCTCCACAGGGCCAACAAGCAGCTCCTGCTCCCGCTGCTCACGTAAGAGCCTGCTATGCGTGTGGTGATCCCAACCACTTCGCAAATGTCTGCCCAAACAGAGTGGTGAAGCAAGAGCCACAGCAGCAACCAGCACAACAACAACAGCAGCAGCAGCAACAGCCAGCAGCCCGCGGACATGCATTCAACATCAACGCCCACCAGGCTAAAGCCGAAAACAACGTGGTTAATGGTACGTTCCTTGTCAACGGTATATATGCTTCGTGTTTATTTGATACTGGAGCCGATAACTGTTTTGTATCATTTGAATTCGAGAAGTTCCTAAATCGTAAGCGCGCTCATCTCCCTACGACATTCGACGTTGAAGTTGCTATTGGAAGAACCGTCACTGTTCGTTCTGTTCTACGTGATTGTACTATTGAGCTCAACAATCGCGTCTTCCCTATCGATCTTATTCCGATGCAGCTTGGTAGTTTTGACATCATAGTAGGCATGGATTTTCTCCGTGAAAATCATGCCGAAGTCGTTTGTTTCGATAAAATGATTCGTTTCTCTTTCGCAAATGGTGATCAACTCTGTGTATACGGCGAAACTCCCTCGAAGGATCTCAAACTCATGTCGTGTGTCCAAGCTAGCAAGTACCTCCGTAAGGAATACCAAGCTTTCTTAGCACACATCATAGTAGCGGAGAAGGAAAAGAAAGAGAAGGCGATGGAAAAGGTGCCTGTGGTTCGTGATTTTCCTAACGTCTTTCCTGAAGATTTACCTGGCTTACCGCTATCTCATGATATCGATTTTCGAATTGACCTCATTCCTGGGGCAAATCCTGTCGCTAGAGCGCCTTATCATCTCGCTCCATCTGAAATGCGTGAACTCTCGAGTTAACTTCAGGAATTGCTTGATAAAGGCTTCATTCGCCCTAGCACCTCTCCTTGGGGCGCACCGGTCCTTTTCGTCAAAAAGAAGGACGGATCGTTTCGGATGTGCATCGACTACAGGGAATTGAATAAGCTTACTATCAAGAATCGATATCCCTTGCCTCAAATCGATGATTTGTTTGATCAATTACAAGGTGCTACATGTTTCTCGAAAATCGATCTACGCTCCGGCTATCACAAGTTACGAATCCAAGAGGAAGATATACCCAAAACCGCTTTTCGAACCCGATACGGTCACTACGAGTTTATCGTTTTACCCTTTGGTTTAACTAACGCCCCCGCAGTCTTTATGGATCTAATGAATCGTGTGTGTAAACCCTTTCTCGACCGCTTTGTCATAGTGTTTATCATTGATATCCTGATCTATTTCAAGTCAAAATCTGAACACGCGCGACATCTCAGTTTGGTTCTTGAACTACTCCAGGGAAACCGCCTTTACGCCAAATTCTCCAAGTGTGAATTTTGGCTCGAGGAGGTCCAATAACTCGGTCACATTGTCAATAGTCAAGGTATTCATGTCGATCCTGCAAAGATAGAAGCAATTAAGAGTTGGGTTACACCAAGAAACCCGTCGGAAGTCCGTTCTTTTCTCGGACTAGCGGGCAATTATCGCCGATTCATCGAAGGATTCTCTAAAATTGTTATGCCTCTTACTTCTCTCACGCATAAAGAAAAGCCTTTTGTTTGGGGAACTGAACAAGAGACTGTCTTTCAAACTCTCAAGCTTAAGCTCTGCAATGCTCCTGTTCTCGCATTACCCGACGGGAACGACGACTTCGTGGTCTATTGCGATGCCTCTAACCTCGGTCTCGGTTGTGTTCTCATGCAACGAGACAAGGTTATCGCGTACGCCTCACTACAGCTCAAGATCCACAAGAAGAACTATACAACCCACAATCTCGATCTTGGTGCAGTTGTTTTTGCGTTAAAGATATGGCGACACTACCTTTACGGTACCAAGTGTACGGTCTTCACCGACCACAAGAGCCTACAACACATCTTCCACCAAAAAGAACTGAATATGCGCCAACGCCGATGGGTTTAACTTCTTAACGATTATGACTGTGAGATTCGTTACCACCCTGGCAAAGTAAATGTCGTTGCTGATGCTCTAAGCCGACGAAGCTATTTGCATAGCGTTCGTAATACTCAAGCCCAGCATAATCTCGAAGCTCTTATACGTGATGCTCAACATGCTTGTTTCACCGAACGCACTTTGAAGAAGGAAAGGATTATCAATAATGGCGAACAACTAGTGAATAAATCGAATGGCATATTTCATTATCTCGACCGAATTTGGATTCCCAAACGCACTAACTTACGAGAGATTCTGCTAGACGAAGCCCACAAGTCTAGATATTCTGTTCATCCCGGTGCAGATAAGATGTTCCAGGACCTTCGCTAGAAGTACTGGTGGCCGGGCATGAAGAAGGATATCGCAATCTATGTCTCTAAGTGCCTGACTTGTTCAAAAGTCAAGGCTGAGCATCAACGCCCCTCTTGCTTACTCGTGCAACCCGAGATCCCTATGTGGAAATGGGAGAGTATAGCTGTTGGTGCATTACGTCTGTCGACTTCATCTTGTATCGAGTCTTGTTCTAGAATTGTTAGATCAGGGCACGTAGTACGAGAAAATAGGATTTGAGTGTAAAAGGTTAATTTCGCATGAGCTATTTCGCACGAAATAGCAATCTGCTATTTCGCACGAAATAGCACTTGGTAATTCCGTGCGAAATTACTTTCCCTATAAATAGGCTTGATGCGAGTTCATTTGTAAGGTTCATGTTTCCGGTACCGAAGTGCTGCCGACGTGTCTACTGATCTGTAAACGTGTTAAATCAATAATACAAGACAATTAAGTGGGAAACAAGCTGTTACAAAGTCTAATCAATGAATTCCGCCTCTGATTAGACCGAGAACTCTTCTGATAGACTCGTTTGGGTCACAGAATGATCCTACATGTGGTATCAGAGCTCAGGAGGAAGAGTTTTTACCAATTTAGCTTAAAAATCTGATTTCTACACCTTCTTTTCAAAATTAAACAGAATTTTACGGTCAAAATGGTCTGAATTTCACACATTATAAGCGAAACATTATTTTAATGAATCCTTGAAAGAATTGGACCTTAATTCGATCTAAAACTGGTAAAATTAGTAATTTCGCTTGAAAAACAGATCGGTCATGATGATGTCAGCAGTATTTCGCACGAAATAAGCAATTGATTTCCCTTGAAATTGCTATTTCGTTTGAAAGATACACTTAATTTCGCACGAAATTAGGTTATTTCGCACCAAATTGTTATTTCGTGTGACTGTTTTCGCACCAGAGGGGTATTTCGTTTGAGTTGACCTTGATTTCGTTTGAAACTGGTATTTCGTGTGAAAGTTGATTCCGTTTGATAGTGGTATTTCGCACCAAAGGGTATTTCGTTTCAAAAGTGATCTCGTGTGAGGAGGTCATTTCGTTTGGATTATAATTTCGTTTGAACTTGTAATTTTGTGAAAAAGTTTTTCGAATCATGGAAGAGGAATTCTACAATGCGTTTGCTACACCAGTTGCTCCTGTTACAGCTGCTGAAACTTTGTACAGTGAGAATGAGACGGGAACTTATCAAAAACCGCCAAAGCTTATGTACATCGAAGATTTTAGAGGATGGCAAAATCGATTTGAAAACTGGGTGCAAGCTTATAAGTTTGAAGCATGGTGTTCATTAGAGAAAGATTACGAGAAACCGAAAAATGAACGTGGGCTTGAAAAGGCTTTTTGTGACTTTTCAGAGATTGAAAAATTGAAATATACAAGTGAAAAAATGATGATCAGTATTCTTCAACAAGCAGTTAAAGAAGATATCTTTGTTTTACTTCAACATGAGGGAACTGCTAGGTCAATTTGGACAGCATTGATTCAAAAGTTTAAAGGAAGTGCAGATATGATCAAGAACAAAAAGGCTTTACTGAAGAAATCATTTGATATGTTTGTAGCTTTTGAAAATGAAACAACAAAAATGACCATTGATAGATATTGTCATTTGGTTTTGGAAATGGGAAGATTAGACATAAAGAAAGACGACGATGAATGGGTTGATAAACTAGCTGATGCATTACCACAATAGAAATGGGGAACTTATTTGTTGATCCTAAAACACATGAGAAAATCTGAAAATATGAATCTGGCACAGTTTATTCAGAATATTGAAGAGCATGAGTTAGATATCCAGAAAACGGCAATCATGAATAATCCAAATGCTCAACAAGATATCAGTTTATACTACAGAGGAAACAAATTTGAAGTTACTCCAAGCCCAAAGATACAAACTGGTTTCAGTGCTGATAGTTCTTCTGGAACAAAGGGAAGTACTGTGACTCAAAGTGGTGGATCTTCGTCTTCGTATTCAAGCTTTGATCCAAATTTTACAACACAAAGTCCTCAAAAACAGAATTCTATAAATCTGCAGTGCAATGTTACTTTGAACATTCAAAATGGTCAAAATATTTCTCCAGAAATAGCTAAGCAACACATGGCATCACTTGTTGCTATGTTGGAATCATATGAAAGCTTGATTGCTGGCAAAATTGGAAATCCGATGCTTACCAAAGAGGATTATGACCAGATTGATGCTGAGGAACTTGAGTTGATGGATGTAAAGTGGTGTTTAGCCAGTGCTGTTCGAAGGGCAGAAAAGTTTCAACAAATCACTGGAAGAGATGACTTTAATGAATTGTCTAAATCTCCGATAGGGTTTGACAAATCAAAGGTTACGTGTTTTCGTTGTCGAGAAAAAGGTCATTTTAAGCGTGAATGCAAAAACAAAGAAGCAAATGGAAGACAAGATCAGTCTGGAAAAAACAATTATTATCAAAAATCAATTTTTCATCAGATTGCTCAACAACCACAAACTGCACATGCACGTGCCATTGAAGAAAAAGATAAAAGAGCTTGTTATGGTATAATTGACCAAGATGATGAAAAGGTTGCAGAGGGATTTAGCTGGGATAAATACATTCCACCTGGTTCAGGTCTCGTTGCTAGAATTCTGGGAGAAGATGAAGTCAAATCTAGTCCGAGAAGAATACCGATTTTTCCAGATTTTGGAAGTGATGTAGATACTGATGATGAAGAAGAATACATTAATAAAGCTAGAAAAGGTATAGATCCTGATAGTTTTAATTTGTTTTTTGCAGATAAAGTTGAGATGCTGAATGAGAAGAAGATTGCCAGATTGAAGAGAGAACTGGAAGTAAGAAGAATAGCTGATGAAAAGGCAAAGATGGAAGCTGAAGAAGCAAATGTTGAATCAGTAATAGAAAAAGTGATAGAAAAAATCGTTGAAGTGGAGAAAGTGGTAGAGAAAATTGTTGAGGTCGAAAAAATAGTCGAAGTTGAAAAACTCGTCGAAGTTGAGAAAATCGTCGAGGTAGAAAAAATTGTTGAAGTTGAGAAGATCGTCAAGGTTGAAAAGATAATTGAGGTCATTAAACCTTGTCAGAAATGTATAGAATCTTGCAAAGATTGTGAGGAGAAAGACAAGAAGATTAGTGAACTGGAAGAGTTGAAAGAAAATTTATTGTCTGATGAGAAGTATGTGAAGGAATCATATGACGTGATGAACAAAACAGTGAATAGTTTGAACAAGACAAATATGGAAGTTGATGCTGCTATGACAATGATGAGTTCAACATTAATGACAAAGCAGAAAGTTATCAATGAGTATATTGAAGACTGTGCAAAGCTAAAGCAGGATTTGGAACTTGAAAAGATTGAGAGTGAAAGAATCAAACGTTTGTTGTTGAGTTATACAACATGTGATTATTTGATTGATAGAGTTTATCCTACTGTTGCAGGTCTTGAAGCGTTTCAAGATAAAAAGACAAAAGATACTGGTAAGAAACAGAGTGTCAAGTATAACAAGTGTCCGCCCCCGATTTGGAATAGTTATTCTCCCAGAAAACCAAATGAGGAACGTTTAAATAAGGCTCTCAACATCAAGTTAAAGTCTGAAACCATTGATGAGTTACCAGATAATATTGATGTCACATTCACAGCGTCTGACACTGATCATGAGTCTGAGTTGTTAAAGAAAGTGGTCGATCAGGTGTTGGATATGGATGAAGAGTCAAAGTCGGAGTCTAAGTCTAAAAGTTCGAATTCATCAGAAAAGAGTCCAAGTTCACCGGTTAAACGGGTTTACAATAAAGAATTCCTGTTATCAAAATCTAATTTGAATGATAGACCAATCAAAGTGGCATATACTTTGAATGATTCAGACAAATTATATTCTGATGAGGAATTTCCAATAAGAGGTGTTAAACCAGAAATGATAAAAAAAGGTTTTCAAACTAACAGAAATTAATATTTCTGAAATAAAAATTGTAAATCTTTCTAAAAAACCAAGACCTTACACCTCAAGAGTTTAACAAAGGCTAAACAAGAAAAAGGGTTACAGTTCTGGTTCAGGTTATCGAAAGAAACCAAACCATAACGGTAATTTCAAAAAGAATGGTTTAGGTTTTAATTCTTCAGAAAATTATAAAAATGAGAAAAATTATAAACCAAAAACAAAATTTGTTGCAGGAGGAAGTTCTGAAGAAGAGCAGAAGAAACCATTCTGGAGACAGTCAAACCAAGAGTTTCTTGCTGAAAGGAAGAAGAATATGAAGGAATTTGTTCCAAGAGTTGATAGAAGAACATGTTTCAAATGTCACAAGATTGGACACATTGCTTGGAACTGCCAACAGTCCAACAACACAAAACAGGGAGTTTCTTCTAACTCTGAAATGATTAAGAAACATGTTGATGAAAAGAAACAACCAACTGAGAAATCTAAGGTGTTTGAAAATTCGACTTTTGAAACTGGTGATGTTTCAAAACATTTTTACAAAAGAAAAGTCGATTTGAACAAACAGAGATGGGTTGTAAAATCTGAGAGTAGTTCTGACAATGAATCTGATTCCATAAAATCAGAGGAGTCATATGTTGAGAAAAAGAATGAGAATTTCGTTCCTGAGTTGAATGATGAAAATTTTCCACCTTTGCGGGCAGAAAATTTGAAATCAAAAGGTAGGTTTGAGATTTCAGGTCAATTCTTCTCTGGTAAAGAAGAATTTGATTCTGAAAAGGCTTTCAATGGGAAAGTTAAACATATATTTGGGAAGATGGTAGATGGGAAAGTGAAAAGTGCAAAAGATTTTTACAGATCAAAAGGAGGTTGGGATAGTGTTGATGTAAAATCACCCAAGGCTGGTCAGGCTTGGGTGACTGCATTTTCTACTTAAAATTCTGAATTGCCGGAGCTCCCAAGTGGGTAATCGTGGAGCATGAATCGGCATCTTTCTTGAAAAATTGTTTCTGTGAAACATTTAAAAATTGTTAAAATTCTACTGGTAGTGGACTTGCCGGAACTTCCAGGTTGGTAAGTGTGGAGTAGGAATCGACATTTTTCCTACAAGTGGTATTTTAATTTATGAGTCAAGAGGTTTTGATTGATTAGTGAACTTACATGTGGTTGATCAAGGTCATTAAATTGAACTTGAGTTAACTATCATATTAAGGGTTGGAAAACAAAGTGATGAATGAATCCCCGATCTTACAAGTGGTAAAATCAACAAAACTAATTTTCTGGAAAAACCATTTCTGATTAAAACAAACTTGAGTGTTTTGAAATCTAAATGGGAAAATAGTTTGTTGTAAGAGGGAGTTCTGATTGTTTATGCCAAATGGATGGCGATTTGAAGCGATTTGATATCAGTTGTCACTTTATTTGTACAGTTTTTTTCAAATTTCCTTTAAATGATTTTGAATTTTAGGGGGAGTAAGAATTTTCGGAAAATCCAAAAACATTAGAAAATTTGAATAATCCAAAAACATGATAAAATAAAAAAAGGAGTTTTGTTGTGAAAAAGAGGAAATGATAGTACATCAGTGGACGATCACAGCATGCTAAAGAATTGGAAAGTTATAATGTGATAAACGGTCTCACTGATGATATGCCAGTAGGTTTTTGCACATTTAGTAGATTGTGTCGAGATATAAACCTAAATTTCAAACTTGCTTATATCGTGGGGAACATCTCTCGGATATATGGGTAACCCCCGAAATCTTGTTTGAAAGGTCCCTCTTTCTGAGATACTAGGTCTTTATACTCAGTGATATCTGGGGTATTATTCCGCGACTTCTGATTTTGCGGAAGCAATGGCCTAGTCCCCGTATAATACTTTTCGCTTGCTTGAAATATAGCACCACCCTCAGTACCAAAAATGATGAAACATTGAAAAATGCTAATCATGTGCTGTTGAAGAAAAGATTCTCTAAAGGGAACACACCTAAAGTCGAAGCCATCATCTCTCTGATTTTGCGGAAGCAATAGCCTGAGCTTTCATGGCCCTCGCATTTAACCCTTTACAGATATCATCTAGGTATACTCACCTGTAAGACTGAATATTGGGATCTGGATACGGGAGTATATTCTGAGGTGGGACACGCGAATAAGTTTAAGTGCTTAAAACATTAATATCGTATCTCGAAACAGTTGAACTTTGTGTGAAAATTTAAGTGGATCAGTATACTGACAATCTAAGTGAATCGTTTAGAACTTAAAATGTTTAAAGCTTAATGGTGTTGGTGATTTGTCTCATAAACTTATATGATCCTCTTACACAAACTCACAAAAATATTGTCTGTAAATATTTCTTTACTGCATTTCATTTTAATTTCAAAAATCCAAAAAGATTTTTGGAGTGTTTTAGCATAAATTTTGAAAAATACAAAAAGATTTTCGACAACTGATGTTGGAGAGCAGATTTTCAAAATTCCAAGTGCTAATCATGATGAACAGGTTTGGGAGAGTGTGTTTAGAAAAATGTTTTGCCTACATGTGGTCATCAGAAATTAAAATTGTTATATCAATAATTGACGGTTTGAGCTGGATTCATCAAGTGGTATACAGAGTATAAATTTGTCAAATTTTAAATTTGTGAAATTTATTGTGTGATTAGAAATTTGTGCAGGATAGTCGTGTTTATACCTGAGCAGAGTGTGAGCTAGGTCATGATCTTTGAACATAAAAGCCAGACTACGATCCCAAGCATTCTTTAAGGGGGAGTCTATAAATGCTATGAGCCAGAGGTTGATCCTGAATCTGATCAAAAGAATGTGAAGAGAATTAGAGTGAGATAAAAGCCAGGTGGAGATCCTGGAGTCGAAAAGAAGAAGAGGAAGAGTGTGGATGCTTACTCTGTTAGATATTTTGGAAGAGCCCAACGACTGATCAAGGCTGAAGATTGTGAAGACTCGACACTTAAGAGTCGTCAACATCTGAGGGGGAGTCTGTTGGTGCATTACGTCTGTCGACTTCGTCTTGTATCGAGTCTTGTTCTAGAATTGTTAGATCAGGGCACGTAGTACGAGAAAATAGGATTTGAGTGTAAAAGGTTAATTTCGCATGAGCTATTTCGCACGAAATAGCACTTGGTAATTTCGTGCGAAATTACTTTCCCTATAAATAGGCTTGATGCAAGTTCATTTGTAAGGTTCATGTTTCCGGTACCGAAGTGCTGCCGACGTGTCTACTGATCTGTAAACGTGTTAAATCAATAATACAAGACAATCAAGTGGGAAACAAGCTGTTACAAAGTCTAATCAATGAATTCCGCCTCTGATTAGACCGAGAACTCTTCTGATAGACTCGTTTGGGTCACAGAACGATCCTACAATAGCTATGGATTTCATAACCAAACTTTCGCGCATGCCATCAGGTCATGATAGCATCTGGGTTGTCGTTGATCGACTTACTAAATCGGCTCATTTTTTGCCGATACGAGAAGACTTTAAGGTAGAACAATTAGCACGGATCTACACCGACGAAATTATATGTCGACACGGGACGCCTCGTGATATCATCTCTGACCGCGATGGTCGGTTTACCTCGCGCCTTTGGGAAATGTTTCAATCTGCTCTCGGTACTACTCTTAATCTAACTACCGCTTTCCATCCCCAAACCGACAGTTAGACTGAACGAACGATTCGTACCCTTGAAGACATGCTTCGCTTGTGTGTCATAGATTTCGGTGGTAATTAGGACGCGCACTTACCTTCAGTCGAGTTCTCGTACAATAACAGTTATCACTCTAGCATTCAAATGGCACCGCTTGAGGCATTATACGGAAGAAAATGTCGATCTCCTATTGTATGGCACGAGATCGGAGACGCGCAAATTACCGGTCCTGAGCTGTTGCAAGAAACGACTGACAAAATCCTCCAAATCCGAGACAATCTCTTGAAAGCTCGGAGTCGTCAGAAAAGTTACGTCGATAGACGCCGCAAGCACCTTGAATTTGACGTTGGCGATCACGTACTCCTAAAGGTTTCACCTTGGAAAGGGGTTATCAAATTCGGCAAGAAAGGAAAGCTCACGCCTTGATATGTTGGACCCTTTAAGATCCTGGAAAGGATTGGCAAGGTGGCCTACAGACTCGAACTACCGGAGGAACTTAGCAACGTCCACCCGACTTTCCACGTCTCGAACCTCAAAAAGTGTCTGGCCGAGCAGAATTTACAAGTACCACTTGAGGATCTACAAGTGGACGAAACATTACACTTCGTGGAAAAGCCTGTCGAGATCATGGACCGAGAAACCAAGAAACTTCGACGCTCACGCATTCCCATTGTGAAGGTTCGCTGGGAAGGCAAACGCGGCGCCGAGTTCACCTGGGAACTCGAAAGTGACATGAAGGCTAAGTATCCACAGCTTTTCGTTACGCATGCGCCTTAATTTCGGGATGAAATTTCCTAAAGTAGGGGAGGCTATAACAACCCGTGTTTTAAAGTCAAAGTACAAGTCAAAGTCAAAGGAAGAAAAGATTGCTAAATGCGATCTGTCACTCCTTGCTTAAGTATTGATTGTACTCTTTGACTCGATAGTAGATACTTTAATTTATAATAACTTAGTTGTATTATGTGGAGTTACAATGCAATAATCGCTATTAATCGCTAATCAACTTGTCGCTATCTCATCGCTATCGCATCACAACTCGAATTACAGGTTATGGATACTGTTTTACGTGTGTGTGCTATTATATGTTACTTGTGCATGTTTTACGTTTATGTTTGAGGTGATTATTCGAAAACGCAATCGCAACTCTACCACAACGCAAATCTCATCGCAACACAAAACGCAGAATGGGTATGTTTAGGTTTATGACTGTTAGTTAGGATATTTGTGTAATTAATGGGTAACACTATCTCATCGCTTATTCGCAACGCTCAACACTCGAAACGAAAAGTCGAAAACTAAAACGTACAACCCATCCGATCGAATGACCATTTGATCGAATGGTCATCCGTCCAGATGACCATTTAATCGAATGGTCATCCGTCCAGATGACCATTCGATCGGACTGCCCTCCGATCACACCACTACACCGCCTTTCTCCTCTCTTCGCCTATAAATAGCACCTGTCACATCAACAATCATTGATGTGACAACTCCTCCTCTGACCAGCACGTTCCAGCCCTTTTTTCTCTCGATTCCTCACGATTCTTGTAAGTTTCCTCACCAAATCTTGTACTTCTTTGATCTACACACACTTCTTCATCTTTTCCACCAACAAATCTTAACTTTTCACCATGAAATCGGCTGATGTGGGCTGTTCTAGGATGATGTCATCATGGGTTCTCATGAACTTCAAAGTGTGACCTCACTCCACCAAGAACAACTCGGATCTAAGAGATTTCAACATATTTAAACACTAATTTCGTAATAATCTAAACATTTTCCAACTAATTTCTACTTTTCTTCAACATTCTCAACTTTTCACATAAAACCGATAGAATCTGAGCTCATTCAGGCCTCCTACTCATTCACTAGTAGAGTGTCGGTCTGAGAAGGGGTTTCTATCAAAGAGACAACCGACTTAACGGGTTGAACATGAACAACAGTCAAGAACAGTTAACTGATCGAACGGGGAGGTTCCCACCCGATCGGATGACTTGGACTTGATGGGGTTTCTGTTGTGTTGGACCGTTCGGTGACCCTAAATAGTCAGTATGAGTAGTTCATCATCAAGTACAAAGGCGGAATCAATGTAAAAGACGTCAACACAGCTTGTTCCTTTCTAATTATCCTCTTATTGATCAATCCTGAGCTTTTTACATGTTCAAATGACAAACGGACAGCACCTCGACTCAGAGACAATGACCAGATTCCCCTCCAAATGAACACAGCATACACATATATATAGTGTTGAGATTCCGCTCCAAATGGCATGTTGGTTTCAAGCGAAATCACATGTATTGATTTTGCTTGAACTGGACATTAACACTTTCAAGCGGAATCACCCACATTTACATGTAAAACCCTAAATTCAACCCTGTTGTGTGCTCGTTCATCCTATCTAGACAAAAGACTCGATTAAGACGAAGTTAACAGACACTGGATGCACCAACAGACTCCCCCTTGGATGTTGACGAAGTCTTCGGCGTCGAGTCTTTAGTCTTTAGACTTGATTTATCTATCTTCGTGCCTTGAACCATGCAAGACTTGATACCAGACGAAGTTAACAGACAAACTGCACTAACAGACTCCCCCTTGGATGTCGACGAAGTTTGCAGTGTTGAGTCTTCAAAGTCTTCAGTCTTCATCAGTCTTTGCGTTCAACCAAAATGTCAATTACTGTAAAGCACCTTTAACCTCTATCAGCTTCAATCTTCAAATTTCAATTTGATTGTTGATCCAGAATGTAAACTCCCCATTTCGATAAGCTGGAATTTATTTTCTGGTTCAACTATACACAATCTTTGCCATGAAGTTCTTTCTTTGCTCGTTAACTTTCCTTTAAGCTGACCTATCACAACTAACTTGCACATCTTCTACTTCATCATAAGTTTCAAAAAATTTATGAAAGTTAAAATAAAAACTTACTAGTAGAAAACATTCATTCATCAAACTGTTATAGTTACATCAAGTTCAAATGAATGACCTTGAATAACTAAACATACATTCTTTCAAAACATTTATATATAACATTCAAAGTTTTTCAATCAAACTTTCCCAACCCAATATAATTCATCATGTTTAGCACTTGGAATTTTGAAAATCAGCTTTCCAACATTAGTTGTCGAAAATCTTTTTGAATTTTTCAAAATTTTATGCTAAAACACACTAAAATCTTTTTGGATTTTGAGTTTAAAGAAATGCAGTAAAGAAATATATACAAACAATATTTGTGTGAGTTTGTGTAAGAGGATCATATCAGTTCATGAGACAAATCACAAGCACCGTTGAGCTTTTAACACTTTAAGTTCTAAACGATTCACATAGACTGACGATATAGTTGTCCTCTTAAACTCAATCTAAAAACTTTCGAAAAGCTTACCGATACGTTAAGGTATATTAATTTTGCACTAAATTCTTATGGACCCCACGATCTCAGCATATCCCCTCATCATGCAATACACTAACTCAAGTAATGCCTTTAAACTTTCATCAACTGTGATATGTGCGAAAACAACTCAGAATGTTTAAACATTAACAATCAGGTCGATCTTTCGATACGCAGAGAAAGTCCAATGTTTAAACAAAATAAGAAAAATAAAAACAAGTTGAAGATGTTTAGGCTTTAACCACCAGGTCGATACTTCCGTATACACAGAGGTGATCCAAAGCTTAAACGAAACACCAAAGAAAATAAAGCAGAACGTTTAGGCAATAACATCCAGGTCGATACTCACGTATACGCAGAGGATGTCCAATGCTTAAACAAAATAAAGAAATCAAACAAGTTTAAATCTTTGCAAAATGAAATACACAATCACAGTGACTTTTTCAGCAAGTTGTGAAAGTTCACAGACTTAACCGATTTTATGTCTTTCGACATTCAGCGATTACTGAGTAGGTACACAATCACGAAGGACAAAACTAAGTACTATGCTTTCAACCATGTTTTCCACTAGAACTAGGCTTTTTCATTTAAGTTTGTATCGTTATCGCAAATCTACTAGTCTAGCAGAGCCTATCGTCACATCCTTAGTGAAATCGTTTATCACATTTGACATTTCATATCTTTAGCATGCTGTGATAGTCCACTGATTTACTATCATTTCCTCTTATTCACAACAAAACTCATTTTTGCTTTTTCAATGTTTTTGGCATTTTCAAATTTTCTAATTTTTTTTTAAAATTTTTCTCCCCCTAAAATCAAAATATGTTTCAATTTTGATTTTCTGGAAATTTTGAAAACAAACTGTACAAGGTAAAGTGACAACATGATATCAAATTGCTTCAATTCGCCATTCACTTGGCATAAACAATCAGAACTCCCCTTGACAACAAACTATTTTCCCATTATGATTTCAAAACACTTAAGTTTGTTTTAATCATAATATTTTTTCCGGAAAATAAGTTTTGTTTGTCTTTTCACAAACTCAGGGTTCTTTTCATCACATTGTTTTCTTCAATCATTTTGAAAAATTTACCATTTTTAGATCCTTATCAACAACAAACACTTTGTCGAAAAGATAAATCAAGTACAACTTAATGTCCTTGATTAACCTTCTGTAATTCGAAATATCACCTAAGTGAATTTCTCAAGAAAAATGCCGATACCTGCTCCACACTTACCAACCTGGAAACTCCGGCAAGTCAGGTTTTTTTCATTTAAACAGATTCACCCAAGCCTGACCAGTCTTGGGTTTGACAGTTTTTACCTCAATACTTGGCTCTTCTGACTTTGTCGAGTCAGTTTCATTGCCTGATTGTGGCTCCTCTGACTTTGACATATCAGAATCATTGCCAGGAGACAACTCTTTTGCTTCCGTAGAGACAAATTCCTTGTCAGAAGATGGCTCTTTTGTTTTCTCAGAAACAAGTTCATCGCCATTCTCTATTGGAACCCATTCCCTACAATGTTTAACCTTTCCAAATTTGTCAACCTGTGACGTGCACAATTTTTCATTGTCATTTTTATACTTAAAAACTTTGATAAAGGCTTTGTCTGAAAAATTAACTTTCTTTGATTAATCATCGGTTTGATTAGTTAATTTTTCTTTCTTTATCAACCCTTTTGTCCTCAGATTTGTATCTGATGAGTTCATTTTGCTTGATTTACCATTCTTTGTTGAGCAAATTGATTCATCAGAACTTTTTCTCGGATTACCAGTTGTATCTGAGGACAAAATCTTTTCTAGGTACTCTCTTACTTTCTTCCTTTTCTTTCTCAGTCGATCTTTTTGTCCCTGTGATATCTTCACTTTCTCCTTTTTCTTTTTCTGTCTTTTTGGCTTTTCTTCAACCTTGACTGATTCATACATTTGTCCATGAGATTCTTCCCTCGATCTTCTTTTTGATCTCCTTGGGCAATCTCTGGCAATATGACCTTTGAATCCACAGTCATAACATCTTCTTGAATCAAATCTTTGAGTTTGGCAGTTAACAGCAATGTGTCCCTGATAACCACATGTGTAACACACTCTGTTATCATACCTTTTCTCATTTTCATACCACACACCATTTTCATACCACACACTTAGATCAAAACATTGATTTGCCTTGTGGTAATCATGTCTTTTCTTATATCCTTGATTTGTCTTTGAAGAATCTTCAACCCATCTTTTCTTGTAATCTGAATTTGGCTTTTGAGCATTGTGGTCAAACCTGCACCACCTATTACCAATTTTTTGTGAGTTTTGATTTTTAAATTTTTGTGGTTTTTCATAAGGATTGGATGATTGAACTGATGAGCTTTTATTTTTGTTTTGAACATTTTCTGAAATTTTAACTTTTTGTTTTTGTTCTACATTCTTCTTAACAGGTTTTTGCTTAGAGCATTCACCTATTTCAGTAGAATGTAAAACAGTATCTTGAAACATTTCATTTAATTTCAAAAATATTTTTCTTTTCTCAACTTCATCATCAGTTTTCTCATCACAATCTTCAATTTTGACTTTGTCAAACTTTGTGACATTGTCACTTATTGGAACTGAATTGATCGGTTTTGGACAAGGATAATCTGGTACTGCTGATGAAGAAGTCTCAAAACCTTTCAATATATTCTCTAACTCCTCAATTTTATTTCTAGCACATTCAACTGCTTTTTCAAGTTGAATGATTTTCTCAAGATGAGAATTTATTTCTTTTTGTTTTTCAAGATTATTTTTACCAAAAAGAGATTTATCATTTTCTAAAATTTTTATTTGATTTTGAAAATCTTTTTCACTTTTTAATTTTTCATTTTCAAAAACTGTTATTTTATTTTGAAAAACTTTTTCATTTTTTTTTAAATTTTTTATTTCCAATGTCAAACTCTCTACATCCTTCAAGAGTTTGACATTGTCTGCTTCGGATTTTTCGCATTTTGAGCACACAACTTCACATTTTGAAGTTTCATCCTTCTTGAATTCTTCAATCTTTGATATTCCCTCTGTCTCTTTATTGTTTGTTCATGCAAGAAAAATTTGAACAATATCAGCAGGATTCAAATCTTCATCTAAAAAACAACCTCTCTTGAAATCATATTTCATCTCAGATCTTATGCTAAGACCTTTTCTAATTCTTTTGATTAATTCAAGAAACACAACCAAACTTATATTTTCTGAGTTTCTTTCTATTTCATTTATTAACTCTTTCTTTTTCTTTTCATTCTCATCATTGTGTTTTCTAAGCTCTCTGATGAAATCATATGGATCCAATTTTGAGAACCTAGAATCCTTTTTCAATTTTTCCAAAAACTCATCCCACTCTAAAGGTAAGGCATCTGCAAATTTAGATATCTTTTCAGCATCTGATATCTTTATCCCATACTTTTTCAAATTGTCCAGTAATCCATCATACCTCTTTTCCAACTCATTAAACTTTTCATATTTCTTACACAAGAAACATTCAAATCTCTCAACCCAAACTTCCTTTTTCACATTATTATCACTACTATACCAATTGTTTAATCTTTCAAGTTTAACGTTTTCCTTTTCGTCAAACATTTTGACCAAATCGAATCAGTACAAGCGAAATCAACCTTCAAGCAAAATTATCCTGCACAATCAATTTCAAACGAAATTAGAACTCAAGCGGAATACTGTTCAAGCGAAATCAGGTTTGAAACTAGAATGCTTTTCAAGCGAAATAAGACTATTCAAGCGGAATAAGATCACTTGAAGCGAAATCACTTATTTCGCTTGAACTTTCAAGCGAAATCTGATTTTCAAGCGAAATCAGACAATATCTTCAAGCGAAATCAAGATGACATCAGCAATTACGAACAGATTTTCAAGCGGAAATACAAGTTTTTATCAGATTTTGTTCTATTTAAGGTCCAAAACTCTCAAGGATTAGTTAAAACTATGTTTCGCTTGATATGTGTAAGTTTTAAACCATTCTGTTCGTAAAATCTCGTTCAAATCAGAAAAGAATGAGTAGAAAAGTGAGAATCCGGTAAAATCAAGCTGAATTGGTATGAACTCCTCGTCCTGAGCTCTGATACCACTTGTTGGACCGTTCGGTGACCCTAAATAGTCAGTATGAGTAGTTCATCATCAAGTACAAAGGCGGAATCAATGTAAAAGACGTCAACACAGCTTGTTCCTTTCTAATTATCCTCTTATTGATCAATCCTGAGCTTTTTACACGTTCAAATGACAAACGGACAACACCTCGACTCAGTGACAATGACCAGATTCCCCTCCAAATGAACACAGCATACACATATATATAGTGTTGAGATTCCACTCCAAATGACATGTTGGTTTCAAGCGAAATCACATGTATTGATTTCGCTTGAACTGGACATTAACACTTTCAAGCGGAATCACCCACATTTACATGTAAAACCCTAAATTCAACCCTGTTGTGTGCTCGTTCATCCTATCTAGACAAAAGACTCGATTAAGACAAAGTTAACAGACACTGGATGCACCAACATGTTGTTTGACATGAAGTCATACCGTTTCGATACAATCGCAAAACTTCCCTAACTTAACAACTTTTTACAAGTTTCAGAATGAGCAGGCTGCTGAAAGGACTGCCGTCCGATCGGATTGCCATCCGATCGAACGACAATCCGATCTTATGACTTGTGACGTTCCATACTTGTGATCTTTTTCAACACTTAGCAATTTTTCCTAAAGTTTCAAAGGAGTTGGTTTCAAACGAAGCGCCATCCGATCAAACGGCCATCCGTCTGGATGACCGTCCGGCCGGATGACCTGATTTGTAGAGACATCCCTTGCTTTAAAAAATGCTACAATGAAAACTTCAAAGTTCCATCATACACAAACACATCCATCCCAAACGGACATCCCTCCGAGCGAATGGCCATCCCTCCGGATGACAATTCGTCCGGAAGGTCATCCGATCGGATGACAATCCGTCCCACAATCACTTGCCTCGTTTTGCGCACCATTCAACGCTTATACTGTCGTACTGTGTTCAGGCTAATCTCTCAGCGCTGCCTTCAATCCAAGAGAGTGTTTATTTACTAAACACAATCTGTGAGTATACTCGATCCCTTTTTGCTTTAAGCACTTTTGGGTGTTACATACGTTACCTATATCAAATCACATCAATCACACAATGCAAACACATTTTATACGCTAACCGCTCTGCATGTTATACGTGTTACTCGATGAATGCTTGTATGTTATGTTTACACAGTGATTGTTGCCTGATACCTTAGCAATGATAGTACTATAGTTTGGACTCAGCACCTGCCATGGACGGGGGTTGCTAAGGGTATTTCTTCACGTGTCACAGTGGTGATATGTGTTGCGTACTCTACAACTCGCAGTCACGTCTGTGCATATTTCATTGTCGATAACCTACTTGCTTCACATTATACATGTTACATGCTGGTTACGCGTAAATCGCTTTCGCTACTATTATACTATCAAACTTGTATGCTCACCTTTACACTATGTGTATTGACTTTTATCTTAACGCATGTGACAGGTGTTTAAGATGCTAGGATTGCTACGACCTGCTTTTGTGGAATCAAGTAGGGGAGTCTAGAAACAAATAAACAATTTATGAGTTGTCGAAACTATGATTTGTCTTTGAGAACAACTTGTCTGTAATAATTGCTTTATTTTGATATGTTATGGTATGGGACGTAACGTTTAATATCTGGTAATTTAGTTGTTATGGATTCTCTTGGACAATCTGTTTCACTCAGTGCCGCGCCCCGATGTTTCCGCCATCGGTTGGGGTGTGACACTCGTGATGCCATTCGGATTAACTAACGCGCCAATAGTGTTTATGGATTTGATGAATCGTGTGTGCAAGCCATATCTCGATAAATTTGTGATCGTATTTATCGACGATATTCTTATTTACTCGCGGATGAAGGAAGAGCATGAGCAACATCTCAGAGCCATTCTAGAACTATCACAGAAGGAAAAGCTCTACGCTAAGTTCTCGAAGTGCGAGTTTTGGATTCGTGAAGTACAATTCCTTGGTCATGTGGTAAACGAGATTGGTATTCATGTGGATCCCACAAAGATTGAGGCAATCAAGAACTAGGAAACTCCGAAGACACCGACTGAGATTCGACAGTTTTTGGGTTTAGCGGGCTATTACCGCAAGTTCATCAAGAATTTCTCCAAGATAGCTCAATCGTTAACTTCCCTTACTTAGAAGGACAAGAAGTATGACTGGGGAGACAAGCAAGAAGAAGCCTTTCAACTGCTCAAGGACAAGCTATGCGATGCACTGATGCTATCCCTACCCGAAGGCACAGAAGACTTCGTGGTATATTGCGATGCTTCGCGTCAGGGATTGGGTTGCGTGCTAATGCAACACCAAAAAGTCATCACCTATACTTCACGCCAACTGAAAGTACATGAGAAGAATTATACCACTCACGATCTGGAGCTAGTCGCAGTGGTATTTGCCTTGAAGATTTGGCGACATTATCTGTATGGTACTCGATGTACTATCTTCATGGACCACAAAAGTCTGCAGCTTAATCAGAAAGAGCTTAATATGCGACAGCGAAGATGGGTTGAGTTGCTGAATGATTATGACTGCGAGATCAAGTATCATCCTAGAAAGGCAAATGTGGTAGCAGATGCCTTAAGTAGAAAGGAAAGGGTTAAGCCTATAAGGGTTCGAGCTTTAGAAATGATTATTCAAACGGATCTCACTTCACGCATACGTGACGCACAACAGGAAGCTCTTAAGAAGGAGAATCTTAAGGCTGAATATCTCTAAGGAATGGAAAAGAAGTTGGTGCCTAACGAGGAAGGAACCTTGTACTTCATGGGACGCATCACTCTATGGCGGTATTAGAGAGGTTATATTTGATGAGGCTCATAAGTCAAGGTACTCGATCCACCCAGGATCGGACAAGATGTACCAAGATCTGAAAGATTATTACTGGTGGCCAAAGCTCAAGGGTGACGTAGCTATTTATGTTGGGAAATGCCTAACATGTGCAAAGGTTAAGGCCGAATATCAAAAACCCTCAGGTCTTTTGCAACAACCTGAAATACCCATGTGCAAGTGGGAACAAATTTCTATGGACTTCGTAACAAAGTTACCCAGGACTCCTAGAGGACACGATATGATATGGGTAATAGTGGATCGATTGACAAAGTCTACACACTTCCTACCTATTCGAGAGAAGGATAGCACGGGAAAGCTAGCTGAGCTTTACCTCAAGGAGATAGTAGCACGTCATGGAGTGCCTATCTCGATAATATCTGATAGAGAAGGACGGTTTGTGTCAAGGATTTGGCAATCCTTTCAAGAGGCCTTTGGATCTCAGTTGAATCTGAGTACGGCCTTTCACTCGCAAACAGACGGTCAGAGTGAACGAACCATACAGACACTGGAAGACATGCTTCGTGCATATTTGATGGATTTAGGTGGCAATTGGGATACTCACCTACCTCTGGTTGAGTTTTCCTATAATAACAACTACCATACGAGCATTCAAGCCGCACCGTTCGAAGCTCTTTATGGCCATAAGTGTCGCTCACCGTTGTGTTGGGCAGATGCTGGAGATAGACAGATGGTTGGTCCTGAACTAGTTCAAGAAACAACCTACAAGATCATGCAAATCCGAGAGCGCATCAAGGCGGCTCGTGATGGACAAAAGAGCTACGCAGATCAAAGGCGGAAACCCTTGGAATTCGAAGTAGGAGACATGGTTTTGTTGAACGTCTCACCTTGGAAAGGTGTAGCATGATTTGGAAAATGTGGCAAGTTAAACCCACGTTACATTGGGCCATTCAAGATTTTGGAAAGGGTTGGTACCGTAGCGTACAAGTTAGAATTACCAGAAGAACTGAACGGTGTACATGATACATTTCACGTGTCGAACCTGAAGAAAAGCCCAACTCAGGAAACAGTCATCATCCCTGCGGATGAAGTGCATATCGACGACACTCTCCAATTCACTGAAGAACCTGTTAAGGTTACCGACTGGAAAATCAGCAAGACTCGGAGAAGTCGCGTTAAGCTTGTCAAGGTTCGCTGGAATTCACGTCACGGCCCAGAATTTACTTGGGAGCGTGAAGATCGAATGAAATCAAAGTATCCACACTTGTTCCCTAACTCCCCTGCAGCTGATAACGCAGCTTAAAATTTCAGGACAAAATTTTCTTAACGGGGGGAGAATGTGACAACTGTCAATTTTACGTGTAATTCCGTACATGTTAAACAGTAATTTTTCCTTTAATAACTGTGCTTGAATTGAATTAATGACATGAATGATTTCTGATTATTATCATATACATACAAGTGCATTACATGTTGCATAATTATTTACCATTATTGCATGCAACACATTATGATTCAAATGATGCACGAAACAAAGTTAGCACAGTTACCAGACAAACTAGAAGTACTGACTGATGGAGAGGATGAAACTTGGTTATTAAAGTGTTTATATTGCGGGTTTTACTGTGTTTTGGACGATCATTTATTACGAATGTGATAACTAGGAAGGACTGTGATTTTTCAGGTTAAACGCGTAATACGGTGAAGTTAGAATGGTTAGAGATAAAGCGAAACAGCCAAACTGGATAAACAAGGTGAATGATAATGTTCGGGTTAAGATATGGTGATTGGAACTCAAGAAATATCCAAGATTGAAGTTCAGGGGGTTAACTTGCCAATAAATGAAAGTTACTTTTTGGTGGGCAACAATACACTAATAATAAACATCATCAACCTTACTGGGTGCACAACATATGAAAAGAAGTGGAAGCATTAATTAAATTCACATCATCCATCATTCACCAAATACATCTACATACACACGCATACAATTGTGTGAAGAAAAGGTATTTTGGTTTCATCTACATCATCATTGAGAACATCAATCTCATTCTCATTAAACAAAGAGTTGGCAGCCACCATACAAAGGTTTGTGAGAAGGCATTAATTGAGGATTATAATAGGAATTCTTTATCATTCATTGAAATGAAAAAAAGCTGCAATAACAATTGAAGAGAGGCTGCCATGTGGGGTTATTATTTTAATAATAAAAAAATCAAGTATCATCACATGCAAGGAGGCATATGGCGCTGAATTGAGGAAGGCATGCATAACAAAAGAAACAGAAACATGCACTTGAGGTTTACGGATAGACATGCAGCCTACGGTTGGCTTATTGGAGGTATTATGGAGTGCACGTGCGCTATTTGTGGGAGTGGATTAAATGGTTTTTAAACCCAACTTGGTGGACTGGGCTTGATTACGAAACAGTGGCAGCAAAGGATTATTTTTTGGGCTCTCTTAATACACTTCATCATCTCTCGAATTGACGGCCACCATCCAGGAAATATGGGAGCAACAGAACATAACTAGCAGCAGCCTTAATTCCATACGAGACATCATCATAATTAATCAGCCGCGCAACACCGGTTCAACGATGAGTTCATCATTCTTTCAAGCTATTGCGGATTGTTCGAACGTCATGAGCGGCTAGTTCGTCCCGTGACCGTCTCCGGGAATAGGGTTTGTGTTTAAACATTGGTTTGCTTATTGTTACGTATTTTTGGATTAGGATTCGGTTAAACATTCGGTTAGCCGTTCCTATTGTTTTTGTTCTGATTAAACAATATTTGATTATCGTAATCATTTGAGTTCATCAATTATTTGGTTTGTTCATCAACAATCGGGATTAAATTCTAGATTGCCATTGTTTTAAATCTTTAATCATTGAACTTGACTATGTTTATGAAATCTGAAATTGGTAATTAATTGGATTACTATTCATTTGCATCAATCCTTCGGTTTCGATCGTGGATCATTGCAATCAAATATATTGTCCGTTAGTTATTTATCAAAACAAGTTTTACGGATCATGTCTATGTGATTTCCAACTAGTCGTAACTAAGTAACCTGATTTTATACATAACCTGAAAACCCGGAGATTGGTCCACTTTCTCTCATTATTGTTTACAACTAAAAACTTCCATTCGTTTTCATAATTAATCTCAAAAACTGCAAAAAGCAATTAGGTTTTACTTAGATATTAGTCATAAACAACTGGCTTCCATACTTTCCATTGATTCCCCGTGGATTCAACACCCTACTTGCCCTTTACTAGTAAAAGGTGAATAGGACACTTTACTTATATTTTTGACCGACCTTACGACATCGATCACTGACGGGAGTTCAGTACTCAGATAGACATGATGATAAGACACAGAATGAGCCAGAAACCAGGAGTTACACTAGTATAGTGTGTAGGAAAGTAAGGATCATAAAACTGCCTTCCTAGAGATAGTTTAGGTGCCGGAAAGTGCCTAAAACTCACACAAACTGCAGAATTCTGCATTTTTCAGCAAAAATCAGCATTCTAACAAGAAATATTATGCAGAATTATGGTTTAATGGCCCAGAATACCTTCCTAGGTGTCGGGAATCAAAACTGTCACAGAAGGGAACATAAAGCAAACTAAACTGCGTAATTTAGCACCTTAACCAACCGAACAACCAGACACTACCCGAAACACCAAATTTCCACTAGAAGCATTGTTTTAACATTTCCGAGCTAGTTATGGTCACCGAACATTACAACACACCCTAAATCATTATAACACACATATAACACTAAACGCTTCACTTAGAAACTAACTAACTTCACTAACTAAATAATTGAAATCCAACCTTATACCCCCCCCCCCCCCGGCGACGGTTTTGATGGGTGGACCCACCCATGATTTTTATTCAATTGTTTATTAGATTTGTTGTTGGTTATTGAAACACATTAACCCAAGGTTAAGCACATGTTGGAGGATCTTTGTTTTAAACCCACAAGTGATTTCACTTCTCACATTTCACAACATTAACACTTCACTCTTCTCTCCCTTTCTTCTCCCTCTCGGTCGTAACCCACCACCACAACACCACCCATTTTCACTTTAATCTCTTCCAATCCAAGGTGATCCTAAGGTGCAAGAAGCTAGATTAAGGAGCTTGGAGCCATTGGAGCTTGAAGTCCTAGAGCTTTTATCCACTTTGTTTATCATCTTCATCATCTTGAGTTCTTCCCTAGCCCTTGTGCTAGTAGTAAGCCTCATGTAACTTGTTTTTGCTTCTCATTTTGTTTGTTAAAAGGTTATGTAAATGACTAAACATAAAGATCATGAAGAAACAAGAAGATGAACTCTAACATAAAGCTTAAAATCATAAGAATCTATGTTGTTTTAGTGTATGTGTGATACTTGATGATTGATTTCTTGTGATTATGATGTTGACCATCATAAGAAGCTTGCTGGATTGTGATTAAACACATGATCTAGCAAGTGAGAGGATGAAACTTGTGAAGATCCAAAATGATCATCCTTGATGTGAACATGAACTTGAAAGATGAAGTTATTTTTGTGTAAGATGATGATGGATACATGTTATAAGACTTGTAAATGGACGATTTCAAAAATGATTTTCTCAAGAAACTAAAGTTACTTGCAAGATTTACAAGATCATGACTTCTTAAGAAACTAATCATATTTTTAGTGTTAAATCAAGACTAGAAGCATGTTGTTAAGAAGAAAAATACAAGAAAAATCATTTTTTAGAAAATCTTCAAGTAAGTTGTAAAGGACTAAATTTTACAAGAAGGTGATTTATAAACAAATAACCATACTTTTAAGGGTAACTAAACCTACTAAATAACATATTAAGTTACTACAAGTTTTTACAAAACTTCAAGTTCATGGTGTAGTGTAAATCGCATGATTTTGGCTCATGGTAAGTCTTGAATGATTTGTTGAAATAATATGCTTTGAAAGCATGGAAACCTCCATTTTTAAGGGGAAACTATGACAAATTTTTTGTAGAATTTAAACACTTAGAAAAATATTTTTAAAACAAGTGTTTATAAGTAAATTTTAACCATGGTTTTTCATATAAAATTTGCCATAATTTTTGTTACAAAAATTACAAATATTGGAGGTTGGTTTTTGATAAATAAAAGTGACTAAGTATATATTTAGGAAAATATATTTAGAAGTGTGTGCTATTTGTATATTATGCGTATTAGTTATATTATTTTAGGACTTGAAAATAATATAACATACCAAAATACCAAAAATTATAATACAAAATAATACCAAAATTCCAAGAAAATAAATATATAATTTATACCCGAATTATGGACAAACCGAACACGGACGTATGGACTACACTTATATATATTCCGGAAATAGATTTATATTTTGACAAATAAGTTAAACGGTATTTTGGAAACCAAAGAAACAGAAAATATGATTTTTACAAGTATTACAAGACATATCATATTTTATTTAGTAGAGAATATATTATTTTTGAGTGGAGAAAAATATATATATTTTCTTGAACAATTAGAAGATATATTATTTATGGGGAAAATATATATTTTCTTAAACAAATTAAGAATATATTTTTTTGGGTGAAAAATGGATTTATAAATATTTTCTAAATTAATCTTGAAAATATATTATTTTTGAGGTTTATATGAAAATATAATTATTTTGCCAAGGAAGAATTATAGATAATTTTCTATAAAAGTTTTCTTAAAATATATATTTTAAGAATATAAATTGGTGATTTTTATGTGATTAAAAATAATATTCCGGAAAATTAAATACAAAAATTAAGTATAAGAATACTTAATAAATACAAGAAAATACGTATCCTCATACGTACAATTACACACCGGAATACGCCACCAATACTTGGCAAAATACACGAGACCAAAAATGCACAAGTATAATTATACCCATCCTTGGGAGAATACATATGTACATGATATACCAAGTCAAAATACATTATTTTAACAAATATTCCAAATAATTGATAAATATAATTTAAGTTAAAATATTATTATTTTAACCGATAATTATATACTTTGGAATAATACAAAGTACATCAAAGATGTCATCCGAGCTTTGAAGGGTTTGACTTGGATGTTTTATCTTAGATAAGACATACGAGTCAAAGCCTTGTTTTAACTATGTATTTTGTCAAGTCCTTTATGGAACTTAAAACTTTTGGTTGGTTGTATGTTGAGCTTGAAGTCTTGGTTGGTACTAAAACAATGTAGTTTGTAATATTTTGAATCGTATTAATGGATGAACATCACGGTTTTAATCATATAGTTGTTTGTTATAATTGAATGCAATGATATTAAGCAAGTCAAACATAATACGCTTCCGCAAAAGTCAGGGTGTGACATTTCTAGCTTTTATACCTTCAGTTCATGTATTTCATATTTATAACTAAATCGTTAACCCAAACCGAACCAAAAACAGACGAAACCGAATTGAAACAACTAAAAACTGAAATAACTGAAAATTGAACTAACCAAAAACCAGTTATCACTTTTTTTGTGCTCTCATTTAACCAAAATTAGCTGAACCGAATCGAATCATTCATATTTTCATATATTTCTAGCTTTTATACCTTTGTTTCATATATTTCATATTTATATCTCCATTTCATATAATTATACTTTTCATTTCATGTATTTATACTTCAATTTTATATAGTTCTAAGCAAAAGTTTTAGCCCAAGTTTGGTTTTTGCTATTAACTGAAATTAAAGGAACCTAACAAAAACTGAATAAACCGAAGTGATTAACCGAAAACCGATTGGTTAATAAAATAGACTAACCAGTGACTTTCGTTTTAAATTCGGCCGAGGATAATAACCGAACTGACCAAACCATGCACAACACAATGAAATGAATTACCCAATTAATTCGCTTTCAATGTATATATATCACAATCACAATAGTGCTACAATAAATATTATATGAATAAGAAAACTACCAAAAACGAGTTTCGCAATGCAATGTGTCGCTCTCGCCGCATCTCACGGACATCCTGCTAGTACATAAGGATATACGTTTAAAATTAATTAAAATAATTAAAAAAAAGTTAAAAAAAAACAGTATACAAAATCCTAACTTACTTTTCATGATGATTTTTGTGACAACTCGAGTTTCCAAGATTCCATCTTCGCATTAATTGCACGTTAATTGTTTAAGTTGTTGTTTACACGACTTGTTTGTTTCACAACTGTACACGTTTGTAATATGTTAAATCGTATTGTGACTGATATATTTATATGGTGTGCTTTATAAGTGTGTATGTTGATATATGTCTTATATTAATATATGTGTTGTATGATTAATAAAATGGAACTTTTGCCAAACACCCTCCACCCGAAAACACCCCACCCGAAAACACCCTCCCCACGAAAACACCTAAGTGTTTTCGTCCAATATGAAGCCGGCAAAAACAAGTTGGGCTTTGGCCCAGTAGTAATCGGTTTTAAATATCTTGTTCCCCACTTCACGTAAAAGCTTAATCACTAAAACCGAAACCCTAGAGCTCGCTCTCTGCCAACAGACGGCTGCCCTCATTCACTCGAAGTTCTTGGCGTTTTCCTCTCTCTCAAACGGTCGTTAGGTCTCATGGAGCTTGCATTGGAGTGGGAAGAGTCGTTGTGGGACATGGACAGCTGTGTGCCATGCTAAACATTTGAAACGTTTAAACTTATGACTTGGTTTTAAACTTTATGCTTCCGCTTGCAACTTAAACTATGTTTTGTTTAGACACCAATTGTATTGTGTTGGATTTTATATACTACTTACATGCTTGTTCAATATGATTGGTGGCTTGATCCTGGTCAGTCACGCCTCCAAGCGGTGGTACTCCACATGTGGATTATGGGGGTGTGACAGATTGGTATCAGAGCCATTGGTTATAGTGAACTTGGTTTTAATAAGGGAAAAAGCTTTTATTAAAACCAGACTATAACCTGTACAGTGCTCAACGATCCACAACGACGCTTCGCTCCACGTGCAAGACTCAACACTATAGGTGATATGATTTATGTTTATATTGCCTACTTGCTAGTTACATAGAACTTTGCTCGTGATATGCTTAGATAAACGTAACAACTATTGTTTGAAAACACATGTGTGCTTACCCTCTTCTGTCATCGCACTTTCGCGAACCTCTCTCACTCATTTTTTCTTTGATATGAAGATAATGAGTGGACGCGTTAACCTAACTCAAGCCCAGTTGGCGGCTTTGATCACTGAACAAGTTACTGCAGCACTCGCAGCTGCCCAGGCAGGAGGTATAACCTGCCATCACAACTTACTCTAGGATCTTTAGATCCTACTCTCGTAAACCAACTCTTGTGTTTAACCTTGTCCTGTTCTTATACACGCAACAGGTCAGCATGCTCAACCGCCTGTGTGCACATTCAAGACTTTTATGGACTGTCGTCCTAGTACTTTCAGTGGCACTGTAGGAGCCGTTGGACTCCTCCATTGGTTTGAGAAGCTCGAATCAGTCTTCGGAATGTGTGAATGCCCTGAGGCTCGTAGGGTGAAGTATGCCACTGGTACTCTCGAAGGCATTGCACTGACTTGGTGGAATGCGCAAGTTCAAATGTTAGGGCTGGCAGCTGCAAACGCCACCCCATGGAACGACTTCAAGGAATTGATCAAGCGAGAATACTGTAACCGTGATGACATCCACAAGCTGGAAGTGGAGTTCTTTAACCTGAAGATGACGGGGTCAGAGATAGAGGCGTATACGAAGCGATCTAACGAACTGGCAGTGTTATGTCCAACTATGGTGGATCCTCCATTCAAGCGCATCGAGCTGTACCTCAAAGGCTTAGTACCATAGATTCAAAGCCATGTGACTGCTGCTAACCTTGCTACCATCCAGGATGTTACTCGTCTTGCTCATCGTCTCACAGACCAGGCAGTGGAACAGAACAAGCTGCCTAAGCGTATCGGTACTGCTACCACTACTACTACTTCTGCTACTCCCAGTGACAACAAGAGAAAATGGGATGGAGCCTCCAGCAAGGGTTCGACTACAGTTCAGTCCCAGGCCCAGCAGCTAAAAATTGATGACTATCAGAGCCCTGGTGTAACACCTCGAAAATTTGTGATCAATGAAATAACGACACGTGTCATGTAAGACAAAAGTGTTATAAACCCGGATCTAGTTAAAGATGTATGACAGGATTTAAAAGTGTCGACATGTTAATTAATACCTCTGAACGACCTCGTTATGAATCCCAAGACCCTAATCTATATTATAAACATCTGATATACATTCAAATCCGGTAATTGCTAGTAATAATTGATTCATATTTGCAAGAGTGGGATCCTATGAGGATATGCACGACAAACCTTCGTTTATGGCTTTTCGATAAAGTCCAAGACAATATTACAACATGGTAGGGTGGACATAACTGTTCAAGCATGATCTAAAGGCCCCAAACTGATAATTCATGGCCCAAAATCGTAATACATTAGTTGCCTGTTCGAAGCTTGAAAGGGCAAACAATATTTTTGTGAGTTCGTGCAAGAGGATCATATCAGTTTTTGAGACAAATCACCAACACCGTTAAGCTTGATTTCATTTTAAGCTCTAAACGATTCACGTAGATTGACGATATTGTTGTCCACTTAAACTCAATCTAAAAACTTTCGAAATGTTTACCGATACGTTAAGGTATATTAATTTTGCACTAAGCTCTTATGGATCCCACGATCTCAGCATATCCCCTCATCATGCAATACACTGACTCAAGTAATGCCTTTAAACTTTTATCAACTGTGATTTGTGCGAAAACAAAGCAGAATGCTTAAACATTAACAATCAGGTCGATACTTCCGTATACGCAGAGAAAGTCCAATGTTTAAACAAAATAAGAAAAAATAAAACAAGTTGAAATTGTTTAGGCTTTAACCACCAGGTCGATACTTCCGTATACGCAGAGGAGGTCCAAAGCTTAAATGAAACACCAAAGAAAATAAAGCAGAACGTTTAGGCAATAACATCCAGGTCGATACTTACGTATACGCAGAGGATGTCCAATGCTTAAACAAAATAAAGAAATAAAACAAGTTTAAATCTTTGCAAAATGAAATGCACAATCACAATGACTTTTCAGCAAAGTTGTGAAAGTTCACAATCTTAACCAGTTTTATGTCTTTCGACAATCAGCAATTACTGAGTAGGCACACAATCAAGAAGGACAAAACTAAGTACTATGCTTTCGACCATGTTTCCCACTAGAACTAGGCTTTTTCATTTAAGTTTGTATCGTTATCGCAAATCTACTAGTCTAGCTGAGCCTACCGTCACATCTTTAGTGAGACCGTTTATCACATTTTTACTTTCCATTTCTTTAGCATGCTGTGATTGTCCACTGATGTACTATCATTTCCTCTTTTATACAACAAAACTCATTTTTGATTTTATCATGTTTTTGGCTTTTTCAAATTTTCTAATGTTTTTGGATTTTCTGAAATTTTTACTCCCCCTAAAATTCAAACACATTTTAGGAAATTTGAAAACAAACTAAACAAAAAAGTGACAACTGATATCGAATCGCCTCAATTCGCCATCCACTAGGTATAAACAATCAGAACTCCCCCTTTCAACAAACCATTTTCTCATTAAGATTTCAAAACACTTAAGTTTTTTTTAATCAAAATGATTTTTCCGGAAAATAAGTTTGTTTTTACCACTTGTAGTTTTTAAAAAAAAAACCACTTGTAGGGATTGGTTCATCATCTTGTTCATTCAACCACTTGTAGCTGATCAAGTACAACTTAATGTCCCTGATTTACCACTTGCATGTATGCAACCTTTGTACCTCTTGTAAAAATATTCACAACATTCAAGCCTATGTAGGAATAAACCTCTACACAAACCATTTTACCAATCAAGATGCCGATTCCTGCTTCGCATTTACCAACCTGGAAGCTCCGGCAATTCACAACCTGTAAAATTTAACACTTTTAAGATTCTTTTACTCAAACAGATTTTAAGAAAGATGTCGATTCCTGATCCACGATTACAAACTTGGGATCTCCGGCAATTCAGGTTTTTCAAGCAAAGAAAATGTCCACCCAAGCCTGACCAGCCTTGGGTGTTTTCAATTCAGATTCAGTTGGGATATAAGTTGCTTTCTTTGTAGCGTAAAAGTCTTTAACCCCTTTAACCTTCCCATTAACCATCTTTCCAAAAATTTTCTTCACATTTCCATTAAACGCTTTCTCAACATCAAAATTATCCTTCTCAGAATAAAACTGATTTGAGATTTCAACCTTCTCAATCTTTTGTTTAAAATTTTCAGTCCTCAATGGTGGAAAATTTTCATCATCCATTGAAGGAACTGAGTTTTCATCACTCTCATCAAATTGTGGCTCCTCTGATTTTATGGAATCAGATTCATCGCCAGATTTTACATCAGGTTTCTTAACAACCCACTTTTGGTTGTCAAGTTTCACACTTCGTCTGTAAAATATTTTAGAACATTCACCAACTTCAAATGTTGAATTTTTGAAAACTTTAAATTTTTCAGTTGGTGGTTCAGCTTTATCAACAACAACTTCTTTCAGTTTTCCAGAAACTCCCTGTTTTGTGTTAGTTGCTCTGGGACAGTTCCATGCAATGTGACCAACTTCATTGCATCTAAAACAGGTTCTAGTCTCTCTCCTCTGATGAGTTTCAATCTTCTTTTCAGCAAAAAATTCTTGATTTGATTGTCTCCAGAATGAGCTCTTCTTCTCCTCTTCAGCAGACGGACCTGAAACAAATTTTGTATTTGTTTTAGAAAATTTTTCATTTTTATAATTTTCAGGTGGAATAAAACCAAGACCTTTCTTTTTGTAGCTACCATTATGGTTTGGTTTCTTTTGAAAACCAGAACCAGAATTGTAACTCTTTTTCTTGTTTAAACGTTGTTGAACTCTTGAAGTGTATTTCTTAGATTTTCCAGTAAGATTTAAATCTTTTATTTCAGAAATACTAACTTCTGTCATTTTGAAAACCTTTTTGATCATGTCAAAAAGAACACTTCTTATTGGAAACTCTTTATCAAAATATAATTTGTCAGAATCATTCAAAGTATAAGCAACTTCAAATGTTTCGTCCTTCAAATTAGATTTTGACAACAAAAAATCTTTACTATAAACCCGTTTTCCCGACGACTTTGAACTCCTGACAGACGAACTCGAACTTTTGGACTCAGACATTGACTCGGACTCCTCATCCTTATCTAACACCTGATCGACCATCCTTTTTATTAACTCAGACTCATGATCTATGTCGGACGCTGTGAACATGATATCAATATTGTCTGGTAATACATCGGTTAACTCGGACTCTAATTTTAGATTGACTGCCTTTTGGACTTGTTCCTCATTCGGTTTTCTAGGCGAATACGCTTCCCAAATCGGAGGTGGACACTTATTATAACAGACACCCTGTTTCTTACCAGTATCCTTCTTCTTCGACTTCTTTTGATCTTCGTTAAACGCTTCAAAACCTTCAACCGTTGGATAAATTCTATCAATTATGTAATCACAACTTGTATAACCTCGCAGCAATCTTCTGATTCTTTCATTCTCAGCTTTCTCAGTTTCCAACTCTTGCTTCCATTTTGCACATTCTTCAATGTAAAATTTATCTCTTTCTGCTTTGTCATCATGGTAGCATTCAACATCTTCAAAGCTTTCTCTCTTTCAGAGTTAGTCTTTTCCAGACTATTCACAGTTCTGTTCAATACATCATATGACTCTTTCAAATTTTTTACATCAAACAACAACTGTTCTTTCAACTTTTCTAACTCACTAAATCTCTCATCTTTTTTTATACATTGTTTACATGACTCTAAACAAGTAAGACAAGGTTTTGTGATTTCAACTATCTTTTCTATCTCCACCATCTTCTCAACTTCCACTATTTTCTCCACTTCAACTATCTTTTCAATCACTTTGACTTCTTTCAATTCTTTTGCAGCTTTTCTCTCTTTAAGTTTCTTCAATTTATCTGCAAAATAGAAATCAAATCTGTCAGAAGATAAATGAGTTTTTCCAAGGTTTATCTGTTCAATTTCTTCATCATCATCACTGCTTTCAGAAAAAACAGATTTTCCATCTTGACTCTCCTCATCATCCGACATCACAGCCATCCACTCCTTCATCAATTCTGGCTTTTGCACAATCTGAGCAATGAAATCTTTAACATTGGGATCAGCCGGAATAAACTTGTCCCAGCTAAAACCATCAGCCACTATCTCGTCATCTTGATCAATGATGCCATAGTAAGCTTTCTTGTTTGCATCTTCAATCATTTTTCCATGTGCAGTTTGAGATTCCTTGTGTTGATGCGGTTGATAAGTGATTTGTTGATATATAGATTTTTTATAGTAATCATCTTTTCCAAAAGAATCCTTTGCTCCTCTCGGCTCCTGATTCTTGCACTCTCTTTTGAAATGACCTTTTTCCCTGCATTTAAAACACGTAACTTTAGATTTATCAAAACCTAAAGATGAAAGATGAGCATCCAAAAAGTCATTTCGTCCTGTAATCATTTTGAACTTTTCGGCTCTTCTCAGGACACTTGCTAGAGACCATTTGATATCCATAAGCTCCAATTCTTCTGCATCAACCTGATCATAATCTTCCTTTGTTAACATAGGGTTACCAATCTTTCCTGCTATCAAACCTTCATAAGATTCCAAAGCAGTAACCAATAGTCCCATATGATTTTTCACAACTTCTTCAGAAAAGTTTTGACCATTTTGAAGATGCAATGCCACATTACACTGAATCATATGCCCATTACCAACACTCGCACTTTGAACACTTGGAGGATTAACACTTGAAAACCCACTAGTGTTAACTGAACTTTGAATGCCTGTTCCAGATTGATTTCCTGCACTAAACGCAGTTTGGATCTTTGGACTTGCTTCAACAGTTTGAACATTTCCCTTGTAGTACAGTTTGATGTCTTGTTGATGGTTTGAACTGTTCATTCTTGCAATTTTCTGCTGTTCAAGATCTTGTGCCTCCAGTTTTTCAATAAACTGACCAATCGACAATCTGCTAAACTGTCCAGAATTCTTCAGAATCATGAGATATGTACCCCATTCCTTTTGTGGTAAAGCATCAGCAAGCTTTTCAACCCATTCTGCTGGAGTTTTAGTAATCTTCAACTGAGACATGGTGCGCACAAGATGGCAGTATCTCTCAATGAGAGTCTTTGTAGTCTCACCAGGCATGCTCGTAAACAACTCAAACTCCTTTTTCAGTAACGCTGCTTTACTTTGTAACATCTCTGTACTTCCTTCAAATTTCTTCTCAAGAGCTTTCCAGATCGAAAACGCATTTCCATCATGCTGAAGCAAAACAAATATATCCTCTGTGATAGCTTGCTGCAACAGACTTGTCATCATTTTCTCTCCTTTATAACTTTCTCTCTCTAAATCTGAAAACTCCGAGATAATTTTATCAACATTCATAGCAGTTTGTGGTCTGATGTATGCTGTTTCAATACTTTCCCAAGCTCTTAGATGGTTTGCCTAAACCCAATTTTCAAACCGATTGTTCTATACATGGTACTCTTCTATTCCCATAAGTTTCGGGGGTTTTTGCATTGTTCCGGTTTCGTTTTCTAACTTCATATTTTTAGCAATGTCAGCCGGAGTAGTCGAAGTCGCAAATGCATTATAGAATTCAGAATCCATGTTTCGGTAACACGTTTTTCAAATACAGTTGTTTCAAGCGGAATAACCCTGAACCAATTTAAGTGGAATAGTAGACAACTCTTGTGAACTTGTGAACTTGTAAGTCTTTTGAATTAACTTTGTGAGTGGACCACTAAATCTAATTTGTTGCTTTATATCTTGGGCCGACAACTTGATTGGGCCATCAAAACCACTAAACTGACAACTTCAAGTATAATCACATGGGCAGGCCTGTGATTTATATTTCAAATTACTTTGACAATTGTGCAGCCGACAACTTGAATACCCAATGTAATATGATTGGGCCGCTTGTTAAGTGTTCACATGGACTGCCTATTCAATTCATGTGGCCGACATTTCTTTAAATGTAATATGAAGTTTGAAATTTGATTGGGCCAAATACTGCTTTCACATGTAAAGTCCGACAAACTCTTCAATCTCTAAACAGTCAAGTGTCGACTTAATACTTTGGAGCGAAATCTCTGATGTTGTATCCAGGAGCGAAATCAGCAAGAAACATTGGAGCGAAATCAGATTTAACTTGGAGCGGAATCAGAAACTTTGTAACTATGAGCGGAATCTCAAATATTTTGGAGCGGAATTAGAGTATTGAAGCTTGGAGCGGAATTATAGGTTTCTTTTGGAGCGGAATCAGAGATATGTTGGAGCTGAATCAGAAGTATTCTGGAGCGGAATCAGGAACTTACGAGCGGAATCAGACCAAAGATACTAATCTGGAGCGGAATTAAAAACTTTCGGTTCGAACGGAATCACTTCTCGAGTCTATTTCACCCACTTTTAGTCCGAATTTTAACTTGTAACTTTCAAGGGTTTGTTAACATGTAATTTTACACAAGCTGTAAAAAATTGGAACGATTTTGACCGTGAAATCTTCCTAAACTGATGAAAGAAAGTGTAGAAGTAAGAAAATGCTATGAAAACCAGCTGTAATCTGCAGAACTCCTCCTCCTGAGCTCTGATACCAATTGTAGGATCGAATTCGGACCCAAATGAGTCAATCAGAAGAGTTTTTCACCAAAACAAGAGGCGGAAACAAGTGTTTTGGTGCAATTTCAGCCGTATTCACTTTAACTTGTCGATATTATTGATATAGAAGCCTTTTACAATCACAACGACACTTCGGCAGCACTTCGTGGCTCACCGAAAGACAACACACACAACTACTCTCTGATTTCGCCCCAAATGACCTATTTATAGGTGTTCTGATTTAGCTCCAAATGACAATGTGTCATTTCGAGCGGAATCAGACTTTACACTTTCGAGCGGAATCAGGATTTAACATTTCGAGCGGAATTAGAAAATTATGTGATTTAGCTCGAAATGACAAGGTGTCATTTCGAGCGGAATCACCTCTAAAAATCACAATTTCGATTCTCGTGTCCTAAATCTATACAAGACTCGATACAAGACGTAGGCGACAGACGGATGCACCAACACATGGATCTTATGAACAGAGTGTGCAAGCCTTACTTGGATAAGTTTGTAATTGTATTCATCGACGACATTCTGATCTACTCTAAGAGTCGGGAGGAACACGAGCACCACCTACGACTTATTTTGGAACTACTTCGAGCAGAGCAGTTGTACGCAAAAGTTTTCAAAATGAGACTTTTGGCTTCGTGAAGTCCATTTCCTAGGCCACGTGGTAAACAAGGATGGGATTCATGTTGATCCATCCAAGGTAGAATCGATTAAGAACGGGCCTGCACCGCGTACACCAACAGAAATCCGCCAATTCTTGGGTTTGGCGGGCTATTACATAAGGTTCATCAAAGACTTCTCAAAAATTGCACAGCCGCTTACGCTATTAACTCAAAAGGGTGTCACCTATCGTTGGGGTGATGCTCAAGAATCAGCATTCCAACATCTGAAGAATAGACTTTGTAGCGCACCTATTCTCTCATTGCCTGAAGGCACAGACGATTTTGTGGTTTATTGTGACGCATCAATTCAGGGTCTGGGTTGTGTATTGATGCAATGGGATAAGGTCATTGCTTACGCCTCGCGCCAACTTAAGATTCACGAAAAGAATTACACCACACATGATTTGGAGCTGGGAGCTGTTGTTTTCGCACTTAAGATATGGAGACATTACCAGTACGGTACCAAGTGCACCATCTACACCGAACACAGGAGTCTCGAGCATATCTTCAAGCAAAAGGAATTGAACATGCGACAACGTCGATGGGTCGAGCTATTGAATGATTACGAATGCGCGATCAAGTACCATCCAGGAAAAGCCAATGTTGTGGCTGACGCCCTCAGTAGAAAAGATAATACCCCTAAACGCGTGTGTGCATTACAACTTACCATCCAGTCTAGTCTTCCTGCACAGATACGAGATGCTCAGGCAGAAGCATTGAAACCAGAAAACGTCAGGGCTGAAGCCCTACGCGGCTCAAGGCAGCGGTTAGAACAAAAGGAAGATGGCGCCTACTACGTAACAGGACGCATTTGGGTCCCACTCTTTGGCAATTTACGAGAGCTTGTAATGGATGAAGCACATAAGTCTCGTTACTCGGTACATCCTGGTTCAGATAAGATGTACCACGATCTCAGAACTACGTATTGGTGGCCTAGCAAGAAAGCTCACATAGCAACTTACGTTAGCAAATGTTTGACTTGTGCAAGAGTCAAGACTGAATATCAGAAACCATCGGGCCTACTCCAACAACCAGAAATACCACAATGGAAATGGGAGCAAATTTCCATGGATTTCGTTACTGGCCTACCTAGATCTCAACGTGGAAATGATACTATTTGGGTGATCGTGGATCGACTCACAAAGTCTGCACACTTCTTGGCTATCAAGGAAACGGATAAGTTCTCCACTCTAGCAGACGTTTATCTTAAGGAAATTGTCTCGAGGCACGGGGTGCCAACCTGTATTATCTCTGATCGTGATGCACGTTTTACTTCAGAACTGTGGCAAGCAATGCACAAATCTTTTGGCTCTCGATTAGACATGAGCACAACTTATCACCCGCAAACGAATGGGCAGTCTGAACGCACCATCCAAACTCTAGAAGACATGCTTCGGGCATGTGTAATCGATTTCGGCAACGGCTGGGAAAAACATCTCCCGTTAGTGGAGTTTTCGTATAACAACAGTTACCACACCAGCATTCAAGCCGCTCCATTTGAGGCATTGTACGGGCATAAATGCCGATCACCTCTTTGTTGGGCAGAAGTGGGTGATAGTCAGATCACGGGTCCAGAACTAGTAGTAGACGCAACGGAAAGAATTGCTCAGATACGACAACGAATGGCGGCAGCTCGTGACCGTCAGAAAAGCTACGCTGATAAGCGCAGGAAACCACTCGAGTTCCAGGTTGGGAATCGAGTGCTACTCAAAGTCTCACCTTGGAAAGGTGTTGTTCGTTTTGGCAAACGAGGCAAACTCAATCCGCGTTATGTCGGACCATTCGAAATCATAGAGAAAATAGGCAAAGTGGCCTACAAACTAAACCTACCAGCAGAACTCAGTGGAGTTCACGACGTATTCCACGTGTCAAATCTGAAGAAGTGTCTGTCAGATGAGACCCTCATAGTTCCTCTGAAGGAGCTCACTATCGACGATCAGTTGCGATTCGTCAAAGAACCAGTTGAAATCACAGACCGAGACGTTAAGGTCCTCAAGCACACAAGAATACCACTTGTTCGAGTTCGTTGGAACTCCCGTCGTGGCCCAGAGTTTACCTGGGAGCGAGAAGACCAAATGAAACTCAAGTATCCCCAGTTGTTCGGAAACAATACAACTACTACTGAGGCTGAAGCTACTACAGAATTTCGGGACGAAATTCCAAACCAACGGGGGGATGATGTGACACCCCAGGAAAACCGGGAAACAACACAACACAACTAGCTTCCTCAGTAACCATGTGCTAAATTTCGGGACGAAATTTCTTTCAAGTTGGGGATAATGTGACAACTCGAGTTTCCAAGATTCCATCTTCGCATTAATTGCACGTTAATTGTTTAAGTTGTTGTTTACACGACTTGTTTGTTTCACAACTGTACACGTTTGTAATATGTTAAATCGTATTGTGACTGATATATTTATATGGTGTGCTTTATAAGTGTGTATGTTGATATATGTCTTATATTAATACATGTGTTGTATGATTAATAAAATGGAACTTTTGCCAAACACCCTACACCCGAAAACACCCCACCCGAAAACACCCTCCCCACGAAAACACCTAAGTGTTTTCGTCCAATATGAAGCCGGCGAAAACAAGTTGGGCTTTGGCCCAATAGTAATCGGTTTTAAATATCTTGTTCCCCACTTCACGTAAAAGCTTAATCACCAAAACCGAAACCCTAGAGCTCGCTCTCTGCCAACAGACGGCTGCCCTCATTCACTCGAAGTTCTTGGCGTTTTCCTCTCTCTCAAACGGTCGTTAGGTACTCATAGAGCTTGCATTGGAGTGGGAAGAGTCGTTGTGGGACATGGACAGCTGTGTGCCATGCTAAACATTTGAAACGTTTAAACTTATGACTTGGTTTTAAACTTTATGCTTCCGCTTACAACTTAAACTATGTTTTGTTTAGACACCAATTGTATTGTGTTGGATTTTATATACTACTTACATGCTTGTTCAATATGATTGGTGGCTTGATCCTGGTCAGTCACGCCTCCAAGCGGTGGTACTCCGCATGTGGATTTTGGGGGTGTGACAATTTTGCTAATAATACCAAGGTTGGAGAACTCGCTATTCGCTTGTCGGTCGGTGAGGTGGGGACTAGCGACTACTCGGGATTAATCGGATCAGGTTTTTTATATGTAATTTTCAGTTTTATGTATACATATACACATTTTTATAGGTAAATATTTTAAGTAGCTACGTTTTAACTTTTACTCAACTCATTTTTTAAGTATACAAGATTAATTGTTAGAATTCACATGGTTTGGTTGGAAATTTGCCGGAATTTAGAGGTTTTGGCCGGAATATACAGGTTTTGCCGGAATCTGGCCGGAGTCGCCGATTTTTTTGGCTGGCCGACTAGGCCCGATTAGGTCCGACTAGGCCGACTAGGTCCGGCGAGGCCTGACTAGCGATTAATGGACTGATTAACGAAAAATTACTCATTTACTGGCTGACTACCGATTAATCGCCGACTAGTCGCCACCTAGTCGCGATTTTTACATCACTGAATAATACCATTAGTTGGTGTATGTTATTAGCAGTGGTGCATGTTTGCAGTAGGCCATTGTTGAAGTACTCGTTTTATATTTTTTTAGAGCGCTGAATTTCTTGTATTAGGCTATCGCACTCCTCAAATTGGAGAGTTTCGTTGCCCCACTCTGGTCAGACTATGTTATCTTAACCGATCCCACGCTGGCTTCAGAGTTTGGCTTGGGCGTTCCTCCAGGGAAAACATACCGCCGACTGCCACTTGACAGCTGTTGTGCCACCACAAGAGCTAACTGGTGTAACGTACGGTGGGGCGAAAACCCAGATGGGCTCAGGATAGAACCTGACACCTCTGCAAGGAGGCTAGGCTTTTTCCGTCATTGCCTAATCCACCAAAGTGACACAAGTAGGGATTGAACTTGGGCCTTCATTGGAGAACCCAAGTCACCCTACCAATAGGCCACAAGTGGTGGATAATACTCGTTTTATATAGAGGAGAATGTTTTAGCCTTGAACTTGTATAACTTTTGACATTTAATGTTGAAATTTTCTTACTTTTATAGGGTGTGTAATTGTGAATAGGTTTATGTTGGTCCAAAACCATAATAATAATTGAGATGTTGGTTAACGGATAAATATAACCATAACTGATCAATTATTATTATGGTTTTGATTTATCAGTTTTGAAGGTTATAGTGGGTTGGTTATGGGTCTGTTAACTATAAATTTAAGCCTAGCTAAAAATAGCCCAAAACAATATAATTTGACATTAATTAGGCATGAAAGTTTGGGCTTGTAATTTTCCTGCCATGAAATAAAATGTTATTACACGTTTATACATAAAAGTATATTACATAGCATTAAAACATATATAATTTGTAATATTAAAAAAAATACATATAATTGGTTCGGTTTAGTAGGTATGGAAAACTTGTTAACAATAACCGACCTGAAGAAACACTAAGTCTCATTAGCGAGGGATAGGCTAGTAATGTCTCGACCAGGGGGTTATCTCTTAATCTTTTCTCCTGATCAACGCAAGCTACAATCTTTCCAACATGATCTGCAAAACACAAACAACACCGTTAGCTCGTTACAAGGCTCCGATGTGAGAATAAGTATTGTCCAGTCTAGAGAGAAAGGAAACAAATATGTGTTTAAAGGGAGAGAGAAGGAAATCAGATCCTTAAACCTTTGGTGAAGGCTGTTATTTATAGCCAGATAGTTGGAGAATGAGGATGGCTGATTGGGCAAGACGTCACAGTCAAGGAATATCCATTTGATCCCCTCTGTCATGGTAGGTAATGCGCACAGAGGTGGGAATAAGATCGCACACCATGATTAGCTACAAGTCGCTTTCTAGATGTACTTGATGTCTCGTTTGCCCTCGGTCGTTAGTGGAGATTGAGGATGGGTGAAATGGCGCACGCTGATTGGCCACACGTCGTTGTTTCCTGTACTGTTTTTCTCATGCATGATTGTGTATCGTGGAGATTTTCAGGTATAGTAGCTGGTAGAGACTGCACGTCTCTTTCACCTTGTATTGTGTGTCTCCCCTGAACTAGAATTGTCTCGCGCTCGCAGGAGCGGCCTGCAGTGGAACACTGATGCGTGTGTAGCGTTATATAATTTTATATATATTTTTAGCCCTTTTTTCACTTTGGTCAAGTTTTAAATTTATAAAACACGATATTTTACTAACACTAAACACACATATGGGCAAGTGCACCCATCGTGAGCGAGTATAGCGTTGGTAAGATACCGAGGTCGTCCAAGGACACAAGAGCTTTTAGTACCGGTTTATCCTCAACGTCTAATCAGATCAAAATTTTAGAAAAAGGTTTTAAACTAGAAAATAAAAACTAAAAATGCTGAAAAATAAAAATAAAAATAAAAACAGATAGACAAGATGAATCACTTGGATCCGACTCGCCTTTAGTGTAACCTTTGATTATTTTCGCACTTTTGCACTTTTTAAGAGATTCTCTTAGTTATAGTAGTAGGCCCCTCTTTTGAAGGTGACGTTACCCTCAACCCAGTAGTTTGAGTCAGCAAGGATACAATCCTAAAGGGTTGGATTATTGAAAGATAATTAATTAAGTTACTAATGCATAATGTGGTAGGCCCCTCTTTTGAAGGTGACGTTACCCTCGGCTAAGTAGTTTGATTCAGCATGGATACAGTCCTAAATAGCCAGGTTAAAGTTTTAATAGTAGTTTACATATGAGGGGATCAAGGAGTTTGGACCCCCCCGCCATCCAATACCAGTGGGTATTGAAGGAGGTCCTACTAAACTTGACCCAGGTCATTGCAGGATCTATACACTGAACAAGGCAAGACTCTTACCAAACCATTCCCTTAACCCCCGACCAGGTAGCCAACATATCTCCATATAGACCGTGGAGATATGAATGGTGTAAATCTTTTATTTTATATAGACAGTAAAATAACGCCAAGACACCACGGACAAATGATAAGGAAGATTCACCTTCAACATAAGAAACTAGTTATTAAAGTCATTAATACATAACCAAATAAAAAGTGCGAAAAGATTAAAAGTAAAAAGTATTACACTAAACACTTGTCTTCACCAAGTGATGTAAGAGACTTAGGCAAACATGGCCTTTGATTGTCAAGAACTCTTACGATCAATCTTGGATCCCGAGACTACTCACACACTCTATGATGGATGATGGTGGTGGATGTGGGTTGTGATGGTGGTGCTGGGTGGGTGAAGTGTGAGAGAGGTGGTTTGCCAAGGGATGGTTTGCAAGTGAGCCAAGCACCCCTATTTATAGCCTGCACAGAAGCCCGGACACGGCCCCGTGTCCATTGGGCACGGCCCCGTGTCCACCCATCTTCTCTTTCTTCATTAATTGCAGTTTGTCTGCATTAGTTGACCACGCCCCCGTGCCCGCTGGGCACGACCCCGTGTGCAGAAGCGTATCTGTACTATCAAGATTTGCCTAGATTCTGCGAATCTTTGCGTTGACCACGGCCCCATGTCCGCTGGGCACGCCCCCGCGGTGGGTGATAGAAGCTTCTACAACTTTGTCTTTTCTGCAGACACTTGGGCACGCCCCCGTGCTCATTGAGCACGGGGCGTGTTCAGCCTTCTGTTCTCTTGTTTTTGTTTGGGAAGATGTTGTCGAGGGGTCGGGCATGCCACTTTTATTCCTTTTCTTGTATTATTGTTAGATTTGGCTGCATTTTTGCTTCTTTTGTTCATTTGAGCTCATTTAATCCTGAAAATACAAAAGGAAGACAAAAACACACTTTTTCCAACATTAGTACTAAAAAAGGGTTAGTTTTATGCCACATTTGATGTAATTTATATGTTGCATTTTGTACACATTAAATACCCCCACACTTGAATTTTTGCTTATCCTCAAGCAAAACTCTTTACAATGTGGCTTACACTCCCAAATGGAATTGGTAGAAGAGAAGGTTTTTAGGCTTGTCATAGAGTGTCAGGATTCCAAGATTCTTTATTAGGTTTTATTTTTATTTTGTTTACAATCCTATTCGTCATGATTTATTTAGAACATTATATAAGATAAATTACTTATTAGGGCATAACATGCCTCTTTAAAATTTCATTTATATACAAGTTCACATACCTCACGGGGGATCACTCAACACTCGGCCGAAGGTGTATTTTTGTGAAGCACTCGAGAGCGGCATGGAACTTACTCCTACCATAAGCTTGCCAAGCAATCAATCATCCTCATTTTTAACTATAAACCTTTGTAAATATCAAGAGGACTTTTGGGGGAAGGTTTAGGCTTGGGTTAAAGGTAGGTGGTTGGGTTAGTGGTTAGTAGAAAAAGGGCGAAAGGCGTAAAAAGCGTCGGTTTTCGTAAAACATTTTGTTTTTGTGACTTTTTATTCTAATGAAGTATTATTCAAATAAGCCTTCTTTTTATTAGCTTTGTTTGTTTATTGCTAACTTCATTTTTCTTTTCTTCTCTATGATTTTTTTTGATAAAGAAGTCACAAGAAAACCGAGCTTTGTTACTAAAATAAAGGGTTTAAAATGAAAAGGGGTTTTGGTGGGTAAAAAGGGTGTTTGTTTTGGGTTAAGAAATGAAAAGGTTTAGGCTCAAAGGGGTTAACTAGATGGATTTTGGGTAGGTGGTTAAAAAAAAGAAAAATAATGGTGTTGAAAGAAAAAGGGTTAGTCCTAATGCCTCCATCATTTACTTACTTGGGTTTAAGTTGGTAAGGACCGGGAATGTATTGTCGTGGCAAGTTCTAGAGTTGTAAGAACCAAGCGGCTATTCACACAAGAAACGAAAAATGAGCATTTAGTTTAAAGATGTGTATTTGTATGCTCAATAAAGGCTCAAAACTCACTTTTTGTGGGAATGGGTTTTTATGTGATCAAGTATATATAATCAAATTTTAACTAGATTTGTCATGCCGTTTCATAATTTTCTTATGTTGGTTCTTTTTATCACGACGCTATCGGTTGTAAATTTGTAAAAATATAACCTTTTTAGAACTTGTAATTCCCAAATTAAACCAAGACAAGTAAAAAAAATGAAATGTTTTTTTTTTTTTGAAAAAATTTGGGGTGTTTAGCGGTTCCAATAGAGTTTTGTGTAAGGCTTGTAATTAGGACTTGCAAAATTCAAGGTTTTAGCATCCCCCCCACACTTAAATTACACATTGTCCTCAATGTGTCCCAAAAATAAGTTTTTAGGTTGATTGAATGTGTAAAAGTGTGTTTAAAAACAAATTTTTATGTTACTGGGCATCTGGACACGGGCCCGTGGTGTCCGGGCACGGCCCCGTGTTCAGGTTGCCAGTAACAAAAATTATTAAAAAGAAACAGAAGCCTGGGCATGGGGGCGTGTTCAGCGAACACGCCCCGTGTCCAGTTACCTGAACTGGGCTATCCTCTACAGATGATTCAGCACGGGGCCGTGTTGGCTGGACACGGCCGGCGCCGAACTTGCTGTAATGAAGAAAAATTTGCAGGAGGCTCTGTTTTTGTGCATGGGGCGTTGGTTCAAGTTTCCCTTGGTATCCTTCACCATCCCGAGTGTGTTTTATTCCTGAAAATTAAAACTAAACTAAAAACATAAAAATTTAATCTAAACTAAACTAAGGATAGTTCCGCGGAATGCCTCCGTGGTGCGCCACGTTTATGAGGGTCCTTGGCTAGACCCAAAGCCAGTCATATGTTACTCAAGTGGGATGTTTTGCATCAGATGTTGCACCGTCGGAGAGCATCATCCAAACTTGAGTCTATGACCTTCATGTAATTGACCAGGTCATCGTCTTCTACTCTCTTATCAACTCCGAACTTCATTTCCTTGTCCCCAACCCTCAATGTTAGTGTTCCACCATTCATGTCTACCACTGCGTGGGCCATAGCTAGGAAAGGTCTTCCCAAGATGAGTGGTACTTCGGTATCTTCCTCCATATCTAGTATGACAAAGTCGGCTGGGAAAACAAATTCCCCGACTTTGACCAATAGATTTTCGGCGACACCTTGTGGATATTTAACGGACCTATCGGCAAGTTGTATGCTCATTTTTGTAGGGCTTGTTTTCCCTAGGCCGAGTCGGTCGAACATTGATGCGGGCATGAGGTTGATGCTAGCCCCAAGATCGGCTAGTGCATTGCGTATGGGTGATTCCCCAATCGAACAAGGGATGGTGAAGCTACCGGGATCGATCTTCTTTTGCGGGAGTTTGTTGAGTAGCAAGGCAGAGCATTCTTCACTTAAATTAACTAATTGCAATGATTCAATTTTCCTTTTGTGAGTGAGGAAGTCCCTCATAAATTTTGAATATTTAGGCATTTGGGTTAGAACTTCAACAAATGGAATATTAACATGCAATTGTTTTAGTAAATTTACGAACTTTGTGAATTGCTCATCAGTCTTTTAGCGAATTAACCGACCGGGGTACGGAATCGGAGGATTCTTGGGGGGCTCTTGATTTGGTGTAGGAGCCGTCTCTTGTTGGGGTGTTGGTGGAGTCGTGGTTTGGCTAGATCGACTCTTTTCAGCTGGAGGTAATGGAGCCTCCTCGGGACCCACGGTACAGTTTCTCAATGTGATGAGATGTACTTGCGCCTTTGGGTTGGTTTCGGTATTGCTTGGTAACGCGCCTTGTGGTCTCTCGGACATATTTTGAGCTAGTTGATTTATTTGTTTTTCAATGTTTCGAATACTAGCTTATTGATTTCTAAAATTCGATTCCAGTTGTTGAAATCGATCCGAGTTTTTCTTTTCGGTGTCGGAGATGATGCGAGATACGGTATCTTCAAGCCTTTCTAGTCCCCCTTGTTGTTGAGAGAAATTTTGTGACTCGTTTCTTGGTTGTTGAAAGTTTGTTCGTTGGTTTAGATTTTGTTGGTTACTACTATTGCCGGGTTCTCTCCAACCAAGGTTAGGGTGGTTACGCCATCCTTGGTTGTAGGTGCCCGTTGGGGGACCCGACGGCCTAGGTCTATTATCAATGTAGTTTACCAATTCTGTTTGATTATCCATTTCTTTCATACAACTCCAATTTTCATGTGGCCCACCACACCCCTCACAAGCCATAACCGAAGCCGTTTTTTCCATTTCAAACTTTTTGATTTTTGAAGAAAGGGCTTCGATTTGGGCTTGCAAGGAAGTGCTCTCATCAACCTTATGGGCGCCCGGGGCAATAGATTGCGTGCCTCGGGGAGTGTGCCATTGAAAATAAGTTTAAGCAATTTCCTCAATTTGATTATAAATTTCATTTGGGCGGCGATTACCTAAAAGTCCCCCGGAGCTAGAGTCTAGTGTTTGTCTTGTGTGTGGCAACAACCCATTATAGAAAGTGGATACTTGTTGCCATACCGCAAGACCATGATAAGGACACTTTCTTAGTAGCTCCTTGAACATTTCCCAAGTTTCATATAAGGATTCCCCGTCCTCTTGTGAATACGTGTTAATTTCAGTCATTAATTTAGCCATTTTAGTAGGAGGGAAATACGTATATAGAAACTTTTGGGCTAGTTCATCCCAGGTGTTTACCGAGCCAACTGGGAGGGTATTAAGCCAAGCCTTAGCTCGGTCTTTTAGTGAAAATGGAAACATTCGAAGGCGGATGGCGTCATTCGAGGCTCCATTGATCCGAAAAGTATCACATATCTCCAAGAAGTTAGTGATATGTAAATGAGGATCTTCGTCCGCAAGCCCATGGAAGGTTGCGGAGTTTTGGAGCATTTGTATCAAATGCGGCCGAAGTTTGAAGTTGTTGGCCTCGACATTCGGTGCATTGATAGCGACGCCGAGATTACCTACGGTGGGTCGTAGGTAATCCATGAGGGTTCGTTGATCCGCCATTGGAAGTGGGTCCCCCGAAACTTTCTCTTGGTTTTTAGCTTTAAGTCTTTTTCTTAGAAAGCGTTCGGGTTCGTCTAGAGGCTCTTTTATGTCTCTACTAGAACTGGAGCTCAAACACTGCGTAGAAAGTTCAGATGTGGCGCCTGGGTTCCAAGTTCTGCAATAATAACAAAAAAGAACGTTGGTCAGAAGTTTCACCACGGCCCCGTGCTCAGCTGAACACGGCCCGTGGTCGGAGGCACAGTAGTTGTTTTCCGGATCCCTGTTACTGGGGAGCTCGACACGGCCCCATGTTGCACCGACACGGCCCCGTGCTCAACTTTCTGTAACTCGGAAAATAAAAACTGTCAATGACAATGCTGGGCACGGCCCGTGTCCGACCAGGCACGGCCCGTGCTGAGCTCTGTAGAAACTGAAAATTTAAGAAAAAATCCTAAAAAAAACAGAAAAATAAGAAAAACAATTAGGCCATTGATTCCTAACTTTCTTAAAATCCTTGTGTCCCCGGCAACGACGCCAAAAACTTGATGCGTGTGTAGCGTTATATAATTTTATGTATATTTTTAGCCCTTTTTACACTTTAGTCAAGTTTTAAATTTATAAAACACGATATTTTACTAACACTAAACACACATATGGGCAAGTGCACTGTCACACCCCCAAAATCCACACGCGGAGTATCACCGCTTGGAGGCGTGACTGACCAGGATCAAGCCACCAATCATATTGAACAAAGCATGTAAATAAGTATAAATCCCAACACAATATAATTGGTGTCCAAACAAAACATAGTTTAAGTTGTAAGCGGAAGCACAATGTTTAAAACCAAAGTATAAGTTCAAATATATCAAATGTTTAACATGGCATATGACTATCCATGTCCCACAACGACCACGCCTCCTCGTGCAAGCTCCAAAAATACCTAATGACCTGCAAGGCATGTAACAACGAGTCAACAACAAAGTTGAGCGAGTTCACAGTTGGTTGTTTAGTTTTACAAGTTTGTTTTGAAAACGATAAGTTGTTTCGTAAACCACGAGTTACCCAGTATCTTTGCTTCCCAAACCATATCCATAATCAGTGGGGGCTTCCCCATGTGAACCACTAGACTGTTACCATATCGACGACTGACGAACAATAGTTGTGCCCTACGTCAATGTCTATCATCATTGACAGTTTGCCATGACCCATTAGTACACGCCCGTCCGACCGGCATGGTGTGAGGTTTGTCAAACCTAATAGCGCTATTAACTAATGACCCGCTCGCCATCGGCCTCGGCCTCGGCGATTAAGTTGATATAAAATGAGGGACTTCATGATAGAGTTTTGTCTAGTAAGTTAAGGTTGTTGTCCTACCCAAGGAGGACGAACGTACGTATTCTACCCAAGGAGAATACGCAGGATTAATATTGGCATCCTACCCAAGGAGGATGGCTGTACATATCCTACCCAAGGAGGATATGTAGGTTCCGTTTTAATTCTTTAACCCATTCCCAACCACCGGGAATCCCATGCCTTAGAAAGTGTGTGAACTCACCTTGGTTTGCTCGGCAAGATTAAAGTATGTGTTCACAGTTTGATCAATCCAATCCTAGTATAGTTTTAATGCCAGTCAGTTACTTACACACTTAATTCACGTATTCCTATTATGTAAGTTTGAACAAGCATGACACATATTATCACACAAGCTAAGATGCAAATTCGGATCACATGTATTTTCCACATTACTAATTCATTCATCAAAACACCACACATTAACAGTTCACACTTAACTCAAAGAATCATACACACATTATTAATATCTCAAACCATATAAGGCCCCATCAAACTCGGCGACCCATGTTTAAACCCACATAAAGTCCAGCCAAAACACCCAACCCGTGGCCCAACCTAATTCCGTCCCAGGCCCACACAAGGGTGCGGCCTGACCTGGGTGCTCGGCTAACTATAACAGAATGTGTCATTGGGCCCTGACTTGTATAACCTTTAAGTTGTTTGTGAGCTAGTGTTCAAGCCCAACATCACAATCTGATGATTTCAAGCCCAAGTTCCTAAATGTGCGAGTCCATTAACATGTAAGGCCCACCATAATTCATATAACCAATTAACACAGTTTCAATTGACACAAACATGCAATCTGCTGTTGTTCATTTATGAAAACCCTAATCATTACCTAATGAGACAAAACATATCATGCACACCATCCTTAGACAAAATCATTAAGTCATTCAGTCATCGATTAATGAGAACTTTTTGCAGACCACATCCCATCAAATTTCACATGCAAAACATTACAAGGTTGCACACAATAAATAATCATATGATCCCTGACAATCTCACATGCCCGTATAAATCCAATGGCCGACACCTAAAGTAATTTTTTTTATTCACTTGGCTGCATATTCTAGGCATCTCACATGTGTTATATGTAATTTATTTAAGATAACCACAACCATCAACTGTCAACATATAACCTACAACATATACTACTTTCCTACCTACCAATCATATAGCATGTGATCACTCATCATCGCATAGCATAATCATAACAATCTGTATATAATCAATCAACAATTAACATCACATAATCAACAAAGACTGAGAGCAATTGCACTAACCGGAGGTTCTATCGAATGAACAGATGCTTCAAAGGGGGGGTATCTACTGCCGTATGTATTCTTGGGGAAGGTAGGGTTAGATTTTTAAGTATTAGATAATAATATCCATGTTACGTGCATATAAGTAGCATTAGATAGGCGGTTCCCCTTTGTTTTAGTTTTGGCCGATAATGGGCTCAAGCCCATTACTTTGAGCTGCCATAATACATGCAAGATTGCTTTGTTTTTGTTTTGGCCGATAGTGGGCTTAAGTCCAACAACTAGTGCCGAGATATATAGATCAAGGGGATCGAATTGGGCTCTAAATAGGTTGCGGATCAAAGTGTAAGCAAATAGAGGTATAATTGAGCCGAGGACCATATGTGCGACCTGAATAGTGAATAATATGGTAACCGGCCCAAATTTTAGGGTGTGCAGGATATAGTTGGCCCAAATATATGGAATACCGACACGTCTACGTTTAATAACTAATCGTAGCAAAAGTGAAAGAGGAATAATAAGGAATCAAGATTTCAAGACTAACCTTGGAAATTCGGATTGTCACATCATCCCCAAGTTGAAAGAAATTTCGTCCCGAAATTTAGCACGTAGTTACTGAGGAAGCTAGTTAAGTTGCGTGGTTTTCCTGGTTTTCCTGGGGTGTCACATCATTCCCCCGTTGGTTTGGAATTTCGTCCCGAAATTCCGCAGTAGCCTCAGCCTCAGTAGTGGTTGTACTTTTCTCGAACAACTGGGGATACTTGTGTTTCATTTGGTCTTCTCGTTCCCAGGTAAACTCTGGGCCACGACGGGAGTTCCAACGAACTCGAATAAGAGATATTCTGGTGCGCTTGAGAACCTTAACGTCTTTATCAGTGATTTCTACTGGTTCCTCGATGAATCGCAGCTGATCGTCGATAGTGAGCTCCTTGAGAGGAACTATGAGGGTCTCATCTGATAGACACTTCTTCAGATTTGACACGTGAAATACGTTGTGAACTCCACTGAGTTCTGCAGGTAGATTCAGCTTGTAGGCCACCTTGCCAATTTTCTCAATAATATCGAAAGGTCTGACGTATCGCGGGTTGAGTTTACCTCGTTTACCAAAACGGACTACACCCTTCCAAGGTGAGACTTTAAGTAGCACTCGATCCCCAACCTGGAACTCGAGTGGTTTCCTGCGCTTATCAGCGTAGCTTTTCTGACGGTCACGAGTTGTCGCCATTCGTTGTCGTATCTGAGCAATCTTCTCTGTTGTATCTACTACAAGTTCTGGGCCAGTGTTTTGACTGTCGCCAACCTCTGCCCAACAAAGAGGTGATCGGCACTTACGCCCATACAATGCCTCAAACGGGGCAGCCTGGATACTGGTGTGGTAACTGTTGTTATACGAAAACTCCACTAACGGGAGATGCTTTTCCCAGTCGTTACCAAAGTCGATCACACATGCCCTAAGCATGTCTTCAAGGGTTTGGATGGTGCGCTCAGACTGCCCATCCGTCTGTGGATGATACGTCATGCTCATGTCTAGTCGAGAGCCGAAGGACTTGTGCATAGCTTGCACAATTCAGATGTAAAACGTGAGTCACGATCAGAAATGATGGAGGTTGGCACTCCGTGCCTTGATACTACTTCCTTTAGATAGATGTCTGCTAGAGTAGAAAACTTATCCGTTTCCTTGATAGCCAGAAAATGTGCAGACTTGGTCAGTCGATCCACGATCACCCAAATGGTATCATTTCCGCGTTGGGATCTAGGCAAACCAGTAACGAAATCCATAGAAATTTGCTCCCATTTCCATTTCGGTATCTCTGGTTGTTGAAGTAGACCTGACGGTTTCTGGTACTCGACTTTGACTCTCGCACAAGTCAAGCATTTGCTAACATAGGTTGCTATATTGGCTTTCATACTAGGCCACCAATACGTAGTCTTGAGATCGTGGTACATCTTATCCGAACCAGGATGTACCGAATAACGAGACTTGTGTGCTTCATCCATCACAAGCTCACGTAGATTTCCATACAAGGGAACCCAGATGCGCCCTGTCACGTAGTAAGCGCCGTCTTCCTTTTGTTCTAACCGTTTCCTCGATCCTCGCAAAGACTCAGCCCTGATGTTCTCTGCCTTCAATGCTTCAACCTGAGCATCTCGTATCTGAACGGGAAGACTATAGTGAATGGTAAGCTATAACGCACGTACACGCTTAGGTTTAGACTCCTTCCGGCTGAGGGCATCGGCCACCACATTGGCCTTGCCCGGATGATACTTGATCGCGCATTCGTAATCATTCAGAAGCTCGGCCCACCGACGTTGTCGCATGTTCAACTCCTTTTGCTTGAAGATATGCTCGAGACTCCTGTGATCGGTGTAAATGGTGCACTTGGTACCGTACAGGTAGTGTCTCCATATCTTAAGAGCAAAAACCACTGCTCCCAACTCCAAGTCGTGCGTAGTGTAGTTCTTTTTGTGAACCTTAAGTTGCCGCGATGCATAAGCAATGACCTTGTCACGTTGCATCAACACGCAACCAAGTCCCTGGATGGAAGCATCGCAATAAACCACAAAATCTTCTGTGCCTTCAGGAAATGAGAGAATAGGCGCGCTACAAAGTCTATCTTTCAAGTGCTGAAACGCAGTTTCCTGTGCATCACCCCAACGATAGGTGACACCCTTCTGAGTTAGTGAGGTGAGAGGTTGCGCAATCTTGGAGAAATCCTTGATGAACCTTCTGTAGTAGCCCGCCAAACCCAAGAATTGGCGGATTTCTGTTGGTGTACGGGGTGCAGGCCAGTTCTTGATCGAGTCTACCTTGGATGGATCAACGTGAATCCCATCCTTGTTTACCACGTGGCCTAGAAAGTGGACTTCGCGAAGCCAGAAGTCACACTTCGAGAATTTGGCATACAACTGCTCTGTTCGAAGGAGTTCCAAAATAAGTCGCAGGTGACGTTCATGTTCCTCCTGACTCTTGGAGTAGATCAGGATGTCGTCGATGAAAACAATGACAAACTTATCCAAGTAAGGCTTGCACACTCTGTTCATGAGGTCCATGAAGACCGCAGGTGCACTCGTCAATCCAAAAGGCATAACCAGGAACTCGTAATGCCCATACCGAGTCCTGAATGCTGTCTTAGAGATATCCTCGTCTCGGACTCTCAGTTGATGGTAGCCTGACCTCAAGTCAATCTTTGAGTAGAAACTCGACCCTTGCAACTGGTCGAATAAGTCATCAATGCGTGGGATAGGATAGCGATTCTTCACGGTCACCTTGTTGAGTTCGCGGTAGTCAATACACATCCTGAAGGTACAGTCTTTCTTCTTCACAAATAACACTGGAGCTCCCCAGGGCGAAGAGCTAGGACGTATGAAACCCTTTTCCAAGAGTTCTTGTAACTGTGCGGATAGTTCTTCTAGTTCAGATGGAGCTAGACGATAAGGTGCACGAGCTATTGGTGCTGCTCCAGGAGCTAGCTCGATTTGAAACTCGACTTGTCGATGAGGCGGAAGACCAGGTAATTCCTCAGGAAATACCTCAGGAAAGTCACGTACGATTGGAATATCTTCTATCTTCTTCTCTTTCTTCGAGGTGTCAGTAACGAGGGCTAAAACAGCAGTGTGACCCTTTCGCAAACACTTCTGGGCCTTAAGGAAAGAGATGATGCCCACAATAGCACCACTCTTGTCGCCTTGAATCATGAGGGGTTCTTCACCAGAACGAGGAATACGGACGATTTTCTCCTTGCACATAATCTCCGCTTGATGTTGAGATAGCCAATCCATCCCAATAACGACGTCGAAACTACCCAGAATGATAGGAATAAGATCGATAGAGAAGGTCTGACCAACTAAAACGAGATTACAACCCTTAACTATGTGTGTGGCCTCGAGACTTTTACCGTTTGCTAGCTCTACCGTGTGTTTGGTGTTCAAAAGTGTTGGAGTGCGCTTAAGCATTTGGCTAACTTTTAAGGACACATAACTAGTATCGGCACCCGAATCAAATAAAATAGTAACAAAGAAGTCATCCAGAAGAAACTTACCCATCACCACGTTGGGATCGTTCCTCGCGTCACCCTCCCCTGGCGCCATTGCCATCATTATTACCCCCGTTATTGTTCCCGTTTCCCTGATTATTGTTGTTGTTCTGATTCTGGTTCAACTGGGGGCAGTTTCTCTTGAAGTGACCTTCAGCACCACACTGATAGCATCCCCTGTTACCTTACTGTTGTTGCGGCTGATTCTGTGGAGCTGGTGGCGGTTGTTGACGATTTTGATTTGCCGGTCGTGCGCCCCTGCAATCCTTTGCTTCATGACCAAACTTGTTACACCTCAGACAACGACCCTTGTTACACTGCCCACTATGATGCTTGTTACATCGGTTGCACTTGGGGTGGTTTCCCCTGTATCCACCCTGCCCTTGACTACCAGAAGATTGATGACCAGGACTCTGGTAGTCATCAGTCTTTCGCTGCTGAGACTGAGACTGAGCTGATGTTGAACCCTTGCTTGAGACTCCATCCCATTTGCACTTGTTGTCGCTGGGGGCATCAGAAGTAGTAGTAGTAGTACCAATGCGCTTGGGCAGCCTGTTCTGCTCGACTGCCTGATCAGTGAGACGATGAGCCAAACGAATAACTTGCTGGATAGTGGCGAGGTTTGCTGCGGTCACATGGCTCTGGATCTCTGGCACTAAACCTTTAAGGTACAGCTCGATACGCTTGATAGGAGGATCCACCATAGTAGGACACAAGATAGCCAGCTCGTTCGATCTTTTCGTGTACGCTTCAATTTCCGACCCCGTCATCTTTAAGTTGAAGAACTCTACCTCTAGCTTGTGGATGTCATCACGATTACAGTACTCTTCCTTGATCAATTCCTTGAAATCGTTCCATGGGGTGGCATTAGCAGCAACCAACCCCAGCATCTGAACCTGAGCGTTCCACCACGTGAGCGCTACACCTTCAAGAGTACCAGTAGCATACTTCACCCTACGAGCCTCAGGGCATTCACACATCTTGAAAACAGACTCAAGCTTCTCAAACCAGTGAAGGAGGCTGAGCATGTTGACCTGTCGTGCGAGTAAGAAGAGACAAGGTTAAGCACAAGTGTTGGTTTACGAGAGTAGAATCTAAAGATCCTAGAGTAAGTTGCTATGGCAGGTTATACCTCCTGCCTGAGCGGTTGCGAGTGCTGCAGTAACTTGTTCATTGATTAAAGCCGTCAGCTGGGCTTGAGTTAGGTTGATACATCCACTCATGATCTTCACAATAAAGAGAGCACGAGTGAGAAAAGTGTCATGACAATGCGTAAGTGTGGAGTGACAGAAGAGAGTAAGCACACAATGAGTGTCTAACAATAGTTGCTACGTTAACCAAAGCATACCATGAACAATGTACTATGTAACTAACAGGTAGGTAATATAAACATAAACCATATCACCTAGAATGTTGAGCCTTGCACGTGGAGCGAAGCGTCGTTGTGGATCGTTGAGCACTGTACAGGTTATAGTCTGGTTTTATCAAAAAGCTTTTCCCTTTTTAAAACCAAGTTCGCTATAACCAATGGCTCTGATACCAATCTGTCACACCCCCAAAATCCACACGCGGAGTATCACCGCTTGGAGGCGTGACTGACCAGGATCAAGCCATCAATCATATTGAACAAAGCATGTAAATAAGTATAAATCCCAACACAATATAATTGGTGTCCAAACAAAACATAGTTTAAGTTGTAAGCGGAAGCATAATGTTTAAAACCAAAGTATAAGTTCAAATATATCAAATGTATAACATGGCATATGACTATCCATGTCCCACAACGACCACGCCTCCTCGTGCAAGCTCCAAAAATACCTAACGACCTGCAAGGCATGTAACAACGAGTCAACAACAAAGTTGAGCGAGTTCACAGTTGGTTGTTTAGTTTTACAAGTTTGTTTTGAAAACCATAAGTTGTTTCGTAAACCACGAGTTACCCAGTATCTTTGCTTCCCAAACCATATCCATAATCAGTGGGGGCTTCCCCATGTGAACCACTAGACTGTTACCATATCGACGACCGACGAACAATAGTTGTGCCCTACGTCAATGTCTATCATCATTGACAGTTTGCCATGATCCATTAGTACACGCCCGTCCGACCGACACGGTGTGAGGTTTGTCAAACCTAATAGTGCTATTAACTAATGACCCGCTTGCCATCAGCCTCGGCAATTAAGTCGATATAAAATGAGGGACTTAATGATAGAGTTTTGTCTAGTAAGTTAAGGTTGTTGTCCTACCCAAGGAGGACGAACGTACGTATTCTACCCAAGGAGAATATGCAGGATTAATATTGGCATCCTACCCAAGGAGGATGGCCGTACATATCCTACCCAAGGAGGATATGTAGGTTCCGTTTTAATTCTTTAACCCATTCCCAACCACCGGGAATCCCATGCCTTAGAAAGTGTGTGAACTCACCTTGGTTTGCTCGGCAAGATTAAAGTATGTGTTCACAGTTTGATCAATCCAATCCTAGTATAGTTTTAATGCCAGTCAGTTACTTACACACTTAATTCACGTATTCCTATTATGTAAGTTTGAACAAGCATGACACATATTATCACACAAGCTAAGATGCAAATTCGGATCACATGTATTTTCCACATTACTAATTCATTCATCAAAACACCACACATTAACAGTTCACTCTTAACTTAAAGAATCATACACACATTATTAATATCTCAAACCATATAAGGCCCCATCAAACTCGGCAACCCATGTTTAAACCCACATAAAGTCCAGCCAAAACACCCAACCCGTGGCCCAACCTAATTCCGTCCCAGGCCCACACAAGGGTGCGGCCTGACCTGGGTGCTCGGCTAACTATAACAGAATGTGTCATTGGGCCCTGACTTGTATAACCTTTAAGTTGTTTGTGAGCTAGTGTTCAAGCCCAACATCACAATCTGATGATTTCAAGCCCAAGTTCCTAAATGTGCGAGTCCATTAACATGTAAGGCCCACCATAATTCATGTAACCAATTAACACAATTTCAATTGACACAAACATGCAATCTGCTGTTGTTCATTGATGAAAACCCTAATCATTACCTAATGAGACAAAACATATCATGCACACCATCCTTAGACAAAATCATTAAGTCATTCAGTCATCGATTAATGAGAACTTTTTGCAGACCACATCCCATCAAATTTCACATGGAAAACATTACAAGGTTGCACACAATAAATAATCATATGATCCCTGACAATCTCACATGCCCGTATAAATCCAATGGCCGACACCTAAAGTAATTTTTTTTATTCACTTGGCTGCATATTCTAGGCATCTCACATGTGTTATATGTAATTTATTCAAGATAACCAAAACCATCAACTGTCAACATATAACCTACAACATATACTACTTTCCTACCTACCAATCATATAGCATGTGATCACTCATCATCACATAGCATAATCATAACAATCTGTATATAATCAATCAACAATTAACATCACATAATCAACAAAGACTGAGAGCAATTGCACTAACCGGAGGTTCTATCGAATGAACAGATGCTTTGAAGGGGGGGGGGTATCTACTGCCGTATGTATTCTTGGGGAAGGTGGGGTTAGATTTTTAAGTATTAGATAATAATATCCATGTTACGTGCATATAAGTAGCATTAGATAGGCGGTTCCCCTTTGTTTTAGTTTTGGCCGATAATGGGCTCAAGCCCATTACTTTGAGCTGCCATAATACATGCAAGATTGCTTTGTTTTTGTTTTGGCCGATAGTGGGCTTAAGTCCAACAACTAGTGCCGAGATATATAGATCAAGGGGATCGAATTGGGCTCTAAATAGGTTGTGGATCAAAGTGTAAACAAATAGAGGTATAATTGAGCCGAGGACCATATGTGCGACCCGAATAGTGAATAATATGGTAACCGGCCCAAATTTTAGGGTGTGCAGGATATAGTTGGCCCAAATATATGGAATACCGACACGTCTACGTTTAATAACTAATCGTAGCAAAAGTGAAAGAGGAATAACAAGGAATCAAGATTTCAAGACTAACCTTGGAAATTCGGATTGTTACATGCACCCATCGTGAGCGTAGTATAGCGTTGGTAAGATACCGAGGTCGTCCAAGGACACAAGAGCTTTTAGTACCGGTTTATCCTCAACGTCTAATCAAATCAAAATTTTAGAAAAAGGTTTTAAACTAGAAAATAAAAACTAAAAATGCTGAAAAATAAAAATAAAAATAAAAACAGATAGACAAGATGAATCACTTGGATCCGACTCGCCTTTAGTGTAACCTTTGATTATTTTCGCACTTTTGCACTTTTTAAGAGATTATCTTAGTTATAGTAGTAGGCCCCTCTTTTGAAGGTGACGTTACCCTCAACCCAGTAGTTTGAGTCAGCAAGGATACAATCCTAAAGGGTTGGATTATTGAAAGATAATTAATTAAGTTATTAATGCAAAATGTGGTAGGCCCCTCTTTTGAAGGTGACGTTACCCTCGGCTAAGTAGTTTGAGTCAGCAGGGATACAATCCTAAATAGCCGGGTTAAAGTTTTAATAGTAGTTTACATATGAGGGGATCAAGGAGTTTGGACCCCTGCCATCCAATACCAGTGGGTATTGAAGGAGGTCCTACTAAACTTGACACAGGTCATTGCAGGATCTATACACTGAATAAGGCAAGACTCTTACCAAACCATTCCCTTAACCCCCAACCAGGTAGCCAACATATCTCCATATAGACCGTGGAGATATGAATGGTGTAAATCTTTTATTTTATATAGACAGTAAAATAACGCCAAGACACCACGGACAAATGATAAGGAAGATTCACCTTCAACATAAGAAACTAGTTATTAAAGTCATTAATACATAACCAAATAAAAAGTGCGAAAAGATTAAAAATAAAAAGTATTACACTAAACACTTGTCTTCACCAAGTGATGTAAGAGACTTAGGCAAACATGGCCTTTGATTGTCAAGAACTCTTACGATCAATCTTGGATCCCGAGACTACTCACACACTCTATGATGAATGATGGATGATGGATGATGGTGGTGGATGTGGGTTGTGATGGTGGTGCTGGGTGGGTGAAGTGTGAGAGAGGTGGTTTGCCAAGGGATGGTTTGCAAGTGAGCCAAGCACCCCTATTTATAGCCTGCACAGAAGCCCGGACACGACCCCGTGTCCATTGGGCACGGCCCCTTGTCCACCCATCTTCTCTTTCGTCATTAATTGCAGTTTGTCTGCATTAGTTGACCACGCCCCCGTTTCCGCTGGGCACGACCCCGTGTGCAGAAGCGTATCTGTACTATCAAGATTTGCCTAGATTTTGCGAATCTTTGCGTTGACCACGGCCCCATGTCCGCTGGGCATGCCCCCGTGGTGGGCGATAGAAGCTTCTACAACTTTGTCTTTTCTGCAGACACTTGGGCACGCCCCCGTGCTCATTGAGCACGGGGCGTGTTCAGCCATCTGTTCTCTTGTTTTTGTTTGGGAAGATGATGTCGAGGGGTCGGGCATGCCACTTTTATTCCTTTTCTTGTATTATTGTTAGATTTGGCTGCATTTTTGCTTCTTTTGTTCATTTGAGCTCATTTAATCCTGAAAATACAAAAGGAAGACAAAAACACATTTTTCCCAACATTAGTACTAAAAAAGGGTTAGTTTTATGTCACATTTGATGTAATTTATATGTTGCATTTTGTACATATCAAACACTCAAATCAACTAAGTGTTATTAATGTTAAGTGTGGGTATGGTCCTGCGCGTGCAAGGGCTAGGTCGTGGCCCACGCGGCAGTTGGGACCATACCCCTTCAAGTCCCCCAGTTCAGTATTGCTCCCATGCGTGGTAGTAAGAAGGTGGAATTCTAGACCAGCTGCGAAAGCGTACACTTGTATGTGTAAGTTGGAAAGTGCACACTTGCGCGTGTGCCATGATAGACTGGACACTTACATGTGTGGCTTGAGAAAGTGCACACTTGCGCATGCGAGTAGGCATTCAAAATTTGAAAAAGATTCTCTTGGGATAAGGTTTGGTAAAAAGGTGATCTGACGCCTAACACTGTTGAGAGGCATGATGCATGTCATGTCAAGTTACTTTTCGTCTATTGCAGGCGTGTGACGGCCACGCGCGCACGTGGGTTGTCGCTCCATGTTTCCCACGTGACGTGGTGACCAAGTGAGTGGACAATCATGGCCAGTGGGCCGACACGGTTACCCATCACATTAAACGCGATGGGTATAAATAGTCGATCAAACCCTAATGTTTCCCATCGTTTCTCTTTCTTTCATTTTTTTTCCTCTCCAACTTCTTTTTGAAGATCTTCATATCTTCAAAGTGTTCTTCACCATTCTTCAACGAGTTCGAAATTCTTTTCCAGAAATTGTTCAATATTTTGGGAATATGTCTACATCCTCGTAGTTAGAAGACGTTGGGAAGCAGAAACGTAAGAAGAATCCACCTACAACCGTTGCGTAGGAGGTTATAAATTGGAGAAAATTTGATTTTGACAAGTTCTGCAGAGACATGCGCTTTCCAGACGATCGGTACGTTACATACCCGTATGAGGGGAAAACAGCTGCATATGCACCTGATGAAATGATTGCTTTATATGTGGATTTTTTCTTTGATTGGTATTTTAGGCTTCCCATCACTAATTTTGTGGCAAATCTGCTGGTGAGTTACGGGATCCACATATCCTAAGTTAGTGCACTAGGGATGTTGCACATTACTCACTTCGAGTTATGTTCTGGTGCAGATCCCAGGGCATAAATCCAGACTGTAGATATGTTTAATGTCTTCTACTTCATGGCGTGCAATGCGGGCTTCTACTCTTTCTCTGCTCGCAACAATGTTACTGCTATAGGAGCGAACCCTTCAAAGAGCTTGCATGATTGGAAACATAAGTTCTTTTATATTCGTGAGGCTGTTATTCCAATGAAGATGACGTTCAGGGATACAGAAGATTCCCAAGCGGCATGTGATGATGTGTGACCAGCATGACTGATTTAAGACGTTATGCGCGTGTCCTTTGCCATTTAGGCCGCATCCTGAGAACATCTTGGTGGCGGTTGGCATGAGCACGCACTGAAATGAGAAGAAAGGGCTTCATGTACCAGTTTACAAATCCGGGGATGAAAGTAAGTGTCTTTTCCCTTTTCTCTTTAATAGTCTAGTCTTGTTGAGGCCTACCCCTTTTTGCCTTGTAGTTTTGAGTGTTTATGATATTTTTTCTGGATGATGTGCCTGGAGACATGGGTGTGAGGCCATTGCGAAAACACGAGAAACCCTGGTTATCACAGATTCCTGACCAATTTTTGGCCCCCAAGGCTGCGATATCGGTTAATTCAGTTTTCTACACACATCTAAAATTATAGGTTGTTATAAAATCATCCAATCGGATCCGAACCGATGGTATGATCGATTCAATAACTGGTCCCATTTTTTAAATATTTATATCAAGTCTCAACTCAACCTGCCTCAACTTATATAAAAAGAATTGTGTATGTGTATCATGTTACCAAGTTAGAACTCATTTTTAAAATATTTACTTCAACCATCGTTATCATTAACCTAAATACAAATGAAGAATCATCTCATAGTCGGCCTCTATAGTATTTTTAACTCATGTGTTGGTTGATCCTTCCACCCGAGTTTCATGTTCTCAATGGTCGGCCATAAACATTAAAAAATACAAACATTTGATCCTCCTCATGATTAAAAGATTTAAGATACCCACCCTGCTGTCTCAACTATATGTTTTCAAATCAAACACCACTATGTTTTCTCCAAATTTATTCTTATTTCTGCTACCACTCATCTTCTTTACGTTGTTACCTCATGGAGTTTCATATGATCCTCAAATGCAACAATCTTCAGATACAATGTTGTTTCGTTTCCCATCTTCCGGGGTGATTAATCGGGGAATTGAACGAATTCTTCTTGAAAGCACGATCGGGGATGATAATTCGTCTCTGGTTTTGGCGGATAAGAGAACAAGAAGGAAAGATCCTAGCAATGATTTTAAATACTACACCGGTGGATGGAATATCAGTGACCATCATTACATTTTTGTAAGTCTAAACTTTATTTATGCTTCTAGCTAGGTAAACCAAAATTTTAATTTCATCAACTTGTTGCTCGTTTACTTGTTGCTCGTTTACCTACCTGCCGTAATTTTTTCTATTGTTGATGAAATAGGTATATATTTTAATAGGAATGAGAGACTTGTATGCAAAAGAATCCATAACTCACAAAATAATAATTGTAAAACATTTTCAATAATATAATTTATATTTTGTATGGTTGGTTTTTTTATATTTAATATGAATTAAGTCTACTCTCTTGGTTATCTTGAACGAAATTAATATTTCGGTTATGTTTTCTATTTCATTTAAGAGTCTAATAAAAACTTAACCGAATTTGATGAGTGAGTTATTAAACTATTTTCTATTTAACATATAAGTCTAGTAAATATTTCAGTTACATGTATTATTATTATTATTATTATTTTTTTTTTTTTTTTTTTTTTTTTTTTTGGAGCTGCGACTTTTTCTGTAATAGACTACCACACTCCTCAAATTGGAGATCCTCGTTGTCCCACTTCAGCCAGACTATGTTGTCTTAATCGGGCTCATGCTAGCTTCAGAGTTTGGCTTGGACGTTCCTCCGGGAAACCACACCGCCGACTGCCACTTGACAGTTGTTGTGTCACCTCAAGAGCAGAACTCTCTGGCGTAACACACGGTGGGGCGAAAACTTGGGTGGACTCTGGATAGAGCCTAGCACCTCTGCAAGGAGGCTATGCTCTATACATCATTTCCTAAACGTTTGCTAGGAACAACTTTTTATATCATAATAACATAAGAGTCTAGTAAATATTTCAGTTACGTGTATTTGTTAGAAAGAACCTTTTATATCATAATAAAGTTTCTCCTACGTGGGTTTTCTATAAACGTTTGGTAGAATGTAGCTAGTGTTATTTTATCGCATAGCATTTATATGATTCATCAAAATTCTATATTCTATATATTTTAATATTTCACTTATCACTTTGATAAATAATGACATCCCTCCACGTTCAAGCAACTTTCTTTATTCAAACACAATTTATACACATATTCAAGATTGTTTGACTTGATATATATATTTTTTAGTTTATTATAAACTAATAATTGCATTTAGTTTTGGTTTTTACAGTCTGTATCATTTACTGCTGCACCCTTGTTTGCTATTGCTGCAATCTGGTTCGTTGGATGTGGTGTATCCTTGCTTCTAATATGTTGCTGCTACTGCTGCTGCATGAGACACCCTTATTATTCCAAACCCGTATATGCATTTTGTCTTTGTCTTCTGTTCCTCTTCACCATTTCAGCCATGTAAGATACTCTTTGCATATTCATATTAGCTAGTTAGATCTTTAATCGGTCGTGGACAGTAGATAAGATATGTTTCGTTAATAAAAAATGTCCATCTTAAGTTAGAAAGTTCATAAACTACTGAAACTGACCGAAACCAAAGCATGTTGCCAGGTTTAGTTGGTTTGAAATGTATATAATTCGGTTCACGGTTAAGTTTTGACGATTCAAAGGTTTATGGTTTGGTTAACAGTTTGAAACTTGAAACCAGTCGTGTAAAACAAATCGGCCTTTTATATATATATTTTTTTTCGTTTTAGAAAAATATGAAGTTATGCATACAACCATACTTCTCATTTTTACAAAAACGTTATGTCCAAAACTGCTATAGGTTTGGGTTCTGATAAAAAGGATTATTATCCTAAAAAGTGTAGGAGGCCACCAGGGAGATGTCACGTGTCCAAAGAAACCAAAAATGCGGATGACACCATGTTGAAAGAAAAAGGCGGATAACACCATGTTGAAAATATAAGTGGGTAAGACCATGTTATAATTTTCCTTCCTACACTTTTTAGTATAAAAATCTATTTAGCATAACCCACCCCAACAGCTATAATATAGTTAGCGGTTCGGCCAAGAATTTTCGTCAAAGCCGGTCAAACCAGTGGCGGAGTTTGACCAAAAGTTTCGAGGGGGTGTAAAGTGATGGGACCCAAAAAATGTTTTCCTATCGTTACGTTACGTTACGTTACGTTACGTTACGTTACGTTACGTTACGTTACGTTACGTTACGTTACGTTACGTTACGTTACGTTACGTTACGTTACGTTACGTTACGTTACGTTACGTTACGTTACGTTACGTTACGTTACGTTACGTTACGTTACGTTACGTTACGTTACGTTACGTTACGTTACGTTACGTTACGTTACGTTACGTTACGTTACGTTACGTTACGTTACGTTACGTTACGTTACGTTACGTTACGTTACGTTACGTTACGTTACGTTACGTTACGTTACGTTACGTTACGTTACGTTACGTTACGTTACGTTACGTTACGTTACGTTACGTTACGTTACGTTACGTTACGTTACGTTACGTTACGGGTCGGGTCGGCTATTCGATTCAGGTCAGGTCAAATAATAATAGTTCCAAATAAAACAAAAAAAATTCATTCATTCAAAGGACCCGTTCTTGCACATAGAAAAACTAAATATTGTATAACAAACAAAAGACCTATATATATAATGATACGAGATAAATGGAACCTGGACGAAGAATTACAACTAAGCCCGGCGACCTTTAAGATTTTTGAATTCATCAATTATGTCTTCCGAATCAAACTTATCAGCAATTTCTTTTTCTATGTAAATTATCAAGCTATTTGTGAGATATTAAGTTTATTGTGTGGTGGGTAATCTAGGGTTAAACAAATAAAATAAGAGTTAAAATATATTTACCAAACTACCCATCATTTAGGAAAAATAATCGGGGAGGCGATCCTATATAATTTTAAAATTTTCGGACGAAAAATCTGACCATATACACTTCTAACCGAAACATTGGGGTGGGCGGGTGCACCCCCGGGCACCCATTATACTTCGCCCCTGGGCCAAACACATTTTGAGCACATTGGTTGTGGATTAGAGGAGAAATCGGACAATATTGGTTGTTATGAGGAGCCAGATATCTCAGTTTATGTGTGTGTTTGTGTTTTGTGCCATTTGGTCTCATTGGTGGTTTGATTTGTGTTCCAGTGTTGGATGTGTCATTTTATACACGGGCCAAGGGAAGTTCCATGAGAGCACGACGGACACATTGGACTATGTCGTGAGTCAATCCAATGATACGGTTTACAACCTCAAAAATGTATCTTCCATTCTTTCTGCAGCTAAAGACATTGAAATAGATGAAGTTTCATTACCTTCAAATGTCAAAACCGACATTGTTAGAGTTCATAACATGATCAATGATGCTGCAACAAAACTTCAATTCGAGACCAGAAAGAATGGAAAGGATATCAAACATGTTTTAAAGGATGTGTAAGTGAATATAATGTTGTTTGTCTTCACTAGATGCATCTAAAGTATAAACTGTTCATCGCTTACTAGTTATTTTCTTCTACAGAAGGCTTGCGCTTATAATCATTGCAGCGGTTATGCTTCTTGTGGCTCTTCTTGGTTTTCGTAAGCATAAAGATCCAAACCTTTTTTTTTGTCAAAGTTAAAAATTTGTTTCGAATACTCACGTTCTTGAATTCTTTGCAGTGTTCTCCATGCTCGGATTACAGTTTCTTGTTTGCATGTAAGTAATCATTGTTAGTTTATTTAATCAAGATTTTTATCTTTATGTGATTTTCTTGATCCAAATCCCCATTGTAGCTTGGTGATTCTTGGTTGGATTCTTGTCACGGCTACATTGATATTATGTGGCATATTTCTTGCACTCCACAAGTATGTGAATGTTAAGTTCTCTTATCTTTAAAGTTCTATTCTTTGGGTGTTAATTTCAATCTGTTTATTAAAGGGATATTGGGTTTAAATAACTTCAACTTTTATCAATTGGCCGATAGCACTCCCAACTTTCAATATGTACCACAACACTCCCAACTTTCAACTTATTTTCCTCTGGCACTCCCAAACTAGCTGGACCCTAACCTAGTTAGTTGATGTCAGATGCCACGTCACTAATCAAGTGCCACATCAGCGAAAGTGCCATGTCAGATGCCACGTCAGCAAAAATTGCCACGTCGGCAAAAAAACTAACTGGATTAGGGTTCAGTTAATTTGGGAAAACCGGAGGAAAATAAGTTAAAAGTTGAGAATGTTGTGATACAGATCGAAAGTTGAGAGTATTATCAACCAAATGGTGAAAGTTTGGGTTATTTAAATCCAAACGGTAAAAATTTGGAAGCTAACTACACTTATTTTCCATGATTGTAGTATTGTGGGTGACACTTGTGTTGCAATGAACGAGTGGGTTGAAAACCCAATGGCTCATACCGCTTTAGACGATATTCTTCCATGTGTCGATAATGCAACCGCTCAAGAAACCATGTCTCAAAGCAAAGAAGTGGAATTTCGATTAGTGGAAATGGTTAATTACATCATTAACAACGTCTCGAACATCAATCCACCACCATCATTTCCTAGATCACTTAATTACAATCAATCTGGTCCGTTGGTTCCCACCCTATGTAATCCGTTAACCGCTAACAAAACAGATCGAACATGTCAAGCTGGTGAACTGCAATTCAACAATGCCACCAGGGTAAAAATTAACTATCTTTATAGAGCTATACTAGAAGTAAAATATCATGCACAACTTAGAGAACTTGATTATTTATCTTTTTTTGAAAATGGACAGATTTATGACAATTTTTTAATAATAGGAATAAAGGATGCAGAATTTTAGGGAACTAGCCTTTCTTGAGACAGGACTAGACCTCCAGTAGAAACCTATTTATTGGGCCTAACATTTGGGCTATAAAGCCCGGCCCAATAAGATCTCGTTCGAACCCTATACATGTGTGCGTTGCAACTTGTTCCAAAATATGCCTACACTACTTTGGACTTTGGAGTCAAACTCAGCCCAGAGTAAAAACCAAGCAAAACAATATCTCATATTGGGCTCAATCATAGCCCATTTGAAAATAAATTCCAAACAATGCCAATCTAATATTTGAAGAACTTACATTTGATGCATTATGTGTAGGTATGGAGGAACTATGTTTGTCAAGTATCTACAAATGGTACTTGTACAACCACGGGGCGCTTGACTCCAAAGATGTATCAAGAAATGTCGGTCGCAGTCAATGTGAGCGATGGGTTAGCCCAATACACCCCGTTTTTGACAGGGTTACTAGATTGTATCTTTGTTAGAGAGACTTTGATTGAAATTCACAAGGACCATTGTCCAGACTTGAACCGGTTTAGTGAATGGGTGTATATTGGTTTAGCCATGGTGTCAGTTGCAGTCATGCTTTCATTGGTGTTGTGGGTGTTGTATGCACGTGAGAAGAAACATCGAAGATACACTAAACTTGTGATTGAATCTACACCAGGTCCGGTTACAATATATCGACAATGGAAGTAAAACGATTTGTTGAAATTTATCTACTAAACATATATTGTGAAGCATCTATTTATAGCTTATATTTGTTTTTTTTTTCTTTCCTATTCTTTTAGGCTATGAATTTTATTTTTATGACGTCGAAAAGATTTAAATAAAAGAAAACTTAATAAATTATGTTATAAGTTTAGGGTTACATAACAACAATTTTACACATGTGATTATGACTTATGACTCGATGATGTTGAGCCAAGGCTCATCTTAGATGACGATGAAGAATGCTTATCTAAGAGGATCGTGAGGTTGTTCTATGTGATTGATGGTTTGTTCGTTGAGGATGGCTTTGGATGGCTTTAAACCCTTTGAATTTTGGGTTGGGTAATGGCCTAATGGGTATGAAAGCGCTCGATGATGATGAGCAAAGCTTATCCAAGAGGTTTTTGTATTTGTTCTGTGTGCTGGATGCTTTATTCGTTGGTGATGACCATAAATCCTAGGATTTGCAGGTATTTAAGGCAGTGATGACGAGCCATGGTTCATCTGAGTTGTGATCTAACTTGGAAACTGTTATTGTGGGTGCAACGATACGCTACACATGGTCATTACTTCGTTATGCTAGCAAAGGTAACAAGTTGTGTTATGAAAGCAAGTCCAGGTTCCTCGCCATAACGCGCGCTAGGAAACACTTATTTGCCTAAACTAACAAACATAAAGAGTTTATAAGCCATGTGGAGCGAGCTCACTTGAGATACATGTCTTTTAGAGGGATGTCTCGTGTTCAAACCTAAGCAAATAAAATAGTTATAGGATAATTAATCTAAAGTATAAGGGGGAGGGGGTGGTGATCACTCATCACTCACTCATCACTCACAACATCCAATCAAATTCTGACATGTCATCAACCATTATTCCATCACTCACAACCTTGTTTAGTGGAAATGGTCATCACTCACAACACCCAACAATAAACCCTCACACCCCATCACATCCAATTATCACAGAATGGCCATCACGCGTCAAATATATCATGGAAACCATTTTATCACTCGTTAAAGTTGTAGGTGGCGGTGGTTTGTTGGATACTTCCACGCATTATAATAAACCATCACAGGCAAAAGGTATGCCACCCCGCCTCCCCTAATAGGGGTAACATCTTGCAATTAAAAAAAAGTTTATAAGTTGAAAAGAAAATTCAACTCTACTATTTTGTGTTTGATATTATGTCTATATAAAAATTCAGCTCTACAGATAACCACATTATTATACAGCTCCCAAATAGTCAATCATATCATCATCATCATACTCAGTAAATCTCATTAGTAACTAAAACACCATATATTTAAATATTAAGAGTGATAGATTTGAAAAAAATTAATGAAATCAAATAAGTCAAAACAATTTTACCGCATTTATTCTCATTTGCCCCTGCTTAATTTTTAAATTTAAATAAATATGATAAGTATCAATTACTATATATTATTACTATTACTATTACTATTACTAATATATATTACTACTATATATTACTATTACTATTACTACATATATTATTACTATTACTACATATATTAATAAACGAATTGAAATGAATAGTGATTTTAATATTATAATAATATATAGTTTTTTTAATACTTTTATTATTTTAATATTATAATAATAGTTATTTCCTTTACTTTTTAACTTTAATCCTTTTTTTTAATATCAGGGGTTGGGATAAGTGTGGTGTCAACCGGTACGGTCCTGTTCGGTATCAGAACATGAAGGTAAAAACCGGCACTAATACTATGCCGAATTGATATTGGAAATCTTTTGGTTCGGTAAATTCAGTGTTACTATCCGGTACCATTTGCTCATCCCTGGTCACGGTTACCCTACGAACAACGGTATCGTACAACTTTTTTTTGTTGATTTTCTTCAACTTTTAATTTTTTCTTTTTTTAGTTTCAGGGTAGGGATGAGTTCGGTGCCAACCGATACAGAATCGCTACTGATACCGAAAATACCGGTTACGGTACCGGTATATGAAGGTAAAAAACGGTAGTGAACCGGTACCAGGAACGCCAAAAGTCGGTACCGAATTGGTACTTAAGATCATTCGGTTCGGCAAATTTGGTACCGGTACCCAGAACAATTTGCTCATCTCTGACCACGGGTTTCATACGAACAACATCGTTACCATACAACTTTTTTGGTTGATTTTCTTTCGGTTATCTTTTAGTGTTTTTTTCTACATTTTCTTTTTATTCTTGTCAGCAGTTCCGTTCGCAACACGCTCGTAGTGATTTCAAAACACATGTAAACACCGACTAAATAACAAAAGAAATTCGCCGCAACGCGGCGAACTTATTTAATGCTAGTTTATTTAAAAGGTAATGTATTTTTTCAAATATTATATTTTAAAAGGCCGATCCCATCTTCGTTTATCAGGAAAATTAATATGAAGGTAAATACGATGAGGGGCTTTGATTTAAAAGTATGTTCCCATTTCACATCTTCGTTTATCACAAAATTATTTTTCAAAATTAATATGAAGGTAGCATATTAATTAACGGATAAAACAAATGTATTTTTTTTCAAATATTAATATGGGGATAATTTTTTTTTTTTTTTAAAGCATCTTCCGTTTATCTTTTTATCCAATCTTTATATATTATATTACTTAAAAGTTAATTTAATCCATCTTCGGTTTTTCAAACAACATTCCAACCGAATAACTTCGTATTTGAAACTATGTATAAGTTGTTTGTATGTTATTAGTAATTAAAAAGAACTAGTATTAACACCCCCACCCCACCCACCGTGCACGCGCGTTGTGGTGGAGTCGTAAAGCCATTACAAATAGCACCAATACCACACCACCGTCAGTGACCATCAACACTGAAGTTACGGCGTGTTAATGCAGAGAAATGAGACCAAGACGTAAAACATGGAAAATAATAACTAAGTCGATTAAAGACCCGCGCGTTGCGACGGGCCTGTCAAATGAGAAAAAATAGATGACATAAAAATGTTGAACCACACACGCATGTTGCACCATGTTATTGCAAAATATAGAATGAAGCGTAAAACAAAACGTAAAAAACATTGAACCACACACGAATGTTGCGTCATGTTAACTCGCAAAATTTAGAACAAAAGGTAAAACGAAAATTTTGTGAAATATGAAAAGTTAGGGGACCAAAGTTGAAAGTTAAAGAAAATTATAAGATTAAATTGGAAAACATGAAAACTTTTGGACTAAAAGTAAAATATCAATTAACTTTAGGACTAAAAGTATAACATTATATATATTTTTTTTGAAAACCACCCTATACATAAAGTAAAACACCTCTATGCATTGAAATGTTACTTATTTGTAGTAGATAAATAAATTGTTGTTTTTAACTTGTGCTATTAATAGATAATATTCATGTTAATTATTTATTAAACAAATAAAGTATTAATAAAATATCATAAAGTTATTTGTTTAATGAAATTAATAAATAGGAAGAGTTACAGGATTGTTTTTTTATTTGGTATCAATCAATCTTCATCATAAAAACAATTAGCGACGTTCTATATCATTATAAATAATCAAACATAAAACTTTAGAGTATGTATGTAACTAAATAACATTTCAATATGTCTTAATCCTATCACGTTTTAATTAAGATGGTATTATTAATCGTGTGATTAAAATAGGATTCCAAGACGTCTTAATCCTCTCGTATTTTAATAAATAAAATGTATATCAAAGTTTATTTTTTTAAAACATATCTTAACGACTGTATATGTAATGCACGGATTTAATCAACCTATGCAATGTAATACACGGGGTTTTTTTAAGATATATTTTTTTATTATTTAATATATAAAACAAATATTCATTCAACCCGTATAATACACGGGGTTCTAACCTAGTATAAATATAAAATAAAATAAAACAAACAATTGTATTTAGTAAAATCTTATTTATAAGGTAAATTTTAAACAAAATATAATGAAGACAAGTCTTACCTCTATAAATTACTTTTAATGAAAAGGTGTAGGTATACATTATTTATTATTTATACTAGTTTCAAGTATTTTTGTTAAATTCTATATATGATTAATTATTGATCGTGTTGGGAATAATATAGTAAGTGCGAGATGTAGCTCAAGATAAGATGCATTTGTGTATGCATTATTTATCATGTATAAATAGAAAAAAAAAAAAAAAAGTCGTTGCAATTTTACATGCTTGTTTACTTCTTCTATCTTGATGAAATAAGACAGACAGGTAAATATAATATAATATAAAATATATATATGTTTTCCTTTTTCATATGCATCACAAAACATGGTAGATAAGAGAAAATGCACCAGACGTATTCCAATATTTTGTGTCGCTTTCATTGGTTATTCTTTGAATTATTCTACCAAAAACGTCATTGACAAGGACTAACATTACTAATTTTTAATTGTTATGTTGTCTCCAACGACAAGGACTAACATTACTAATTATTAATTGTTATGTTGTCTCCAACAATTCGTATGCATAATGGACACCAAATATAACTAAAATTACTAAGAAGTTTATCACATATAAATTATAATAATAAACTAGTTTTTTTGGGTCGCGCGTTGTGGCGACACCGAGTAAATGATAATGTAAAAGAGACGTGATTTGAAAATAAAGCATTTGTTTAGAAAGTCAAACCATTAGAACGATTTATTTTATTATCGTATCGTTTTATGATACCAAATAAATATTGTATTTAGAGTACAACTTCGTTTTTAGCAAAACTTAAATTATTAAAGAAGTGTCAAATTTATCGATAAATTAAGCACAACTACGTAATTAAGTTTTTAGAAAAAAGTTATAAACGTAAATTATTAAAGAAGTATTATATTTATCGATAAATTCATATATGTTCTACAAAACGAAAAAAAAATATTAAAAAAATGGTATAGGAAATATATGGTTTAAAAAAGGGAAAAATTAAAAATATGTTATTAAAGTAAATATAATAATAAACTATTATAATGTATTGAGAAAGTGTAAAATACATTACGGCTTAACGTACATCCCGTACGCGACCAAATTACGCAAGTTATGTTGAAAATCACGCACGTTATAAACTCAACAAAACCTAATCACACATGTTGGAACAAATAATCACGCACGTTATCACGCATGCCCTACCTCCTAGTTCAAAAATCGCATCCCCTGTTCCACGATCTGAAACCACTGTTACTGCCATCTGACTCTAATCGAATCAAAGCTTGGTCATGTTCATGCATCCTCTGTTCTACGGTCTGAATCAAAGCTTGGTCATGTTTCTTCATCCTCTGTTCTAAGGTCTGAATCAAAGATTGGTCATGTTTTGTTCATCCTCTGTTCTACGGTTTGATTTCGAGGGTCGATATTTTGATGAAACTTTTCAAAATCAATGATGAATTTGAACCCAATTTGATGAAATTGACCGAACAATAGCAAATTTAAAGTGAAACGAAAAGAAATTTGAACCCAATTCGATGAAATTGATCAAACCCAGGCTAAATGAATTTTTGATATAATCATGCATGTTATATGAAATAATCACGCATGTTGGTTTTTTGAGTTTATAACGTGCGTGATTCTCAAATGAACGTGCGTAATTTGGTGGCATACGTGATGTACGTTAAGCCGTAATGTACGTTAACCTTCCTCGTAATATATTAAATAAAAGAAAAACAAAAAACTATATATTGTTATAAAAATAAAGTTACTATTCATCGTCATTCGTCAATAGATACCAAATACATACTTTATTTAGAGTACACCTTCGTTTTTAACAAAACTTATAACAGAATCTCGGGGAAGAATCAAGCACAACTACGTACTTAAGTTTTTAGAAAAAAAGTTATAAACGTAAATTATTAAAGAAGTATCGAATTAATCGGCAAATTAATATATATTCTAAAAAAGGAAAAAAAGAATTATCAAAAATGGTATACGAAATATATGGTTTTAAAAAGGGGGAAAAATTAAAAATATGTTATTAAAAGTAAATATTATAATAAACTATTATAATATATTAAATAAAAGAAAAACAAAAAACTATATATTATTATAGAAATAAAGTTACTATTCATCGTAATTTGTCAGCAATATTTATATAATTTGTTTTAGTTAATGGGTGGGGAATGCCCATTATCCATTTTTAGAAGAAGAAGAGAAAACTATTGTAAGGGCATTAACTAGTGTAGGTTTGCGTCTGTCTTGGGTTATTATGTTTGATTTAAGTTTGAAATGTATAGTGGGCTCGTTTGGTTGTTTTGATGTCTATGGGGTATGGGCTTAGCCCAATGTAAAATGATCTCCTATGCAATTATAAATAGGGGAGTCCTTAGTCTTATTAGGTTGTTGATTCTTTTGCAAACTTGTGTTTTGTGCGACCCAGAGTACCAGACGATTCCTTGAAATCGTGTGCTCTTGTGCTTTGAATCAATATACTTTGCTTTCAATCTTTCACATCTCACTTGTAATTCCGCTTCTTGTTTGGTGTTTGATATCCGATTGTAGTGATTTTGGACTTACAATTGGTATCAGAGCCTAAGTAGTCTCACGAAGGCTCGGTTGGATCGGATATCTTGAAGATTGAAGGTTGCTTTTGCTGCTGATTGTGTTCGAAGTTCGACAATAAAGGTCTGATTTCTGTTTTATTTCAGTCTATTTTATAGTATTTTCTTCTGTCGAATATTTCTTGGGTCATAGTGGATTTGAGTTGTTCATCTTTTGGTTTGAAAGACTGTTTATTTGCATCTGAATATCAACCCAAGTTGTGGCACGAAAACTGATTTTAACGTGGTTTTTCAGTTTTGTTCAACATAAAAGTTAAACTTCTGTGAAACAAAAGGTTTTTGTTAATCTGAAAATTGGTCTGTTTTGGTTAAAATTTTCGTGAAAACCAATTGTTTTGGATATCAAAAATTTGAAACTCAATTATTGATTTTTGAGATTAAAGTTCTGATTGTTAAAATTGAAAGGATTTTGGGTATACATATAAATTTTTGACTGAAATTTATTTGAAAGACTTTAAAATTTATGGGTTCTTGTGCTTCGATTTCATCAATTATTCATTAGAATTTTTGAAAATTTGTGGGTTTGATCTGTTTGTGTGCAAGTTGACCGTGTTTGCAGAGATTTTGGAAAGTTGTTGCAGGAAAAATCAAACAGATTCGGAAATTAAATTTACCAAATTCTTCGGGATTGTGGTTGAAAGTTGGCAAGATTATATTTCCAAAATTTGGCTTGTGCGACTGAAAAACTTATGCGATTGGTGTGTATTGGGCTCTTAAAGGACTGAGGCCCAATATTATATCTTGTGCGATTCAAGTTGGGTTGTGTGATCACACATAACTGGGCTGCTAAGAACTCAGGCCCAAGTTTTACAACTTGTGCGATTGAAGACCTCTTGTGCGACTGGGAAGACCTTGTGCGAGCCACTGTTCCTTTGAACTGCTGTCAGTGGTGTTGTGCGATTGGACTCTTGTGCGACTCAAGGGTTTATTTGAAAGGGGTCATATCATCTTGTGCGTTTGGCCAAGGGTTCAACTGAAGACGTCTTGTGCGACTCACCTTGTGCGATCTGTCTTGTGCGATCAAAGGGGTCATACTGACTTGTGCGATTGACAAAAGGTTCAGCTGAAAGGTGTCTTGTGCGATTCATCTTGTGCGACTGTGATCGGACTTATTCACGTGGACTGGACCAATTAGGCTTGTGGACTGTTTTACAGAACTGTTTTGTTTTGGATCGTTTAATTGGTTATTGAACCATCTGAATTGTTATTTTGATTTATTTTGTAATCATTAGTGATATTCATCTGGTTTTCATAGTTAATATTACCTGTTACTCATAAGTTCAATTGTCTTTTCAGAAATGGCTCAAATTAATCAATTGGGATTGACTGAAACAGCTGCTATTAAGCAGGATCTAGATAACATAATTGGAACTAACAACAGGATTCCCAGGCTCATTTCTGGGGGATCCTTTTCAGAATGGAAGTTCAGGTTCATCCAATACATGAGAATCAAGGATCCAAAGGCATGGAGGTCCATCATCAACGGACCGACAGTGATCACCTACATCGTGAATGATGCTGAGGGAACAACTGCTCCTAAGCCCGAGTCTCAATTTACTGAAGATGATCGTGAAAAGCTTGACATTGATGTCAAGGCTCTTGCTATGCTGCACTCTGCTCTTGCACCAGAAATCGACATTGGAGTTCGTGATTGCAAGACTGCTAAGGAAATGTGGGAAGCTCTTCTGGCTATATATGAAGGAAACGAAGAAATGAAGGAAAGCAGAAGGGAAATGCTCACTCAGAAGTTCAACCTGTTCAATCACTTCCCAGGGGAAACTTTGGAAAATCAAATCCAAAGATTTGTTGCCTTGGTGAGTGATATGAAAACTCATGATATCAACTTGGAAAAATCCATTACCAACAAGAAACTTCTCAATGCTCTTCCAAGAAACTGGGATACAAATGTAACACTCATCAAAAGAACCAGGGACTTAGCTAGAATGACTCTTTCTGAGCTTATTTCATTGCTAAAGTCTTATGAAATGGACGACAAACAAAGGCTTTTCAACCACACTACAAGCTACAACAATGCAGGTGTGTTGACCAACAGTGCTTTAATGTCTCAGCAAGGAATGAGCTCGCTTCAAGCACCCTCTACTGTGCATTTCCCTGCTAATCTTGGAACTTTTGTTAACCAATCTGGGTACTTTCCTGCTGCTACTCAACAAGTGACCCAAACTCCATCCGCTCCATAGCCTACTAATCAATCTGCTCCTACACCCACACAACTTCTTTCGAACATCACTACTGCTTTTGTTGCAACAAACACTTCAGTGGCCACTTCAAGGGAATTTGAGCAAGCTATGGCCTTCATGACAGGGGTCATGAATTGTTATCATGCGTTCATTGCTGGAAGGGTAACAAACAACATTGACTCTGATGAACTGCTGGAAGTCCATCCTGATGATGTTGAAGAAATGGATATCACTTGGCAAATGGCCATGGCAGTGTTTCGTGCCAAGAACTTTGTGAAAAAAACTGGTAGAAACAAATGGGAAACGATTGATGGTGAGATTGGTTGGAACAAGGCTAAGCTCAGGTGTTACAATTTCCATGAGCCTGGGCACTATGCTAGAGAGTGCAAACAGCCAAGAAGGGATAGAGTCGATCTAAATGTTACTGTCACTGTTAGTTCAGCAGCTCGACCAGCTCCAAATGTGGTTTCAACCTCGAACATCACTGTCTCTCGTCCCACTCAAGGTTCACCCTCAAACACTACTGTCAGAACTTAAGCTGCTGAATCAGTTGCAAATCCTGGAAATGCATTGGTGGCTCAGGAAGGAGGGGGATTTGACTGGACCCAACAGATGAACGATCTGCAGATCACTACAGACACTTTATACCAGTCAAATCAAGCTCTCATGTCAGAAGTGAAAGAAGATGCTGACTCGGCTGCTGAAGACGTTGAGGGAACGATCTACCATGCCCTCATGGCTCAAATGAATGACTACACTCCTTCTGAGGTTGAGGTATGTGTAGATGATGTTTGTTGTACTTTAAAATGTAAAGAGAAGGTAAAAGGGTTTAAGGAACAGGCCGAATCGCTTACTAATCAACTTCAATATACCAGATCCAGTAGTTATGAAATTAAAAAGAAACTGGATGGGTATAAGGATATGGTGGAGGCACAAAAACGCGATATTCGAAAGTTGCATAGTGATCTAAGCGAAGCGAACTGTCGATATCTCCACTTCAAGGAGCTATCTGAAAAATTAACTGTTGAATTAAACGACTTAAAATCAACTTTCGAAAATATTGAATTCAATTTTAAAAAATTTGATATTTTAAGAGAAAAAGTCGAGAAAATGATAAATCAACAGTTAAAGTATAGCAAAAAGGAAATGAGGAATAAAGGGTTGGGTTTTGTATGCATACCTCCACCATACAACCACAACTATTTCTCAATTCCAATGACTGAAGAGGAGATAGACAATTTACCCAAGATGGAATATGGAAAACCAGAGGATAGGAAGCCTGAGCCTGTCAAGCCTCGAGAGAAAAAAAATCACTAGGCCTGATAATACTGAAGTCATCTTAGAAAAGCAGGCTTATAAGCAAACGTTTGTTAAATCAGAAAATGTTTTAAATCACACTAAAACCCTAAACTTTGAGAAAAATGTAAGTGTTGAAAAACATTTTCAAGTATTGGAAAAGGAAGAGTCGTGTGAGTCACAACAATTTTTTGAAAATAAATCAGCAACACGAGAGCCTGAGGTAAGAGCGCCTAGAGTTAATGTAGACAACATTGAATTTGCCATGTTAAAAGGTTTGACTGAGTTTATGAAAGAATTTAAAAATGGCAAACAAGGTGAATCTGCTTCTCCATGTGATACATTGTGTGATAATTCTGAGTCGGCCACTTCTGAGAAATCAGAAATGGATGAGTCATCTATTGTCAACAACGCATCACCTGAGGAAGCAGAGGCATCTCAGACTGAATCATCAGCTTCATCTGATTTAACCTGTGACTCCTATGAAAAGACAGACCGTGATAATTCAGAGTCAGTTGCTTCAGTGGAATCAACAAATGAATCATCTGAAACAGTTGATTCAAATTCGATCAAAGAAGAATTAGAAACAACATCAGGAGCCTCTGTTGAGTTAGATGGTAATGAAACCACAGGAGCCCCTGCTGACTGTTCAAAGAAAAATAATTTTGATCCTTCTAAACCAACTGTGTCACAAGAGGCTGAGAGCAATTCTGCAGCATCAAATGACACTGTTTGTGAGAAAAATAATGATACTAACCCTGTTGCTTCAAATGCAGACCAAGTAATTATTGAAGATTGGGTAGATGGAGATGATGAGGACGAAGTTGCTTTTAAAGTTTTGAAAAATAAAATTCAGAAAAACAATTCTTTAATTTCTGAAAAGTCAAACAATATTTCAATTTCTTCTGATGCTTTGGATTGTGTGGGCTCTGTTTTAAAGAGCGATGAATGTTCTGACATTTATTTTGGTTCTATTTGTGTGGATTTGAATTCAGTTGTTTTGCCTAATAAAGTTGACAAGTCTAAAAATCTATTGGTAAAACAAACTAAAAGAGGAAATGAAGCTAAATATGTTCTTCCAAAATCAAGATCAAACAAGCAAATTAAACGTCATTCTATTTCTAAAGCTACGACTAAACAAGTCTCGTTTGCATCTCAGGAACCACACAACGCTCAGGTTCTGCAAAGACTGATGGATGTCAAGCAAAACCACATGTGAAACGACAAATATGTTACACGTATGGAATTGCTGGACACATTGCAAGAAATTGTCAGCATCGTCCTAATAAACTAAATAGAGGAGAGCATCAGAAGGCTCCAAAAGGGAATCTCAAGCTTTCAAAACAGGAGAAGACTTCAAACTCTAAACCTGTTAGGAAGCTGAATTCCAAAGTGAAGCCTTCTGATGGAGATTGGAACAAAGCGAAACAAATGAAAATGAAAACAAACAATTACATTCCAAACACTTCTTCTAATTCGCCCAAGGCATCCAAGATATTGGAAAGTCCTAGGCAAGTTTGGAAACCTAAGAAATATGTTCCAAACAACTCTCCTAAATCATCGCGCATCAATAATAAACCTATCTACTCTAAAGAAAAGTTGATTTGGATGCAAGTCACATATTTTAATGAATAGGGTGTACCCACTACAACTATGGCTTGGGTACCAAAATCTAACTAATTCCGTGTAATGTGCAGGAACGGCTATAGAGGGTTGTCATTCGACTTTGGGTCATTGACAGTGGCTGTTCCAGGCATATGACTGGCGATCTATCCCAACTTTCTGATCATGAAGAATTTAATGGAGGATATGTTGCCTTTGCGGGTGGCGAGAAAGGAAAGATCACACAACGAAGCACAGTCAAGAATGGTGATCTCTGTTTCAAAGACGTCAACTACATTCCTGAGTTGAAGCACAGTCTGCTAAGTGTCGCTCAAATCTGCGACAACGGTTACTCCACTCACTTCACTGATAAACACTGTCTCATTCTGAAACCAGGAATGGTCATTCCTGATGAATGGATTTTGTTAAAATCTGAACGAAAAGGTAACGCTTATGTCATTGACATGAATAAACCTCCCACTGAAGGGGTTGCCTGTTTGTTTACCAAAATCTCTGAGCACAATGCTATGCTGTGGCATCGTCGTTTAGGACATTCTAATGTAAAAAATCTAAACCGTCTTGCAAAAATGGGGTTGGTAAGGGGTCTACCTGTAAAAGACTTCATAACTTTTGAAAAATGTGTTTCTTGTGCAAAGGGTAAACAACATCGAAAACCTCATTTTCCCAAAACTGTTAACACCATTAACAGTGTGATGCAGCTTCTTCACATGGATCATTTTGGTCCAGTGAATGTGCTTAGTCTGTCTGGAAAGTCTTACTGTCTTGTAATTACTGATGACTACTCACATTTTACCTGGGTTTTCTTCTTAGTTAACAAAAGTGAGACTGCAGAATTAATCAAGAGATTCATAATCTTTATGGAGAATCAGACTGGCAAGAAAGTGAAAGGAATTCGAAGCGACAATGGAACCGAATTCAAGAATGTTGAATTGAATTTCTTTTGTGCCGAGAGGGGAATCGCTCGACAATACAGTGCTGCTAGAACTACTCAGCAAAATGGAGTTGCTGAAAGAAGGAATAGAACCCTGATTGAAGCAGCTTGATGTGTGCAAAATGCAACATATAAATTACATCAATTGTGGCATAAAACTAACCCTTTTTTAGTACTAATGTTGGAAAAAAGTGTGTTTTTGTCTTCCTTTTGTATTTTCAGGATTAAATGAGCTCAAATTAACAAAAGAAGCAAAAAGGTAGCTAAATCTAACATAAATACAAGAAAAGGAATAAACGTGGCATGCCCGACCTCCCCGAAAGCATCTTCCCAAGCAAAACAAGAAAACAGGAGGTTGAACACGCCCCGTGCTCAGTGAGCACGGGGGCGTGCCCAAGTGTCAGCATAAAAGACAAGGTTGTAGAAGCTTCCCTCGCCCACCACGGGGCCGTGCTCAGGGGACACGGGGTCGTGGTCAACTATAAGATTCGCAGAATCCAGGCAAATCTTGATAGTACAGATATGCTTCTGCACACGGGGTCGTGCCCAGCGGACACGGGGCCGTGGTCAACTAATAAAGACAAGAGCAATTAATGAAGAAAGAGAAGGATGTGGACACGGGGTCGTGCCCACTGGACACGGGGCCGTGCCCGAGCTTCTGTTCAGCCTATAAATAGGAGTGCTTGGCTCAAGCTCAAACCATCCCTTGGCACACCACCTCTCTCACACTTCACCCACCACCACCATAACACCATCATCCACCACCATCATCCATTGTCCATCATAGAGTGTGTGAGTCGTCTCGGGATCCAAGATTGATCGTAAGAGTTCTTGACAATCAAGGCCATGTTTGCCTAAGTCTCTTACATCACTTGGTGAAGACAAAGTGTCTAGTGTAATACTTTTTATTTTTAATCTTTTCGCACTTTTTAATTGGTTATGTATTAATGACTTTAATAACTAGTTTCTTATGTTGAAGGTGATTCTTCCTTATCGTTTTTCCGTGGTGTCTTGGCATTATTTTACTGTCTATATAAAATAAAAGATTTTCACCATTCATATCTCCACGGTCTATATGGAGGTATGTTGGCTACCTGGTCGGGGGTTAAGGGAACGGTTTGGTAAGAGTCTTGCCATTGTTCAGTGTATAGATCCTGCAAAGGACCTGGGTCAAATTTAGTAGGACCTCCTTCAATACTTAACGGTATTGGATGGCGGGGGTCCAAACTCTTTGATCCCCTCATAAGTTAAACTACTATTAATACTTTAACCCAGCTACTTAGGACTGTATCTCCTGCTGACTCAGACTACTTAGCCGAGGGTAACGTCACCTTCAAAAGAGGGGCCTACCACATTATGCATTAATAACTTAATTAATTATCTTTCAATAATCCGACCCTTTAGGATTGTATCCTTGCTGACTCAAACTACTGGGTTGAGGGTAACGTCACCTCCAAAAGAGGGGCCTACTACAATAACTAAGATAATCTCTTAAATAGTGCAAAAGTGCGGAAATAATCAAAGGTTACACTAAACACGAGTCGGAGCCAAGTGATTCATCTTGTCTATCTGTTTTTCTTTTATTTTTATTTTTCAGCATTTTAGTTAGTTTTTATTTTCTTAGTTTAAAACATTTTTCTAAACTTTTGATTTGATTAGACGTTGAGGATAAACCGGTACTAAAAGCTCTTGTGTCCTTGGACGACCTCGGTATCTTACCAACACTATACTACGCTCACGATGGGTGCACTTGCCCATATGTGTGTTTAGTGTTAGTAAATATCGTGTTTTATAAATTTAAAACTTGGCTAAAGAAAGTGTAAAAGGGCTTAAAATAAACATTAAAACCATAACACACTTCACGCACATCAAGTTTTTGGCGCCGCTGCCGGGGACACAAGGATTTTAAGAAAGCTTAAAATCGACGGCCTAATCAGTTTTTCAAAACCTTTTTAAAACGCGCTCATATTTTTCTGCATTTTAGTTTAGTTTTGCATTTACAGTAACCTGAACACGGGCCGTGCTCACTGAACACGGGGCCGTGCTGCACATTTTCATAAAACACCCAGTAACAGTAGCTTGAACACGGGTCGTGCTCACTGAACACGCCTCGTGCTCAACGAAATCAGTAAATTTAATTAAAACGCCCAGATACAGATTCTGTACACGGGGCCGTGTCCACTGAACACGGGGCCGTGTCCAGCCTCTGTTTCCGTTTTTATTTTTGTTTTCTGATCTCGAGACTTGGTTGCGGTCTGCTGAGTGATTCTTATGGATCAATACTCAGGAGGTTACAACTACACCTATGAGGAGGATGATTATAGGAGTAACTATTGCACTAATTGTAGTAATCCGCACTCGGTTCAATATAGTCACTCATATCAACCATGAACCTCCTCCCTCATACTCATATTTTGATGAACCAAGGTATGAGCCTTCTTACTCATACTTTGAGGAACCAAGATATGAGCCACCACCTTCGTATGCTTATTATGAGGAACCATGGCGTGAACAACCCACCTCATATGAGTATTATGAAGAACAAATTTACGACCCTTATCCATCATATACTTACAATGAAGAACAATGGTGTGAACCATCTACTTCATATGGGTATTATGAGGAACAAAGGATCAAACAACCGGATTCAAGCTTTGAAAATCCCGATCCTTTTTCTATAACCGAAGTGACCGATAGGATATTAGAACACCTTAGAGTTATCGATCGCTATATAAAAGAATCTCGCGCAAGGGAAGAGGAGTCCCGCGCAAGAGAAGAATTAATTAAAGAAGAAATAACTGAAGATGTAAAAATGGAAGAACAAATAAGTGAAAAACCGACACATGAGTTAAACGACGAAAAAGGTGAGTCCGTTAACGATAAAATTCAAGAAGAATCTAATTTTGAAGAAATTAATCTCTTGTCACCTTCTTTTGAAAATCATTGTTTAGTTCCCACTCATGCTAAGTTTTTAAAAGAGTTAAACACTAACACTAAAATTGACGAAACGGTAAGTGTTAAGTTAACTACTGATCAAACCTCACTAATAAAAGAAGACCCATTTGAAATTAACATTACACCGGTTCCATATTTCTTTCAAAATTCATTTATTAGTAATGTCACAATCGATAAAGATCTTTGTGTTAACATAATGCCTAACTACATTTTCAAAAAATTAAGTATTAGTGATTTTTCTCTACTTCAAATACCCATTTTTCTATCCAATCGAAAGGTAATAAAATCAATCGGTGTAGTTGAGGATGTCTTGGTTCAAACAAATCAAATGGTAATCCCAACCGACTTTGTCATCCTCGATGACGCTCCTCTAGTGTTGGGACGACCCTTTGTAAAAACTCACGAAGCTTTGAAAAACCGGAAGTTCAACAATCTACCTCTTCAATTAGGGGCATTTAAAAAGAGTGTCGATCTTGAGCGATCAATGAAATATCCATTCGGCAACAATGACCCCCTAATTGAAGATGAACCACCCGATACAAGTGAAAAGTTTGACCACTTTGTTGAAGAAGAGGTCGCCATAGAATAAACTTTTAAGGTTCTTGATCAAAATGAGCAACCAAAAAAGGAGTCTCCTAAAGACCCACCTCTTGAGCTCAAAGAACTTCCAAAAGGTTTGGAATATGCTTTTCTAGACAAAGATGGTAAATTACCTGTAATTATTTCATCTAAATTAGAAAGTTTAGAAAAAGAAAAATTAATTAGTCTTTTGAAAAAACACAAAAATGCGATCGCTTGGAAGCTGGTAGATATTAAAGGAATAAGTCCTTCCATGTGTACGCACAAAATTTTAATGAATGATGACTACAAATCGGTAATACAACCACAACGTCGAGTAAATCCAAATGTTCAAGAAGTGGTTAAAAACTAAGTCATCAAATTACTTGACGCCGGACTTATTTATCCTATCTCCGATAGTCCTTGGGTAAGTCCCGTCCAAGTAGTTCCAAAGAAAGGAGGTATGACGGTAATAACTAATGAAAAGAATGAACTAATACCAACGAGAACCGTCACAGGATGGAGAGTATGTATAGATTATAGACGATTAAATGAGGCGACAAGAAAATATCACTTTCCTTTACCCTTCATTGATCAAATGTTAGAAAGATTATCCGATCATAAATTTTATTGTTTCTTGGATGGTTTTTCAGGTTACTTTCAAATCCCGATAGCACCTGAAGACCAAGAAAAGACAACCTTCACATGTCCCTATGGAACTTTTGCTTATCGACGCATCCCGTTTGGTCTATGTAATGCCCCCGCAACATTCCAACGTTGCATGGTAGCCATCTTCCACGACATGATAGAAAAAACAAAGGAAGTCTTCATGGACGACTTTTCTATCTTTGGGGATTCATACGACCAATGCCTCGATAACCTTGAACGAATGCTATCCCGATGTGAGGAAACTAACCTCGCCCTTAACTGGGAAAAATGCCATTTCATGGTAACGGAGGGAATAGTACTCGGTCACAAAATCTCAAGCGAAGGAATGGAGGTGGATCGAGCCAAAATAGATACCATTTCTCGACTACCACCCCCATCCTCCGTTACAACTATCAGAAGTTTCCTAGGGCATGCCGGATTTTATAGGCGGTTTATCAAAGACTTTTCTAAAATCTCAAGGCCTCTAACAAAATTACTTGAAAAAGATGCTCCTTTCATCTTTGACGAGGATTGCAATCAAGCATTTCTAACCTTAAAGGAAATGATAGTCAATGCACCTATCATGATAGCGCCTGATTGGAAATTTCCTTTCGAAATCATGTGTGATGCTAGTGACTTTGCAGTTGGAGTTGTCTTGGGACAAAGAAAAGAAAAGCATTTTCACCCAATTTATTATGCTAGTAAAACACTTAACGATTCACAAGAAAATTACACAACAACTGAAAAAGAATTACTAGCTGTGGTATTTGCTTTTGATAAATTTCGTTCTTATCTTGTTCTTTCTAAAACTATAGTCTACACAGATCATGCAGCTATTCGATATCTCTTCAAAAAGCAGGACGCAAAACCACGTTTGATTCGGTGGATTCTACTCCTCCAAGAATTTGATATTGAAATCAAAGACAAAAGAGGAGCAGAAAACAGCGCAGCAGATCATCTTTCACGCTTAGAAGACCTAGCTTTGGAGGCAACCAGATACGAACAAATCAACGAAAAATTTCCAACAGAGTCCCTAGAAATGGTGGAATACAAAGAAGAACCATGGTACGCCGACTATGCTAACTACCTAGCTAGCGGTATAGTCGCTAAAGGTTGGCCACATCATCAAAGAAAAAAATTCTTTGCCAATGTGAAACACTATTTTTGGGAAGATCCATATCTTTTCAAAATGTGTGCCGACCAACTCATCCGACGATGCGTACATGGTAGTGAAGCACGAAGAATTCTCCGCCATTGTCATGAAGGTCCATACGGAGGACATCATGGTGCCGCGAGTACTGCACGAAAGGTATTTGATTCAGGATTTTATTGTCCAACCATTTACAAAGACGCCCAAAGTCTTGTCAAGACTTGTGATGCTTGCCAAAGAACAGGTAATATTTCTTCCAAAAATGAAATGCCACAAAATGGCATTCTTGTTTGTGAGATTTTTGATGTGTGGGGACTCGACTTTATGGGACATTTCCCACCGTCAAAAGGAAACAAATATATACTTGTGGCAGTAGACTACTTGTCTAAATGGGCCGAGGCCGAGGCACTTCCAACAAATGATGGAAGAGTCGTGGTAAGATTTCTGAAGAAATTATTCTCTCGTTTTGGCACACCTAAAGCATTAATAAGTGATAGAGGTACCCATTTTTGCAACCATCAACTTGAAAAAATTTTAACAAGATATGGGGTCTATCACCGGGTCTCAACAGCATATCACCCTCAAACAAACGGACAAGCCGAAGTGACTAATAGAGGTTTAAAACGAATACTCGAAAAAACCGTAGGGTTAAATAAAAAGGAATGGGCAGATAAATTAGATGATGCTTTATGGGCTTTTCGAACTGCTTATAAAACAACAATAGGTACAACCCCATATAAGCTTGTCTATGGAAAAAGTTGTCACTTACCATTAGAAACTGCACACAAAGCCTACTGAGCAATTAAAAATGTAAACTTAGATTTAGAATTTGCTGGTAAAAATCTATTTTGTCAATTAAATGAATTAGACGAGCTTAGGAATTATGCTTACTCAAACTCAGAAATTTACAAGGAAAGAATGAAAAACTTACATGATAAACATATTAAACCTAATGAATTTCGAGTGGGAGATCTAGTTCTTTTGTTTAATTCACGACTTCGATTGTTTCCTGGTAAATTAAAGTCTAGGTGGTCAGGACCTTTTTCCATCACCCATATTTTCCCACACAGTGCAGTAGAAATTAAATCTCGGAATGGACCCCCATTCAAAGTCAATAGCCAACGGCTGAAACTCTACCAATGATTCATTGAGGATGAAGAGGAGGAGATCTCGCTTCAAACGGTTGAAGAATGAAAGCATCAACAACATACCTGGTAAGTTACGAACGATTGGGACGACATCTAATCGGTAAGTTTTCTAACCAAATGTTCTTGGGAAACAAAGGGTACTCACACGAGCACTAAAAAAAATTCAAAAACTTTGCTCAGCACGAGGCCGTGTCCGCGCTACTGTCGGGATATATTCCCCTTTTCATAACAGTTACTTCATTCCACACGCCCCGTTTCCCCGAAAACGCTTTGGTTCCAGGCGATTTTACACAGATTTTCGACGTCTCCTATCATTCTAACAACATCAAGTTATGATTCTATCACTATCATTAGTTAGATTTAGCATTTGCATGTAGTTAAAACTTCAAAAATTTGGGGAAAATCTAGGGTTCTTGAACTACACCCGGATCGAACCTCAAATTTTTGCTTTAATCTGTTAGCATTTAGTTAGATTAGTGTTAAAGGAAGTAAATCCACTTGTATTGTTCATAGATTCGCCCGATTTCTCATAAAAACCCCAAACCCTTGTTTTTGAACCGAAAAAGATAAAATTAAATGGGTAAAAGGGTTCTTTTGGGAAAAACGGCACTTGGGGTTTCATTTTCGGGAGAAACCGCACCTATTGGACCAAAAATTTTCAAGTTTTCGAAACCGGGTCAAAAAATGATGTTTTTGAGTAATAGACGCCTGGACACGGGGCCGTGTCCGCTGAACACGGGGTCGTGTCCAGCACACTGTTTGCAGTTTTGTCCGAAAATTCTAATGTTTCGTGCTAATTTTTGGTGTATTCTTTCAGATGGCAAGGAAGTTCACAAGGTTTAACGCAAATGAGCTCGATGCTAGGGCTAGATACGAAGTACTTCAAACAAGGCCGGAGGAATACCCAAGGCAAGCATGCACGGATTTGTTAGCATTGGTGAACCAACTCGACCGCTTCAACAACCTTGTCACAGGACCACTAAGAGTCGCTTTAACAACTCGACTCCATTCCGTCCACGAATGCACTTTGGAATTCTATAGCATCTTCACGTTTAACTCAAGGTGCGACCCATTCGACAATGATGGGGTAGCATTCCGATGTGGTGGAACTAGGTATTCGATCTCTATGGCACAATTCGGGTCGATTGTCGGGTTGTATGCGGAAGAAGATGCAGGTAACGAGGAAAATACTGGAGGGATGCGAGAGATAGATGAGAACGATCGCCAAGCCGCATGGGCTCAGATTGGTGAAGGGCATTACAATCCGAGCAGCACTAAGAGCACGAAGTTGAGGGATCCACTCTACCGATACATCCATAGGCTCCTCGGCTACTCTCTTAGCCAAAGGCATGATAGCGGTGGCATTGTTGGGTTAAGAGATTTAGTTGTCCTCCACTGCATCCATAACCGCAGGCACCTCGATGTTCCGTTCCTCATGCTCCGAAACATGCATCATAACCGCCTTGCTACTGCACCAACCCCTATCTTCTTTGGGGGATGGGTGTACCGTCTCTTCAAGCACTTCACCAACATACCTAGGTCATTCGGAAGGAGCCCATGGTCGGGTAGGGTAGATATACACATCTGCCGCTCAATGAACCTAATCTATGAGGCTGAAGACGGGACGGTTAGCTTCCAAAGGATGCAACCGCATGCATGGAACCCGCAAGAGGCACTTGTCCTTCACGCTCCACAACATCATCAGTACCAGTACCAGCCCCATGGTGATCCAGGCCAGTCCTCCTCAGGAGGTGGTTTTCCTAACTTCCAAAGTTTACATGATTTATTGCAGGAAAACCTCATGTGCACCAGGAACACCTACAATATGGCAAGCAACACGTACAACCGGGTTGGGGCGATCGAGAGAAACATATCCGATATCCAAGATGATATTGGAAATATCCGGGAGTACATTGCTGGGCATGGTGGAGATGATGATGATGAGGACGAGGACATGGATTAGGCGGGAGGAGTGGAGGAAGAAGCGGTTGGTTGGTGATTCCCCAGGTTAACCTTTTATCTTGAACAATTTCCGGCCTGCGTGCCGTGTGTCGAACAATTTACTTTCCTTTAACTCTTTTATTTTCTACATTTCTTTTTTCTAACTTGGTGATGGATGGGATGTTGAACATTGGTAATCTAGGATGTTTGTTATGTTTTGGTGGAGTGTTTATTGATAAAACAGGTACATACGAGGCTTAGAGCACTAAACCTTAGTGCTACTAAAGCCGGGACAGGAAAACCAGAAACCTGTTTCTCAACCTTGCAGACTGTCTACATGGGGTCGTGTCCAGCCGACACGCCCCCGTGCCCACTACCCCAGACCTGTTGTTTGTCTAAATATGCAGACTTTTTGCCAGACACGGGGTCGTGTCCAGCCGACACGCCCCCGTGTTCACCCTCTGTAAGTTTTCGTTACTAGCACTTGAACACGGGGTCGTGCCCACCAGGCACGGGGCCGTGTCCAGCGCCCAGTAACACAAATTTTTGCTTTTTCACACCTTTTTACGCATTCAAACAACCTAAAAACTTATTTTTGGGACACATTGAGGACAATGTGTAATTTAAGTGTGGGGGGGATGCTAAAACCTTGAATCTTGCAAGTCCTAATAACAAGCCTTACACAAAAATCTATTGGAACCGCTAATCACCCCAAATTTTTTTCAAAAATTTTCAATTTTTTTCAAAAATTTTCAATTTTTTTCAAAAATTTTCAATTTTTTTTTACTTGTCTAGGTTTAATTTGGGAATTTCAAAATTCTAAAAAGGTTATATTTTTACAAATTTACAACCGATAGCGTCGTGATAAAAAGAACCAACATTAGAAAATTATGAAAAGGCATGACAAGCTTAGTTAAAATTTGATTATATATACTTGATCACATAAAAACCCATTCCCACAAAAGTGAGTTTTGAGCCTTTATTGAGCATACAAATACATATCTTTAAACTAAATGCCCATTTTTCGTTTCTTGTGTGAATAGCCGCTTGGTTCTTACAACTCTAGAACTTGCCACGACGATACATTCCCGGTCCTTACAAACTTAAACCCGAGTAAGTATATGATAGAGGCATTAGGACTAACCCTTTTTATTTCTACACCTTTTTTTTTACCACCTACCCAAAATCCCCCTAGTTAACCCCTTTGAGCCTAAACCTTTTCATTTCTTAACCCAAACCAAACACCATTTCACCCACCAAAACTTTTTTTATTTTTAACCCTTTTGTTTTAGTAACAAGCTCGGTTTTTCGTATGACTTTCAAAAAAAAAATGTGTTGATGATAAAGCAAAAGAAATAAACAAGCAAGTTCATCAAAAATAACTTTGTTTGGAATTATGGCTTCATCAAAATAAAAGGTTGAAAAATAGAGAGTCTTACGAAAACCGATGCTTTTTACGCTTTTTCGCCCTTTTCTACTAACCACCTACCTTTAACCCAAGCCTAACCCTTCACCCAAAAGTCCTCTTGATATTTACAAAGGTATATAGTTAAAAATGAGGAGGATTGATTGCTTAGCAAGCCTATGGTAGGAGTAAGTTCCATGCTGCTCTCGAGTGATTCACTAAAATACATCTTCGGCCGAGTGTTGAGTGATCCCCCGTGTGAGTCGTCTCGGGATCCAAGATTGATCGTAAGAGTTCTTGACAATCAAGGCCATGTTTACCTAAGTCTCTTACATCACTTGGTGAAGGCAAAGTGTCTAGTGTAATACTTTTTATTTTTAATCTTTTCGCACTTTTTAATTGTTTATGTATTAATGACTTTAATAACTAGTTTCTTATGTTGAAGGTGATTCTTCCTTATCGTTTGTCCGTGGTGTCTTGGCATTATTTTACTGTCTATATAAAATAAAAGATTTTCACCATTCATATCTCCACGGTCTATATGGAGGTATGTTGGCTACCTGGTCGGGGGTTAAGGGAACGGTTTGGTAAGAGTCTTGCCATTGTTCAGTGTATAGATCCTGCAAAGGACCTGGGTCAAATTTAGTAGGACCTCCTTCAATACTTAACGGTATTGGATGGCGGGGGTCCAAACTCTTTGATCCCCTCATAAGTTAAACTACTATTAATACTTTAACCCGGCTACTTAGGACTGTATCCCTGCTGACTCAGACTACTTAGCCGAGGGTAACGTCACCTTCAAAAGAGGGGCCTACCACATTATGCATTAATAACTTAATTAATTATCTTTCAATAATCCGACCCTTTAGGATTGTATCCTTGCTGACTCAAACTACTGGGTTGAGGGTAACGTCACCTCCAAAAGAGGGGCCAACTACAATAACTAAGATAATCTCTTAAATAGTGCAAAAGTGCGGAAATAATCAAAGGTTACACTAAACACGAGTCGGAGCCAAGTGATTCATCTTGTCTATCTGTTTTTCTTTTATTTTTATTTTTCAGCATTTTAGTTAGTTTTTATTTTCTTAGTTTAAAACATTTTTCTAAACTTTTGATTTGATTAGACGTTGAGGATAAACCGGTACTAAAAGCTCTTGTGTCCTTGGACGACTTCGGTATCTTACCAACACTATACTACGCTCACGATGGGTGTACTTGCCCATATGTGTGTTTAGTGTTAGTAAATATCGTGTTTTATAAATTTAAAACTTGGCTAAAGAAAGTGTAAAAGGGCTTAAAATAAACATTAAAACCATAACACACTTCACGCACATCACAGCTCGCACGATGCTCTGTGATTCGAAACTCCCAGTTTTCTTCTAGGAAGAGGCCATTAATACTGCGTGCTACGTTCAAAACAAAGTTGTTATCAACAAGGCACGCATGAAGACGCCTCACGAAGTAATGTTTGGCGAGAAACCATATGTGGGGCACTTTAGAGCTTTCGGTTGTCCATGTACTCTCTTGCACTTGGAATCCATACCAAAGTTTGACGCTAGGGGAGATGAATGTTATTTCTTTGGATATGCTCGGAAGGCTGTTCATGAAAACAAGACGGCATATAGAGTGTACAACAAGAAGACTAGACAGATCATTGAGTCTTATGATGTGCGGTGGCTCGAAGAAAATCAGACGGACGCTGGAAACGGGTCATTTACTCTTTATAATTATGCCTATCTATTTAAATTTTTTGATATTCTTGATGATCCTCCCGTTACTCATGCAGGTACTTCTGGTACAACTAATGCTGTCTCTCGACTCTCAATTGTTCCACATAATGCTGAAGAAGAGGGGGATGTTGAATTTGAGGGGGATTCTACAGCTGTGGGGGATCACACACCTGCAGCATCATCTTCAACATCTGCACCAGAGATTCAAGTGGCTCCGGATTATACAGACATTCTTAATGATGGAGGGGAGGGGTTGGACTCGTCTGATGAGGAGGACACACCCATCGATCAAGGTGACATGTTTGATGGTCCCATTCCTGAAGAGTTTGTTGCAAACGGTGCAGAAGAAGAGCCAGTCTCTGACCACACTGAGTCAGTAGCAGTTGATCACTTAACAAACATCTCTCCAACTGGGACTGCACCAGAAGTTGCTATTCCTACAAGTGTCCTACGTGATCATCCCATCGATAATGTGATTGGACCAGTAGAGGCTGGAGTTTTGACTAGAAGTCAGTCAGGAATCATCAACAATTGCTTGTTTTCATGTTTCATCTCACAAATCGAACCAAAGACAATTGATACGGCTCTGTTGGAACCTAGCTGGGTAGATGCGATGCAGGATGAGTTGAATTAGTTTGAGAAGCTGAAGGTCTGGAAGCTGGTTACTTTACCTGCTGGAAAGAAATCACTTGGAACTAGATGGGTCTATCGCAACAAGAGAGACGATAGCAGAGTGATTGTTAGAAACAAGGCAAGACTGGTCGTCCAAGGGTTTAGAGAGATTGAAGGCCTTGACTATGATGAAGTGTATGCTCCCGTGGCTCGACTGGAGGCAATCAGAATGTTTCTTGCATATGCATCCTACATGGGATTCAAGGTCTATCAAATGGATGTCAAGACGGCGTTTCTCTACGGCAAAGTAAAGGAAGAGATCTATGTGTCACAGCCACCGGGCTTTGTGAACAAACAGTGTCCCCGTCACGTGTATAAGCTTGATAAGGCTTTATATGGGTTACACCAGGCTCCTCGTGCATGGTATGCTACTCTGACAGAGCATCTGCTCGCTCATGGATACACTCGGGGAGTGATTTATCAAACACTGTTCATTCGAAAGGTGGGAGAGGATCAAATCTTAGTGCAGATCTATGTGGACGACATCATCTTTGGATCCACTAGTGAAGCACTGTGCAAGGAATTTGAAGAGGTTATGAAGAAGCAATTTGAAATGAGTGCATTGGGAGAAATGAGTTTCTTTCTGGGTCTGCAAATTCGACAGGATTCCAAAGGAATTCTTATCCATCAGGGAAAATATGTCGATGATATACTTACAAAATTCAAACTTCAAGATGCTAAACCTGCTAATACCCCTATAGCAGAAAGACCAGTGATGATTGAAGATCTGGAAGGGGAAGTTGTTGACGCTACACTATACCGGTTGATGATTGGCTCGTTGATGTACTTGATAGCCAGTAGACTAGATATCATGTTTGCTGTGTGTCAGTGTGCTCGATATCAGGCTGCTCCTAAACTTTCTCATTTAAATGTTGTTCAGAGAATCTTTCGATATCTTAAGGGCAGGCCTCGGCTTGGACTTTTGTATCGAAAAGAATCTCCATTTGATTTGTGTGCTTTTTCTGACAGCAATTTTGGAGGTACCGGTCAGGACATGAAGTCTACGTCAGCTGGATGCCAGTTTCTGGGGGATCGCCTCATCTCCTGGCAATGCAAGAAGCAGCAAACTGTCTCTCTGTCGACTACAGAAGCGGAATACGTGGCCGCTTCAGCCTGCTGCTCACAGGTTATCTGGATTCAACACCAGCTGGTGGACTACGGTTTGAATTTTTCCCAAACTCCCATTTATTGTGACAATGATGCAGCTATCCAAATAGTGAAAATCCAGTGTATTTTTCAAAAACCAAGAACATTGCCATAAAAATTCACTTCATTCGTGATTCGTTCAACCAGGGTTTAATTAAAATGGATCAAATTCATACTGACGACAATGTCGCAGATGTTTTTACAAAACTGGTTGATAAATTTGTTTCTTAAAATAGCTTTTCTTTTATTTTAAGCAAAAAATTAGGGGGATGTAGTCTCTCAGAACAATACAAAAACATTAAAAATCACAAAAATACAAAAACATTTGAAAAATCAGAAAAATACAAAAATAGTTCTTTGCTTTTGCCATGCCTTGGCTACAAACCGGGAAATGAAATAAATTTTCACTATGTGGATTAAGGCTAACTCGTGTAAGACCAACATTGAAATGGTCTGACTCCAGAGTGATGTGCTGGTAGGCTTTATCCTGATGGCTGGACTCTTTGACTGATACTGCGTAAGAACACTAATTTATTCTATGTCCTCAGGAAAGAACGTTCACTTGGAATTAGAGCATAGCTATTTGAATGCGTGTGTGATGTCCCGATACACACAATTTCGTTCTAGTTCTGAAATCTTTTCTAAACAACTCGTGTATCTCCTCTGTTTTGCGTGAGCAAAGACCTGGAGGTGCTAGGCAACGTCGGCTTCTGTTTTGCGTGAGCAAAGACCTAGCTGTACGTTGTCGCTCTGTGGATCAAATACACCCAAAAGAGGCCCTCTAGTGCCCAAAAGAAACCCAAAAATAAAAACCTATATCAAACTGAGAAAATCTCATTTGACTTATATATTATATCCATCTCCGCTGATCCATTCTGTTCTTTTCTCAATCCAGTCCAGTCAAGGTTTCAGAACTCTAGAATGGGCTTGTGAAATATGTGGTAGGGAAACTACTCGTATGATAGCCTGTTCAAATCTAAAATTCCGGGATTTGATCGTGATTGATTTGAGTGCTCATATAATTTAAAATGAAAACATGATAAATAAGTTGCAGTTCGTTATTTGACAAAAGCCTAGGGAGATAAGTTTAAGAGGAAAAACATACTGGCAATCGCTCGGATCTACCAGAGTAAATTAGTGTTGATAAGTGTAGTCTAGCCCGAAACTCTGTGATTTGATCCCGTAAGAAAAGTTGTTGGTGCATACATCTGTCGACTTCGTCTTGTATCGAGTCTTATACTAGATATGTTAGATCAGGGCACGATGTACGAGAAAATAGGAAGGTTTAAGATGTATTTTAGGTAAGATCGCTTGAAATGGTTGAGTTCGCTTGAAATAACTTTTGTCAGTTTCAAGCGAAACCAACACATAGTAGTTCGCTTGAACTGGTTCTTGTTCCTCTCAAGCGAAACCCCATCTACTATATATAGGGTTCAAGCGATCTCATTTGGAACAGTTCTGGAAAATCATACCGAGGTGCTGCCGGTTTGATTCTTGATTGTATTCAGTGTTATATCAATCTACAAGGTGTTTAAAGTGAATTGCAAGCTGTGTTGAAGTCTGTTTCTTGTTTTCCGCACCTGAAACAGATTAGAACTTCTCTGAACGACTCATTCGGGTCAATACACGATCTTACAATTGGTATCAGAGCTCAGGAGGAGGAGTTCTATACAATTCAGCTTGAAAACTTCTGTTTTTCTACACTTTCTTTTGAAATTTCAATATTTCACGGTTAAAATTAGATCAATTTTTCACAGATTGTGTAAAACAACATATTGATAAATCCTGGAAAGTTTCAGCTTAAAATTCGGACTAAAAATGGATAAAATGGACTTTCGAAGTGGTTTCACTTGAACATATCATCAGGTTTCGCTTGAAAGATTGTGTTCATTTCAAGCGAACTAAGCCATTTCGCTTGAAATAGAGGGTTCGCTTGAAAAATCGTAGTCCACTTGAATCATCTCAAGCGAACTAGGTCTTTTCGCTTCAAACTATCATTTCGCTTGAAATTCAAGTGAAAACAGGTTACTTCACTTGAAAGACTTATCTGGCTTGAAGTTATTTGCAGGTTGTTTTCGCTTGAACAGGTTACTTCGCTTGAAGATCCTATCTCGCTTGAAAGTACTGTTTTTGAAAAACGGGTTTCCGAATCATGGATACAAATTTCTTTAATATGAATAGTGAAACAATTAATAGAATAAATGTATTAAGAAAGAGTTTGACTCGTTTTCAGGTTGTCCAGGAGAAAATACAAAGAATATCATTGAGAGGTATGGCCATCTTGTTCGATCAATGTCTGAGAAGGGTATTCAGAAAAGTCCAAATGAATGGGTTGAAAGATTGGCCAATGCCATACCTCAACAAGAGTGGGATACATATCTTTTGGATTTAAAAAGAACTGGAAAATACTCTAGATTGACAATTTGCCAATTCATTGAGAAACTTGAAGAACAGATGGAGAGAAATGCTGAGAAGAAGAAAAGTCAAAATGAAAAATCAATATTAAAAAGAAGCAGGAATAAAGGTGTCCAAGTGGAAGAGGAACAGACTGAAGAAATTTCAGTTTTGAAAGACGAGAAGAAATCTGAGGATAAACAGATTCTTGATATGAAGGAAAATTGTGAAAAGCTGAAATCTGAAAATGTTAAACTGTTAAGTAATTTGAACAGTTTGACATTGAAAAACGAGATTTTGAAAGAAAAGGAAAAAGAAATTGAAAATGAAAAATTAAAATTTGAAAAAGATTTTCAAAGTCAAATGAAGATTTTAGAAGATGAGAAATCTGCTATTTTTAAAAATAATCTTGAAAAACAGATTGAAATAAACTCTCATCTTCAGAAAATCATTCGACTTGAAAATGAAGCTGAAAAAGCTCGGATTAAAATCAAAGAGCTTGAAGAGAAATTGAAAGATTTTGAGACTTCGTCATCAACACCTGATTATCCATGTCCAAAACCGATCAATTCCGTTCCAGTAAGTGACAATGTCACAAATTTTGACAAAGTCAAAATTGAAGATTGTGATGATAAATCTGATGTTGAAAAAGAAAAAGAAGAAAAAAGAAAAACATTTTTGAAATTAAATGAAATGTTTAAAAATACTGTTTTACATTCTACTGAAAAGGGAGAATGCTCTAAGAAAAAACCCTTGAAGAAGAAAGTGGAACAGAAACAAAAAGTTAAAAATGAGAAAATTGTGCAAAAAGAAAATAAAAGCTCATCAGATCAATCATTCAATCATAATCAAAAACCACAAAAAATCAAAAATCTAAAATAGTTGATAATGAGTGGTGCAGGTTTGACCACAGTGCTTCAAAGCCAAATCTAACTTTTAGGAGGAGTGATGATTACCACAAAGCCAAACAGTGCTATGATCTAAATGTTTGGACTGAAGGTGGTACATGGTACGATAACAGAATGTGTTACAGATGCGGTTATCAAGGACACATTGCTGTTAACTGCCAGAGTTGGAGTTATAAGACGAGAAGATGCTATAACTGCCAAATCAGAGGTCACATTGCCAGAGATTTCCCAAGGAGATCAAACGAAAGATCGAGGGCTAATTCTCATAAATTGGCAAAGAAATCAGTCAATGTCAAGCCCAAAGAACAGAAGGTTCAAGAACCTAAAGTTCAAGAAAAGAAAGTGAAGCTTTCTCAAGGGCAGAAAGACAGACTGAGGAAGAAGAGGAAGAAGGCTAGAGAGTACCTCGAGAAGATTTTGTCCTCGGATACAACTGGTAAAACAGATAAAAGTTCTGATAAATCGTCTTGCTCGCCAAAGAATGACAAATCAAGCAAAACGGATTCATCAGATACAAATCTGAGGACGAAAGAGGGAAAGAAGAAAAAGAAAGAAAAGGCAGTTAATCAAGAGATTAACAAATCTGGCGATGAATTTGTTTCTCTGGAAACAAAGGAGCAAGTTGTTGGCGATGAATCTGACTCGTTAAAGTCAGACAAGCCACGTTCAGGCGATGAATCTGGTGTGGTAAAACCAGAAGAGCCTTGTGTTGAGGTAAAAGTTGAGAATTCTGGTTTAACAATGGATGATGCAAATTTTCCACCATTGTTGAGCAAGAATTCGAAATCACCCAAGGACCGTCAGGCTTGGGTGAATCTGTTTAAATAGAAAAACTTGACATGCCGTAGATCCCAAGTTTGTAATCGCGGATCAGGAATCGGCATCTTTCTTGATAATTGATGATTGTGAATCAATCTTATAAAGTTTAAATTTTTACAGGATAAGTATAAATTGCCGGAGCTTCCAGGTTGGTAAGTGTGAAGCAGGAATCGGCATCTTTATTGGTAAAATGTTTTTGTGTAGATGTGATATTCCTACAAGAGGTAAATCAGGGACATTAAGTTGTACTTGATTTTCTTACAATTGGTACAGAGGTTTGTTCTGACAAAGTAATTACTCAAGGTCATTGATTTAAACTTGATGTAATTCTCATACATGAGGTTATCAATGGACAATATGATGAACCATACCCCTAACCTACAAATGGTAAAATCAACAAAACTTATTTTCCGAAAAAAATCATTTTGGTTAAAACAAACTTAAGTGTTTTGAAATCATAATGAGAAAATAGTTTTGTGAAAGGGGGAGTTCTGATTGTTTATGCCAAGTGGATGGCGAATTGAAGCGATTCGATATCGGTTGTCAAGTTTGTTGTATAGTTTGATTTCAAATTTCCTTTAATGTGTTTGCATTTTAGGGGGAGTAGAAATTCTCAGAAAATCCAAAAACATTAGAAAATTTGTAAAAGGCAAAAACATGATAAAATTCAAAATGAGTTTTAGTGTCAAAGAAGAGGAAATGATAGTACATCAGTAGACAGTCACAGTATGCTAAAGAAATGTAATGTTTAAATAGCGTTAAACAGTCTCACTGATGATATGCCGATAGGTTTTTACACATTTAGTAAGCTTTTTCGGGATATAAACTAAAATTCAAACTTGATTATTTCGTGGGGAACACTACTTGGATATATAGGTAACCCCTGAAATCTCGTTTGAAAGGTCCCTCTTTCTGAGATACTAGGTCTTTATGCTCAGTGATATCTGGGGTATTATTCTGGAACTTCTGCTGAATGGAAGTTCTGACCTAGTCCTCGAATAATACTTTCTGCATGCTTGAAATATAGCGCCACCCTCAGCAAATTGATGAAACAATAAAATTGATAGTCATTGCTGTTGTAATTCAAAAGATCCTCTAAAGGGGACACACCAAAAGTCGAGCCGTCATCTCTCTGCTGAACGAAAGTTCTGACCTGAGCTCTCACGGTTTCGTACTATAATTTATTCCCTTACAGATATCATCTGTGGTATACTCACCTGTAAGACTGAATATTGGGATCTGGATATGGGAGTATATTCAAGAGGTGGGACACATGAATGAGTTTAAGTTCTTAAAACATCTAACTCATATCCTGAATCGGTTGAAATTTGTGTGAAAATTTAAGTGGATCAGTATATCGGCAATCTAAGTGAATTGTTTAATTCTTAATGTGTAACTAAGCTCAACGGTACTTGTGACTTGTCAAGAACTGATATGATCCTCTTGCACAAACTCACAAAAATTGTGTATGTAAATATTTCTTTACTGCATTTCATTCTTTTCAAAAAAAAAAAAAAAAAATTCAGTGTGTTTTAGCATAAATTTTTGAAAAATTCAAAAAGATTTTAGACAACTGATGTTGAAAAGCTGATTTTCAAAATTCCAAGTGCTAATCATGATGAACAGGTTTGGGAAAATGTGTTTGAAAAGATCAAACTTAATCATTTTGAGAGGGGGAGTAAATGTTGAAGTGGGAAAAGTTTTATGAAATCGATTCTGCAAGTGGTTCATCTAAAACTAAATGTTAAATCATTCTAAGATTTGCTCTACAAATGATCATCAGAAAATTTACTTTTGGGTAGAGAATGTGCAGGTTTAGCCAGGTTTCGATACTTAAGGACTCTGAGTGTTAAGAGAGTCAGGTTGCGATCCTAAACCTGTGGATGAAAGCCAGGTTAATCGATCCTGAAGAGCTTGTGTTTAAAGAGCCAGATTATGATCCTAAAACTGCTGATGCTGATGAACTTAAGGAATCAAGAGATCTGATCAAGAGAATTAAAAGTCTATGATTCCAGCACAAGTTGAGGGGGAGTCTGCTAGAGAAAAAGAAAGCTCAAGAGCCAGGTGGAGATCATGGAAGAATGCCCAAAGACTGATAAAGACTGAAGACGTAAAGACTCGACACGATAGACTCGTCAACATCTGAAGGGGAGTCTGTTGGTGCATACATCTGTCGACTCCGTCTTGTATCGAGTCTTATACTAGATATGTTAGATCAGGGCACGATGTACGAGAAAATAGGAAGGTTTAAGATGTATTTTAGGTAAGTTCGCTTGAAATGGTTGAGTTCGCTTGAAATGACTTTTGTTAGTTTCAAGCGAAACCAACACATAGTAGTTCGCTTGAACTGGTTCTTGTTCCTCTCAAGCGAAACCCCATCTACTATATATAGGGTTCAAGTGATCTCATTTGGAACAGTTCTGGAAAATCATACCGAGGTGCTGCCGGTTTGATTCTTGATTGTATTTAGTGTTATATCAATCTACAAGGTGTTTAAAGTGAATTGCAAGCTGTGTTGAAGTCTGTTTCTTGTTTTCCGCACCTGAAACAGATTAGAACTTCTCTGAACGACTCATTCGGGTCAATACACGATCTTACAAAAGTGCATGCAAAATGGTGTGTAAGATGTTTGTTACTTGTGAATATTTTATATTTGCGTAAATATTTAGTTTGTTTCTATTAATATAAAAATATGTGGCTGTGTGTAGTTATGAATCGAGGGAGACCGAATTTTTATACAATATCCTTGCACAAAGTTTTTAAAAGAAATTTCATCCTCGGAATTCGAGCTGGGCCCACCGTAAACTTGGTGGGCCCCACAAAATCCAAAACAGTTTTTAAAGTTCAAAAACGGTAAACAAAAGGGATATAAAATGACGGCTGGGCCCACCGCACACTTGGTGGGGCCCCTTGGTTGAAAATAAGTCCAATCGGTTAGGGTTTGGGGACTTGTGCGATTAGAAAGCTTTTCAAATCATTGTTTTTGAGAAACTGAACTCTCTCAAAACCCCACAAGCTCCGATCGCACAAGTCTGTCATCTTCTTCATCATCGTCTGAAGTCATGGCTAGTGAGAAAGGGAAATCAAAAGGTATGTGTTTCTCAACTTGTCTTGAATCGGATCTCTGTCATATGCTTTAAGGTAAATCATTAAGTTTGTTAGGGTTTTTGTTTAAATGTATATTGGGTGTTTAGAAGGGATTTGTTGCTAAAATAAAAAAATTTAGGGCATATGAGGCCTTAACAGAGTAATTTTTGGTTTAAAAGTGGATTAGAACCCTAAGATTCAAACGGAAAAACGTGTTTTGAAACTCTAGAATGTCACCGGAAGTTGCAGGCCTCGTCGGAGAAGACAACCGGAGACGGCGAGTGAATCACACGCGCCATCAGAGTGAATCGCACAAGCTGGGGACAGACGGTTTTGCCCCTGAAATTTTTGTATGAAAAGTCCGTTTTCCCCTGTGTTTTAAAATTCTTGTGCGATTGAAAGTCTTTTGACTTTTGTTGACCAAATCTTGTGCGATTGACCTTTGTTGACTTTCGTTGACCAGATCGTGTGCGTTTGACTTGAGTTGACCAGGTCTTGTGCGTCTGACTTTTGTTGACCGGTCTTGTGCGACTTGCTTTATCCGTTTTATTACAAAATTGCCATCGCACAAGACCTGCCTAATCGTACAAGGAACTTCCAATCACACAAGATGTTATTTGTTGGGCCTGATCCAATCAATTTGGGATCATATTTACACAGTGGACTTGTTAACTGATTGTATTATAATTTTGTGAATTCTTTTAAACAGAACTCTGTTGTGAGTTTTATTTTTAAGGATTCATAAAATTATTACATATCAGTTGACTTAGTTTGACCAAGTTTACGGTCAAACTCAGAAATCTTTAATGTTAACGTATATGTATTCGCACTGATTCAATTCTTTATGCAGATACAGGAAAGAAAGCCAAAGGTCCACATGTTCCAGCATGGGAGAAGACCATGAACAATGCTTGCTATTTATCAGATCCTCCAAAGGGATTCGAGACGTACAAGTCATTGATTGTGGGTCTAAACACTTGCAGGTTGGCAGATTCTCTTCGGGAGAATCCAGTTATTCATGAAGACTGGATCAAAGATTTCTGGGATAACTCAACGGCGAAGAAAGGTGACACGGTAATCAAGTCAAGGGTTCAGGGTACAGAAGTTTCAGTCAGTGAACAAGATATACGTGATGTGCTGCTATTCGGAGATGCAGCTGATGATCCAACAGAGTATTCAAAGGAAAAGGTCATGGAGATTTTAGTCAAAATGAGCTATGAGGGAGCGGTTCCTCCTCCCACAATCAAGAAACTGCTACATCCATACTGGAGACTTCTGGCTCATATTTATCTAGTATGCATCAGTGGAAACAAGAGTGGTTTGGATAAACTGACATTGAAGCAAACTTCTGCAGTAGTTTCCGTGGTTGAAGGATGGAACTACAACTATTCAAAGAGTGTCTTCGATGATATGTTTGTGAATGTAAAAACGTTGAATGAGAAGTACTGGTACAAGTTCCCTAGATTTATACAGATGATCTTGGAAAAGAAGTGTCCTAAGTTGCCAGTTACTGTAAAAACATACGATGTCAAGATGATGAACCACTTAATGTTTACATGGATAAACCAAAAGTCAAGGGAAAATGTTGGAATCAAGTATGAAAACAAGCGTGCATTAGAAAATTTTGGAATTTTTAGTGAGATTCAAGAAGAAGCACCGGCTCAGATAAATACTATTGTGGCTGAAGAGCATGATGTAGAGATTATTGAAGCTCCTGCTGGAGTTCAAGAGCCGATTGAGAACGTACACTTGACGGGTATTGAAAGTGAGGAAGATGTTGCAGATGACAGGATGGTTGATGACGAAGAAGAAGATGAAAATGTTGATGAGAGTGAAACAGAGACTGTGATCATGGCTGAAGGCATTACAGCAGAAACTGAAGAGATTAGTGAACCAGTTCACGTGAGCCCTCCTCATGTTGAACATATGTCTACAACAGAAGCTGCTGTTGTTGATCATTCCTTGGAAGAACCTACCGCTGATCTTCCTCCTAGGAAACGAAGCAGAAGGGATCCTAGGCTCAGCGGTGAGGTAAATGTTCAAACAACCTCAGAGACAACTAACCCCATTGGTGACACACAGCCCAGAGTCAACTGCATTCCCACTGAGTTGAGCCCAACAATAATTGAATTCATGGCCAATGAAAGAGCTGCTATATATGTGCCCGTTCCTAAACCAGGTGAAGGTTCAAGCAGTGGCCCATCTGATGCTGATGTTATTAGGGCTGCTGAGTTGCTGCAAGCTGCTGCTGTTCAAGTTGAAGCGGCAGCTAAGTCAAAACAAGTTGAAACTCCTGAGACCGCTGCAACAGCTGAAAGTTCCGATAGTGAAGGTGTGTTTGAAGAAAATGAGACAACAATCCTGATGCGAAGAATCTCTACTCTTGAAGAAGACAAGATTTTCAAGGATGCTCAGATTGCTAGTCTCATGGAAGAATTAGTGGTTAAAAATCAGAAGATCAGTGAGTTGGAAACAAACTTGGGAGCTCTTAGTGCTATAGTAATGGATATGAAGCAGAAACTGAAAGGAAAATTTACTAAGGAGTTTGCTGATCCACCAAAAGAATCCACTGCTGAAGAGAGAGAGAGAGAGCAGCAGAGAAAAGAGCACGAAGATACGATGAACAGGTATTATGAAAGCACTCCTCGTACAGCGAATCAGAAACCAAGAAAGAAGATGGTTGTTATGAGGAATGTTGGAGCTGAGAGGAACTTACAGTTTGGTGATCAACCTGACAGATATGTTATCACCACTGAGAAAAGCAAGAAGGGAAACAGGTCGGGTATTACAAGTTGGGCATACAATGATGAGAAAGGGATGTTTATTATGCTGAGGAAGAATGGTGATGTGGAGTACTATGATAACTCTGAGGCTTTCAACTCCTGGACTCCAGTTGATTTAAGGGAATTGAGCAATGCAGGATTTCATGATCAAGTCAAGAATCCAAATTGCAAAATTGGAGTTAATTTCTACAACAGGCTGCAACAACAAGCTAGAGTCAATTTTAGAGATATGAAATTGGCTGAGTCTACCATTGAAAAGGATGAAGAAGTGCTGGATCCTGCAACAGGAAAGCCATACAAGATTGTCAAATGGCCTGCAACTAAACAGGAAAATACAGTGCCATTGTTAAAGGAGCTTCCTGATAACACTCCGAAGAACTTCCAGTTTTGGATGTATGATCCTATTTCAGGTCAAGCTGTTATTGTATGTGACAATGCTGAGTACAGATTCATCCCTCGAGACTTGATGTGTTTTGGTGAAAATGACATCAAGCTCTTAGCAAGATCACAAATTCAGAGTGATCCTTAGTATGAAGTGTGTGCCAAGAGCTGGACAGGAGCTGTGGCCCAGATTATGAATTTCAAGTTATGGTCAGGGCAACGTACGAGAGTAGAGACACGGCTGTTTGGTCCTTATGTTGGAAGAAACATACCGATCTTGCCTGAGCTACAAAAGAAAAAGAAGGAACTAGCTAAGAAGCAGAAGAGGAAGCAGCAGTGAAGCTGAAGACGCCAAGCTAACACAAACCTAGGGGGATATTGTAAGGGCATTAACTAGTGTAGGTTTGCGTCTGTCTTGGGTTATTATGTTTGATTTAAGTTCGAAATGTATAGTGGGCTCGTTTGGTTGTTTTGATGTCTATGGGGTATGGGCTTGGCCCAATGTAAAAGGATCTCCTATGCAAGTATAAATAGGGGAGTCCTTAGTCTTATTAGGTTGTTGATTCTTTTGCAAACTTGTGTTTTGTGCGACCCAGAGTACCAGACGATTCCTTGAAATCGTGTGCTCTTGTGCTTTGAATCAATATACTTTGCTTTCAATCTTCCACATCTCACTTGTAATTCCGCTACTTGTTTGATGTTTGATATCCGATTGTAGTGATTCTGGACTTACAACTATATAGGGTAAACTTTGGGTAATGCCTTACAACATCCCAAGTCATCATACGGCTAAACAACGTGTCTTTATTTTCTAAACGATATAGGTAATTAGCCATATTCAAAAGATCGACTTCGTGCGTACCATTTCTTCTTTAACTGTAGACGTGTAGATGGCACGAATTCTCATCATGTTCCATTTCAAATCCCTCCACTTAGAGTTAAGTTGATAGTGCGCATGATATTTTTCAGGTTGTATTGCGATGTGAAAATAATGCAAAACACATCGACATAAATCATAATGGATTATCAACCATCATGTTTCGTTTCCAAGTTCATCATGTTCCGTTTCAAATCCCTGCGCTTAGATTATTAACCATTACATAATGGAAATCATTAATATATGTAACTTGCATCGCTATCCTTTGAAATATTGATCCAAGCACGTATTAAAGCTGCTTCCTCGATCATAGTCCATGCTAAATGATTCGGGTTAGGACCTTGAGATTGTTTTGATCTAAACAACATTTAGAGAGAATGAAAAAGATAGAAAAAAAATAATCATCGCAGGGTGTACAGTGACGCAGTGTTCCTCTTCGCCTCGCAAGCCACATAGACTTTCCACAAGCTCTCCCACAAGTATAACACATGCCATAATAGAGAACCATTATTTTTCCATTATTGAGTTAAACAAACAACGTATTGCTTAAGCTACCATAGCCAATTTGAAAACATACACTCCCCACCCAGTGGTCCTCAATTTAAATAAATGCAAGTGATAGCTTGGTAGGTACAATAATCTCATTAACAACACAATGCAAGTGATAGCTTGGTAGGTACAATAATCTCAATAACAACACCAGAAAAGTTAAACCAAAAAGTGAGTATCTTGTTAAAAAATCAACCAACAAAAATGTCCATAAATCTTTTAAAAAACCAAACCCCAATCTTGTTAATCTTTCCAAACATCCCACATAAATTCCACCCTTTTCCCGTTTACACTCATAATAATCTCATCTCAAATCATCTAAATTCCAAATTTCACGCCAGAGAGAACTGTTAAACCGAACTATAAACCAAACCATTTGGATCACACACCGACAAAAGCAACCATACCACTACATTCAAATAGAGATAAGCAAATGGTACCCAATACCGAAATCAAGACGGTACCATACCAAGCCATATTTGGTACCAATTCGGTACTCACTTTTTTATTTTCAGGAGCAACACTTTTAGTTCGGTAACAATATTTTGGATTGATCCATCTTCGACTACCCTATCGGTACCGATACCCATTCTTTGCAATTTGCATGATTAGTACTTTCGCTACCAGTACACAATACAGTACCTAGATCATCCCTAGTTTCAACGGTTATTAAACACTCAGTTACCAAAATGTCTTTGGCCTAGCGGTATCTGAGTCTAAAACAACGCCCTTCTCCAAAAACATAAAGGTTCGAGTCTCGCAATAAACAATGATCCTGTAAACGATTTGAAAACAAGATCCCCAAATGGTCCCACTATTTTAATCCAAGTGGTAGGTAGAATAACTAAATAAGACCAGCAGAAATCGAAAAGTTTGAACCAAAGACTGTCCTTTGTTCAAAAATCAAACCACAAATCTTTCCAAAAATCAAACCACAATCTTGTTAAATGTTCCCACAAACAACACTTTCAACACACACCCCACATAAACCCCACCCATTCCCCCTTTCCCCATCAGAATAATCTCATCACAAACCATCAAAATTCTCCATTTTTCACAGAATTTAACTAAAACCCATCTGGGTCAGAGTGATGCCGGCCCTAAAAGCCGGTAGCCGGCCACCGTGGGTGGGTCTTGCAGCCGCCGTGTGGGTCCAGATCGCCTCCGGAAACGCCTACTCTTTTCCTCTGTATTCACACGCTTTAAAGGTTGGAATGGGTCTTTCTCAACAACAGCTTACAATTCTTGGTGTTGCTAATGATTTGGGGGAAAATGTTGGTATTTTACCAGGGATTGCTTCTAATAAATACCCACCTTGGGTTGTTCTTTTGGTGGGTGTTCTTGCTTCTTTCTTTGGGTATGGTGTCATCTGGCTTGCTGTTAGTCAGACTGTTCATAACATGCCTTATTGGGTTGTAAGTACTCTTTTTTTTGTTTTTTGTTCAGAAGTTTTGATCTTTTTCCATGCCCATGTTATTGTTATCTTCAGAGTATGATCCTGACTGATTATTTTTTGTTTTTTTTTTTTTTTAAGATTTAATTTTTTTCATACCCATGTTGTTTCTAGAGTATGATCATGAGGTTGAAGATGTTAATATGTTGTATATATGTGTCTTGACTTTGTGTATAATTGGGATAGCTGTTATTATTGACTGTTTATGGGTTTAGGGTTTATTTAGTTATTAGGAATATGCACAATCTTGATTGGTTTCTTTGAGGCAGATCACTACTGACACTTTTGAGTGAATGAATGAAAGAAAGTGTTTATGCTTTAGGGTGAAATAAGTTATTTTTAGTATGCAATTTAAGGTTGCTTATTTCAGTTTGAATTCATTTATAGGTTTAGTTTCTTCAACTACAAGTAATCAAGTAGTTACCGCAGTTAATATCACCGATATATAGGTCCCCTGGTGAGATATCGGTGCAAAATATTGGTACTGATATTATCTGCGGTATTGATCTATGTATCACCGATTTTCCTGATATCAGTACATTTGTTCTTAGTTCTACCATCCGTCTTTCTTCTTATTGCTGGTATTAGTGTTTTAAGTGTTAACTGTTAATTGTTAGTGTTAAATGTTAGTGTTTTAAGTCTTAATGAGTTCCTACTTGCTACAATTGTTAGTGTTTTGCAAGTTGCAAAAGGTTAATTTGTTAATGGTAGGAGAGTATACTGAACTGTTAGGGTTAGATTGCTATATATATAAATTCTGCATGATATTAAAATTACCGCTAACCTATATCTCAGATATCGGTCCTTGACCGATATCCGATCTTTTACCGCATTAACTGCTTAGGTTACCTTTTTTGTATTTTAGTTTAATTATAACTCCAAAGAGTTTAAACATCTTGCAATTTTTAATTTCCTTTTCAGCTGTGGCTTGCGCTCGTTGTTGCGACTAACAGCAGTGCATGGTTAGGAACTGCCGTACTCGTTACTAACATGAGGAACTTTCCGCTCAGTCGGGGCACGGTTGCCGGTATTCTCAAAGGTTACGTCGGCTTAAGTGCCGCAGTTTTCACCGAGGTTTACACTATGGTTCTAAAAGGATCCGCTTCTAGTTTATTACTCCTTTTCACACTCGGGATTCCCGTCATATGTTTGGTTTTAATGTACTACGTTAGACCTTGTACTCCCGCTTCCGAAGCGGACCCATCAGAAAGCGCGTATTTTCTTTTTACTCAAGGCGCTAGTGTGCTTCTTGCAGTCTTTCTTCTAACCACCACGATACTAAAAGAAGTTTTAACGCTAAGCAATGCGTTATCATACACGTTCATCGGGATAATGGTCGTTCTTCTAATGGCGCCACTTGCGATTCCCGTTAAAATGACGTTATTTCCATCTAGCAAGAAGGTTAATCGGCCAGGTGGCTCTTCCAACAATTTGACCGTAACCGATCCATTGCTGACGCAATCTACTTCGGAACCGAGTCTTACGAATTTGAATGATCTTGAAGATATGTCGGAGGTGGATGTGCTTCTTGCTGTCGGTGAAGGAGCGGTTAAAATTAAGAAGAAAAGACGACCTAGAAGAGGTGAAGATTTTACGTTTCGTGAAGCGATTGTAAAAGCCGATTTTTGGCTTTTATGGTTGGTTAATTTTCTCGGTGTTGGTTCTGGAGTTACGGTTCTTAATAATCTTGCCCAGATTGGAGTTTCGCTTGGGGTTAACGATACGACAACGTTGTTGAGTTTGTTTAGTTTTTGCAACTTTCTTGGTCGTCTTGGAGGCGGGGTTGTTTCAGAATACTTTGTAAGGTAAAATCTTTAAGAGTAAAATGCCATTTTCGTCCCTGAGGTTTGGCCAGTTTTGCGACTTTCGTCCAAAGGTTTGTTTTTCCGCATCTGGATCCAAAAGGTTTGAAATCTTGCCATTTTCATCCGGCTCGTTAACTCCATCCGTTTTTCTTAGTTAAGTCAGAGGTATTTCCGTCTTTTTTTGCTAACTTAAAGGGCAATTCCGTTTTTTTCACTTTATGTAAAAGACCGAATTGCTCTTTAAGTTAGCAAAAAAGACGGAAATACCTCTGACTTAACAGAGAAAAATTGATAGAGTTAACGAGCCGGATGAAAATGACAATATTTTAAACCTTTTAGATCCAGATGCGGAAAAACAAACCTTTGGATGAAAGTCGCAAAACTGGCCAAACCTCAAGACGAAAATGTCATTTTACTCAAATCTTTATCATCAATATGTTACCAAAAAGACAAACTTTGAAAGTTTAATGATAATGATCCTAAAAACTTATTTCTTTTCAGGCTAAATACGATCCCACGCACGTTTTTGACAACGATAACACAAGTAATCATGGTAATGACTTATCTATTGTACGCATCGGCTCTCAACGGGACACTGTACGTTGCAACAGCATTTCTCGGAATCTGTTACGGAACACAGTTTGGTGTTATGATCCCAACAGCATCCGAGCTTTTTGGGTTGAAAAACTTCGGTTTAATTTTCAATTTCATGGGGCTAGGAAACCCGATCGGTGCTCTTTTATTCTCCGGGATGCTTGCGGGTTACGTGTACGATACAGCGGAAGCTAAGCAAGGCGGGTCAACATGCATGGGCCCAGATTGTTTCCGGCTCACTTTCTTCGTTCTTGCAGGTGTGTGTTGTTTAAGTGCGGTTTTAAGCTTAATATTAACCATCAGGATTAGGCCTGTTTACCAAATGCTTTATGCGGGTGGTTCGTTTCGTTTGCCACAAAGCTCGGGTCATTGAGGATTTCGGTTTTGTGTTACTTGATCAAGAAAAGGGTTAATGTTTGCACGATTTTGTAAGTTGCAGCTTAACCAAACTTCAGTTCATTATGTAGTGATGATGTGTAATCAAAGAACTATTTTCATTTGGCAGTGTTGACATATAACATGAACCTTATTTTTAAGTGTTCGATATGTTAGTTCCTTGAAACTTTGGCTGTTTAGTATACCCTGTGCATCAGGGATTGTATTGTAATTTAATATGTAGTGCTGCTTGTGAGTGGTGTTTACGGCCCGGTTTAGCCCTTTTTGATAGAAAAATTTGGGTCGAACTGTTAACTACAGTTTTAAAAAATGATAAATCTAAAGCGGCTGAGTTGGTTGGTTCAGTTGGGCTGGCAAAACGGTTTGGTTTTAAAGTTTGAACTGGATTGTCTTTTTTCGATCGTAGGTTAAAGCAATAAAGATGGGTTTATGATAATTAAATATACACGTAAGGCTGGTGGGTATGGGCTGGCGCTCCCTCCGGCTCAGCAACCCCCCCCCCCCCCCCCAATTTCCCAAGCGGCGTGCTATTGAACCCTTGCGAGCACGATAACGGGCCGCAATGGCTCTTTTTGTTGGGCCCACTTCACTTTAAATCAATGGAAGGGCGCCATTGCTTATAGGGAGCTGAGGTGGCGCAACCCATTTCATACCCACCAGCCTAACTATTTATTTTAAAAATAAATTATAATAATACATGTTCAACAACTAGTCTAGTTTACACGACGCACGTAAACCCCACCCGGTTTTCAAATCGTAAACTCTTAATCAAAACATATAAATTTTAAACCGGTTAAACTGACCGATTTACTTCGGTTTTCAACACAAGAACACTACAAAACACAAAAACTTTTGTGTTCAAGACAAAACTCCATGTAACAATTGATTGTTAAAAGGACCCATGACTAATAAGTGGCCAACCGTACCGGCTACCACCACCTTTGGCTCAGTGGAATTGTGACCAAACAATCAAAACATAGAAATTTCATAGCATGGGTTTGACTTGACTTGACTCAATGCACAATTCCATTTGATTGTAGACTCAAGTTCACCGTAACATATACTCCATAAAGACATTCAGTCAATCTTGATCAATATACATCTTTTATTACAAGAGGCGAAAATTGATAAACAAGTGCTCTTAATCAAGTTGGTTTCAAATTCTGAAACATGGTGTCCCATTTAATCTCTTCAACACCCCCATCGAACCAGCGATCGTTACCTTCATCTAAACTTGCATGATGGTCACCATAACCACACTCTTTCTTCTCTTGCTCACATCGATAAACCAATGGGGTCGAAAAGGACTTATGATAGCCATTAGTGAGTAAAAGAGTAGGTGTAGATTGTTCAAAGGTCACAAATGTCTTGTTTCTCCTTAACATATTACCTTTCCATCTTGAACCATAAGTGTCATGAACCAGGACCAAAGCTGAGTCATCGCGATGCAGCCATGTCCGGATGTGACTAGCCAAGGTCCTCTTGGTTTTCTTGATGGCGATCACGAGCTTTGAGATGGGGTGTGAACCATTTGGCTGTTTTTGTTTCCTAGCAAGCTTGAGTATCTCTAACCTGTGTTTGGCTATAGAGATCCCCATGCTTTGAAGTAACTCATGGTTGAAGTATGTTATATCATCTTCTTCGAGCTCGTTTCGAGAGAACGCCATCCCATATTCGTAAATAAGTGAGGATTCAAGCCTGGCTTTTGAAAGCCAAGAAAACCAATCAATGGGTTGGTGCATATTTGCCATGAAATGAATGTGTGGTGATTTGATTATTGAATGAAGGATGGAAGTTAATTATATAAAGATTCAAGTGAAGGGTAATGAGGAGAGGGCAAATATGACATTTCCTAGTCTTGTACTCTTGTAAAATGCCAAAAAAGAAAAAAGTTTGTAGGGTATACCCAAAGTAAAGTATGTGCTCAAATTATAGAGGTGTGAAGTGTATAAAGTGTGAAGTGAAAGAAGGGGTCAAATGCAGTGAAAGGAGGGGTCAAATGCAGGGGTGCGAGCCATGTGGCTTACGAGCTGTTTGAGATCGACTCGAGAAAAAGCTCGAAATGAGCTGAGCTTTATTGAGCCCGAGTCGAGCTTGAGCCTATTATAAAGCTCTATTATTTATCGAGCCCGAGCCTGGCATGTGACGCTTGTCAGGCTCGTCGAGCCTTATCGAGTCTTAGTGTAATATTAGTTTTTTATTAGTATTTAATAACATCTATCCCTTATTCAAAGTTGTCTAGTAAACGAGCCGTGCTGAGCTTATTAAAACTTATTTACGAGTCGAGCCCGAACCTAAAAATAAGTTTGTTTAGTAAAAGAGTCTGAACACAAGCTTCGCTTATCGAGCTTGCGAGCCTAAATGAGTTTATTATTTACATTATTTTTTATTTTAATATATTAATTATTAGATAACAAATGAGCCGAGTTCGAGCTTGGTCTCATAAGTTAATCGAGCTCGAGCTCTCATAAGTTAACTGAGCTCGGCCAGGCCCGTTTAGTCAAATGGCATCAATCGCCGTCACGTTAACGGTAAACTACTGTTCCCTTTCGATTTCCATTGTTCCATAACTCGATAACTTAGTCAGACACTAATGTTGCTTAAATGTATAACAGCATATTAATCTTAAAGGTCCAACAACATTCAACTGTTTAATATGAAATCAATGAATAATTATAAATGCATTTAAAGACACATGTATTTTTTTTTTAACGGCCAACAAAATCTCCATAAAACGACTAACTGGGTGTTAGTCCACTAAAATACAATGTTCACACCAACAACATAGAGAAAAATCAAAGCAAAGTGGCAACAAACATATTACATACCCATAGCTGACATATAGAAATCGCACCACTGGTGAATTGTCTGCGGTTATCGTATAAGCTAAGGTACGGATTTCGTGGTCTTTTCTTTTGGCATATTATTGTTTTCATCGTTATCATAGTGTACGGATTTTGTGGTGAAGAAACACGGGTTCACCGCCGGGATGACTAGACCGCGTTCTACATGAGGGTGAAGAATCACATCTTGTTCTTCCCCTTGAACCTAGATCTGCAATGGAGAAGGAAAGAAAGTGGAGCTGTAGAGATTGCCGGTAGGAGATGACTCTCCTGTTTCCAGCTACAAAAAGTGTGGCGGCTCCATATCCCTTGCCCTATTCAAGAGGTGAAGACCTCTTTATATAGGGGGATATGGGCCTCCCCTAACCTCAATGGGCCAGGCCCAGTTAGGGGTTATCTCTACAAGCCCCGACCCAAAGTAGTGTAAACTACATCGCGTTGGGCCTCGTGGTTGGGTTAGTAGCAACAATAATAAATAATTAATATATAAACAATACGTAATGGGAAGTCTGACCGCTCGGGTCGGGTTTAATACCGTACCCCATCAAGTCCCCCAGTCTAGTGCTGCTCCGCGTGCAAGCGTGGTAGGAGTACTAGACTTGTTAGGAGTGCTCGAAAGTAAAGATTGAGTTTTAGGCTTACCAGTCGCCCAGATGCGGGAATGAAGAAGTCCATGCTTGTTGCGTCTGTCTTTCACTGTGAGTAGAGATAAATGGAGCAGTGAAATAGTACATGATTGTTCATCGTGGGAATTGGTTGTGCAAAACTTGGTGCATGCTGATTGGTTTGCTCTTCTGCCACTCGTACCTTTAAGGCTTCCTAGAATGAACCTGCGCCGCCACCGTTGCGCGGCCTTTGGTGTGTGTGTCCAACCAGCCGGCGCAAGGTTTAGGGATTGAGGGCCTTCATTCGGGATGCTAAGTGCTAAATCTGATCTTCACTCCTGTTTGAACCTCGCGCGCGGCTTCGGTTTTGTCTAAGCAGTCCGCGCGTGGTCTGTAGATTAGTTTGATTTAACGTATAAGGAGTATGGTATGCGTGGCTTTTTGGGACCATACCCCTTTAAGTCCCTCCAGTCCAGTGCTGCTTCCATGCGCGAAGTGAATGGTTGGAGCTCTGGACTCAGGAAAAAGAGAAAGGAAAGGCGTGCTGGTCTTTAAAGAATTTGCAAGGTCTTGGTAGCTGGCGCGCGTGTAAGTGTCTGTCAATTATTACGGCGCGGCTACCATGCTTGTTAATTGATACCTGATGCTTTTGAGAGCTGGCGCGCATGATCATTGGTTGATGAAGTATGCGGCGCAACCCTTGCTAACTTCAACTTGCAGTTTCGTTGTGATTTTAGGCGAAAAATTTCTCGAAATTTAAATTCTGACAGGTTGCAAATGTCGTTGTTGGTGACCCTTGAGTTGGCTGCTGACACGGCGATCATTATGTTGTCACTGTCGGTTCGCCTTTGTCAGGTGAGTGTGGCCCAGCTTTATCGGTGCGCACACAGTCGTGTGGGTATTGTAAAATATTCACCCTATGGTGTGACTTCTGTTGGTTAGCGCAAGGTGCGCGCGTGTCTTAAGCCGTGAAGCGTATATATTTATAGAGTTTGAATCTTTGTAAACTGCTGTCTACAATAGTTGCACGTGTTAATCCACTTTGAATAGGTTATCGCGAATGAGAATTGGCATAAAGTTGCGTCATGAATAATGAAGTGGAGACCCGAGCCTGCGCTAATACTCTGGTGTGACATAACAACAATGTGGCATGAAGCAAGGAGATGTGGCTTGTCTTGAAGATTGTAAGAGTAAGCGAAACTTTATTTCAGCCAATGCGTTTTTGCGTATACCCAAAGTGGTGCGTGCATTTGTAGCACAGTTTACGTTTTGTAAGCGTTTTCATATATGGCTAAGCATGCGCGTGCGGACGACACACACGCTCGTATGTAAGGCAGCAAGGTCGCGTGGAGATTAGCGTGCTTACATATGTAGAAGCAAGGCTCGCATGGAGGCTGAGATGATCGTATGTAGAACAACAGACTCGTATGGAGATCGCCGTGTTGTTATGTAAGAAAGCTTGCACGTATGGCGACTTACGTGTTCGTAAGTAATGGAGTATGTGCGCGAGGCGACTCACGTGCTCGTATGTAAAGGAGCATGCGCCAGCCGGCGACTTACGTGCTCATAAGTAATGGAGCATGCGCCAGCCGGCGACTTACGTGCTCGTATGTGAAGGAGCATGCGCCAGCCGGCGACTTACGTGCTCATAAGTAATGGAGCATGCGCCAGCCGGCGACTTACGTGCTTGTATGTAAAGGAGCATGCGCCAGCCGGCGACTTACGTGCTCATAAGTAATGGAGCATGCGCCAGCCGGCGACTTACGTGCTCGTATGTAAAAGAGCTTGCGCGGATGGCGACTTACGTGCTCGTATGTGGAGCAGCAGGCTCGCATGGAGACTGAGATGCTCGTATGTAGAGCAGCAGACTCTTATGGAGACCGGCGTGCTCGTATGTCTTGCCCCTTTTTAAGCCTTCATCGGTGTGCGTGAGGATTGCTCGCCGCGTTTTCCCGATTGAATGTATGGCTAAACCTGCGAATGACTTGACAAGGTCAGTTACAATAAAGTGTTTGGCATACGGAAAGCATTGTACCGAAACGTTGTCCTTAGGAGGAGCTTGTTCTTATGCATCAATAAGCAACTTCGAACTTCGAAATGGTGCTGAACCATGCTAGTCCTTTTGTTTATTGTAGCTGCTAAAAAATGTTAGTAGTATTGACAGAGCAAGTAGATGGTCGGATCGTTGTAAGGGACCGACATGTATACATGAGTTTTTACCAACCCGAATCCCCAAACAAGGTGTATTAACTTCTACCAACGTCTTTGATGTGGTCAAGAAAAGAAACATCATTCACTCCGAATTACATGTATTTCTTTCAGAATGTCAAGTTGTTCTGAAGGCACATGCAACCTATCAACTGTTCATGTCAGAAAGTCAATAGCCCTTTTTAAATAATAATAAATTTGAAGTCAACCACGAAAACATGACTCCGGTAAGTGTCATGGTTGCTTTTTATCCTTTCAAAAACTGACTTCTATGAAGACCCATGTGTGAATCGGTTTAAAACTGGAGGCAAGCAAGTCAGATGTAAAGTATGTATGGCGCGCGAGCTATAAACCAAGAGTTTATTGTGCGAGCCGGTGTAGCTTATTAACTACGCGTGAGGCAGTGGCGGGACTTATTCACCACGTGGGCGCCAATGAAGAAACACGGGTTCACCGCCGGGATGACTAGACCGCGTTCTACATGAGGGTGAAGAATCACATCTTGTTCTTCCCCTTGAACCTAGATCTGCAATGGAGAAGGAAAGAAAGTGGAGCTGTAGAGATTGCCGGTAGGAGATGACTCTCCTGTTTCCAGCTACAAAAAGTGTGGCGGCTCCATATCCCTTGCCCTATTCAAGAGGTGAAGACCTCTTTATATAGGGGGATATGGGCCTCCCCTAACCTCAATGGGCCAGGCCCAGTTAGGGGTTATCTCTACAAGCCCCGACCCAAAGTAGTGTAAACTACATCGCGTTGGGCCTCGCGGTTGGGCCTCGCGGTTGGGTTAGTAGCAACAATAATAAATAATTAATATATAAACAATACGTAATGGGAAGTCTGACCGCTCGGGTCGGGTTTAATACCGTACCCCATCATGTGGTTTTCTACTCGTAGTGTTTATATATGGTTATTGTACTCGTAGTGTCTAATTCATCGTATTTATTAGTCGCTTCTTACAAATTAATACCATAATTATTTTCATCAATTTGCATGCGATAGATTAATTATTTAGACTCATTATCACATCTTCCAATTGATCATTGATTATAGTCATAGAAATTTATTATTGTACTATTTGCCTTAACTTAAGTGTACCATCTTATTAACCTCAATACCCGAGCACATCCACCTATGAGGACATAGGGCGTCATCACCGTCACAATTGACTTAAGTGCGAAAGGCCCACAGCGTCTCTATATTGTACTGTGTGCTGAGAATAGCACTTGTTGGTTATTGATTATTGAGAGGCATATGGATTGATCCTAGGATATTATTGCTATTGTATTGGTATTGGGATAGGTGTGTGTGCCCACATCCCCTTTACATTTTGGTGCATTGTTCTGCAGCTAATGTAAGTATTGTTTATAGTTTTGGCTCATAGCCTCACATGAGTATTTCCACATAGATGTTATCATATTGACTCACCATTGATTGATCACAACGTAATATGGATCGTAATATGACTCACCATTGATTGATCGTTCATCGTATGGTATCATTTTTACCGTTTGGCTCGGTCTTATTTCTTTTTGTTGTTTTCTCTTATTGTTAAAATAGGAACTCTTGATAATCGAGGAAAGAGTGCTAAAATAAAAGTTTTGATCATGGTAGACAAGAAGTTAAGTTAAATAAGTTAAAGTTAGAAACTTATAAACATTAAATGTTATAGACCATTTATCTTCTAATACATTTGTAGGGTTTTGAGACTCTAATAAAATTGAACATTTCTATATCGCCATATATATATAGGGTGGGGTTCTAGAGCGAACACTAGTGTATTTGCGAACTGAGTGAACAAATCCTAGCCATTGATCTACACACATGTATGGCCATGATCTCATCATCAAATCATAAAATACACTAGTGTATTTCAACATCAAATCATGGCCATTGATCTACACATGTGTATAGCTAGGATTAGTTCACTCAGTTCGCAAGCTACACTAGTGTTCACTCTTGAACCTAATCCTATATATATATATATATATATATATATATATAGAGGCCGGTTAACATACATTACGGCTTAACGTACGACCGGTACGTCACGAAATAACGCACGTTCAACGGAAAATCACGCAAGTTATAAATCTCAGAAAAAGTAATCACGCATGTTGGACATATGAAATCACGCACGTTAGTCGGCATTCCCCTACTCCCAGATCAAAAATCACAACCGCTTTTTTACGATCTGAAACCACTGTTACTGCCCTCTAACTCCAATCGTTTCAATGTTTGTTCATGTTCCCACATCCTCTGTTCTACAGTCTGAATCAAAAACTTTGTCGTGTTCATCCTCTGTTCTACGGTTTTTAATTTCATGTCGACGTTTTGCAGAAACTTTTGTAAATCAACGATGAATTTGACCACATTTCGATGAAATTGACCGAACACTGGCCAATTTGAACTGAAACGAAAAGAAACTTGAACCGAATTGGAACACAGATTGAGTCGTGAATTACCTGGAAATTCTGTGTAAAATCACGCATGTTATAGTATGTAATTACGCTAGTTGTCGTACGTAATGTACGTTAAGCAGTAATGTACATTACACTTTCTCTATATATATATATATATATTTCGGTTCAGTTTGGGTTGAGACTTAATCACTTACCTAAAGTCGGAATTCGGCCGGCAAAGGAATCCAGATCAGCAGTGGGTCTGTGGGTTTGGGCAATGTCTGCCGCTACTTGTTCTTTTCTTTTTTTTTTTTTTTTTTTTTTTGTATTTGTTGCTGGACTTTTTTTATATAATAAAGTTTAAACCTTTTTTATTATCATGGGCTAAGGCCTAAGAATAAAGAGCTTAAGCTTATTGTTATTGGGCTAATAAGGTTTAAACTAAATTTGGGTCTAAGTCATAGTGGTTTTAACATGCGGATATTAGAGATGGGCATAATCGGGTATTCTGAATACCCGGAACCGGGTACGGACATTACTTAGCGGAACCGGGTACACTAAGGAACCGGGTCCGGGTTGAACCCGGGTAGAAGTATAAAAAAACGAAACCGATGTAACCGGTTACGGGTATTTTCGAACCGGGTTCGGGTACAGTTTGGAACCGGGTATTCCGGGTACTGACAGGAACCGGTTCTGTCGAGTACTTTCAAACCAAAAGCTGCATATCACTGTTTGGAACCGGTTCCAACGGGTATATGACCGTTGGGACCGATTTTATATTAAAAAAATTGTTTTTTTTTCCTATAAAACCCCAAATTCTCACCCTTCACTCACATTATTACCCCAAGTTCTTCATTTCACCTTCAACTACTAGTTTAGTACTCAAAAAACAAATCAAACGAAGAGAGGATGGCATGCAACGAAGAAGTGGTGATGGTTTTAGAAACCAAAAGAAACCCGACTATTTGGAAGCACTTCGACTTGTGTTTGATGACCGACAACCACGAAATGGCTAGGTGCAAGGGATGTGGAAAGTTTATGAAAGCGGCCGCCAACTCCACTCTAAAGAAGCACACCGAACGCCATTGCCCCGTGACGAAGGCGAAAAACGAGAAGGGTGAAGGATCCGGTTCTTCTAATGTTTAGGTTGTTGTTGTGTAATGTTTAGTTAAGTTAGGATTGTTATGTTTTAGTAAGTTAGGTTTGGTAATGTTTAGTTAACTTAGGTTTGTTATGTAATATTGTAATCGTTTGTTATAAATAAACAGTGTGTTTTAGGTTTAGTAACGGGTTATAAAAAAAACTCAAATAAATATATCAACTTCCAGTAACCGGTTTCGAGTAACATTTTAAAAGTAACAGAACCGGTTTACAGTAACCGGTTTAAAAGTAACAAAACCCGGTTCAAAATGTAAAACAGTAACCGGTTTACAGTACGACGACTTACATGTTTGTAGCGAGGTTGAAGCGTTTCCCTAATAAGCTTAGTAAGATCAGGGTCGTTGAAGTGTCTAAACGGAAAGGATTTTTGAATCACCAACTTCGCCATCCTATCACGAGCTATCTTTTGTTCATAGCGAAATATTGTACCATCTTTTGAGAGTTGAACTTGACAGGGTGTCAAATCTTTTAAAGCTTTACAAAACTTTTTAGCATGCTTCGCTAAAGTCGAGTTAGAGTCCTTGCTTAACAAGGCGCCACAATGTTTACATTGGGCCTTTTGCGAACCGTCACTCATTTCGACCAAGTCCCAATTGCACCATACTTCCGCATTGCGATTATGTGATAATGTTCCAACAACATATGGAGCGGTTTGACTTGTAGGAACATTATTGACGGATGGAGAATTTGTGGTTTTAGAGGTCTTTAAAGCCATTGTAGAAAAGTATTAGAAGAATTAGAAGAAAATGATATAAGAAGAATAAGAGGTTGGTGAGTTAAAAAATTGAAATTTGGAAACATTATATAGGAATCGGTTCTAACGGCTAGTAACTGGTTCCAACGGCTAGTAACCGGTTCCAACGGATAGAAACCGGTTCCAACGGATATATTAGACATTTAATGCATTTTAATGAGCTTGCAACGGATAGAACCAGTTCTAACGGTAACAAAATACCGGGTATACTGGAGGAACCGGGTACTGGTAGAACCGGGTACAGGAGAGGAACCGGGTACGGGTATAAACCGGGTAGGGTTCGGAACCGGGTACTACCCATTTATTATGAGAAAAAGTGGAACCGGGTAGGAACCACCGGGTTTTTTGAACATGGACCCGGTTCTCCTATGTACCGGGTACGAACTGGAACCGGTTCCGGGTCGGTTCTACGGGTCTGGGTTTGGAACCGGGTATTATGCCCATTGTAGGAACCGTTCGCGTAAATAAATAAAATAAACAAATTTTTATTACTGATTACAATACACAGAAATAAAGAAAGCAAAATTACAGTACAATTACAACTGAAATAAAATAAAATACAAGAACTTAGATGAAGAAGAAGGCAGAGGCACGTGTTCAACACGCTTCCCTTAAAACAAATTCCGAGTCTCCTAAGAGTACTCGTTTTGTTTCCCAGGGTACAACAGCCAGAGCAGTAGTACTGCCGGAGTTCGCCTACAACCCGAAGGTTACCTTGAAGCTGCAAGAGAAGGATCAGAGAATTGTAGAGAGAAAGTTGATGTTGCTGTTGTGTAGCTGGTGTCCCTCTGCTGTGGGTATGGAGCTGTATTTATACAGCTCCTAGGTTGAAACAGTCAAAAACGAATTAAAGAGAGGTTTAAATTGCATTAAACGTCTTCAAGGCAATTTAATACGTCATTTAATTCTCAGTCAAAGCCTGTTAACTCGTCAGTTACGAAGCTGGACTGAAACTGCACTGTCATTCAATGCTGGAAGCTTCTACGCGTGCGCGCGCGCCCAGGTGTGCACGCCCATGCGCGGTGCGTCCTTTTGGCTCACACACCATGCGCGTGTGCGCCTCACTGACTCAGGTCCATGCGCGCGTGCGCCACGTCACCTGTGAGCCTCTACGAGCACGCCACATAGTCGCGCCGCGCACGACACCTCCAGACCATGCACCATGCGCAACCGCGCGCCTTCGTGCCACGTCACGCGCTTCGAACCTGCACTCCACTTGGTCCCTGCAGCCTATGAGATCCACCACGCGCACGTGGTCAAAAATACAAAGGCGGCTCGCGGTGATGCGAGTGTGCGAAGTGCAAAGTGCGCCATCAAAGCGCCTCATCGCCCACGCCACGCGCGCGAGCGTGTGCGAGTGCGAGTTAGAGTGCTCTGCACCCTTCGCGAGTACACTAGTGAGTGCTCCCATGAAACAATAAGGATGGAGAGTTCCCACTTAAATACCCCTTTAAGTTCCATCTCTCATCCGATGTGGGACAAGGTGCTACTTTCTCTTTTGTTTCAGCATTGAATGTTCCAAACACCCAACTTTGAGCATCGATATCTCATTCATCTTAGCTCCGTTTTGGACGTGGTTTAGTTCGTTGCGAAGCTCTTCCAACATAGAACACAAACCCACAAATAAATATATAAAACCCGCTCATTTTATTATATTTATTTCTAGTCCAAAATAGGAAAAAATTATTTTCCTATATTTGTGAAAAATGTTATTTTCACCTATTTTCCAACACCCATCTCTAGCGGATATTGGTAATTATATAAGTTATATATTGATAATTAATGTTTATATAAAAAAAATAAAGATTTCTAAGTTGTTTTTTTCCTAGGGTCGGTTTCTAAATTTCATGATGGTCCGTTTTAAAAGCTTAAGGGGGTGATTGCAAAAAGTTATAAAAGGCATTCAGGATTTTTGTGTATTTATAACACCGGTTACATATAAAAATTAAAACTTAAAAAAAACTAGTTAGCATTTTTAGGTTTTTTTTTTACTCAAAACTTTAGAAAATATGTATATTACATACCCTAATTTTTTAGAAAAAAAAACGGTTTGTTACATATGTTTTACAAAGGATTTTTGTAGCTTACGCAACTTAAGTAGGTTTTCTGTCTATATTTCCCCTCTATATATATATGGGTTAAGATATAATAGAAAGTTTATTTGGCTAAGAAGGCTATGAAGTAATCTTGACCATCCATTTAGTTAATCAAGTGCTAAGATTAAATGAGGAAAATTGAAGAGAAGAAAAGAGGCGCGCGAGTTTGTTTAGGGGCATTCTAATCAATCCAAGGTAATAGTTTATCTCTCCTCCAATTCTCCCCCCCCCCCCCCCAATTTTTTAAACGTTAATAACTCTTTCATACGATATTATTTTTTTATAAAAATTGCAACAAAAAACAAGCGTTTTTTTATCTTTAAAACGAGTATACTATTGCTATATTTTCGAAAGAAAAAAAAATTAAAACCCAACTGCGTAAAACGCAATAGAAAAAACTCAGTTGCGTAAAACGCAATGAAAAAAAAAACCTAAAAAATGACATCTTTCTAAAACGCAATGCACCAAAAACACAAATAAATGTCTTATTTGTAAAACGCAATGGCCAGAAAACACAAAGAAGTGTCTTATTTGTAAAACGCAATAGCCTAAAAACACAAAAGAAAGTGTACTTTCTAAAACGCAATGGACTGAAAACACATAAAAATGTGTTTTACCTAAAACGCAATGCATCAAAAACACAAATAAATGTCTTATTTCTAAAACGCAATGGCCAGAAAACACTTAAAATGTCTTTTTTCTAAAATGCAATGGACTGAAAAAGCATAAAAATGTGTTTTATCTAAAACGCAATAACTAAAAACACTTCTAAAATGTGTTTATCTAAAACGCAATAGCCAAAAAACACATAAAAATGTCTTATTTCTAAAACGCAATGGCTTAAAAACACAAAAGTAAGTGTATTTTCTAAAACGCAATGGACTGAAAACAAATAAAAATGTGTTTACCTAAAACACAATGAACTAAAAACACTTCAAAAATGTGTTTTTTTCTAAAACGCAATGGCCAGAAAACACATAAAACTATCTTATTTCTAAAACGCAATGGACACAAGCTGACCTGTCTGTGAATTTGTTTGAACCAGAGAGTAGCAAATCAAAAACTGTCTACGAATTACTGTCTTCGAAATGAGGCAATTTCTGGAAAATTAAATTTTCTGATGCATTTTTATTAAATCAATTTAATCGAAAATAAAATTTTCTGATGCATTTTTATTAAATTTTCTCAACCCCAGCCAGGGGCTCTGCCCCTTGGACCCCGCCAGGGGCTGCCGCCCCTGGGACCCTGCTACCAGGGGCGCTGCCCCCGGACCCCCGCCAAGATATTAAAACGCAATGAATAAATCAAAAACCCAGATAATAAAAATGAAATTAAAGAATTTCTTACATGGATCGAAGTCGGTTTCTTCAACGATTGACGAAATTTGAATGATTGAAACACTTATCAGAGATCGAATCGAACGGATCAAGTGATTATCTTCAAAATCACCGGAAAAAACGAGATTTTGTATGAAATTAAACTGGGTTTTCCTTCAAAAAAAGCTGAAGAACACGTTGATCGGGTGTTTGAATCATTGATTGGTGACGAAAATCGCACTATAATGTAGTGATTATTGAGATAGAAAGTGAAGAAATGGTTGAAGATGGTGGGTTTTGAAAATGGTGGGTTTTGATGTTACTGGGAAGAAGAAGGAAGAAGAAAATGTTAAGATTGACTAAAATACCCTTCCTCTTTATTTTAAATTTTGTCACATGTCCTAATCCTATTGCTTCCTATACTTCCTTGTCAAAATAAACTTCCTATTTGATCCTCACCCATATATATATATATAGTGAAATGATAATAAGAAAATCTTATTGAGTTGATAAAACTTTGAAAACGAAATCTTCACCATTCATCAAAAAAATCTATGGTTAAGATTCAATGTTATATAAAGTTACTTTTTCTGAACATGTAACAGACTAGCCAAAGTACACCTAACAACTTTTGTTTTTTCAGATTCTGACTGACACACTAACATGTAACATGTTTGTCTGTTACACTAATTTTACATGTAGCATTGTGTAAAATGTGATGGTACATCTATATAAACGAGCGAAAGAGGTGTAACATATCAACTTTCTATTTATAACAATGTTATTACATGTCAGAATATGAAAAGATGTAACACGTGGCAACTTGTGGTCCATTCATTGAGTTTCTTAAGTTTTCTCAACTCAAAGGATTTTTTCCTCTGTACTTTCCCTATGTATCTATGGGAAGAGATCTATGCACAATACTATATATCTTAAAAACACGTATGAAAATAGATCATTCATTTTTATCAATCTTGAAAGCCTAAAACATGTTATAAATGTAATTCTTATTGCTTTTCACTTTGGAGTTCAGACCAATTCTATATATACGGGTTCAGAAATTTTTAAACTTACATAATACGTACCAATCCTAAACATCAATACCTATTCCATTTTAAAGTGGTTTTTTATTTGGAAAAAATACAAGTTTTGTCCTTTATCTTTATACCACTTTTCAGACAGTGTCTTTTTTAACGAATGTTGACAGGCAGTGTCCTTTACTAGGTATTTTGTTGCAAGTTTAGTCTTTTACACCCAACCCAGTTAAAAAACCCTGTTAATTGTTGGCTGTAAAGGACTAAACTTGCAACAAAATACCTAGGTAAAGGACTAAACTTGCAACAAAATACCTAGTAAAGGACACCATCTGTCAACATTTAACAGGGTTTTTTAACTGGGTTGGGTGTAAAGGACTAAACTTGCAACAAAATATCTAGTAAAGGACACCGCCTGTCAACATTTATTAAAAAAAACATCGCCTGAAAAGTGGTATAAAGATAAAGGACAAAACTTGTAATTTTTCCTTTTTATTTTCTTGAATATTGATTTACTATTATTTTATCTTCATTTTCTGATTAAAAAAATCATATAGGTTTTTATTGTCCATCGGTACATAATTTGTCAACTCAACTATAATATTCTTTAAAGCGGAATATAATCCTTCAATAATATAGATTGCATGTTTGCGTATTCATTTTGGCTATGACCTCTGCTCCCTTCATCTTCAATAATTATATATTCGGTCACCAAGAAGAGTGAATCTTCAAGTGAAACTTTATCTTAGTGTTGTTTTCATCATCTAAATAATTGATATAAAATGATCAAGCTTTATGTATATGGTTATGATTTATAAACAAAACTTGCTCATAAAAAAATGTATACATAACTAAAAATAAATACATACTTATATCCAATATTTTCCTATAAAAGACATTATATATATAATATATATGTTATTATTTGTGGTGATTAGTATACACAATATCGTCTAGAGTTGTTATCTTTATCCAAAACCCGACCTGAATCAGAAGCCACCCGAACTCGAATTAGAGAAACCCTCAAAAAACCAAACCCGAATAATCCGAACCTGGCCAACTAGAACCTTAAATTGTTCTGTTATTGGATCACCTTTTCCAAGCAAAAAAAAAACCGAAAAACTTGAAACTCGAAATGTTTTTTTATTATGGATACATTTTTGTTTGGAGTCTTTGGTATTTAAAACATTAAGTTTTGAGATTATTATAGTTTGTTTTGGACCTTTTGAAGACCGTCATATCATATTGTCAAATAATATTTTAATTTTGTTAAAATAGTTTTAGTAGCATGGTAGAGCCTTTTTTAGTAGGCAAACACTCCAAGAATATCAAGAGAGAGCAAGAGATTTTGGGGCAATTTTCTGAATATTTTCTCAAAACAAAGTACAGGAATTTAAATATGCAATGGACCATGTGCACATGATACCCATGTTCCTTATTTTCTGGAGACATGCATGTAACTGCTATCTATCATGCTCCACTTCCTAAACATGCAAAACTATCACTACATGCAGTAAACAATTGAAATAAACATGCTGAAATTGAGAACGTGCAACTTGTGGGCTTATTCCATCAATCGATTGGGCTTCTTGACTTGTCTCTTGGGCCGGTCATTAACATTGTGTTGCAGCTGGGCTTGCTTGGTTGACGGGCCGACCTGGTCCGTATCATCACCCTCCCCTAAAGAAGCGACATTGTCCTCAATGTCTCGAAAAAACGGAAATCGGTTACGGAAATCTTGAGTGTCTTCCCATGTAGCTTCTTCAAGAGGACGACCTTCCCACTTAACTAGGCTTTGTTGCTGATTGTCTGGTCCGATACGGTTGTTGATAACATCTTCCGGCAAGAGGTCTACAATTTCATCATCTTGGAAATTGTCAAGAGTATCAGTTGTTGTGGAAGTCGTACCATAGCTAGGCTTAAGCAATGAAACATGAAAAATAGGATGTATTCTTGAAGTAGCTGGTAAGTCTAACTTGTAAGCAACTTTACCGATTCGCTCCAATATTTTGTAAGGCCCAAAGAAACGTTTAGACAGCTTCTGATTCTTTCTATCACTTATGGACGATTGGCGGTATTGTTGCAGCTTTAGAAATACCCAGTCACCGACTTGAAACTCTTTCTCCAGCCTTTTTTTGTTAGCCTGGCGTACCATGCGTTCCCGTGCTTGCTCGAGGGAACCTTTCAATAATTCCAAAAGTTGTTGATGAGTAGCAAGTGACGTGTCGATGGAGGCGTTGTTGCTGGAACCGGGCATGTAATCATGAATTGTTGTTGCGTCGCGACCGTACACCGCCTTAAATGGAGTCATATTTATAGACGAATGGTGACTTGTATTGTATGAAAATTCTGCCAAATATAAATATCTTCCCCATGTTGCTGGTTCATCGAACACAAATGCCCGTAGGTAACTTTCTAAACAACGGTTGACCACCTCGGTTTGACCGTCGGTCTGTGGATGATAAGCACTAGAGTGAAGTAATTTAGTGCCCATGTGTTTGAAGAGTTCCTTCCAAAAACAACTCATAAATGTAGGGTCTCGGTCAGAAACAATGGTTTTTGGAAGCCCATGTAAACGATAAATCTCTTTCATGAAAATAGAGACCAAAGAAACGGCTGTGTAGTGTGTGGGTAATGAAATAAAATGAGCAAACTTAGATAGGCGATCGACAATTACCCAAATTGTTGTCTTTCCTTTTGAAGACGGTAAACCCGTTATGAAATCCATGGAGATGTCAATCCAAGTCGAAACCGGAACCGGAAGAGGCTGTAACAATCCGTAAGGACGGTGCGTCGGAGTCTTTGTTGCTTGACATACTGAGCATTTTTTTACGTAAGCCGTGACGTCTCTTTTCAATCCCAACCAAGCGAAAGAGGTGGAGATTCTCTTAAAGGTGCCATGAATACCCGAATGGCCACCCAAAAAGGATGAATGGAATTCTTCTAACAGTCGATCTCGAAGGGTTGGTATTGGAGGAACAAGTATCTTCCCATGCAAATAAACCAATCCATCACGAACACTATGATGTGGAAACCCGGTTGGATCAGTCGTGATTTGTTGAACAAGTTGTTTTCCCAATACATGATCGTTAAAATACCCCCTGATTTCGTTGAGCCATGGAGCCGTGGGGTACGAAAGTGCTAACAAGGACGGATAATCGACCCGGCTCAAAGCGTCGGCAACTGTGTTTTCTTTGCCGGGTTTAAAATGTATTTCGAAATCATACCCCAACAATTTAGTGATCCACTTTTGTTGTTCCGGTGTGTTGATAGTTTGTGTAAGCATGTGCTTGAGACTATGATGGTCGGTGAAAATGCGGAAGCGACGTCCAAGAAGGTATTGTCGCCATTTTCGCACCGACTCGGTTATAGCATATAACTCTTTGGTATAAGTCGACTGTGCTTGCATAGTTGGACAAAGTTTTTTGGAATAAAAGGCAACAGGTCTATTGTTTTGAGATAACACCGCTCCAATGGCTTGGCCGGATGCATCAGTGGTGAGGTCAAACGGTTTGGTGAAATCGGGTAGGGCAAGGGTTACAAGGTCTTGCATGTGAGATTTTAATGTGGTGAATGCTTGGGTCGCTTCGTCGGACCATACGAAGACTTTTTGTTTAAGAATGTCGGTCAAAGGTGTTGCGGTTTTGGCATAGTTTGGAACAAAGCGACGGTAGTAACCAGTGAGGCCTAAAAAAGCGCGTAGGGTGGTGAACGAATTTGGTGTAGGCCATTGTTGGATGGATGCTATTTTGTCAGGTTCAGGTGAAACTCCTTTGCAAGATATACGGTGACCCAAAAACGAAATTTCCGAAACGGCAAATACGCATTTTGAAGCTTTTGCATGAAATTGATGTTGCAAGAGTGCGTCAAAAACGTACCGCAAATGGTTATAATGTTCCTCCTTCGAACCACTGTATATTAAGATATCATCGAAAAATACCAAAACAAAACGTCTGAGTACCGGTCGAAAAAGGTCATTCATAGCCGACTGAAAAGTGGATGGCGCGTTGGTAAGACCAAAGGGCATTACAAGAAACTCGTAGTGACCGTCGGTCGTTCGAAAAGCGGTTTTATGTATGTCTTTTTCAGCCACTCGAATTTGGTGGTACCCGGAACGGAGATCTATCTTAGAGAATATGGTAGCACCGTGTAATTCATCCAAGAGCTCATCAATTGTCGGTATAGGAAAACGATCTTTTACCGTGACCGCATTTAGAGCACGATAGTCGACACAAAAACGCCATGTGCCGTCTTTCTTCTTAACTAATAATACCGGTGATGAAAACGGGCTTTGACTAGGGCGTATGATTCCGTCATTTAGCATCTCGCCAATCAACTGGGTCATTATTCGTTTTTGAAAATGCGGGTACCGGTAAGGTTTCACATTGATAGGGTTGTTGTCATTGAAAAGTGGGATGTTGTGGTCATGTGGCCGATTAGGTGGTAAGGTATGAGGTGCATCAAAAAGGGTTTGAAAATTTTCAAGTAAACTGGTAACATTTGGGTCTGCATGGGTTGGTGAAGTTTGGCCAGTAGGTATATGGGGTTGGTGAGAGGTGTCATCTAAAAGTAAAGCATGTAGTGAAGCGACTGACCCATGTCGAATAAGAGAGGACAACGAACTAGGTGTAACCGGTTGACCAAGCGGTTCTCCGCGAAGCGTTGTGGTTGTGCCATTGGTCTTGAAAGAAATTTCTGGAATTGAAAAATCCGCCGTGAGACGTCCCAGTGTCGCCAACCAAGAGATGCCAAGAACCACATCGGCTCCCTGAACCGGAAAAATAAAAAACGGAATTTGAAATGTCTCTTTTTGGAGTTGCACTTGCACATCTGGACAGTGACCTTCACAATGAATAAATTGCCCGTTACCGACCATGACGGCAAAGGGTTGTAATGATTTTGTTGAAAGACGAAGGGCAGAAGCGATACGCGGTTGTATGATATTGTGAGTACTTCCGCAATCGATCAAAATAGTGACCGGTTTACCCTTGATATAACCCGTTATACGCAACGTCTGAGTCGAACACATACCGAAGAAAGCTGCATCTGATAAAGACATGAACTGAGGTGGTGGAAGATCTGCAACCTGATCCGACGGTGGAGTATCGGTAATGCTCGGGAAGTCTTCGTTATCGACAATAAGAAGAAATTGTGGAGGAGAGCACTTGTGGCCAGGAAAAAAAAATTCGGGACACCGGAAACATAAACCGTCTTTTCGTCTTTGTTGAATAGCTTCTGGGGAAAGTTTGGTAAATGGTAATGGTTTTGGTGGTGATGGCAGCAGGGGAGGGGCGGTAGGGTTGGTGGTTTTGGAAGTTATGGATGAGGAGGCCTGGGAAGTCGGTGATATGGTTGTGGAAGGTGAGGAATTGTAGGACGTAGAAGATCTGGCTGGAAGAAAAGGTTTTGGTTTATTGGGTTGGGTAAATTTTTCCTCAACCGCACGGGCTAGGCCGCACGCATCGTGATACGATGTGGGTTTGAGGATTGCTAATTCCGACTGAATATCAGACCGAAGGCCCGAGATGAAACAATTGCGTAAATTTTGTTGCGACAAGCCGGTGATACGGTTACTAATTTTTTCGAATTCGGTTTGGTATTCCGAAACGGATGCCGTTTGGCGGAGTTTAAACAAAGTGGCTTCGTGATTTTCATAAGTCGACGGACCGAAACGGAGCTCGACTTCACGCTTGAAGTCGGTCCAGTTGCCTAAGAGGTTGTTGTTAGATTGATGTTGATACCAAGAGAGTGCATCCCCGATAAAATGGAAAGCGGTTAACGAGATGCGTTCCGCCGGTGGAATGTTGTAATACGCGAAGTAATGATCGGCTTGGAACATCCAACCGAGAGGATTGGAGCCGTCAAATAACGGAAGGGTTATTTTCGGTTGGCGTGGTGGTTCAGTTCGACCAACCGGACGATCTGGATGAGGTCTATCGGGGGGTGGTTTATCAGCGTGGATGGAATCGGTGAGTTCAGTAACGTGATTTACCAAACGAGCAGTGGTTTCGGTTTGGGAATCGAGTTTAGTATTGAGGTTAGCGGTGGCTTGAACGAGGGCGGCAATTTGAGTTTTGATGTCGGATTGGGTGGTGGCGGCGGTAGTCGAAATTTGGATGAGCTGATTCAGTTGGTCGGATACGGATGGAGGGAACTCGTCGGAACCCGAAGTGTCTCGTCGGGGCGGCATGATTGTGGAGGATGGATCGTGAATGAAAGCACCAGATTGGTAGAGCCTTTTTTAGTAGGCAAACACTCCAAGAATATCAAGAGAGAGCAAGAGATTTTGGGGCAATTTTCTGAATATTTTCTCAAAACAAAGTACAGGAATTTAAATATGCAATGGACCATGTGCACATGATACCCATGTTCCTTATTTTCTGGAGACATGCATGTAACTGCTATCTATCATGCTCCACTTCCTAAACATGCAAAACTATCACTACATGCAGTAAACAATTGAAATAAACATGCTGAAATTGAGAACGTGCAACTTGTGGGCTTATTCCATCAATCGATTGGGCTTCTTGACTTGTCTCTTGGGCCGGTCATTAACATTGTGTTGCAGCTGGGCTTGCTTGGTTGACGGGCCGACCTGGTCCGTATCATAGCATGATAATTTTTATGATATTTTGTGAAAAAACATCTAAATCCGAAAACTAAACAACTCGACCTGAGCTAACGCAAACCCGGATTTTAAATGGATCAGTTATTTTTTATTTATTTATTTTTTTTTGAACGGCAAAATTTGGATCACTGACGGACCACTGGAGTATCATCGTGCCACCAGCAGAACCACCCGATCATATCCATCTCCACTAGGCAATAATGTCTATACACCAATTCAGGAGGAAACCCAATAAATCTGGAAAAACCCCCTTTGTGGGAATCGAACCCATGACCTAATGGTCATAAGCCTTATCCCACCCCCAAAATACCACTAGGCTATAATGCCATGGTAAATGGATCAGTTATTAGATCACTTTTTCCTACTCAAAACCCGAAAAAAGAACAACCCAAAGAAGTGAAGAACACCCCTTTTAACCGTTTTCTTGTTTTTTTTACATATATCTATTTATTGGATGGATGGATTTAACCGGTGGAGTGTGCAACTCGTCTCAAAGGTCATCAACATCGACTCAGCCAAGCTAAGCCGAGCCGAACGGGTTGGTTTATATGTCAGCTTATTGGGGACCGGGTATTTAATTAGGAAAACATGAAGACAAAAAACACATTAGCAGAAAACGGTCCCATCATTGGCTCTATTTATCCTACTCACTACACGATACGATAAATTCATTCAAATTCTCAACACGATATTTTCATACTTCATTCATGTGATGTGATTGCCAACCTAACTCATCAATGTGATTATTATTATTATTTTTATTTATTTATAACATATCCATGGATTTTACTCATGTAATAATAGCTATAAAATATTCTAAAGATTATTTTATTTGGAGTCTCGCTCGCTTAATAAGACTTTATATAGAAATTTTATGCGTTTCATTATAGAACATAATTTTGTGTATTTCATTGTTATATGACATCATGCGTAATGGTCATCTGGTTTGCAAACCACAACCCCCCCCCCCCCCCCCACCCCCACTCACATGTGGTTGTGGCTACGAGTTTAAGAGAGAGAGAGAGAGTTGTTGTGATTGGTTGGGCTTTGACTTAACCAATCAATTTTTTTTTTCAATTACAAACCGCATACCTCACCACTACACCTTTTCACCCAATGATTTGGTTAAAATGACGCAGACACCACGTGTCGGAAGAGTCAATGTGGTTTGCTAAACCACTGTGAGCGAAAAAAACCGTGTAAATACTAGCATTAAAATACACATAATTTAGTTATTATTATGATTTTTTATTAGAATATCCACTTTTTTATTTATGATAGTTCGTTTTTACGCTAGTGGACAAGTTATATGTATAATTATATATATTTTTTATATAAGTTTATTTAAAAGCATACTTTATAATAATATGGCTACCCTAGCCATGCAGCCGGGAAAACAGACACTCATAATCATGTAACATGTTCCTTTTTTTTCTTAAATTAAGAAAATATATATAATAATATTATACTTAAATTAAGTATTTTTGTGTGATAAAATTATAGTTGTTTAATAATTATGGAGGAAGTTGGTTTAAAAGTCAATTAATGTGTTTTAAGGTATTGTATGATGTGTTTTACAAGTTGTAAGTATTTAAAGTTTTTAAATTATCTGAAATTGTATTTTTATCTTTATTATACTTATGCTATATTATAATATATAAAGAGAGAACAAAAAAAGTAATTTTACATAATTTTAAAACATATTGTTGACTTTTAAATCAATTTCTCTCTCACGATTTTTAAACGCACATAATTTTTCTAAGTTAATATATCTAAATAAAACTACACCATGAAACAAGTATTTATTCTCTCAAAACTGAGTATGGTATTGATATATATTTTTTTAATTTAAAAAAAATTAACGTGATTACTAACGTCTATGTTCCCCAACATTTCATGCAGACATTCCTCTAGTGTTTTATAATATTGTGTGTGTGTATAGGAGTTGGTTAACGTACAAATTATGTTAACGTACGTAACGTATGAAATTGAGATACAACATGCGAACTTCATTTTTCACAATACAATTTTTTTATAACATGTTATTTTCTCATTTTTACAACATGTTATTTTCCATCTTTCAACGTGCGACTTTTTATATATTACATGTGAGTTTTTAGTTATGAAGTTTATAACGTGCGAACTTCAAATCTCGTACACTCGTACGATAAGGAATATTGTACATTACACTTTCAATATATAAGCCCATAAAGTGTATTGTACATTTTGCCTTAACGTACGAGCGTACGCAATGGCAAGTTTGCATGCTATAATCCCAGAAAGGAAATCTCGCATGTTGTAAAAAAAAGTCGCATGTTAAAAAAAATTAAAAATTCCGCATGTTGTAAAAGAAGTCTCATGTTGTTCAAAAAACCAAAATTGCATTTTCAAAAAAAATCGTATGTTGATACTGCATCTTGTACGCATCGTACGTTAAGGTAATTTGTACAATAACCGGCCTCTATATATAGTGAAAGTGTAATGTACAACATGCCTTATCGTAGGAGCGTACGAGATTTGACGTTCGCACGTCATAAACTTTATAACTAAAAAGTCGCATGTTGTAAAATATAAAAAATCGCATGTTGGAAAAACAAAAAAGTCGCATGCTGAAAGATGAAAAATAGCATGTTGTATAAATGAGAAAATAGCATGTTATAAAAAATTGTATGTGAAAAATGAAGTTCGGATGTTGTAACTCAATCTCGTACGCTGCGTACGTTAACACAGATTATACGTTAACCAACCCCTATATATATATATATATGAACGAATTTAAATATTATTTAAGCTTGACAACTCAAACATAAAGTTTTTAGCACTTCGAACCTTAAAGACATTAACATTCATTCTAAAATGAGGTATGTTAGAACTAGTAAGGTATATTATAATTATTTTGATGTAATTTAGGAGTAGAATTGTAGACAGGATCACAGGAAACAAATATCTATTAAACGGATATTAATGATTTTTAAATAAACATTAAACAAAATCCATATGACATGAAACTCAGTTATCTGTTAAAAACGGATATGAATTATTAATAATTGCATAATTAACTTTAAACTATAGTGGGTGATTAAACTCATGAACATTCGAGATGAATTATTGTAAAGTCTTCGCTTAAATACTTGACGTCTTCGTGAGGCATGCGGTCCCAAAATTCGTACCCAAAGAGATGCATGAGTCGCACTCAATACAACAAGTTGTCTTTGAAACCATTCAAATGCCCTCAAAACAAAAAGTCATAGTTTGACTCGATAATTTTATAATAGATTTAAAACCATAATAAAATGATATTGGCTTATCACAACTTTATTTTTTGAGTTTTATCTTTTGGTTATGGTTGTAAATGCAAATACAATATCCATATCATAGTAAACGAAACCGATGCCGATCGAATTCTTACAGCAATAGAAAATTTACTAGTTATAACTAGAGTCTTAAATTTAATATATTAATACAACCAATTATTAATTCTCCAATATTCCTATCCTAGTTCCTTTTTCTTGTTTTAGTGTCACTAATATCAACTAATAATAATAATAATAATAATAATAATATATTAATAATCATTAATGATAGAGAAAAAGATATTAGAAACCAAACCAGAAAGTGATAGTTTACTGTCCGACCCATTCATTTCCATCATATTTTCTCCACTCAAAATAGAAAGAAAGAAAAAGAAATAAAGGCATTTTTAATATCTATGGTTAAAGTTTGTTTCTATTCTGTTCTTTTAATATATTCTATAAATCATAAGATATTGTAGAGCGAATGATCTCTAGATCAAGTGGTGGAGTACTTGCATTTTTCTTGAGAGATGCAGGTTCAACTCCCACTTGGTGCAGAGTGAGGCACTGATGGACAATGATAGGGGAGACCTAGAGAAACCTGGGTTGGATCCTTGAGCCAAACGGGTTTTACTGGTAATTTCACTGTCGTGCCTACGGGCTGGTGGGTTACCGGGTTTTCCCCGGAATTGGTGGTGGACAGAGTTACTCTTGGAGTACTCTGTTTGTCCAGTGGGTGTCTTAAGAGTGCTCGGGATTGATTCTGTTGGCCGTTAAAAAAAATATAAAGATATTGTAGAAAAGGGATAGAAGTTTGAAGTTTGTGTGGCAGAAAACAACTTTGGTGTAGACACTCACGGCTGTGGTTGAAGATAGGGACCTTGTTAGGTTTTCTACCATTAAATCATGTTCCCTATGTGGTTTTCTTGTGTTACGTCAATTAATTATGAACCAAGTAATATATATTGTTCTATCTTTTTCTAATTATAGTTCTTTCTCTTAGATAAAAGATTTTGAGGATTGATCATTTCAGTCTTATGAATATAAAGTTGTATCTCATACCTGTCAAGTAATCGATAATTAATCGGTTACTCGTTAAAAGGGATGCACCTTACCACAACAACATATCTCTTAGGGACCTTTAACGCTTCATAAATAATTAAACAACCACAATTCTACATATACCAACTTAAAATCCAAAAACCAACAATGAAAAATGGAAGTGAAACAACAATAGAAAGTTGAAACCATATCTACATCACGTAGGATAGGATATGAACCCTTAACCACTGGTATAAAAGGGAGACACCTTACCACCACAACACGTCTCTTAGTAACCTTTAACCAGGGGCGGACCTACTTTAGCCCGTGGGTGGGCGGCCGCACCCCTTGAAAAAAAAATTTAGTGTTATTTTTCACGAAAAATCCCGACCGCACCCCTTAGAAAATTTCGACCGCACCCCTTGGAAAATTCTGACCGCACCCCTTAGAAAAAAAATGTTAGGAATTTATATAAAAAAAAGTTGTGAACACGGATTTAAACCCGACCCAATTATGTAAACAATTTAGCCCACTAATCTCTTTAAATAAAACTTGTATTCCTATAACCCAACATCAAGCCCAATTGAATAAGTTTATGATAAAACCCAACACAAATAACTAAATCAATTAAAGAAAACATAACCCAAATAAACCCAACCGACCTTTCATCTCTCCCGCCCTCCCCTCTGTTGCAGGCTTGCAGCGACCAAGAATTACTTAGACCAGGCTTCGATCGATCAGCCACAGCCACAAATCTCGCCGTAGACAGATTGCAGACCAGGTACCAGTCCTTGATTTTACTCTTCAAGAGTTTTGATAAGGTCCTCTTTTGAGTTTTGATAAAGTTGTTGTTGTGTATGTTACAGCAGTCGGCAAGGCAAATGGCAATTATAGGAATTGTTGATTTCATTAAAAAAAGTGATTGTATTTTTTATTTCATTATTAAATAATAAAGTTGTGTTACACTATTGTTGATTCTATTATTTGTTATTTATTTTTTATTTCATTAAATATTAAAGTTGTGTATGTGATTAAGGAATATTATTTATTTTATATGTGATAGGCACAATGAGTAAGGATGTTATGGCGCGATTTCTCAACAAGAGGAAAGCGGTTGAAATTGGATCATCTTCCGATTTTGTTGATGTGAATGATCTTCCCTCGGATCCTCATGATCGCAAGGCGATAGCATCATACAACGTGAATCAACGAGATGATGTTAGAATGGCATACCTACTAAGAGGACCATGTCAACCAATGGGTATTAAATATACAACATCAACGTTTCAAGGTAAAGAGTTGAGAAAATTCAAACAAGAATGATATGACCGAAAGGAATACAAGGGATGGTTAGAGTATAGTATTACGAGTATGATTGCTTCAATGCGGTTCTAGATTTGAAAATTCAAGAATTTGGGAACCGTTTTAACGAGGTAACATCGGAACTACTTCTTTGTATGAGTTGTTTGAGTCCGTGTGATAATTTTAGTGCGTTTGACATTCCAAATATACTAAAGTTAGCCGGAAAGTATCCATATGATTTCGATGAAGCCGAAAAACGAAGGCTTCCGGTTCAACTCGGAAACTACATTGATTTTGTGAAAAAAAGATAAACAATTCGCCAACTTGGATGGTTTGTCAAGTCTTGTAAGGTTAATGGTTTCAACAAATATTCACGTAACTTTTACATTGGTATATCGTTTATTGAAGCTTGTTCTCGTATTACCCGTCGCAACCGCAACCGTTGAAAGATGTTTTTCGGCAATGAAGAATGTGAAGACCAACTTGCGTAATCGGATGGGCGATGAGAATTTAAGTGATAGTTGTATATGTTATATAGAGAAAGACTTGCTTAAGAAAGTACCTCTAGATGATGTTTTAGATAGATTTCAAAAAATGAAAACCCGTAGGACGACTTTTTAAATATGTTTGTAACAATGTTTGACGTGTTTTTGAAGATTATATAAATTTAAGTTTGATGTTCTTTTTTTACATGACCCGACCTGAACCGGTTTTTTTATGTATATATCTAGACGCCAAAAATTTAAAAAAAAATCTGCACCCACATGAAAAAATTCCTGGGTCCGCCACTGCCTTTAACACTTCACAAATAATTAAACAACCACAGTTCTACAAATATACTAACTTAAAATCCAAAAACCAACAACGAAAAATTGGAATTAAACAACCACAATTCTACAAATACTAACTTAAAATCCAAGAATTAAAAGTAGACACTTTGATGAGGGTAATTAGGGTTTGAACTCTTAAAAGGAAAGTATGTGAAAAAGAAGGTGGAAGTCACCGGGTAAAAATGTAAAAAGTGGTTCAGTATTTTGAGCACGCGTGTTTAAAAATCTATTGCTTATAGACAGCCACGTGTCATAAGTTTAGCTAAAAATACAATATAGACGGGCTAAAACCAATTACGATATCATCATTTTTCTTTATATGTATAGAGATGATTGCAAAGTTTCATAAGTAAGAAACCATAGTTTTTATATATTAATCTATTTAAACTACCAAAAATTATTAATGCAAAATAACTTTAACATCATGGTTAATATTTTTCTGTAAACAAATATATCTCAAGTGCGGATTGTCCACAAATGTTCAACGACAGATTATTGGTAATATTTTTAACAAAGGATTGTATAGGTCAACGACAGATTATTGGTGATATTTTTAACAACGGATTGTATAGGGTACTTGTTAAGTTCTATAAAAAAATCATCTTATACCAATACATCATAATCTTATCTTTCTAATATTAAAGGTTTACAATTTTAAAACTTATAAAACTTAATAAATTGTCACATCAATCTATACATATAATAAAAGAAACCACTTTGAGGACACTTGTCATCATATTAGGCCATGTCTTATAGATAATTATAATTTTAGTTTAATCTCTTCTAATTAATTATAGATAATCCTCCTACTGAATATATTTAGTTTAATTATTACTTTTATATTTATCTATTTACTTCAAATTCAAACTTAGTTATCTAATTTGATATTAGAGTAAATTACGATTTTAACCCCTATGGTTATATCACTTTTACCCTTTTAGCCCAAAAATGATTTTTTTTAATTAGTTTAATTATTACTTTTATATTTATCTATTTACTTCAAATTCAAACTTAGTTATCTAATTTGATATTAGAGTAAATTACGATTTTAACCCCTATGGTTATATCACTTTTACCCTTTTAGCCCAAAAATGATTTTTTTTAACATCTAGACCCTCAACGTCTTTTTTTTAACCCTTTTGGACCCCAACGTATTTTTTTCTAACTCTTTTAGTAGGGGCCAAAGGGTTAGAAAAAAAGACGTTGTTGGCTCAGATGTTAAAAGATTCGTTTTTTGGCTAAAAGGGTAAAAGTGATATTGCCACAAGGGCCAACGTAATTTACTCTTGATATTAACTATATATTTGAACGTTTTGTTTAGTTTGGTATCAAATATATTTTACACATGTATTATTTGTTTTGTTTTTTAAGATATAACTTTTTTTATTATTTGATATATAAAATTAGATTTATTCAATTCGTACAATACACGGGGTTTTTTAAGGATATATATTTTTTATTATTTAGTAAAAAAAATTACATTTATTCAACCCGTGTAAAACACATATTTTTAAAGATGTAACTTTTTTATTATTTGGTATATAAAATTACACTTATTAATGAGGTTTTTTAAAGATGTATTATTTTATTATTTGGTAAATAATATTACATTTATTCAACTCGTGTAAAACAAGAGGTTTTAAAGATATAACTTTTTTTATTTGGTATATAAAATTATATTTATTCAACCCGTGCAATAAAATAGGTTTTTAAAGATATATTGTTTTACTATTTAGTATATAAAATTCATTTATTCCACCCGTGTAATACACGGGGTTATAACCTAGTATATTTGTATACGCTTTAACACACATACACGTGTGTGTATGCATAGAAAAGTATATTAACGTTCTAAGCCAAAAGTTTAAAATAAATAAAAGTAACATCAGTTACATCACCATCTGAGACAATTCAATAAAACAAAAGTATTGAAATAATAATATAAGCATCTAAGACTGGAATTAGTTGCCAATGAGCTTGTCGTTGTCGTGAAGTGGTAAGGAAGAGATTTGGATTTTCAAGAGACCCAGATTCAATTTCTACTTTTCCCCATTAGTTTTCGGCGGCACCTGGTGATGATGGGAGACTAGGCCAGTAGGCGGCGATCGCTAGTTCGATCCTTGAACTGAACGGGTTTTACCTTACCGCACTTTCGTGCCTTCGGACGGGTGTTCACGGGTTTCTCCCCTAGGTGAGGGTTTTTCCGGTTTGGATGCGAGTGTATCCTGATGTGGTGAATTTCGCAGTAGCCCATTTGGAGGATTCGTTATTCGTTAAAAAAAAAAAGACCGGAATTAGTTAAATCAGTTTTTCTTAAACTTTATTGGGTGGTTTTGTTTATATGTTTAATAATTGTTTGTTCTTAAAAGTCCAAATAAATTTGGAATGGCACATGAATCAGGACTTTTAGATGGAAACTGGTGACAGAATGTTGTTTATGGAGCCAGTTTCAACTTAAGTTTAAACTCGAATCTAAACAAGTCAGCTTAGCGTATCTCAAAAAAATTTAATGAGTTTAAAAGTTGAGCTCGAACTTATTTCGACTATGCAAGACAACTAGTATATTTTTTAATTTAAATAGATCTTGTATTTTCTTACAAATATATGGATAGGTACAACAAAAAAAAACGTTTTTATATATATAACATCAAATAAAAGTTGTGTTTCTTAAATTTAATCTTTTTTGCATAAAAAAGGTTGTGTTTCTTGAATGACCTACATAAAATGCATAATAAAAGTTGTGTTTCTTAAATTTAATCTTTTTTGTCCAAGTACGTTGCATCCCCTCTGTGTATTACACGAGTTTAATAAATGTAATTTTATATACTAAATAAAAAACAATATATTTTTAAAAACCTCATTTATTACACGTGTTGAGTAAATATAATTTTATATAATAAATAATAATAAAAAATTATATCTTTAAGAACCTCGTGTATTGTGCGGGTTGAATAAATGTAATTTTATATACCAAACAAATATTTTAAAAAAACCCTGTGTATTCACAGGTGGAAGAAATGTAATTTTATATACTAAATAATAAAAAAAGTTATATTTAAAAAAAAACTCCATGTATTATACGGGTTGAATAAATCTAATTTTATATAGCAAATAAAAAATGTTATATCTTTAAAAACTCTGTGTATTACACAGGTTCATCTATTGTTAAAAAAATCTTGGGTAAATTACACTTTTCGTCTTTTATGTTTGTACCGGATTGCAACGGATGACCTTTAACTTCAATAATTACAGTCACAATCATTTATTTGCAAAACTCATTAGACTCTACGTCCTTTAGCACTAACCTGGTTAAATTTTTTTTTTAAGTTTATTTAGTTAAGGGTATTATGGTCAATTCATGCTTTTATTTAAATGTTTAATAAATAAAAAAAAATTACATATGCACATCATCTTCCCCAATTTCCTAACCCTAACCAACCATTGCTAGCACCACCTCGGTTTTTGTTTTGTTATGTATCTGTCTGTGTTCCTGTTACCTCCGTCTGTATCTGTCTGTGTTCCTATTACAACTTTTCCACAAACCCAATTAAATCACACACACACACCACACCACACCACACAACATCAAACACAAACAATCAAAACCAAACACCAAAACAATACATTTACCGTCCCGAAGTTTAAGCACACTTAACCCAGTGAATCCACTAGCAATAACAGACAGATCTGAATCAGTAACACCAGGATAAAACGACCGTGAAGCAGACTGCGAGAGGTCAAGATCCTTAAGACGGGTGAACCGTGCAACCATCTTCTTAAGCCTGTGCGGACCAGCACGTCCACAGAGCTTCTTCTGCTCAGTGCTCTGTAAATAGTCATTTCTTGCATACAAGGCTGAACACTTCTTTATCTTTATCGGTTTCGAGTTTAGATAACACTGCACGAAGCTCATCGTCGCGTAATCGTTGGTTGATGGTTATTTGTTCTGGTTCGGGATCCTTTGTCATGGCGATTTGACCGATTTGGGGGCGATTGGGTGGTGAATCGTTGAGAGAATTAAAACTCTAATTGTTGTTAAAAGTGTTGTCAAATTGTTGGAGGGTGTTTGTTGGGGAGTTTGGTTGGGATCGTGCAGCGATAACTTACCAGATGGTTCTGTAGTTTTTGTGATTTTTGACAACATTGAATTTTGCTCATGGATGAGCAAGTGGTGACAAGATGTGGTTGGTTAGGGTTTTAGGATTAGGAAATTGGGGAAGATGATGTGTATATGCAATTTTTTTTGTTTTATTTACTAAACATTTAAATAAAAGCATGAATTGACCATAATACCCTTAACTAAATAAACTTAACAAAAAATTTTAACTAGGTTAGTGCTAAATGACGTAGAGTGTAATGAGTTTTGCAAATAAAGGATTGTGACTGTAATTATTGAAATTAAAGGCTATCCGTTGCAATCCGGTACAAACATAAAGGACGAAAAGTGTAATTTACCCAAAAATCTTTCTAAATCAAAATGGATTTTTTTATTATTTTTTAAATTAGGTTAATACTATTTTAAATTTTTGGTTTGATTAATAAGTTGTTTAATATAATTTCTCATAATTAACAATAATAACATTAACAATAAATCATATGCATGTTTATCTACTGTTAAGTGAAACAATGCTTTTTAGTTTATATAAGACTTTACGATTTGAAGTTAATTTATGCCAATGATTTAGAGTTGATAAGATTTATATTAATTTTAACTAATATTTAATAATTTAAATTAAATAATAATTATCTACCATTAAAGGATGGTCTAGAATAATGACAAGTGTCCCTACATTGGTTTCTTTTATTATATAGTACTAGCAGTACGACCCGTGTGCAAACACGGGTGGCTTTTAGAAAACCATGTATAACACATATAAATGGTGAATGTGGTTATAGTTATAAATAGATAAGTCAGTCGGTAAATACTTAAATTTTAGAGTATAAAAAGTACGAAAATATATGATTTATTAATCTTTGTGAACGAAATAACATTTGCATTCAAGCATGTTCTTTCTCCACAAAACACTGTATTAACTCAACAGTGGTTTCAAACATGTTCTTTCTCCATAAAACACTGTTTAACCCAACAGTGGTTTTAAACCACCGTTTTAACCCAACAGTGGATTCAACCATTGTTTTCTCCACAAAACTCTGTTTTAACCCAATAGTGGTTTCAAACATCTGTTTTCATCCATCTGTTAACCAAAGTCAACAGATGTATCAACCACTGTTTTATTTTCAAACATCTGTTCACAACAAACAGAGGTTTCAAAACATAAACAGACCTTTGCCACTATTACAAGCTTTTAAACTCTCAACCCTAAATATTTATTTAATTAATTTAAATAATAAACATGGTTAATAATTTTAACACAACTAATTATATAAAATATGAAAGTGTCAAACAGAGCTAACTATATAAAATATGTCTAAATCCTACCTTTCATTGTAGGTGTGAGTCATTCTAAAGCTATTTGTTTCCTAAAAAAATAGTATAAAAATACTATATGTTATCTTTCTAAAGCTATTTGCTTCCTCACAATGCATGGGTTATGAGTTCAAAAATATGATTATGTTGCTTTCCGTATGATGGAGAGTATAATAGACATATTCAGTCATAAAAACAAACACATGATCTATATCTCCTACACTTAAAGAGTTCATCAATAAATGACTTTTAACTCAAATAACTTCCAAAACCATATATCATCAAATCCCTTCAAAAGAACATATATACCCAACCAGTTAAGCAGTTAATGCAGAAAAATAATATTTGAGATATCGACTATCGTGGTGGGATATCGGTAATGTTCTAACGCTGGTTTTACGCCAAACTCAGTAATGTGCAAACACGGGTGTTTTTTTTTCAAATTCATGGGTTAATACTTCAACGTAAAGGATATATAGTGTATGTTTTAGTGACATGTCAAATCCAGTTAATTTTTTAGCTTCAATATCATACACAACAAATTTTGCAGACGACGAAATACTTGAAATAATAAAGAAATTTCGAAAAACCAAACACCATTTAGTATAATACAGCATAATAATTTCTAATCGATAGGCGAAACAGTAGTCTCGATAAATAATGCTCCTTTCGGACCGTTGTAGTTGTCAACATGTTGGAGGTATTTCAAAACTTCATTGCTCAGATCAACTTCAACCATATCCCCCCAAATGCTTGTTATCAGCCACTTGTTGTTTTGAATTATATTGGTCCTTTGGCGCCTATCTACATAATCAACTACACGAGGATTATTGAAAGCAAACACCTTGATCCAGCCTTCTTCTTCAAATTTGAGCAAATCAGCAGTTAGCTAATCAGACTTTCCAACGACAATCAAATGCAGCTTCTTTGCAATGGTCAAAAAATGCCCTTGGCAAGGATTGACTTCCATACTCTCAGGAAAATGAAGTATTCTGAAAGTCTCAGAAAGAACATCGAAAGCAACTATGTTCCTCTCACCTGGTGGATACCAATAATTTGAAACCATGAAATATATGGTTTTGCCGGAATAAATTCCGGGAGACCGTGAATAACTACTTGAACCATAATTATTTACGCTCAAGAAATTTATTGTTCTCCATGACTCACGACGTCGTGTGTAAACACGAGCAGTAACCACATTACGGTAACATCTGATGTGAAGCACTTTCAGATCATTGGATTCATCAAAATACATTCCACCTGTATCAGAATTTCAATCGTGACTATTATTAAAGTAGTCGTCGGACAAAAACTTATAGCGCCTGGTTCTTGGATTCCAAAGGATCAGCTCACAGCAAATCCGTTCATTGCAAACTAACAACAACCCATTAAATGACGATAGAATACGTAAGAAGGTAGGGTGGACATTGTTAGGAAAAATTATGGTTTTGCTTGTAACGACATCTAAATTCCCACCTACTACGTTGTCAATGACAATTGACGTATCTTTAAAGGAGAGTAGTTTCTTTTGTCGTGAATTTCCAATTCGGAGAGAATGCATCATCTCAAATGCATGAGTTGACAGTTCCCTATGAAAATTTTTGGAAAACATTTGAAACGACCAATAGCTTTTGCAGGGAGCCTTGTGAAAATTTCATCAACGATCATTTGAAACCCAATGTTTTCCATTTTATGATCTATATGTTTTACAATAAAAAATTTAACAAATAAAATATAATATAATATAATTGTATATGTAAATGTTTATAAATAAGAAATAAGGATGTTACTATATATAAATATACCAAAAATTTAAAAAACAAACATCATATTTGTAACTAAAAAACCGATCATAATTTTGATGAACAGAGTAACTACAATGACATTTAAAACAAAGAATCTTCGGATTAGATAACATGCATTGTTGTGGAAGTAAAATTTTAATCAATATTTTTTATTAACTTTACGATTCATAATTTTATTGTAAAATCTCAAGAGAATCATAAAAAAGAGACATTTTAACAGATGTCAAGTGAGACTAACTTACTGTTAAAGAACATGATGCGACGATGGTTCAGTTTGTGTCTTGATTTTGTGGTGAACAAATGGGTGTTTGAAAGCCTAAGAGATTGTAAAGATATTGATAAACAAAAAACTTTGAAGATGATTGAGTAGATGGTTGAAGGCGGTAATGATGAAAGCAGTTTCCCAATGTAAGGCAAATAAATTTATCTTATATACCCAATAAAGGCGGTAATGATTGAGTAGATGGTGAGACTAACTTACTGTTAAAGAATATGATGCGACGATGGTTCGGCTTTTAATGCAAAACATTTAAAAAATAAGTTTTCATTGGAAAACTATAAAATTAAATATCAAGAAAACCCAAAGGACAAATTTTAAACCTTAAAAAAAACATGTTATCATAATTATAATTAACCTCTTCATTTACCATAAGACACATTTTAAACACTATAAATGATCATTTACCATAAAACACATTTCAAAACTTCAACAATTGTCTTTTAAAATTTTCACATCTGTTGACTTACGAAACATCTGTTCAGGCACAATTCAATATCCACATAATCTAAATCAAACTCAGACACAATAAGAAGAATGCTTTTATCATAATGCTTTTATAAAGATTGCAATTACATTTAATAGCCTAACAAACTCCCTACATCTGCTATTAGCCTAAGCACTATTACATTGAAAACCTCTGTTGAGCAGCATCTATTGAATATCATCTGTTGTTCTTTAACATCTGTTGACCCATAACAGACCTTTGCTTCTTCAAACTTTCTTCAGACTTTGTCTTCATCAGCAGAGGATCACTTCAAACAGATGTTCTATTTGGGCAGACTTTACCTTTGACAGACATTTAGAGTAGCAGATGTTGAGTATTTGTAATTGAGAGGAGAAAATTCTTCAAAAAAACTGTTGACGTACCAAACATCTGTTCAGGCATAATTCAACATCAACATAATCTAAATCAATGCTATTATATAGTGAAATATCTTACAACCCAAATGTCAGATTCCAATTCATTGTAGATTAAACAATCTAGCAGGAAAAAACGTGTACATTTAATATAAACATGTAAAATCATATTTAAAAACAGCAGCTTTTAATGCAAAACATCTAATAGCCTAACAAACTCCCTACATCTGCTATTAGCCTAAGCACAATGCTAGATTGAAAACCTCTGTTGAGCAGCATCTATTGAATATCATTTGTTGTTCTTTAACATCTGTTGACCCATAGCAGACCTTTGCTTCTTCAAACTTTCTTCTGACTTTGTCTTCATCAGGAGAGGATCACTTCAAACAGATGTTCTCTTTGGGCAGACTTAACCTTTGATGGACATTTAGAGTAGCAGATGTTAAGTATTTGTAATTGAGAGGAGGAAATTCTTCAAAAAAACTGTTGACTTACAAAACATCTGTTCAGGCAAAATTCAACATCAACATAATCTAAATCAATGATATTATATAGTGAAATAACTTACAGCCCAAATGTTAGATTTTAATTCACTGTAGATTAAACAATCTAGCAGGAAAAAACATGTACATTTAATATAAACATGTAAAATTATATTTAAAAACAACATCTTTTAATGCAAAACATCTAATAGTCCCTACATCTGCTATTAGCCTAAGCACTATTACATTGAAAACCTCTGTTGAGCAGCATCTATTGAATATCTTCTGATGTTCTTTAACATCTGTTGACCCATAACAGACCTTTGCTTCTTCAAACTTTCTTCAGACTTTGTCTTCATCAGCAGAGGATCACTTCAAACAGATGTTCTATTTGGGCAGACTTTACCTTTGACAGACATTTAGAGTAGCAGATGTTGAGTATTTGTAATTGAGAGGAGAAAATTCTTCAAAAAAACTGTTGACGTACCAAACATCTGTTCAGGCATAATTCAACATCAACATAATCTAAATCAATGCTATTATATAGTGAAATATCTTACAACCCAAATGTCAGATTCCAATTCACTGTAGATTAAACAATCTAGCAGGAAAAAACGTGTACATTTAATATAAACATGTAAAATCATATTTAAAAACAGCAGCTTTTAATGCAAAACATCTAATAGCCTAACAAACTCCCTACATCTGCTATTAGCCTAAGCACAATGCTAGATTGAAAACCTCTGTTGAGCAGCATCTATTGAATATCATTTGTTGTTCTTTAACATCTGTTGACCCATAGCAGACCTTTGCTTCTTCAAACTTTCTTCTGACTTTGTCTTCATCAGGAGAGGATCACTTCAAACAGATGTTCTCTTTGGGCAGACTTAACCTTTGATGGACATTTAGAGTAGCAGATGTTAAGTATTTGTAATTGAGAGGAGGAAATTCTTCAAAAAAACTGTTGACTTACAAAACATCTGTTCAGGCAAAATTCAACATCAACATAATCTAAATCAATGATATTATATAGTGAAATAACTTACAGCCCAAATGTCAGATTTTAATTCACTGTAGATTAAACAATCTAGCAGGAAAAAACATGTACATTTAATATAAACATGTAAAATTATATTTAAAAACAACATCTTTTAATGCAAAACATCTAATAGTCCCTACATCTGCTATTAGCCTAAGCACTATTACATTGAAAACCTCTGTTGAGCAGCATCTATTGAATATCTTCTGATGTTCTTTAACATCTGTTGACCCATAACAGACCTTTGCTTCTTCAAACTTTCTTCAGACTTTGTCTTCATCAGCAGAGGATCACTTCAAACAGATGTTCTCTTTGGGCAGACTTTACCTTTGACAGACATTTAGAGTAGCAGATGTTGAGTATTTGTAATTGAGAGGAGAAAACTCTTGAAAAACTGTTGACTTACCAAACATCTGTTCAGGCATAATTCAATATCAACATAATCTAAATCAATGATATTATATAGTCAAATATCTTACAGCCCAATGGTCAGATTTCAATTCACTGTAGATTAAACAATCTAGCAGGAAAAAACATGTACATTTAATACAAACATGTAAAATTATATTTAAAAACAGCAACTTTTAATGCAAAACATCTAATAGCCTAACAAACTCCCTACATCTGCTATTAGCCTAAGCACTATTACATTGAAAACCTCTGTTGAGCAGCATCTATTGAATATCATCTGTTGTTCTTTAACATATGTTGACCAATAGTAGACCTTTGCTTCTTCAAACTTTCTTCAGACTTTGTCTTCATCAGCAGAGGATCACTTCAGACAGATGTTCTCTTTGGGCAGACTTTACCTTTGACAGACATTTAGAGTAGCAGGTGTTGAGTATTTGTAATTGAGAGGAGGAAATTTTTCAAAAAACTGTTGACTTACCAAACATCTGTTCAGGCACAATTCAACATCAACATAATCTAAATCAATGATATTATATAGTGAAATATCTTACAGCCCAAAGGTCAGATTTCAATTCACTGTAGATTAAACAATCTAGCAGGAAAAAACGTGTACATTTAATATAAACATGTAAAGTTATATTTAAACACAACAGCTTTTAATGCAAAACATCTAATAGCCTAACAAACTCCCTACATCTGCTATTAGCCTAAGCAATATTACATTGAAAACCTCTGTTGAGCAGCATCTATTGAATATCATCTGTTGTTCTTTAATATCTGTTGACCCATAGCAGACCTTTGCTTCTTCAAACTTTCTTCAGACTTTGTCTTCATCAGGAGAGGATCACTTCAAACAGATGTTCTCTTTGGGCAGACTTTACCTTTGATAGGCATTTAGAGTAGCAGATGTTGAGTATTTGTAATTGAGAAGAGAAAATTCTTCAAAAAACTGTTGACTTACCAAACATCTGTTCAGGCACAATTCAACATCAACATAATCTAAATCAATGATATTATATAGTGAAATATCTTACAATCCAAAGGTCAGATTTCAATTCACTGTAGATTAAACAATCTAGCAGGAAAAAAACATGTACATTTAATATAAACATGTAAAATTATATTTAAAAACAGCAGCTTTTAATGCAAAACATCTAATAGCCTAACAAACTCCCTACATCTGCTATTAGCCTAAGCACTATTATATTGAAAACCTCTGTTGAGCAACATCTATTAAATATCATCTGTTGTTCTTTAACATCTGTTGACCCATAGCAGACCTTTGCTTCTTCAAACTTTCTTCAGACTTTGTCTTCATCAGCAGAGGATCACTTCAAACAGATGTTCTCTTTGGACAGACTTTACCTTTGACAGACATTCAGAGTAGCAGATGTTGAGTATTTGTAATTGAGAGGAGGAAATTCTTCAAAAAAACTGTTGACCTACCAATAATCTGTTCAGGCACAATTCAACATCAACATAATCTAAATCAATGATATTATATAGTGAAATATCTTACAGCCCAAAGGTTAGATTTCAATTCACTGTAGATTAAACAATCTAGCAGGAAAAACCGTGTACATTTAATATAAACATGTACCATACGAAACAGGTTATTATAATTACAATTACCCTCTTCATTTACCATAAGACGCATTTTAAACACTATAAATGATCATTTACCATAAAACGCATTTCTAAACATCAACAATTGTCTTTTAAAAAACTGTCTGTCAAAAAAAAAAACAAATCAAAACCAGCAACACTAAGAATACTCTAGATGCCAAACAGAGTAGCATACCTTATTTATGCTCTCAAAGCTGAGCTGAGATTTTGCTTGTTTTTGTATTAAACCCTAGATCAACAAATAGTCAATAAAATATTCAAATCAAAACACAATTCGCTCAAATAAAATTTTCACATCAGTTGAAGTAACGTGATAGAGTAACAGTAGACTTCTTAACATTTAACAACACATCATCCGTTTGTTCTTTCATATTTCAGAGTGTAATCCGATCAGATCAGTAACAATTAACTATGTATAAAGCTAATTTATATCCAAAAACACACCATTTAAACCCTATTTGTTGGTATATGTTGAGTAACGTAGGAGAAAGAAGTAAAGAAATACGAAACCCCATGATCGGAGACAGAGTAGCGTACCTTATTTATGCTCTTAAAGCTGAGCTGAGATTATGCTTGATTTTGCTTGAATTTGTATGAAACCCTAGGTCAACAAATAGTCAATAAAATGTTCAAATCAAAACATAATTCGCTCAAATATTAAACAATATCATGTCCGATGTACCTGTGAGAGCTGCTATGGCTCCGACGCTCTCCGTACGAAATCCCTAGCATCGGTTATTGTTATTATTGACGCTTTTTGGAGGTGAAAATAAAGGTTTGATACGGAATTGCTATAGATTGAATGCTGGATTTGCAGAGAGAGGGAGTATTAAAACTTACCTGGTTCTTTTCAATAGTTTTTGTAGATATTTAGGGTTAGATAACTCCCATGGAAGCTCTGAGTTTGAGAGAGATGAATTGAAAGTGTGGTTTAAATTTTGAATGTGGAGCCGAAATGATTTATCTTATATACGTGGAGCCAGAATTTTAAATTTTGAACGTGATAGAGTGACAGTAGACTTCTTAACATTCAACAACACATCATCCGTTTGTTCTTTTATATTTCAGAGTGTAATCCGATCAGATCAGTAACAATTAAGTATGTATAAACCAAATTTATATCCAAAAACACACAATTTAAACCCTAATTGTTGGTATATTTTGAGTAACGCAGGATAAAGAAGTAAAGAAATACGAAACCCCAGGATCGGAGACAGAGTAGTGTACTTTATTTATGCTCTCAAAGCTGAGCTGAGATTATGCTAGATTTTGTATCAAACCCCAGGTCAACAAATAGTCAATAAAATGTTCAAATCAAAACACAATAACTCAAATAATAAACAATATCATCAACGATGTACCTATGAGATCTGTTGTGGCTCTGATGAGAAGGAAAAGCTCTCCGTACGAAATCCTTAGCATCAGTTATTGTTATTATTAAAGCTTTTTGGAGGTGAAAATAGAGGTTTGATACAGAATTACAATAGATTGAATGCTCGATTTGCAGAGAGCGAGAGAAAGAGTATTAAAACTTACCTGGTTCTTTTCAATAGTTGTTGTACATATATTTAGGGTTAAATAACTCCCATGGAAGCTCTCAGTTTGAGACAGATGAATTGAAAGTGTGGTTTAAATTTTGAATGTGGAGCCGGAATGATTTATCTTATATATGTGGAGCCAGAATTTTGAACGTGATAGAGGTTTTGAATTTTGTATGTGGGCAGAGCTTTGCCCTTTTGTATGTGGACAGACCTTTGAAATTTGAATGTGGGCCAAAGCTTTGAATTTTAATGTGATTATATATATTAAGACTTATGATGCAATAATGACATAAGAAAAACATTGTTGGACACCCTCTATGGCTGCTACATCAGCTTTTCTTATGTCATTGGGATTTCTTCTTTTATAAAAAGTATAGATAGATTTTAATGGAATCAACTTTAGATAATACGAAAAAAAAAAAAAAAACTATTGTTTCTGCTGTGGAATCAACTTTAGATAATACTTTTTTTTGAACGGATAATTTCTTTAATCCCATGTTGTCTATGGGATTTGAACTCAAAACTTTTCCCTTCCCAACTTAAGTGTTTTTAAAGGCTTTGTGTTGAAGTAACATCGTTCGAATTGGTATTTTTTTTAGTATATTTGTTGTTATTACTTATGACTACTATTAATAATATTATGTTTGCATGATTACTTATGACCACTATTAATAATATTATGTTTGCATGAATTATTATTATTATTATTATTATTATTATTATTATTATTATTATATATATATTATATTTAATTTATCAAGTCCTTAGCTATAGTGTCTTTTCTGAATTTTGATTTTGTCTACTAAATTTGTTTGATGGTGAAGTTTGACGCCTTCATATTTTTTGACTTTTAGTAATTTGTTTTTTCTTTTTAATTAAGTTTTATTGTTGTCACTAAGTTTTCTAGAAAGTTTATACAATATCTCATTGTCACTCTCCATTTTATACTACGTATCGGTATAAGTTTGAGTTCGAACACTAAACTTTGTTTGATTGTCACATTTGGCCCCTTAAGCTTTTTTTTACTAAAAGAGTTTTCGCCTTCCTCTCGAGTTTCAAATTTGTCACTTTTGCCCTCATACTTTTTAAAAATTTTATAGATCATCTATTTGACCCCCTCGACTTGCTAATACGTGTCATCAAAAGTTCGACATCGTCTACATTTTACATCGCGTGAGTCACTTGGTGTTATTAATTCGTGTTATAGTTTTATAATTTTTACCAGTTTTGGTCCTACCGCTGCAACGCAACGAGATCAATTCTCGTTTTGTAAATTTTGTAATATGACACAAATAATTTTCATTACTTAGTTTAGTTAAAATAACTAACAGAAAAACTCAAAAACTTGACAACAAAAAAAAAACTAATTTAATTGAAGTAAATTAGAAACATAAAAATATGAGAAACCAATTATAATATTATAGTTTATATATTTATAAACTCTGAAATTTTCTTTTGTGAAGGACATTTTTAGAAACATTGAACCTGTAAATATTCTTTAAACTTGAAAAGTAAAGAGTTAGTTGGATGGGGCCGACCTTTTATCCCGTCACGGCGTCATGTTGAAACCCCTTCTTTGGTAAGTTTGTTCAAACGAAATGTGACATGATATGTTCGTGTGTCCGGACCGAACCAAACAGACAAGTGAACAACCTATTTTAGGCTATACGGTATAGGCGTTATGTCCAAGCCAGCTCAGCTTTCCATAGGGGGGGGTGTTATTTTATTTATTTATTTAAATGTTACAAATAAAAAAACAAAAAAAAAATTATTAGGTAATAATTGAAGGGGCTTCATTCCATACTGTAGGTGTTATTGAGAAAATGCAATAGAGCCCCTTGCTTGACGTGGTTCGTATATGACACTGAGGTGGTAGAATAAAGCCCTAGGGGTCTCATTCTATACCTTGTAGCCTTACCAGCGAACAAGCTATTGTTTAGTTTAGTGTGAAGAACTAATCTTAAAATTAGATAAAAGTTATGGTTTTGTTTTGATTACTGATGACGGGGTAGCCTAAGACTAAATAAAATGACTTAGGCACATGAACGCTTAAAAGGATAAAGGGTTAAAGGGTTCAAATCCCGCAAACTCGGGTGAGCAGCAAAAAGGATGTGAACAGTAAGCCATCACTTCACTGATTGCTTGTCCAGCACTCTCACAGCCGTAAAAGTAGAACGAGTGCACAGAGTGTAGTCTTTTATCCGCAGGTCCAAACGTTTCAACCCCCAAAAGGGTAAGTCCTCCACTGCAAGCATGGTTTACTAGTCTAAGGTTTCCTCTTTTAGCAACACCTTCCTCTATAAAATGACACTTCATTTAGTGCTAAGGGACATTCCGATCAGCTCTGATTCCATTGGGATCTCTGGTCTTTCTTCTCAAGCACTTGTTTCATGCAAGTCTCTCTTCTTCACACTCAACACACACAACTTGACTGTACTTGCATCCGAGGCTGAACACACTTCAGCCAAAGATCTTGAACAATCAACAAAACATAACTATTGAACCTCTTTCCACGTCTTGCAAACGTGGGGGGACCCCACGACCTGCGTTAGGCAAACCGGAACCCTCCAAGCCTTTTGCCTAACCAGCCTAGCTACTACCATAGGTCTATTATTTCTTGCATCAACAAGTTGGCGCCCACAGTGGGGCAACATCACTAATATTCTCCAAAAGACCTAGTAGTGTAGCTCCATTCTTTCAAAATCATCATGTCGGAAAGTGAATCTCCGGGAGAGATAAATCAAGTCCCACATACCTCTACCCCAAGCACTAGCCAAACTCATGTGGCTATACCAACGTCCTTCTCAACACCGGGGAGCACTCCTACTGGAGCAACATACCCCGAGTTCCTCACTTTCCAAACGCCTACTCCGTCCAGATCCGGGGTTCCATCCCCTAACGTCGGTGCCTCTAACACCCCTCACGTGTTGACCTTACCCCTGAAGGGGTCGCCAACAACTTTCTAGAGTTGAGGTCTCTCCTCAACCAATACGTGAGTAGGGAAAGAGACAAAGTGGTAAGGATTCGGTTGGACTATGACGAGCCGGAGCCATCGTTGTCTCCTGGACCTCCGGCTCTTCCTTTCACAAGCTCACAACCAACCCTGTCCAGGAATGAGGCTGGTCCCAGCCATCCACCTCCAAATCCTAACCCATACATATACACAAGGCCTGATCCGACAACGTTCCCTCTCTTTTCTTCCCAACCAGCTGCAACCGGTGCTCCATTGGGACATGAACTAACTCTGGATCAACTGCTACAATCTCCTGTTGCAAGCCTTCCACCCCCAGTCACATCTACTTGAGAGCAAGCTTTGTCTGTACTCCCCCTGGCATGAAGTGCCGTTATGAGTACCCCCTTGGCAATAAACTGCTCAGCTGCACCCGGAAGCCTCCAAGGCTTCAACCTTATGCCTCAGATGATGGCTCAGATGATGGCCGCCTTCCCTTGGCAACACTTCATTAGTTAAGTGTTGGCCACACAAGGGAATAACAACAACAACAACACGGGTGCAAGGGTGGAAGAGAATTTGGCCAAGCCATACAAACCAAGTAATCTTTCATGCTTTTCACAACAAATAGCTGATTATGATTTTCAAACAAAAATCAAAATGCCATCCCATATCAAGACATATGACGGAACCGAGGATCCAGAAGATCACCTTCAGATCTTCACCGGTGCTGCTAGAATTGAGAAATGGTCAAATGCTAAATGCTGCCTCATGTTTATGCAGACCCTCATAGGATCAACCAGGATATGGTTCAATGATCTACTAGCCAGAAGCTTCAATGATCTGAGCAAAGGGTTTCTAGACAATTTCTCACAACAAAGGCGGTACGTTAAAGATGCCACGGTGATCTTTCAGATAAAACAAAGGGATGACGAAAGTCTTCGAGAGTTCATAGAAAGGTATAAAAAAGAAGGTCTAACATACGTAGGGGCGGATGAAAAGATGAGAGTGGCTGGTTTTATGAACGCCATTACCTCCAAATATCTTACAAGATATTTCAACAAATCCCTACCTAAGACCTTGGAAGAAGCTCTCGAAAGAGCAGAAGCCCACATTAGAGGAGAAGAGGCCGTAGACAGCAAGAAGCAGAGAAAAAGGGGATCTAGCTGGCGAGGCAACAACCCCACTAGAAAGAAGAGCAATTTTCATCCCTATGACAGGCGCCAAAGGGGTTCAGAGCAACAAAGGTCTGAAGGTCGGAACCCTTCTGGCAGGGAGAAGACCATAGACTTTACAGCCCTCACGAAAACCCCCCAAGAGATCCTTGCTACATAAGAAGTAAAGCAAAGCTTCCGACCTCCCAGGCCTCTCCCTAAAAGCAAAAGGAATGAGCAATGAGGAACGTTCGAAGCTTCAACCATCCGGAACCTCCATAAAAGGTATTGCTGACATACCCCTCAAGCCTTTAGGGCAACTAACCCTTGATGTTCGTTTCAGTGAAGGGAAGATGGAGAGAGTCCAACCTCTCACTTTTGTAGTTATCAATATACCTTCCAACTATGATGTCATCATAGAAAGGCCGGGGCAGTGTGCATTCTATATGGTTGTTTCTGTCGGTCATGGCACAGTCAAGTTTCCTACTGAGAGAGGGATTGCAACCCTTCAACCCACTCAAGAAGCCTACATGGTTGAAGGGGAAAATTCGAAAAGTGAAGAAGACAAGCAAAGGCTGATCATAAACCCCAAATATCCTGAACAAAGAATAAGCGATAATCCAAGCCTTTCTCAAGAAACTCTCTCGTACCTTGAAAAGCTGCTAGTACACTATAGCGATGTCTTTGCTTGGTGCCCGGAAGACATGATGGGTATCACTCGAAGCATTGCTGAACACGAGCTGAAGATACCACCCGATGTCAAGCCTGTTGTTTAAAAGAAGCGAAGTCTGGCACCCGAAAGAAGCTTGGCAGCATGCCAAGAGGTTGAAAAGCTTGTCTCAGCCGGAATTCTCCGGGAAGTCAAATACTAATCCTGGGTTGCAAACCCAGTCATGGTTCGAAAGCCCGATAATTCTTGGAGAATGTGCATCAACTTTAAGGACTTGAACAAGGCTTGTCCCAAAGATTGTTACCCGTTTCCAGAAATCGATCTCAAGGTTGATTCCGTCACTGGTTACCCTTTCAAGTGTTTTCTCGATGCTTACAAGGGTTACCATCAAATTCTTATGAAAAAAGAAGATGAAGAGAAGACCATTTTTCACATGGATAAGGGTATCTTTTGCTACCAAAAGATGCCTTTTGGCCTCAAAAATGCGGGTGCAACCTACCAACGCCTGGTTGACAAAGCTTTTGCTAGTCAAATTGGTAGAAACATGGAAGCATATGTCGATGATTTGGTAATCAAAAGCAAAACAGAATACCAGATGCTTGATGACCTCCAAGAAACCTTCAAGAACCTAAGGAAGGTCAACATGAAACTCAACCCCGAAAAATGTTCGTTTGGGTTTGAAGAAGGTAAGTTTCTGGGGCATATTGTGGGAAAACAAAGCATATGTCACACCCTGACTTTTGCGGAAGCGTGGTTATTGGTGTGACTTCTTAATACCATAGCATTCAATCATAACAACGCTATATGATAAAACCAAAAGACATTCATCCATAAATATTAAGTTTAGAAAATACCACAACATACTTGTCTGAAAACATCGACACCAAACTCAAGTTACAAACCATAACATGTTTTAATGAGTTCACGAAGACTCGACCACATAACTTAAACCAAACTCGAGCTTAGGACCATGTATCTCGTCCAGGAGTAAGATACATCTCCTAAACCCTACGACCTCGGATGACATCTTTTATTTATAACGCAGCTTGAAGCACATGCATACACCTTCCAGATCCACTTAATTCCCTGAAATACATGTAATTTGAAAAACATCAACAAAAGTTGAGCGAGTTCATGTGTTTGTGTATTTGTATGAATAAACCTTTGTAAACAGTGTATGTATGTATGTCCCGGTATGAAAGCAAACAAGGAAAAGATCACCAATGGTTTGCAAGGCCACTGATATGTGTGACGGTGTAGGAAGACTCAAACCTAGCAAAGTTGTACCGGGCTTCCGGCTGGAAGACATAGTCACCACTATAGGCCACCCTGGTCCCCATGGGTGTGGGCTCGCTACACCCAAATAGATCTATCACTCATTCCCCTCGGTCCTTATACAAGGATTAATGGCCCAAAGTATCCGCCTACCCAATCACATGATCTATGGTTCTTTCCTAGGCTAACCATACCAATTGTAATTGTATGTAATCCTTTTGTAACATGTATTTCACCCCCGAAGTTAATAAACAAAACAGTTTAAAGAAAAGGGGGACATGAACTCACAGTATTGCGTCTTCAGAACTGGTAACTCAAATCTCCTCAGCAAACACGACTACCTACAGTGTACTAACGTCTATTAGACGGACGGGTCGTGCCTTTGCTTAGTATTTACGTTTTTGAGTTACGTTTTCTTATGTTCCCAATATTATTCCAAGTTATAATTTCCTGTTAAAATAATAATTATTTTAACCTCAAATTATATAGTTTTGGAATAATTGTTTCAGCAATATTTCTGTATTAATACTTCTCAAGTATTTAACTCCGTATTTCCTTCCCAAGGATGGGGGTATCTTATACATGTATTTTCGTATCATTGTATTTGTAAGCCCATAATAATATATTTTTGAGTCCCACTTTAGAAAATATATATAACTTATTTTGTCCAAAAGTAATGCATTTCAAGAAAATATATATTTTTCCCAAAAATCATATATCTTCTAAATATACTAAGAAAATATATTTTTACTTCCAAAAATAATATATTTTCTCCTTGTCGAAAATATGATATACTTTGTAATAATAATGAAATCATACTTTCATTTCTTGTATCCAAAATAAGATTTACCAAAAATATATTTACGACGGTCTTTTCCGGAATATTTTGTAAGTTACGTTCTATCGTTCGGTTCCATAATATTATGTGTGTAACTTATATATTTATTCCTTGATATTCTTGGTATTATTTTGGATTGTAAATTTCATGGTATTTTGTTAAGTTATATTATTTTACCCTAAAATAATATAATTATTTCACCAAGTATACAAATATTCACACAAGTGTCTTTAATGTAAATATATATTCTAAATATATATTTATTTATTTTTATTTATAAAAACCAACCTCCAATACTTGTATTTTTGTAACAAATTCTATGGCAAAGTTTATATTGAAAACCATAGTTAAATACACTTGTAAATACTTGGTAGAAAATATTTTTCTAAGTGTTTATATTTTTAGAAAATTTTGCCATAGTTTCCCTTAAAAATGGAGGTGTCCATGCTATCAAAGCATATCATTTTCTTTTCAAAAATCACCACAACAATCAACAATTAATCCCTAAATAACTTACACTTACCAAGTGCAAAAACTATTCAATTTACATAACAACATGAACTTGATCTTTCACAAAAACTTGTAGTAACTTGGTAATGTTTTTAGTAGGTCTAGTTATCCTTTAAAGTGTGTTTGTTTCTTTAAAAATCTCATTCTTAAACAAGTTAGGTGTTTACAACTTGTAAACATATTTTACAAAAAATGTTTTTTTGTGAGATCTTCTTGTTTCATAAGTGCTTATACACTTGTTTTACTACCATAAATAGTGTATATTTAAGTAAAAACCAAGATCTTCTAAAAATCACATTTTAAACTTGGTTCTTTTGGAAAACCATTCATAAATCTTAGATTCATAAGATTACTAGCTTACTTTGTTTATTATTTTTCAAGAAATCATCTTTTATTCAAGTTCATGCTTATATATGAGGATGATCTTCGTGTGTTAACACATAATCATCCTCTAACTTGCTAGATCATGTGTTTAATCACAATCTAGCAAGCTCCTTATGATGATCAACATCACAATCTCAAGTAAACAACAACAAGTATCATACATATACTAAACAACACTATTTCATCAAGATTTCATCATATGTAAGCTTTATGTTCATGATTCATGTTCATGTCTTTTAGTGTTCTTGTGATTTACAACATAATACATCTTTTAACCAACTAAAATTAGAAGTAACAAAGGTTATGAGAGTCTTACTACTAGCTCTATGGCTAGGGATGAACACAAGAGAATGAAGGTGACAAAGTTGGTGGATAAAGCTAATGAGAAGGGTCCTTGGAGTTCCACAAGCTTCATACTTCGTTTGACACCTCCTTACACCCTTGGATGGTCTTGGATTGAATGATCTTGAAGTGAAAATGGTGGTGGTGTGAAGAGGGGTGTTCGGCCGAGACCTTGGGGAGGAGAGGGAGAGAGATGAAGTGTGTGTTAGTGTGTGGAATGTGATGAACTCAAGAAATCTCATGCCATACTTATAACCATTCCTACCTTGATATCTTGTGTGTAAATCATGACAAGATCTAATAAAAAAAGGAAATAAAATCTTTGAGGTATGGTGGTGATGGTATGGCCGATTGTAGGTGAGGGAGGGGTATAGAATAGGCCTTAACTAGTTGATTACTTACTAGTTCAAAACCAAGTATACAGTTAGTTAAGTTAGTTACTAGATATTTTAGTGGGTGTTAAGGTGTTCGGGGATCACGACTAGCTTAGAAATAATTAAACAATGTTTCTAGTATAATTTTGGTGTTTCGGGTAGTGTCCGGTTGTTCGGTTAGATACCGGTTCGTTAAAGTGTCAAGCTATTCCGTTTAATGATCTTTATGTTACTTTTTGTGACACTTTTAAATTCCCGACACTTAGGAAAGCATTCAGGACCATTTTGCCATATTTTTGCACATAACTAGCTTGTTAAAAGGCTGAATTTTGCTGAAATATGCAGAATTCTGCACTTCATGTGGATTTTAGGCACTTTCCGACACTTAAACTATCACCTAGTGACGCAGTTATGGTCCTTACTTCCCTACACACCATACTAGTGTAGTACCTTGTCCCGGGCCCATACTGGGTCTCAAAGCACTGTCTGTCTATGTACTGAACTTCGTCAGCATATTCCTGTTCTATCCGTTAACTGTGCTAACTGTGCATCATGTATGTCAATAAGGTTTGTATGTGATAATGATGTGACATTATGTAATATGTGATGCACATGTAAGTGTGATGCAGTAATCAGAAAGCAATTAAGTAATCCAGCACAGTCATTAAGCATTAATTAATATTAATTAATTGTAAGGATACCTGGATTTATGAGGGTTGTCACATTCTCCCACTGTTAAGAAAATTCCGTCCCGAAATTTAAGTTCTGCTACTAGCTGTAGGGGTCTTGGGGAACAAATGTGGGTATTTCGCTTTCATACGATCCTCACGCTCCCAAGTGAACTCTGGGCCGTGTCGCGCGTTCCAACGAACCTTGACGAGTTTGACGCTACTCCTGCGCGTCTTGTTAACTTTCCAATCAGTAACCTCAACAGGTTCTTCAGTAAAGTGGAGTGTGTCGTCAATGTGGACTTCATCGGCAGGTATGACAACTACTTCTTGAGTTGGACTCTTTTTCAGGTTAGATACATGAAATGTATCATGAACGCCATTCAGTTCTGCGGGTAGATCCAACTTGTAAGCTACAAGACCAATCCTCTCCAGGATTTTGAATGGTCCAATGTATCGCGGGTTCAACTTCCCACGCTTCCCAAAGCGTGCTACACCCTTCCAGGGTGAGACCTTTAACAAAACCATATCTCCCACTTGAAACTCCAACGGTTTCCTTCTTCAGTCCGCGTAACTCTTTTTTCGATCACGAGCCGCCTTTATGCGCTCTCGGATCTGTGTAATCTTATCAGTCATCTCTTGTACCAATTCAGGACCAACAAGCTGTCTATCACTCGCGTCTGCCCAGCATAGCGGTGATCGACACTTCAGTCCATAGAGAGCTTCAAACGGTGCGGCTTGGATGCTTGCGTGGTAACTGTTGTTGTACGAGAATTCTACCAAGGATAAGTGAGTGTCCCAACTACCACCCAAATCCATCACGCAAGCTCGTAACATATCTTCCAACGTTTGAATCGTTCGTTCGCTCTGGCCATCTGTCTGCGGATGGAATGCAGTACTCAGATTCAACTGAGAACCAAAGGCTTCTTGGACGGATTGCTAAATCCTTGATACAAACCTTCCATCTCTATCAGAAATGATCGAGAGAGGCACTCCATGTCGTGCAACTATCTCTCTCAGGTATAGCTCAGCAAGCTTACTAGTATTATCTTTCTCCTTGATCGGCAAAAAGTGTGCAGATTTGGTCAGGCGGTCCATGATTACCCAAATCGTATCGTGGCCTCTGGGTGTCCTTGGTAACTTTGTTATAAAGTCCATTGAAATCTGCTCCCGTTTCCACATGGGTATTTCGGGTTGTTGCAGAAGACCTCAAGGCTTCTGATATTCGACCTTTACCTTGGCACAAGTCAAACATTTGCCAACATACGTTGCAACATCTCCTTTTAATCTCGGCCACCAATAGAAATCCTTTAAATCTTGGTACATTTTATCCGATCCTGGATGGATCGAGTACCGTGACTTGTGAGCTTCGTCGAAAATTACTTCTCTTAGACCACCGAAGAGAGGAACCCAAATTCGTTTCATGAAGCACAATGTTCCTTCATCATTGGGTACTAGCTGCTTCTCCATCCCACGGAGATATTCATTTTCAAGATTCTTTTCCTTAAGTGCTTCTCTCTGCGCGGCACGGATGCGCGACGAGAGGTCTGTTTGAATAATCATTTCCAAAGCCCTAACCTGTCACGGCCCCAGCCCCGGTTTGACCCGGCCAGGAGCCGCGGGACAGGAACCCGTGGTATTTATTAATTGATGCGACAGCGGAAGATTTTAACAGGATCTTTTAAAACTTGAAATGCCCGATTATTTTATTTCATAATTCGGAATAAACCCCGTAATTTACAATAGAGGAATTTTACTAGGAAATTCCCTGATTTATTAAAACATGTTTATTCATTTTAAATGAGCCACCTCTTCAAGCTTGTTAGTGCTCCGTAGCACGTTTTTCTTGATTTACAGCAGGTCGCCTGAAACATGTTTTAAAAAAATTTTTGTCAGCGGGGAAATACTGGTGAATCATTCATTTTGACAAAATGACACATAGTTATAAATTACAGCATAAGAGCGATTACAATGACTTCTATCTTATTTTTATCTGGCGCCGTGTCACCTGGTGACGATGGTCATACCACTATTGGGTCTTTCCCCAAGTAGTGACGATTATCACAGTTAGGATTTATTAGCCTAACTGTGAGAAAATTAGTAATGTGCACAATACCCCACTAGCCAGTGATTAAGATAACCACGACTTAATCCCTGTAATTATAACATTTGAAAATGGAGTATTGTAAAACATTTGATAAAAGAGAATGACTCACATTGCAGATTTATACGGGCAGAGTTTAGCCTACTGATAAGCCTGATAACCTAATTTAAACAACAATGCATACGAACTTAGGTCAGTAACTAATACAACATTTACGATAACTCACGAGATTAAACCCTCACGACAAATGACAACGTGCAATACTTAAACATCCATCGAATTCACGACGAATGACAAAGTATAAACCTAAATTGAGCAGCACTTAAACATTCATCGGATAGTTTCAATCGATCGGACATTGAATCGTAGCAGCGATCGAGTTAATACCCTGTATCGTAGTAGCGCCTCGCTATATTAATTGTAATTTCAACTTTTGGACAGTATAACTTTGTTTTTGAAAGTTGGTTTCGACACAGATGAACTGCTCGTAGCCTGCTCTATTTATAGCTGAAATTTGGGTCTCACGCGGCCCGCGTGAACCTTCGGCCAAACCTTACGCGGCCTGCGTGGAGGTCTAGTTATAGACTAGGGCATCCGTGTCACTGGTAGGCATGCCATGTGGATGATACATGGATCGGGAATGCTTATCCGGTCAACCCAGTTTTGACGAGGCCCGCGTAAGGGTAAGCTAACCTTTACACGGCCCGCCTGAAGACCCTGTTACTAGATTTCTTGGTTTTTGATATAGATTAGGGTTTCAGGGGTCCGGGTTTGCACTTACGGTTCAATTTGGGACATTTTTTAGAGTCCTTACATAACCCTTATAGGCTTGATTCTTTCTTTCCGACTTAAGGCATCGGCGACCACATTTGCCTTCCCTGGGTGATACTTGATTTCACAATCATAATCATTTAACAACTCTACCCATCGTCTCTGTCTCATGTTAAGCTCTTTCTGATCGAATATATGCTGTAAACTCTTGTGATCAGTAAAGATTGTGCATCGCGTGCCATACAAATAATGTCGCCAGATTTTCAAGGCAAACACCACTGCGCCTAACTCCAAGTCATGCATGGTGTAGTTTTTCTCATGAACCTTCAACTGGCGTGAAGCATAGGCTATAACCTTCTGTCGCTGCATCAGCACGCAGCCTAAACCTTGATGTGAGGCGTCGCAATATACCACGAAGTCGTCAGTGCCTTCGGGTAGGGATAAGATGGGTGCATCGCAAAGCTTGTTTTTCAACAACTGAAATGCTTCTTCTTGCTTGTCTCCCCATTCGTACTTCTTGTCTTTCTGTGTGAGGGAGGTCGGAGGTTGAGCGATTTTCGAGAAATCCTCAATAAATCTGCGATAATATCCTGCCAAACTTAGGAACTGACGGATCTCGGTTGGCGTCTTCGGAGTCTCCCAATTCTTGATCGCCTCAATCTTTGTGGGATCCATATGAATTCCATTTCCATTAACCACGTGACCAAGGAACTGAACCTCACGTAACCAGAACTCGCACTTTGAGAACTTTGCGTACAATTTCTCTCCCTTGAGCAGCTCTAAGATAGCTCTTAGATGTTGCTCATGTTCTTCCTTCGTCTTCGAGTATATTAAAATATTGTCAATGAACACGATCACGAACTTATCGAGGTAGGGCTTACAAATTCTATTCATCAAATCCATGAATACTGCTGGCGCGTTCACCAACCCAAACGGCATAACCAGGAACTCGTAGTGTCCATAGCGAGTTCTGAAGGCAGTCTTTGGAATACTCTCCTCTTGTATACGCAACTGGTGATATCCTGATCGTAGATCGATCTTGGAGTAACAACTCGAACCTTGTAGTTGATCGAACAGGTCATCAATCCTTGGCAAATGATATCTATTCTTGATAGTCAACTTGTTAAGCTCTCGGTAGTCGATACACATGCGGAAACTACCATCTTTCTTTTTGACAAACAGTACCGGAGCTCCCCCAAGGCGAGAAGCTTGGTCTGATAAATCCCTTATCCAATAGCTCCTGAAGTTATGTTGACAGTTCTTGCATCTCGGAGGGCGCAAGTCGATAAGGCGCCTTAGCTACAGGCGCAGCACCTGGAACTAAGTCAATGTGAAACTCGACTTGTCTTTGCGGAGGCAATCCTGGCAAGTCTTTGGGAAAGACTTCAGGATATTTCTTCACGACTAGAATGTCTTCTAGCTTTGGCTCAGCGGCTTCTTTGTCCACAATGTGTGCCAAGAAGGCAACACATCCTTTCTGCAAACACTTTCGAGCCTTCAAACAACTAATGATCCTTAGGGGCGTATCGCGCTTCTCTCCATGTACCACAATTGTTTCTCCATTCGCCATCGGAATGCGAATGACCTTTTCGTGACATACAATCTCTGCTCGGTTGCTTGACAACCAATCCATCCCCACTACCACGTCGAAGCTTCCCAACTCGACCGGCAGTAGATCAAGTGTAAACTCGTGCTCATCCAGTTCAATCACGCAACCTCTGATGACTTCATTTGCTTCTACTAGCTTCCCATTAGCTAGTTCTATCGAATATGGAATATCTAGCTTACTAGCTGCCAACCCAAGTATTTTCTTAAATTCTAGTGATACAAAACTATAATCGGCACCGGTATCAAATAGTACAGATGCAAAGCGCTGGTTGATAGGGAACGTACCAGTGACCACATTTGGATCTTGGCGTGCTTCCCTCGCACCGATGTTGAAAACCCTTCCATGAGCTTGATTGAGCTTTTGGGTCACTCTCTCTTGAAATGCCCCACGTCTCCACAATTAAAAAACCTGGTCCCCGACCATTACCATTCCCGTTACCACCTTGAGTGTTATTCCCTCCACGGTTTCCATTTCCAGCTTGATTCCCAAAATTACCACGGTTACCATTCCCGCCATTTCCTCCTTGAGGGCGGTTTCCATATCCATTCCCACCACGGTTGTTGTTGCCATAACCTCTCTGACCACCACGACCAGTACCAACCCAGCACGTCTCCTTCGAGTGACCAACCTTCCCACAAGACTCGCATTTTCCCGCTCAGCATCGTCCATTGTGATGCAACTGACACGCATCGCATTTGGGCAAGGTGCCCATATACCCCTTTCCTCTATTTTCAGTACCAGTTTTGACCCTGGCTGGTGCGTTTGTCTCTTCCTTCTTGTTAGCACTGCTGGTACACTTCTTAAAGTTTGAGAACTTCCTTTTGTTCTCGCCAGACGACTCAACGTTAGTCTCCTTCTTCTTCTGGTCAGAGATCGAAAACTTGTTTAACCTGATAGCTTCTTCAGTCAGTGATACACTCAGATCAATAGCCTCGGTGATTGTGACAGGCTTTGACGTTGTCACCATACTCATAATCTAAGGCGCCAACCCCCAGATAAAGCGCTCGATGCGTTTGAATTCTAGATCAACCATGTATGGTACCACGCGAGATAGGTAGTGAAACCATGTATGATATCCTCTAGGAACGTGACCGGTAGATCTGTGCGGTGAATGTCAGACATATGTGGGTGAAACGGGGCGATATCAACTGGTGCATGTGTAGGTGCAGGTGGGGGAGTAACAGGTCTAACAAAAGGAGGCAAGTCATCGTCGTCCTCTATCCACCCATTGTGGGTGAATGCATAACGGGGATCTACATGGTCAGCAAAAGGGAGCATGATCAATGGCTGCAGGTAAAGGGTCAGGTAACAGTGGTGCAACAACTGGTACATCAGCAGGTGCAGGATCATGCTCAAGCAAAGGATCGTGAGCAGGTATGGGCTCGAGTGCAATCAAAGGCTCAGGGTCAGCTGGTGCGAGCTCGAAATCAGCGGGTATATCAAAGAGCTGATCATCAGGAACGACAGGTGCCTCAAAAGGCTGATCATCGGGGACAAACTCAACCTCATGATCAGGGTCGAAGTCGTGTGGAAAGACAAGATCCAACTCATCATCAAACTTGAAATCCTGTGGAGGAACAGGTGCGGCAGACATAGCTGTGTCAGAATCAGTATCGGTGGGATATCGTTGTAATCCCAGTGCGTGTAAAGTAGTAGTTGACACAGACTCGAATGAATCAGGACCAGAATGGTCAGAAGGAGCCTCGACAAAAGGAATCTCATCATGTGGAACAACAACGACATCACCAACTGGAATCTCAATAAGTGGAACGACAACGACATCATCAACTGAAGCTCCATCATCCTGGGCACCCTCAATAAAAAGATAGATGTCGTCGTCAGACATGGCGTCAAGAGGCAGATCCTCAAGAGGAAATGCAGCAAGAGGAAAAGGATCAGGGATCTGAACAATAGGTAGATCCTCACCAGAAAGACCATCAGCTAGCGGTATATCATCTCCAAAATCTGGTAAAGCAAACGGCTGAAAATCATCATCGTCGCTACTCGTGGTGTCAGACGTAAAAACCTCAGGGTCTGTGGCCATCTCGTCATCTAAAACTATGGCCATAGGGTCTATGGTATCGGATACTCCGCTATCAGAAGAGGACATGGTATCTGTAACAAAACAATCACAACTTATACACATGTATCAACAATCATCAAATAAGCATGTAAGTTGTTGGATCGTGTACTTGACCCTGAAAGTCAGTTAAGGTAGCTCATCATCAATTACTAAGGCGGAATCAAAGTAAATGACGTCCAAAACAGCTTGTATCCTTTAATCTTTCTTTTCCATTAATAAACGTGCTTTTACAACTTGTTCTGATGAAAATCCGACAGCACTTCGTGACTCTCACAATGACCTTGTACCGTTCCGTTTGAAATATGACATACACATCCCTATTTATAGACCTATGACCCTTCCGTTTGAAACATAACATAAGGTTCAAACGACAGATCTCAAACGGAACCCTATAGTTCAAATGGAACCCCTAAGTTCAAACGGAACCCTCTATAAAAGACTGTTTTCAAACGGAACCCTTCTAAACATATTCTAAAATCACTAATTAAACCCTAATTTTACATATAAGATCCAATAGTGACTTTCTTGAACTAAGACTTGATAAAGATGTAGTCAACAGACATTCTCGTGCATCAACAGACTCCCCCTTGGATGTTGACGTAGTCTTCAGCTCCTGAGTCTTCAGTCTTAGTCTTTCCTTCAACTCTGCCTTTTCATCACAAGCACTCTATCTTCACATTCCCATATGCTGTTGATCCAGACTCCCCCTTTCACAGACTCCCCCTCTCGATATGCTGAATCTGAGATATCTGGTTCAAGCTTTGACAATTTGCTTCCGTTGGGAATAATGAAGACCAAATCTGTTACTCAACCAACAAACATTACAATTCTATCTTTTCAATCACAAAAACACAAACTTAATCAGTTATAAAAATCCACTCAAGTATTCAGGTCCAAGTTAATGACCCTGATTACTTGATTAATCTACCAAGTCCAAATTAATGACCTTGGTTGATCATTTGACGAAACAAACTGATTTTAAAAACAACAATTTCAAACATTTTCTGAAAATAACAAGTATCAAATTAATGAACTTGTTTTTAACTTTCCAAACAATCCAAACTTCTTCAAAGTAAGCTCTCCTCATTCTTCAGTCCAGAATTTTCTGCATCTGCTTCAAACATCTGAGAATCCAACAATCAACTCTCCACTTTGGTTTGTCTAAAATAAAGCAGAAATAAAATCTTTTTGGATTTTATCAAAGTGTTCTAAACTAAGAAATGAAATACAGAAAACTTAAATTGCAGAAAGTAAACAAAGTAAACTATTTACAAACATATTTTGGTGAGCGTGTCAGGGAATCATATCAGCTTTTCAGACAGATCACAAGTACCGTTAAGCTATATTTCATACTCAGATTTAAACAATTTACCTCGATTGTCGATATACTGATCCATCTTAAATTCTCACACAAATTTCAATTTACTCAGGATACGATTTAGATGAATTAAGAACTTAGATCATTCATGTGTCCCACCTCTTGAATATACTCCCGTATCCAGAATCTCAATAATCAGTCTTACAGGTGAGAGAATACTACAATGATGTCTGTATATAATTTAGGTATGCGAGGGCCGAGGGATCTCAGATCGATACTTCCGTATACGCAGAGAGATATCAGCTTCGACTTTTCGGTGTGTCCCCTTTAGAGGATCTTTTTGCTTACAACAGCAGCATATATCAATTTTAATTGTTTCAGCATACTGAGGGTTTAATGCTGTGTTTCAAGCATTGAAGCAAGTATTAGCCAGGGACTAGGTCAGAACTACCGTTCAGCAGAAGTCCCGGAATAATACCCCAGACATCATAGAGTATAAAGACCTAGTATATCAGATTAAGAGACCTTTCAAACGAGATTTCAGGGGTTACCTATATATCCAAGTAGTTATCCCCACGAATTCACAAGTTTGAATTTAGGTTTATATCCCGAATAAATCTACTAAATGTGTGAAAACCTATCGACACATCATCAGTAAGATTGTTTAAATCTTTTATACTTTTCAAATCTTTAGCATACTGTAATCGTCTAGCTGATGTACTATCATTTTCCCTATATACACAAGCTCTTTTTCATTTTATCATGTTTTTGTATTTTTGCATTTTTTACTGTTTTTGTATTTTCTGAAAATAAACTATGTACAAACATCTACTCCCCCTAAATACCAAAACAAGTAAAAATTCGACAAACCATTGCAGATTGTTTCTCGTCTTCATCCGCAACAGTACTCTCATCAACGCCAATTATGCCATCCGACACCGACAGAAGCTTCATACCATTCAGTTTTAACAAATATTTAAACCGATTTTTATCAAAAGCTTTGGTATGTAAATCAGCTTTCTGTTCGTCTGTGTGGATTTTCTCAATTCGTATAAGCAAACACGAATAAAATGATGACAAATTTTGATGTGTTTCGTTTTAGCGTGATGTAGTTAACTCTCTCAGACGTTCATTTATCAACAATTCTACCACCTTCATGACCTGCAAATCCCACAAAACCACCATTGATATTCTTCACATCATACAATAATGCAGTTTTTCCTGTCATATGTCGAGATGCGCCACTATCCATGATCCATCTTGAAATGGCTCTTGGAAGATCCTGCATATACCACAAGTTGATTTTAAAACACTTCAATAAAGATGCCGATTCATGCTTCGCGATCCAGGAAGCTCCGGCAATTCAAACTGCTTATTCGAACATGGTGTCCACCCAGGCCTCATCAGCCTTAGGTGTAACCTTGACTCTAGCAACTTGAATTTTGAAATTTTCAGCCTTCAAAGGTGGAAAATTTGCATCATAATCAACCGAAATTGATTCTTCAACCTTTTTCACTTCAGAAGTTGAAATTTTCTTCTCTGTTTTAGGTTTCCAAATTTGTTCAGTTAATGCAATCCGTTTATAAAACTTGTCATTTTGAATTACCACTTTCTTTACGGATTCATTTTTCACTTTTTGATTCTCTACCACTTTCTTCTTAACATACATTGGTGATTTACCCTTCACATCAACCTTCTTTTGTTGAACCTTCACAGCTTCAGTCCTAGGCTTCACATATGTACACTTTCGTGCAATATGACCAACTTGGTTACATCTAAAACAAGTACGAGTATCAACTACTCGACTCGAGCCTTCAGACTGAGCCTGTGAAGCTCTCTTCTCAAAGAACTCTTTATTTGATTTTGAAAAGATTTCATTTTCCTCATCAGACAATGAACTCGAACTGTTCACAAACACCTTTTTATTAGCAAACCTTTTGTTTTGAAAACTCTTTTTCTGATAACTATTACCACCCCGATAACCACCCGACCAATTGTTTCGATTGTTATTATAAAACCTTGGTGGAACAACAGGCTTTTTGTAATAAGCTTTATCTTTCTCAAAATTCATTTGCCTTTTTGTTTGACACAAACTGTTCACTTCTGACAACTCAACTTCAACTAACTTGAAAACATTCGTCAACTTTTTCACATTAACATTCTCAATCGGAAATTCAGAATCCGAATACAACTTATCAGATCCAGCCATCTTGTACATCACAAGACCCGGTTCATCACTTAAGTTGTTTTTGGATTTTGATTTCTGAATGTATTTGTCCAAGAAACACCCATCATCTTCAGCTGAATCACCATTCAAAACACTTTCAGTTGTGCTCTTAACAATCTCTGTCTGAACACTATCATCAGATGTTGTAGAAAAAGTAACATCAATGTTCTCCGGAAGTTTAACTTCTTTTTCTTCCTCAATTTCAACCAACCCAGATTGCTTTTTCGTGTAATTATCAAGAACAGGTGGTGGAACTTGATGAAACCCCACCCCAGTTCCATCACAATACACATCTTCGCCCGCTTTGTCTTTCCCAATGGGTTTGGGAATGATATGTTGCAAAACAAAGCTTGCGGAGCTATAACTGTTAAGCTTCAACTGGATTCGCTCATTTTCGATTACAGCCTCTTGAACTTTAAGTTTCAATTTAGCGATTTCATCCAGTTGTTGATTGATTGATTCTTCTTTGACTCTAAGCACTGCTCTTAGATGTTCATTTTCTTTAAAAGTTTTACCATTTCGATCATCACAATCTTTCAAAGTACCTTTTAATTTTTCAAATTTTTCAGAAATCTGACGGTTTTCAAGAATTAACTTTTCATTTTCAGATTTTAATTTCTCACGTTCAGTTTTATCATTTTCAATTTGAACCGTTAATTCTTTAATCCGTTCAGTTGAAGCTTTTACACTTTTGTCACGATCAAGAATCTGATTTTCAACATTTCTAACCTTTGTTGTCAGATTCTGAATTTTCTCATTGTTAAGATACGTGACAGTGCTACAAAAATTGCATTGTTTGGTGCAATTTTTGCAGTCAGCATTCCCGTCAATCTTGTTACCTGACTCAATCTTGTTACCTGACGCATTTGTTGACACACTTTGACTGACCGATTCCTTTGACTCAGTGACAGAATTAGGATCTACCTCAAGTGCTTTTGCAGCTAGCACTTTGTCAGCCATAACTCCCAAATTCTCAGCTGTCAACTCTTGCGTAGTATCAATTATGCCTGTATCAACTTGCTTTTCTTTCTTCTCTTTTTCCTCTTTCTCCTTTCTCTCTTTCTCTTTCTCTTCTTCAATCATTTTCGAAGTTGGAGTTCCCCACCACTTGTGTTGCCAATATTCATCTTCTTCTTTGTACTCCTTGATGATGGCTTCGATATCAAGTGTACTATCATCAATTGCAATATTTCCATACTCATCAAGATAGCACTCTCTATCTGGATCCCATCTATTTGCTCTCCTTGCATTCAGATAGATACGAGAAAGTCTGATAATCTTTGTTTCAGCAACCATCTTCCGGTAGTGATATTTCTGTTCTTCAGTACGATCATCTTTCCATGGCTTAGGTTCATCATTGCTTGCCATGAATGCATAACCCACCGCATCTTCTTCAGGTAGAACTTCTTTACTCCAATCATACCCCTCATCATCATAAATCACAGCAAGAGCCCTTGATTTGTCTCTGTTGTCTTCAACTTGCTTCAATCTAGGCGGCTCAGATTTATTCTGATGGTAGATTGCCTTTTTGTAATAATCATCTCTGAAAGGGTTCTCCGACTCATCAGCATAAGCGTTTCGGCATTCTCGTTTGAAGTGACCCTTCTGCTTACACTTGAAGCATGTCACTTTGGATTTATCGAACCCCAGTTTTGTAGACGGACCACCGATCGTTTTTCTTCCTGTAATCTCCATGAAGCGTTGTGCACGTCGAACTGCACTTGCCATTGCCCAACGAATGTCGATCAGCTCCATTTCTTCAGGATCTATCTGATCGTAGTCTTCTTTCGTCAGATTTGTATTCCCAATTTTTCCAGCCACCAACCCTTCATAGGATTCCAGAACAGACGCCAGAAAGACCATTTGTTGCTTGGCCGACTCCTCATCAAAATTCTGTGCGTTCTTCAGATCTATCGCGATATTGCAAGAAAACTTCGCATCAGAATGATTTGCAGAAGATGTAGATCCACTGTGATAACCACTATGGCCTCCACTGCTTGAATTGCTTTGACTTTCTTTGCTTGCTGGAAAAACATTCTCAGCAGAAAATGCAGTTTTTGGAGAAGTAGCTTTCGGCATCATGCTCTTTGGATAGTATAGATCCAGATTTTGTTGATAAGATGAATGATTAACTTTGTACGTCTTCTTCAATTCCAGTTCATGACTTTCAAGTTTCTCAATTACCAAATCTGGTGTCAACAATTCAGAAGGAATAGTGTTTTTAAGCATGAGAGCATAATATCTCCACTCCATCTCGTCTGGCAATGAATCGAACAACTTGTCTACTTGCTCATCATCTGAATATCTGATATCATGTCTTGCTAATTCCAGCTTCAGATGACCGAACCTTTCAATCATTTTACACACCGATTCATTTTTCATACAACTAAACATATCAAACTCTTTCCTAAGAAGTTTCTTTTTATTTTTTACAATCTCTTTGCTTCCAAGACACTTCTTTTCGAGTTTTTCCCATAAGTCTTTAGAATTAGAGTAATCTATCAACGAAATGATGTCTTCACGCACCGATTGAAACAATAATGCCACACATTTTTGCTCAGCCACAAAATTATCAATCTCTTCAGCTGATCTTAATGCTTCACCATTCTTCTTTCCTTGGGCAAAACCATTTTTCATACTTTTCCAGCAAGGAAAAGCAAATGCCATCAACCAATCTTCGAACTTTGTTGCCCACCTGCTGTAATCTTCTATAGCCATCAGCTTAGGAGGTTTGTTAAATGTTCCAAATGCGCTTTCGGACTCCCAAGCTTCCTTCTTTCTTTCTTTCGGTGGTGTGTTATCATTCACATTGCTTGTCGAAGTATTATCGTTTCCAGAATCTCCAGCGAACGCGTACATGTCGCTAAATGGGTTTAAGAAAATATCATCCATTGTGATCGTACCTGTAAAATCAAACAACACTTAGACAAATTTTGATTTTTGAAAATATAAGAAACTTGTTCAAACGGAATAGTCTGCTTCGTTTGAAATACTAACAGTTTCAAACGACAACACTTTTCAAACTATCGAAAATTTCAAACGAGGTACTGTTCAAACGACCAACTTTCAAACGACAAAGATTTCAAACGGTGACTGTTCCGTTTGAAATAATAGTTTCAAACGACAAAGGTTTTCAAACGGTACACTAGTTTCAAACGATAAAGGTTTCAAACGGTGGACTGTTCCGCTTGAAACCAAACTTTTCAAACGATAGACAATTTTCAAACGACAGACCAATTTTTCAAACGATGGATCTGATTTTTCAAACGACAGACTAATTTTTCAAACGATGGAACAATTTTCAAACGGGAGGGTCTGTTTTCAAACGATGACGTCAGCTATTTTGCGAAAATTTCAAACGGTACGAACGATTTAGATCAGTTTTAGGTCGATTTTTGATTTTAAACTTTCAAGGATTAGTTATTAGTGTATTTTGTTTGATATATGATCGATTCAATCCATTATAACCGTTCGAACTCGTTAAAATCAGAAAAGAAAGGTAGAAGTGAGATAATCCGATGATTTTCAGCTGTATTCGGTATGAACTCCTCGTCCTGAGCTCTGATACCACTTGTTGGATCGTGTACTTGACCCTGAAAGTCAGTTAAGGTAGCTCATCATCAATTACTAAGGCGGAATCAAAGTAAATGACGTCCAAAACAGCTTGTATCCTTTAATCTTTCTTTTCCATTAATAAACGTGCTTTTACAACTTGTTCTGATGAAAATCCGACAGCACTTCCTGACTCTCACAATGACCTTGTACCGTTCCGTTTGAAATATGACATACACATCCCTATTTATAGACCTATGACCCTTCCGTTTGAAACATAACATAAGGTTCAAACGACAGATCTCAAACGGAACCCTATAGTTCAAATGGAACCCCTAAGTTCAAACGGAACCCTCTATAAAAGACTGTTTTCAAACGGAACCCTTCTAAACATATTCTAAAATCACTAATTAAACCCTAATTTTACATATAAGATCCAATAGTGACTTTCTTGAACTAAGACTTGATAAAGATGTAGTCAACAGACATTCTCGTGCATCAACATAAGTAATAACAATGTAAGCACGTATTCATCCTAGTCTTCCCAAGACTATCCCACCCAGCCTCTCAGACTGAACTACTTAGTCTCTCAGACTAAACCTCCCAGTTTCTCAAACTGAACTACCCAGCCTCTCAGGCTAAACCTCCCAGTCTCTCAGACAGCCCCAACTAGTCTCTCAGACTACCCAGTCTCTCAGACTGAACTACCCAGTTAGTCTCTCAGACCAACTCCCCAGTCTCTCAGACTGACCACCCAGCTAGTCTCTCAGACTAACTCCCCAGTCTCTCAGACTGACTACCCAGCTAGTCTCTTAGACTAACTTCCCAGTCTCTCAGACTGACTATCCAGCTAGTCTCTCAGACTAACTCCCCAGTCTCTCAGACTGAATTATAAACGAATTCCTTGAAAATGTATTTTGTGTCTTTTATTTGTAAAATATTTGTTTCCTGGATCTGGACATTTCGTGTATGCAATGAAAACATGTTTGTGAAAACATTTTCGTGAGAGCCCTAATGATCGTAGTCTAGACTCGAGAAAGAAACCTAGTTCGCTACGATCGAAGCTCTGATACCAAGCTGTCACACCCTGACTTTGGCGGAAGGGTGGTTATTGGTGTGACTTCTTAATACCATAGCATTCAATCATAACAATGCTATATGATAAAACCAAAAGACATTCATCCATAAATATTAAGTTTAGAAAATACCACAACATACATGTCTGAAAACATCGACACCAAATTCAAGTTACAAACCATAACATGTTTTAATGAGTTCACGAAGACTCGACCACATAACTTAAACCAAACTCGAGCTTATGACCATGTATCTCGTGCAGGAGTAAGATACATCTCCTAAACCCTACGACCTCGGATGACATCTTTTATTTATAACGCAGCTTGAAGCACATGCATACACCTGCCAGATCCACTTAATTCCCTGAAATACATGTAATTTGAAAAACATCAACAAAAGTTGAGCGAGTTCATATGTTTGTGTATTTGTATGAATAAACCTTTGTAAACAGTGTATGTATGTATGTCCCGGTATGAAAGCAAACAAGGAAAAGATCACCAATGGTTTGCAAGGCCACTGATATGTGTGACGGTGTAGGAAGACTCAAACCTAGCAAAGTTGTACTGGGCTTCCGGCTGGAAGACATAGTCACTACTATGGGCCACCCTGGTCCCCATGGGTGTGGGCTCGCTACACCCAAATAGATCTATCACTCATGCCCCTCGGTCCTTATACGAGGATTAATGGCCCCAAGTATCCGCCTACCCAATCACATGATCTATGGTTCTTTCCTAGGCTAACCATACCAATTGTAATTGTATGTAATCATTTTGTAACATGTATTTCACCCCCGAAGTTAATAAACAAAACAATTTAAATAAAAGGGGGACATGAACTCACAGTATTGCGTCTTCAGAACTGGTAACTCAAATCTCCTCAGCAAACACGACTACCTACAGTGTACTAACGTCTATTAGACGGACGGGTCGTGCCTTTGCTTAGTATTTACGTTTTTGAGTTACGTTTTCTTATGTTCCCAATATTATTCAAAGTTATAATTACTTATTAAGATAATAATTATTTTAACCTCAGATTATATTTAGTTTTGGAATAATTGTTTCAGCAATATTTCTGTATTAATACTTCTCAAGTATTTAACTCCGTATTTCCTTCCCAAGGATGGGGGTATCTTATACATGTATTTTCGTATCATTGTATTTGTAACCCCATAATAATATATTTTCGAGTCCTACTTCAGAAAATATATATAACTTATTTTGTCCAAAAGTAATGCATTTCAAGAAAATATATATTTTTCCCAAAAATCATATATCTTCTAAATATACTAAGAAAATGTATTTTTACTTCCAAAAATAATATATTTTCTCCTTGTTGAAAATATGATATACTTTGTAATAATAATGAAATCATACTTTCATTTCTTGTATCCAAAATAAGATTTACCAAAAATATATTTACGACGGTATTTTCCGGAATATTTTGTAAGTTACGTTATATCGTTCGGTTCCACAATATTATGTGTGTAACTTATATATTTATTCCTTGATATTCTTGGTATTATTTTGGATTGTAAATTTCATGGTATTTTGTGAAGTTATATTATTTTACCCTAAAATAATATAACTATTTCACCAAGTATACAAATATTCACACAAGTGTCTTTAATGTAAATATATATTCTAAATATATATATATTCTTTTTATTTATAAAAACCAACCTCCAATACTTGTATTTTTGTAACAAATTCTATGGCAAAGTTTATATTGAAAACCATAGTTAAATACACTTGTAAATACTTGTTAGAAAATATTTTTCTAAGTGTTTATCATCCGCAAACGGATGGTCAATCTGAGAGAACAATCCAGACTCTGGAGGACCATGCAATCTGCTATGGGGACCCAACTTAATCTAAGCACAGCTTATCATCCGCAAACGGATGGTCAATCTGAGAGAACAATCCAGACTCTGGAGGATATGCTTAGAGCTTGTGTGATCGATTTTGGTGGTAGTTGGGATTCACATCTTCCGTTGATTGAATTCTCCTACAACAACAGTTATCACTCCAGCATCAACATGGCTCCTTTCGAGGCTCTCTATGGTCGAAAATGTCGTTCACCAGTCTGCTGGAATGAGATCGGTGAGGCTCAGCTTACTGGACCTGCCCTCATTTTAGAGACAACTGATAAGGTTAAGAAAGTTCGTGATAACCTTCAGACAGCTAGAAACCGTCAGAAGAGTTACGCGGACCTAAAACGCAAGCCCTTGGATTTTCAAGTCGGTGATCGTGTATTACTTAAGGTCTCACCTTGGAAAGGTGTGATCAGATTTGGAAAGAAAGGAAAACTTGCACCTAGATATGTTAGACCATTCAAGATCGTCGAAAGAATCGGTAAGGTAGCCTACAGACTTGAGTTACCTCCTGAACTTGGAAATGTTCATCCAACTTTTCACGTGTCCAATCTCAAGAGGTGTTTAGCTGATGAGAACCTCCACGTACCGCTTGACGAAATTCGTGTTGATAAAACGCTGAAATTTGTTGAGAAGCCAGTGGAAATCATGGAACGTGAAGTCAAGTGGCTCAAACGCAAGTGCATTCCTTTGGTCAAGGTTCGCTGGGAATCTAAACGTGGACCCGAGTTTACTTGGGAACGCGAAGATCAAATGAAGGCGAAATATCCGCATCTTTTCCCACGAGTTTCCTCTAAATAAATTTCGGGACGAAATTTCCACAAGTAGGGGAGACTGTAACATATGTGCTTGTAATCATCGTGAACATTTCAATTATCAATAAAACAATGTTATTTGATCCCAATATTTGTTTGTTTATGTTTTACATTTTTCATGTTTTGACTTTTGTTCATTTTCAAACTCTCTATCGCTTTCTGGAGAGTTATACGCAAACTGGTACGTAAACGTAATCAGTTTAATGCGACAAATACTCCGGAACATCAACATATACCTAACATACCTTAAATAACCTTTACATAACTTAGAAATAAGTTTTGAAGGCTTTGGTATGGCAAAAACAAGTTAATTCGCCTACAGGGACTAAATTTGACAAACTGCGAAAGTATGCCAATTTGAACTGTAACGAACATTCCGGAACATGAATATAAGTTAAACACACCTTAAATATCCTTTATATAGATTAGAAATAGGCTTTGAGGGGTTCGGTGTGCTAAAATAAACTTTTGGCTCATTCAGGGACTAAAAGTGTCAAAAAGTGCATAAGTTTGCACTTTCGCGCATAACTTATGTTCTGAATACATCCGGACATCCAAAAAATTTATGTAAGCACTATAATATTATATTTTAGTGTTTGGCATGAGAAAAATCCATTCGTCACGCAATTTGGATCGTTTTTCGCGCTTGTGCGCATTCCGTCGTAATTAACCGAACAACGCAATCGTACGACCAAACGAACCGACATCCGAGATATTTTTTAGCACATTTTAAGTTCCCTATACTTTAACTTCATTTTAGAGATTTAAAATGGGGTTAACGGGCCTTAAACGCGTCGGAAATGGCCTTATAACACAACAGGGACCAAAAGTGTAATTCTGCCAAAGTTGATGGCTTACGGACCGTAAGCCATCACCCTTACGGTCCGTAAGCAGGGGCCAGATGCAGCAACTCATTTTAACTGCTGTTAACAGCCTTTCAACCCCCCAAAGGCCAATGCCACATGTCAATCTCTGGTGGTGGGGGCAAAATGAGTTACCATAACATTCCAACACATGTACGGATGAGATTCGATCACGTTATTCGATAAACGATCCTAACGGTTGTCCATTTACTATAAATACCCAACCCATCTCAACCCCAAAACCCACAAATCTGATCTAAAAGTCTCTAAGTTGAAGTCATTGCTTCATACCTGGGTTATTTGATCAAGATTAGCTTTCGGGGACCCTTTGTAAGTGTTCCTTCGTTCTTTTTATTCGTTTAGCGTTAAAAGTCAAACTTTGTTTGACTTTCTGCGTTGACCAGTTTATGGTCAACACGAAGTTCGTTTGAACTTCATAACGTGAGCGTAATCACGATGGTTATAGTCTCTTGTGACTATACCTACTGATTACCATGTTATCAAGGCTCAGTGACGAGTCGTAGTTTCGGCCAAAATGCGCATTTACGCGTATTTTGTAACCAAACTACTCTTGGGTATCAAAACCGTTTGTTTTGATACCAAACCTGTTTTCTAAACTTAGTTAAGCATGTTCTAACATGCTTAGCTCGTCACTTTTAGTTTAGTGCTTATATAGGGTCGTAAGGTAAGCGATCTAAATAATCGCTTATACTTTCGAACCCGACCCGTTTGGTTGATCATTAGGATCCGACCAAACACACTAGGTGACCATAGTATATAGGGAATAACCTTCCAAGGTTATACCTTATGGTCGCTTCGTTTAAGTAGTTGTAAGATAGGTAGTTTATATGCCTTAGGTAAATTACCAAAATGCCCTTTTGACGCCAAAATTCATTTTAAGCATATGTAACATAACTTTTGGTATCTAAACTGATTTGGCAACAATATTTATGTTAAGGCATATTTTACTTATCATAGGGCTAGTTAGGCGTTCCGAACGCGTTTTACGCGAACGACGCGTTAAAGTAGCATAAGCTACCTAAACGGGTCGTAATGGGTCGTAAGCACTTAGGTTAGGTTTCATTTTAGTATGTGGGCTTTGTTAAAACCATATTACATGAGTTCCCATACTCATCTGATTTACGAACCCTCATTCTATCCAATCCTCCGATTTCAGGTCCGGTATATTAACATAGTGACCTATATTAGGTGCCGTTTGATATCCGTGATCTCTAGCATTGTTTGGTTGTTACTCAAGGACTACTAAGCAATCTCAAGTGAGTACATAGACCCCTCTTTTACTGTTTTCCAAATGTTTTGGGGTGAAACATATGTGCCTACTTGTTACTTTCGTGCTTTTCATGCTTTCATATCATATGCTTGTTATGTTCATTAGTACATTATAGTACATGATTTCATTACATTTTATGCTATGTATGTCCATTGTGTGCATACTTAGTACATCGTTTTACATTACATTTCATGCTATGTATGTCCATTGTGTGCATACTTAGTACATTGTTTTACATTACATTGATTTACATGACTTTTCTGCTTTGTATGTTAACTTAGCATACTTAGTACATTGTTTTCATATGACATGTATACAATTGCTATAACATTTGGTTTGCACAAACGGGACTTATATACGTTCATTAACATTAGCTACGCCGCTCGGTAGTAAGTAGTGGTACCATAGGACTTGACAAATCCCATTCCTGACATCCCGGGTTTGTTTGGATGTAAGGAATGACTGAATCCGAAAACATTTCTTTTGATAACCTTGACTAAAAGGGTTATCCGACTGTCTCAAGGCTTAAATGTATGTGTTAACTTACCACATAAATGTTTGTATCAATGTAGCATGCTTTTACTTTGCAAAACATAACTTTTTGATATAATCAAAATACTTTGTTTTGTACATTTCTACATTTGGTTTATGTGACAATACTTTACTTACAATACATAACATTTGTTACACATTACTTGACTACATTTGGACTTTTTAACATTTGACATGGTTTATACAAGGACTTTTGACAATTGGTTTAAACATAGACATTATACATTGTTGGTTGGTTTGAGTGACTGACGTAAGTAACGAGATGTGAGTAGTATGATACAAACATGGTGGATACGCCGCTGGTACTTCCTATATATAAGTGTTTGTATTATATTACATATCATAACGTTACTTAAATCATTCATTTTGGACTTATACATTTTACACAAGTAACATGTTTTCACAAGACTTTGGTTTACAATACATTTTATTTTATACAACTCATTTTACTTGGTTATTCATTTAACCATACATTATTCTTTTATTTATACATATCATCTGATCTTATCGCTTTTTAAATGATTTACAAAACAAAACAATTTACAAGGTTCATGACTAAATTTTATTAAACATTTTCTTAAACTTAAGTCATGAATCCTATTTTCACAAAACCTATGTATCTCACAGGCATTTTTATGCTGACGTACCTATTTTCACATGTGTTTTCAGGAGCTTTTGCATAGGATGATGAACGTGACACTAGGGCGGACCTGTGCCTTAGAGACTTAAAATGAAGATAGACTTAGTTTAACTATGTTATGAACTCTTTATTCCTGTTTTGAAACAATGTAACACTCTTGTTTGATAAATAAAATATAACTTTGTATGCCATGGTTGTGAGAAAATAATTCTGTTACAACACTCCCCGACGTTTCCGCCACGTTTGGTTGTTCCACGTGGTCGGGGTGTGACAGCTAGTTTCAGCGCGTGAGGCCTCGTGCTCTGCTATGGCTCGTGAAATCCGTTCTTGTAACTCGGCCTCAGTAGTGGGCAATCGAGTCTCCCTTCGTGGACGCATCTTCTAAAGAAGATAGTATAGGTCAGGTCTTATGCATATAAGTATGTAGTACGCGTATGTAATAACATTCATCAACACAAGTAAACATATAACATCCCATGTCATAACACAAACAAGTAATCCAACAACGTATATAATGAGAATGTTGCGATTGAGCTTTCATATATCAAATGACCACAAATACAGTTTTACAAGTTTCACAATGTACCATACATCAAAAGGGACTACAGGGTCACATCACCCTTGTCCAAACTATCCATCAAACTACAACAATCAAAAGTCAAAAGAAATGTGGTCTTCAAAAAGCTGTGCAATCTTGGCTCAATAGCTGCACTCTCACCAAAAGTATGCTACCTGCATAAAACCAAAAACTGCTACGCTGATGGTGGAGGAGGAGGGGGTGGAGGAACGAAAAGCAACCTGCACAAATGCGCTAAATCCTCCTCGAGGGCATGAACGATACGCAACAGGTAGCTAACCTGCTACTCCATAGTAAGAAAACGGACATCAAAATCTGGGATTGGTAAAAGAGGAGCTGGTGGTGTCGCGAATGGTGACTGACAAGTGCAGGGTGGAGGACGCGGAATCCTCTCAAGATCCATGACTCTGCGACACAACATCTCCTGCTGGAGCTGTAAGGACAAAAGCAGATCATCTCTCGTATAAACAATGTGGAAGGGATGATATGGATCAGAAACAGGCATCGTGTTGGGCGGAAACCAAATCAGTGGCTCGCCCGATGGTGCAGTAGCAGAAGGTGTAGTATGTGTAGCAGGTGCAAACGGTGGCATGAAAGGAAAGGCTGCTGACACAGGTGGTATGTGACCTGACTGCTGACTCGATGGACCTTCCCCTGGACGGGGGGGGGGGGGAGGGATATCCTCTAGGAACGTGACCGGTAGATCTGTGCGGTGAATGTCAGACATATGTGGGTGAAACGGGGCGATTTCAACTGGTGCATGTGTAGGTGCAGGTGGGGGAGTAACAGGTCTAACAAAATGAGGCAAGTCATCGTCGTCCTCTATCCACCCATTGTGGGTGAATGCATAACGGGGATCTACATGGTCAGCAAAAGGAGCATGATCAACGGCTGCAGGTAAAGGGTCAGGTAATAGTGGTGCAACAACTGGTACATCAGCAGGTGCAGGATCATGCTCAAGCAGAGGATCATGAGCAGGTATGGGCTCGGGTGCAATCAAAGGCTCAGGGTCAGCTGGTGCGGGCTCGAAATCAGCGGGTATATCAAAGAGCTGATCGTCAAGAACAACAGGTAAAAAGCTTCCAAGACATTGGAATGGCAAGACCCTCAAAAGGTTCCACGTCTGACCAAGGAAAGTTTAGTTTGTATTTCAAGAATCATATTTCAAGAGTTGTATTTCAAAAATTGTCCCATGTATCCCCTTTGTAAAACAGTATTTCTGGAATGAATGAAGATGTTTTATCAAATTTGTCTTTCTGTCCTAAAATCAGGTTGAGAACCTAGCAAACAACTCCATGGCAAGGGCCATGTAAGGGTATGAGCTCCCAGGCCACATCGCTTAATAGGTTCAAGGGTTGAATGAACCTATATAAGGGGTGAGTTCCTAAATCAACACAACTCCATGAGACTTGTAAAATTATCAAAAATAGAGTTGTCTCATAGACGGGTCCGAACAGCCTACACCAAATGTTCCTTAAGCCTTGTAAAAGTTCCAAAAAAGCAAACCATTATTACCAGGCTTACGAACCAAAATCAAACAACGAAAAATAATAGATAGGATAGGTGTCATGTCTTCTTGTTAAAAATACCAAGGCTAAGTGACTGCAGCACTAAACCCTTTAAGGTATAAAAAACATAAAGACAGCACAAAACTCGACAAAGATAAATACCATAAACAAAAGAAATAATGGAAGGGGAAACATATCAATAGCAAAAGGTTGCATGCAACCCAAACTCAGAAATACAAACCAAAGCATCAAGTCACAAAAGCAGCAACTGGAAGCCTCGAAGGCTTCAAGCTACAAACATCCCACAAAGTCGCTTTGCAAAAAATAAAAAACCGCAACACACGTCAGGTAGTAAAAAGTTAAGAAGCTTTAAAGGCTCCAAAATAATTAAAACAAGTTAAAACAAACCTTAATGGTTTGTAAACATAGATATTGTTCAAACGGCCACCAAGGCCAACCACAACCACAAAACAGAAACCCTTAGGGTTTCTGCAAAACCTAAAATTGTTTAAAATAGCATACAAACGATTAAATTGTTTAAGGTTGCTAAGAAAGCTACGAATATTGTTCAAACATCAGAAGGAGGCTTAGAAGCCCCAGAACCATTACCTTTAGCCTTCTTGGCTTTCTTCAATTTCTTAGCTTTCGAACTGCCATCATCACCAACTGCTGAACCTTCAAGGCTTGCATCCTTAGAAACATCAAATTCTCCCCAAAAGGTCTCCTCACTATCTCCCGAACGAGAGCGCTTCCTTGAAAGGGAGTCAAGCACTTCAGCACATACCTTTTCATTAAGCCCATCCGGCTTTAGCTCCTGTAAAACAGAAAGGAGTTTGCCAAAACAAGCTGCAACCTGACTTATATATGGGTAAGTCAACCTCTCTATCTGCTGAACGGAACCTTTGAAAACCTCAGAAGCTTCAGGGGGATACAGGGGAGACTGTTCCAAGGGTTGACCAGATTCATGAAGTTTATAACCAGCAATAAGGCCTTGATGTTTCCCCAAGTTGAGCAGTTTGGTGTAAACTTCTCCAAGAGCAGAATTGAACTCCTTAGAGTGAAGGAGGTAGGTAACAACTTGATGAAAACCTTGCTCAATGAGCCACTGGTTATCACCAGTGGCTTGAGCAACCAAAGACTTCAAACCTTCCTTCTCTTCTTCGAAGGCCTTCTGTTGAACATCTAAGGCTTCTCTATCAGCCTTCAGTTTCAATTGGTCAGCTTCAAAACTTTTCTTGAGATCGTTCACTTCAATCTCATGTCTCCTGGTCAAATCTCTAACTTTCTTCACCCAAGCCTCCTCTTTCTTAGAGAACCCTTCAACCTCCTTCTTTATTGCAGCCATAGAGGCTTTCATCGTGTCCTTCTTCTTGTAAGCTTCTTCGTACTCCTGCATACCCTTTGTGAAATGGATAACACCTTCAGCCAACAGGGCCGAAAGGTTGCAGGAGCTCAACATCAATCTTGAGATAAAGTGATCGGCTTCCATTTCAGAAATTGCACTCCGAACACCAGGAGGAGCAAAATGAGCTAATACCTCAGCACAAACAGCCGGATCCTTGCAGCTATCCCCAACCTTCACATCCCTGTTGGGAACATACACTTCTTCAGCTTCAGGACCCTCCAAGCTCTCAACACTTTTGCCCGATGAACCCTGGATGGTAGGAGTACTGCCTTTCTTAACCAACTTCTTCTTTTTATCAGAAATCACCAACTCTTTCTCCTTACCCTTTTCCCACATCAACCTCAAGAACCTGTTCCGCCGACACCTCAATATCATCGCTAACGTCAATAGCCTCGGAGCCAGAAGGTTGATCAGCACCTTTCAAGCGACGATTTGAACGACGAACGGAAAGCTTGGAACCTGTAGCCTTGGTAAAACCTTTAACATTAGGAACGTTAACATAACCAGAACCCTCGAACCTATACTCCGTTCCCCTAACAACCGCATCATCACCCGGAGTAGCAGCAGCATCCCCCCCAAAAACAACATCAGAAGTATCGTCACTCTTGATAAAATCAAGTGCAGACATAACTGCAAAATAAACAAAAAATAAAATACATAAGCAAGTAAAAATAAGAACACAATAGTGCAACAAAACAAATGCATACCCTGCCCATCTCTCATAAGCACCGGATCTCGATCATGCTTATCCCATAACTTACTAAGAACAAGCAACACCAGTAAATGCTCAGGAAAAGGACGAAGCCTTGAAGGGGACTCCCTAAGAGTATCAAGAAAACGGGTATTTATCTCGGAAGCACAGGGTTCAGGCTCATTTAAAACGGCATCCGGATGCCTCCAAACAAGTTTAAAAGGAACAATTTCATCGGAAACCCAGAAAATCCGGTCTTTCCAAACACCAAGACTAGAAACCATAGATGAAATTAAGCAAGTATAAACCTGAGATGTTTCGAATGTAAACCAGTCACCATTCTTGGCCAACCGGAAAAAACGACGGAATGATAAAAGGGTGGGATCATATCCAGAAGCCCGGCACAGAACTTCAAAGTACAAAACCCTAGCCAGACCCTGAGGGTGAATATGACCAAAGGATATGCGATAATACTCTAAGACGTTCAAAACAAAGGTCGAAAAGGGGTGACGAAGGTTCGAAAACTCAAAATGGCGACAATAGAGAGCAACGGAACCAGGGGCACTTATAGATTGAAACATCGTAAGCCGGTGCAACCGGTTTAAACTTCATCCCAATCCCCCATTCCATACAAAAATTTTCTACTTCCTCTTGAGTTAATCGAGAAAACGATTTCGCTAAATCTTTACGAGCACCCATGCTATAAGAAAATAACCAGAAAATAGGAAATCGGAACTAACCTGAACGGAGAAAAGGGAAAGAAAACTTGATGAGAAAATGTGCAAATGATGTTTCTTCTAAAAAGAAAAGTTAATGTAAATTAATAAGAAGGAAGCGTTATGATTACACAAAGGTCATTTAAAACCGCCGCCTGACATAAAGAAAACTGCCAGAGGTCATATCAACTGTCTTGTCAAAATTCAAATTTTAAAAAACTCAACTGCAATGAACCCTTCAAGCCTTGAAGCCTTTAAGCGATACAAATAAATGTTTAAAAGTCATAAGTCTTTGAGCTCAGTTCCCAAAAATCTCTGACTTGGGGGGCTGATGACGGGGGTAGCCTAAGACTAAATAAAATGACTTAGGCACATGAACGCTTAAAAGGATAAAGGGTTAAAGGGTTCAAATCCCGCGAACTTGGGTGAGCAGCAAAATGGATGTGAACAGTAAGCCATCACTTCACTGATTGCTTGTCCAGCACTCTCACAGCCGTAAAAGTAGAACGAGTGCACAGAGTGTAGTCTTTTATCCGCAGATCCAAACGTTTCAACCCCCAAAAGGGTAAGTCCTCCACTGCAAGCATGGTTTACTAGTCTAAGGTTTCCTCTTTGAGCGACACCTTCCTCTATAAAATGACACTTCATTTAGTGCTAAGGGACATTCCGATCAGCTCTGATTCCATTGGGATCTCTGGTCTTTCTTCTCGAGCACTTGTTTCATGCAAGTCTCTCTTCTTCACACTCAACACACACAACTTGACTGTACTTGGATCCGAGGCTGAACACACATCAGCCAAAGATCTTGAACAATCAACAAAACATAACTATTGAACCTCTTTCCACGTCTTGCAAACGTGGGGGGACCCCACGACCTACGTTAGGCAAACCGGAACCCTCCAAGCCTTTTGCCTAACCAGCATAGCTACTACCATCGGTCTATTATTTCTTGCATCAACAATTACTATATTTAAAGTTCCGTTTATTTTTATTTAGAGATATTTAGTAATATTTAGAGATATTTGAGAACAACTTATAATGCCGTTGTAAATAGGATTAGTTTGTTTTAGTTTTTATTGTACTTCAGTTTGATTTGAATATAAGAAAAGAGTCGAGGGTTGAAGGGGTATGGTTTCAAAAACATGCGCCGACCAATCAGGTCGCGCGCGGGACCATACTTCTATTATACTAATCTGCCATCTTTCTTAACTTCGCGCCGACCAATTAGGTGGAACCTAGGTCGCGCGCGACATCCAAGCAAAGGCAAGCCCAGATTTCACACTTAGCTTCTTAGACAGAGGCCGCCCTCACTTCCTGGACCTTTTGCCGCCTACATGGGTCTTCCCCATGGGTCGGACAGAAGCGTAGGTCATCCTAAGACAAGTACCAAAGGTACGAGTGGCGGAGCAGTGGACCAATGAGCCTCCAACAGGCTGTATTCGATCGTGCTCCACGATTAACAATCGTATGAATATTATATTATATTTTCACTTATATTATAAATTAATATTTCTATTTATACTGTCATTATCCATTGGATTTATCTAAATCAGATTAATAATGTGGACAAATTTCGATCTGACCGGCGAGTCTAATCTAATTACGACGACGTTGATTTATATATATAAACCTTCGTATCTTCAATTCTTCATATGAGATGACTAGACAATCTTGTATATAAAAAATATTAATATAATGCGATATATATTGTAATAAACGACATGTGGTACATAAAATTACTTGGTGGAATAATAAATATTCCACAACTATGACCATTAGATATATTGAAAAAATGTGACGTGGGGTTAGGTTGAGGTGACCGCTCTTGAAAGTTGAAATATTAGTTGAATATATCGGGATGAAAAGATAAATTAACAAAAATCCATATCGTGTACGAGAAGTTTGAGTAATGATTATGTCATTGTCACTTGCTGACTTGGCAATGTTAGGTTCTCATAATTTTCATGTTTGTTTTTGGGTCAGAAGGGTAAATTTGACATTTATGTTTAAAGTATTTGTCAATCATGTGAAAGATAGTTCACAAAAAAAAAAAAAAAAAAAAAAAAAATTAAAGAGTTAATTGCCAAAATTGTCTCTGAGGTTTGGGCACGTTTGTCATTTTCGTCCAAAATGACACTTTTGTACCAAATTGCCCCCAACGTTTGTAACTTTTTGCCATTTTTATCCAAACCACTAACTTAGTTTATTTTTTCTGTTAAGTTGAGAATATTTAGATGAAACTGGCAAATACAAAACCACATGAACGATTTTGGCAATTTACTCAAACCCTTTTTAATTTCTTTTATTTAATTATTTTTGTTACATATATAATAAAAAGGAACATATGTACGTGTAGTTTTTAGAAAAAAATTTTAATAGTTTTGTCACATAATTTTTATAAATTTTCATCCAAATCACTAACTCAGTTTATTTTTTCTGTTAAGGTGAATAATGTTTTAAATTTTATAAATTAAGACATAAATTAATTTACAGCTTCTTTATATAAATCAGTTTTATAAAGAGAAAACGTCATTGGTGTTCAACACATAACAATCGATTACAACTTTTAGTATTTATCAGTTGTACAGATAGAAAAAATTGTAAAACGTTACATATTTTTTAAATGTGTTGAGCACCTAAGAAATATGTTGGTAGAAATAAAATATTTATTTAATTAAGATTATGAGGGTAACTAACTAATACTTATTCAGAGTGGCTTGAGTAAAGAAACTTTTGATTCATAGCATTATAATTACAATTTGGTAGGTAATTTTAAGGTTCAGTAACGATACGTTGTTTGATGGGGGGGGGGGGGGGGCACTGGCTTCTGTTTTTCCTTAGGAGCGAATTTAAATGACTAGAAGATAAATTACAAACTTGGTACATATGATAAAAAAAATTTATTTGACCTTTTTCAATAAGATCACCAACATTTTAGTTTTATAAAATTTAGAGGTTTAAGTAGATTTTACTTTTATAAAATTGATCTATATAAAAAATTAGAAATTAATTTCTGTCTTAGTTTATAAACATCCTTCGCCTTAATAGAAAAATTAACTTAGTTAATGGTTGGATGAAAATTTATAAAAATTATGTGACAAAGCTATTATTTTTTTCATATAAAAATTGCATGTATATTTTTTTATTATATATGTAACAAAATTAATTAAATAAAAGAAATTTAAAAGAGTTTGAGTAAATTGCCAAAATCGTCCCTGTGGTTTTATATTTGCCAGTTTCGTCCAAATATCCTCAACTTAACAGAAAAAATAAACTAAGTTATTGGTTTGGATGAAAATGGCAAAAAGTTACAAACGTTGGGGGCAATTTGGTACAAAAGTGTCATTTTGGACGAAAATGGCAAACCTGCCCAAACCTCAGAGACGATTTTAGCAATTAACTCAAAATTAAATAACAAATTTTTAGCCTAACAAACATATAATTATTATTAGAGTAAACTGCCATTTTGGTCCCTGAGGTTTGGTCACTTTTGCCACTTTAGTTCAAATCTCAAACCTTTTGCATCTGGGTCCTTGTGGTTTCAGTTTTGTTGCCATTTTTGTCCAAAATTAAACTTACCCTATAAAAGAACAGATATGTCTTCATCTTCCCCAAACCCAACACCAGCGAATACCCTAATATAGCCTCTCTCCACCGCCTCCTCCTCCTCATTCCTACACCGACACCCCTTCTCCACCGACGACATCACCACAATCACCGTCGAAACCAGCCACAACTGCGAACCTTCGTCGAGATCCGTGGATACAACTCCTAAAGAGCTCATGAGCTTCTTCACTGATATGGCACTCATGCGCCATATGGAGATCGCCACTGACTCGCTTTACAAATCAAAACTTATCCGAGGGTTTTGCCATTTGTACGATGGACAGGAAGCTGTGTGTATAGGTATTATTAGATCATATATTGTAATTATTAGATCATTGCTGTATAGAAGCTCTGTTTATCCGATTTTCCGGTGCCGCGGACGGATCTGAGGTTGCAGATGAGTTTGAGTGTTGTTAGAGGATTGTGGCTCCGTGTGAGATCTAGACGGTTGATTAGGTCTTCCGGTGGTGTGTTAGGTACGGTGTGGAAGAAGAAGTCGAGGCAGGGGTTTTGAGAGGTTAGGTTGGTGGCGGATGAGTTCTCGGTGACGGTTATTATAAGCTGGTTATTGAGAGAGAGTGGTTATTAGAGGCTGGGTGAAGAAAGGTGCAGCGTAGCTTAGTGGTGGTGGTGGTTGTGGGTGGTGGTGGTGGTGGAGAGGGAGTGAGGGTTTTGGGGCATCTGGGGAAGATGAAGATTGTTAAGTTCTTTTATAGGGTTTAGTTTTATTTAGTGTTTAATAATTAATAATTTGTTATAATAACTCATAAAATGACCAATTTGCCCCTGAGGAAAAGGACAAAAAACCAGCTTTTTTTTTTTGAAAAATCTGAGCTGATTTAGTTTTTGGACCAAAATGGCAATAAAACTGAAACCACAGAGATCCAGATGCAAAAGATTTGAGATTTGGACTAAAGTGGCAAAAACGACCAAACCTCAGGGACCAAAATGACAGTTTACTCTTATTATTAAGAGTTAATTGCCCGGATGGTCCTTGTGGTTTCACGTTTTTTCACGTTTAGTCCCCACCTTTTGAAAATAGCATGTATGCTCCCTATGGTTTGTCATTTTGTTACTCGGATGGTCCCCAAACATTTACTCTGGGGACTATCCGAGTAACAAAATGACAAACCATAGGGAGCATACCTGCTATTTTCAAACTAACTGACATCTACTCAGGGACTATCCGAGTAACAAAATGACAAACCATAGGGAGCATACCTGCTATTTTCAAAAGGTGGGGACTAAACGTGAAAAAACATGAAACCACAAGGACCATCCGAGCAATTAACTCTATTATTAATTAATACTCATACACCCCTCTTCTCTCTATGTATATATAGATGAAATAAAATACAAAGGAGTGAGAATAAAATATAGGGGTGTTAAAATTCATTACCTATTGTTCAAAATAAAAATCACGCTTCTCATCCAAGAGAAACTTAATTATGTTAAATTGATTGTGTCATGTAACTCATTAAGTAACCATGTAATATGAGTTTAGTATTCTAGTAAGTGACAATTTAAGTCGTGTCCAAATTATAGCATGTCAACAGGGCACATTTACAATACATGGTTGGCCAAAAGTGGCGGCCACTTTGTTTTTTTTTCATGTAATAGTTATTTATAGGTTTTGCTAAATTACAATTTTATCCTAAGTTTAAAATTATGATTTTGTCCCTGATTCAAAATAAAATTTTGGTTTTGCCCCCTGCTTAAATTTACGATTTTGCCCTCAGTTAAAAAATACGATTTTGCCCCAAGTTCAAATAATATTATGGTTTTGCCCCCAGCTAGAGTCCTGCCAAATTACGATTTGGTTCCTAGTTTAAAATTACGATTTGGCCCCCAGTTCAAAATAAAACTTTGGTTTTCCCCAAGCTAAAAATTACGATTTTGCCCGCAGTTAAAAAATTACGATATTGCCCTCAATTCAAAATAAAAAAAAATGGTTTTGCCCTCAGTTAAAAATATTATTTTACCTCCATTATAAAATTACGATTTTACCTCAGCTAAAAATTGCAATCTTGCCATCGTTCAAAACCACGGTAGTGTTTTATTTTACTTGGTTGACTCAATTTTGTTTTTATTCGTGCCAAACAGCTGCCTAGCACTCGCTAATTGGTCCTGACAAATTATTTTTCTGCCCCCAACTCTAAATTACACGCTTGCCATCGTTTTAGTTATTTTTGTCATAACTATGGTACTGTTTTTCTTTAATTGGTTAACTTGATGTATCTTTTTTGATATCGTGTTATAAGTAGCATGTATAACTAACCGACATAGGCGTACATGTTATTAAACTAAGAAATATTCGGTTTAGCGCCCCGCAACGCGGGCGGCACATAACTATAGTTTAATACAATGACATGTTATGAGGGGGGGGGGGGGGGCACCCCATATCCGTTTACCCACAACCACCACCACCGTCGTTACCTTCGACACATTTAATACAATATGAGCTAATGCCCTCAACACTGTTGGAGGGCGGCTAATGAGGAGCGTGATGATGTGGTCCGCCATGCCCTTAATGGGCGCAAGAATAGAAGAAAAGGAGGGGGACCCACTCCATTTCCGTTTACCCACAACCACCACTACCTTCATCCACCATCATCACCTTCGCCAACCATCGCCATCATCACCACTCTCTGCCTTCTTTGACGGGAAGAACGACCAGAGAAGAAGAATGGTGAGAAAGCGGTTGTTGTTTGTTGATGTCTATGCAGAGGCGGTGATGAGGGTGTGTGGGGAGGACCACCGCACAGGGCCCGTGACTTCGAGCGGCAAGTGTTTTAAAAAAAGTCGATATACATATGTTAATTTTTTTTAAATAGTATACCCATACCAACTCCAAGATAGGTTCATTTACAAAACATTTTTTATGGTTTAGAAGTTACACATTAGCTTAGGTTTAGCGAGGCTCGTACCCATTTGATTTTAAAAAATATTAATAATAAAACATTACGAAATGACGCATTATTTCGAGTTTGAACATGATACATGAATTCTCAGAGACGTCACTGTATGTATGAATAGGTTGTAAGTTCAAAGAACTTTTTAACTAGGACTAACCTTTTAAGATAGGCTAATAAACGGGCCATTCAAAATGAGTTTATAAATATGGAATAAGTAAGTTGGTTTATAATCTGGATGAGTAACTTGGACTAAATTTTATTTTTCGTTTGTAATGTTTCTAAATTCAAAACAAAATATAAAATAAAAAAATTAATGATTTAGTAATGATGAGAGGGTCTTTAGGGGGTTTTATCCCATTGCATGATAGTTAAGAGTGAGGAGCTATAAAGCGCCATGTTTACGAGGCACAGACATGACACTGATGTAACATGATAAAGCCCTAGGTGTTTTATCCAACACCACGTAGCCTTAGCAATGTGGAGTTAAGTTTACGTACAAAGTGTCTTATCGTACAAAACGTACGAAAAACATGAAAAAACCAAAAAAACGCGGTGACATTTTCGTACTTTCTACTCGTAGAGTTATTATCAAAATTACTAAACAAATGATCCTGTAGAGTAATTTTGATCTTGTTGAGTAATTTTGTAAAATGTTCTTATAGGGTAATTTGGATCTTGTAGAATAATTTTGTAGAGTATCATAATTACTCTACAAATGATCTTGTATGGTAAATTTGATCTTGTAAGGTAATTTTGTAGAGTATCATAATTACTCTACAAGTGATTTTGTAGAGTAATTTTGAATTGTATGTTGTTTGATAAACTTGCAGAGTAATTTTGATACACTGGTAGATTAATTTGATGCAGAGTAATTTTGATACACTTGTAGAGTAATTTTGCAAGAACATTTTACAAAATTACTCTACAAGATCAAAATTACTCTACACGATCAATTGTAGAGTAATTTTGATAATCACTAATAATTACGAAGATGTCATCGTGTTTTTTTAGCAAAACCTTCAGTTCGTGCGTTTTGTGCGTTAAAGTTATTTGTATTTGATCTTTTATCTGGTAATGTGTGGACATTTGTATTTGTATTCAAAACCTTTCATATATAAGGTCGTCTAAAAAGAATAATATTGTCATTTCTTATTATCAACTATGGTCTACGGGGATTGGATATCACTGACGAAGCCATTGAAATTAGATGTTAGGCTACATAGTATGGTGACCATCCTCCCTTGGAGGATGATCCGCAGGGCCGGCTCCGAAAATTACAAAAATAATTTTGGCCCTGTTCGAAATAAAAAATTTGGGCCATATTCGCAAATCTTCATATAACATAAACTCATCAATCAATCATTCAATCATATATATATAAATACTAAAAATTCATAATACTACGATAATTGTTATGAAATAGATAAAACAAATTAACAAAAATAGTGTAGCAAAAATGATCAAAGTATCGAACTTACTTGCTAAGCAAATAGTGTGGTTCTCTTCCTCTAGCTTCCTCTTCTTACGTTTTTGATGGCCGGATGGGTATTTGTATTTAGGAACGGGAGGCATAATTTCTACATATTAACGAAAAACATCTATTTAATCACAATTCACACAAAGTCTAATACATTTAAACTATAATAATTAATAAACAACATTTAAAGAAACAGACAATTTAGTCATAAATGTATGATTTTTTTTCTAAAAAAAACATAAATAATTAATTAATTATTATTATTATCAAATCACAATATCTCATGTACTGGCTCCATACACAATTACACAAACCAATTAACCATCATATTAATCATGTCTCAATTCTCATATTACAGATGACCAACTAGCAACAATGCAACATCGAGATGATAAAGAAAATTCTCATAAAGCAGGTTCCTTTATTATCATGGTTGCGACTTGAAACGACGAAACCGTAACTCGGAACCGTGGTTGCGACTCGTAAGAGATAACAACAAACAAAAATCAACAAAAAATACCTCCTGGCTCTTGCAGTCCTGCTGCGAATCTGGTCAATCTGCGGATGATGATGATGATGATTATTAACTGCGAATCGCGATGATGATGAATCCCTGCCGCGACGTTGTGTACTTGTGTTCGTCTGTTCGAGTTCGACCAGAAATCCCTACAGCGTCGTTTGGTTTCTTGAGCAGCGGCAAATTACTAGTATTGATTTAATGATTTGGGGCCTGGTACGGTTATAAGATTGGGTTTTTTTACAAACTTTGAGCCTGTACTGATTTGGACTATATATATATAAAGAAAATCTAAATTTTTTTGGGCCCTTGAATGATTTGGGCCCTGTTCTCAAGCCCACCCTGCACATGGGGATAGCCGGCCCTGATGATCTGCCACCTAAGCGCCACATCATAGTCCTCTTAAGGATGGTCCATCCCACAAAAACAATGGAAATAGGAGGATGATCCTAACCCACTAGTTTATTATTATTTTTTTGTAAATCTTCCACTTTTTTTTAACATTTAACAAATAAAATAGGAAAATACTTTCATTAATATTAAAAAAAAACAATACATAAACTTAAAAAAAATCCTAATAACTTAAAAAAAACATAAATTTATAAAAATCATCTACTTTGATGCTTCTTGATGATGTCTTCTTGCAATTTTTTAAAAGCCGAGCGTTTTGGTTCGGGATAATTATCAACATCCATCGTCAATATATCCCACTCTTTGAGCCGAACCTTATCATCGACCAATCGTAATTTTTCTCCCGCCACGCGTGACTTTTCTTAGACCGCCCGTTCCTTCGCCCTCGCCTTTTGGGCCGTGACCTCGATGTATGTTTTAAATTGCGTCATAAACTTCTCCATCTTCAGATCGACCTTTTGCTTTCTTTGACGCCGCCTCCTTCTTTGATTTGTCCCGGCCCGGGGGACGTTCCGCTTCCCTTACGGAACATTCGGGTTGTTCGGGGGGGTTCGGGTTGTTAGGGTTGTTGGGGACGTTCGGGTTGAAGGGATCCATAGTAGAATAATTTTTTTATAAAAAGGGAACAAGGTTTTAAAAAATTAAAGAGAGAGATGAGGTTGTAGTGGGTGAAAAGTGGTGAATATATATAATTTTTTATGTGATTTTGGTATAAATTTGAAATATATTCATTTGTAAATTTGAAATTGGAAATTTATTTATTTATTATTTTTTAAAAAACGGTAAGATGCATGGGAAAGGCAAAATTTTTGTCTTTTAGTGCTTCGTCTCCAACGTCTAGTACTTGACGGGGACGACGAGGACGCGCGGGGGGGGGGGGGGTGTTTGGGTCGGCGCCGGGTGGGATGGTCCAGGAGACGTTCCCCATACCGCTAAGCCTGAGTATGGTATTGCTATCCTTAAGTCAAGAGTTCAAACCCCGTCAAAAAGAAGACAGTTTGATATAATTTAAGTTGTTCCTAAAGAAAAGAAAAAAATATGGTCCACACAGAATGAGAGTACTATCAAGATTATTCACCCACTTCTAGGGTTCCTATCATGCAAGTAAAAGCATCCAATGTTTAAAATATCAGGAGACGAAATTTTATAAAAATAACCATTGACTTTATACATTGAGATTTTTTTTTGGGAGGAGATTTTCTCTGTACAGGACCGATCAGATCTCCGGGGTCATGTCAAAGACATTTCCCCGTCAGCCTCGCTCTTCCAGACGCGATGTTCGATCGGGCCCCGGCCGGCGCGCAAGCTGACTTCCGCCCGGAAACCATACTGCCCCCACACGAGAGACTCGCTGGGGTAACAGCTGGGTAAAACCGGGTTGCCCTCAAGACCGCACCATGCCTCGGTAGGATACGATCCATCATTGGGACGACCCACCCCCGAAATGCCGCAGCCGGGGATCGAACCGGAGACCTCAAGAGGAAACCAGCCCAATCCAGTCACTTCGGAACCAACTGGGCTGGAGGTGGGTATTCTTTATGAAATTATACATTGAGATATATAATTATGTAAATCATTTATGAAATTATTAAAAGATGAATAATTGACTTTTAAACCTTATGGGTCTGAGTCAACATAATTTATTTTCTTTAGTAAATACTATTAAAGGGTTAAATTCATAGTTTTATTAAACAAAGCTTTAGATTTATAAACAAATTCGATGTGTTTTAGGACCTTTATTAAGTTGACCCCTTCGAACACCCCTTTATTTTGGCTTTCGTATTTCGTAAACTTCATATTAAATCATAACTTTAAAACATAAACTCTTATTAAATACTATTTAAATAACTTTAAAACATAAACTCTTATTCTATATATAACAATTACTGTCCAACCTTAGGAACAGTCAAACAATTAGCCAAACATTGTAGCATATTTACACTAATGCCATTGGTAGAAAAACAACTGTCTTTTCACCCCGGTTCATTGGAGCCTTGAAAGTTGAGACATCTATTTAGACACATATTTTGAACCCTATATAATAATACTAAATGATAACTTAAATATATATACTTTTTTATCGATCAGTTATATTTATTAATCTTTTACATGAACTTTCAGCCTAATTTAATCAATCACTTATATTCTTTAGTATTTTTAACAGTGCTTCGTTTATGGTTTAATTTGAATTATTTACGTTTGCCAATATAAAAAAATACGTTGATATGTTTATTTCTTTTAACATTGCAATATAACGTTCTTTTTATTTTAAACGGGTGTATTCAAAACGAACTTTATTTTTGCATAGTAAATTATATGAGTACTGATATTGTAATGATGTCACACAAAACCATATCGAACCAAACCGGTATCGACGTTTCGATAGGTATACGATTTTATGGTCATCGATAGATAAAAATATCTATAAATATCCTTTTGTGCATATCACGATTTTATTTTTTAAGTTTTCTTTTAATGTTGCTATAGCGAGTGTCGATGTTATAACGAACCGAACCGATACCGACCAAGTTTCCGCCGCGTAGCGCGGAAAAATCCAACTAGTTAAATACTATTTAAGATAATTTTTATTGACTTTACGCCCAAATCACATAAAAAAAACTGTAGCATCGAAATTATTAATTATTTGATAGAAAGTAAGAAGAAAAAGAAATGCTCGATAAATGAAAGTAGCACCCAACAAAAAAGAAAAGAAAAAGGTCTATGTTGCATCAATTTGTAGACTTTTCTTAGAAAGTCTTCCCTTTAATAAATAAAGAAAAAACAAACCAACCTGATTGAAAGACTTACCTACTTTTTAGGATTATAATACAACAATCTATACATAAAAGCATCTATAATAAACCCTTAAATGTAGTAATAATCAAGGCTATATTAAAACCATAAATAGATTATCAACATCTACTACCAATGATCTCTAAATCAAGTGGTGGACGGCTGGACGGCTTGCATTTCTCTTGAGAGATGCAGGTTCGACTCTCACTTGGTGTAGAGTGAGGCACTTGTGAGCAATGATAGGAGACCCAGGGAAACCTGGGTTGGATCCTTGAGCCAAACGGGTTATGTCGGTAATTTAATCGTCGTGCCTATGGGCGGGTGGGTTACCGGGTTTTTCCCGGAATTGGTGGTGGACTCGGGTTACTCTCAGAGTACTCCGTTTGTCCAGTAGGTGCACCGAGAGTGTTCGAGATTAAGTTTGTTGGCAGTTAAAAAAAAATTATCAACCTCTACTTAATTTATTCTTAAAACCATAAATAGATTATCAATCTCTATACTTTAAATATATTTTACGCGTTATCTATACTTTATCTATACTTTAAAATAAACGCTTGGAAATAGTAGACTTTCTGTCTTTTTTTAGTTTTTAATTACGTCATAAAAAGTTTTGTTTTTAAGACAAAGTTTTAGATTTATAAAAAAAAATCGATTAACTTACAACCCACCATCATCTTCAATTCAACTTACCCTAAAATGGCAGCAGCTTCATCGTGGACTAGCAATACAATTGGTCGCTCCAATTGTTACGCTTCGCCTTTTTTGTACTTTTCTTATTTGGAAGGATGTATTCGTATTTCTATTTCTGGAAATCTTGTAATCGTAATTCATTTCAAACTACGTGACCTCGAGACTTTGATCATAATGGAAATACATTTTTATTTACGCTTGTTTATGCATAAATACATGATACTTAATCAATCTCGAATACGTGCTTTATATACGAAACCGAATTATACTTGATTTTAATTATATTCGGAATCATACTCCTATACATTCATGTTATTCACACACTCATATATTCCTTAAATTCCAAAGAAAAAAAAAACTGGTCCTTACGGACCATAAGCCCTTTTGTGCGGGCAAAATGTTTGAAAACTCGCGAATTTCACCTCTTTTCCACCTCCAACCTTCACCAATCACCTCCTAACTTCATTTAAGACCCAACCCTAATCACCCACTTATAAATAGGTGCCTTCCACACCTCCCTAATACCTTTACACATTCTACAAATCATTCCAAACACTCAAATCCTCGCAAGAAATTATGCATTTTGGGCAGAAACCTTCTTGTGTTCTAAGTGAGTTTTAACTCACTTCTGCTTTTTCTTCTTGTTTTCTTGTATCAAACCACTTGGATAATCTCTAGGACTGTTATCCAATGTTCACCATGGTGTAACAAGGAGGTATAACTCCAAAAATGGTGTCCAAAGTGGTTCAAACTTTCTGTTTTGATTAAAACTTTTCATACATGTTCATGTTCAGCAAGTTTAGAGGTCCATGAACCTCCTAAACTTTTGTTTTAAACAAGATTCCAAGCAACCTACAAGTGTTATGTCATGGCCCCCGTCCCGGTTTTACCCGGTTCAGGAGCCGCGGGACAGAAACCCGTGGTATTGATATTTAATTTGGTAGCGGAAATTTTAACAGGATCGTGAAAACTGAAAATCCCCAATTATTTTATTTCACAATTTGGGGCAAACCCCGTAATTTATAATAAAGAAATTTCACGAGGAAATTCCCTGTTTGACAAAACATGTTTATTTATTTTACTGAGCCACATTCTTCAAGCTGTAGTGCTATGCGCCACTTTTTCCTTAGTTCACAGTAAATCACCTGAAACATGTTAAAAAAAAATTTATCAGCGGGGAAATACTGGCGAGTCACTCAATTTGTACAAAATGACACATTGTTATAATCTACAGTATTAAGGGTGATTATATTGTTTCTAACAACCAATTACCCCAAATCGGTATTTATCACTCGACCGTATCTGTGACTTTGGTCAGATCACCCATTGGCTAACCCGTTGTCCAATGGTGACGGGTATCAAGTAATGTATACAAAACCCCACATACCGGCAGTAATTGAAGATTACAAAGACTTAATCCCTGTAATTATAACTTTGAAACAAATAGGGTTTTGGAAACCATTTGGTAAAAAGAGAATGACTCACATTGCAAGTTTAATTGGACAGAACCTTGCCTACTGATTTAGCCTTGTAAACCTACTTAAATAACAATGCACACGAAACTAGGTTAGTAACTTAATACAACATTTATTATAAACTCATGAAATCAAAACCCTCACGACGAATGACAAAGTATAGCCCAAATTCGGGCAGCACTTAAACGTCCATCGGATCGGTTTCAATCGATTGGACATTGTATCGTAACAATGATCGAGTTAATACCCTGTACTCGTAGCAGCGTTTCCCTATGTGAAACTATGATTTTGAGCAGTATAATTCGTCTTTTAGAAAGTTTTACGAACACAGAAGCAAAGGCCATGAACTGCCCAATTTATAGCTGATTTTTAAGTTCCTCACGGCCCGCGTAAACCTTAAGGGAGTCTTACGCGGCCCGCGAGAGCCACCTATGCTACGATTAGGGCTAGCGTGTCACGCGTAGGTCCGCCACGTGGCTGACACGTGGCGCAAAGCTTATCCGGTCGAACCACTCAGCTGTCGCGGCCCGCGTAAGCTTCCCTTAAGTCTTACGCGGCCCGCGAGAGACCCTTAAATTTCGATTTTCTTGATTTTCAGCAAGGATTAGGGTTTTAGGGGTCCGGGTTTCTACTTACGGATTGTTTTGGGACATTTTTGCAGGTCCTTACATCCTCCCCACCTTATTTAAAATCTCGTCCACGAGATTTACCGGAATAAGTGAGGATACTTTCGCTTCATTTCCGATTCCTGTTCCCACGTGTACTCAAGTCCTCTTTTCGAATCCCACTTGACCTTGACCAGTACTAGTCTTTTGTGCTTGAGAAACTTAACCTTTATGTCTTCTATTTGAAGTGGTTTCTCCACAAATTTTAACTTTTCATTCACCTCTATATCTTGAAGAGGTACTACCAGGGATTCGTCAGATAGACATTTCTTGAGGTTAGATACATGAAATACGTCATGTACTCCAGCTAGTTCTTCTGGTAGTTGTAAGCGATAGGCAACTGGTACTATTCGCTGGATCACTGGGAATGGTCCTATGTATCTTAGACTTAGCTTTCCCTTTTTACCAAACCGAACTACTCCTTTCCAAGGAGAAACTGACGAGGTATGACCCCAATCGGATAATCCGACCCGGTCATTACCTATTATTTTATTATAAGTAAACAAATATACATATTTGTTCTGGAATATTCCATCTTACATGGATAGGCCACGCAACCAAATCTCCAACTTTTCAGGAAGATCATGCAAATCCCTAACTTATAGAAGCCCATCCTAAGTTGAGGGAAACCCTAATCATAAACTATAAATAGAGGTAAACGTATAAGGTACAGATCATCTAACTCTCATACAACTTCTTTCTTTCTCCATACTTTTATACTCCCAAACCCGAGACTTATTCTCACGCCGGAGGGTGGTTACAGGAATAACCCCATTCCTGTAATGAGTCCTAACGGTGTTTCTGTTTTGCAGTCTGCCCGTTCGGATCATTGATAATTGAAGTCATCATCGGATACTACCGTTAAGGTCAGTATTTCTTCATTGGCGCCATCCATGGGACCTTTTCGGTAACAATCAGTTCGAACCCCATGGCCAGTGATCGGAACCCAGCAGGCACCCCAAGCCAAGCAGCTACAAATAACAACATGGTGGCAGGAACAGGTCCCATCACCACTACTCCGGTTTCACCGGTCGTCACCAGGTCTCTTGATTTGGAATTTGAGGCGGAAGGACCACCACCAGGTTTTTCGGGGAATGTAGCCACTGCTTCTGGAACAACTGAAGCGGATGTATTCCCATACACTTCCCTGCGGTTACAGTCCATGGAACCAGGAGCAACTGGTACCAACATGTCCACCCCTGTGGCAACCACTGGTGCACAGACATCGTGTTTTAACTCTATGCCAGTTATTACGTCGGCAAGCCTGAGCACTTTCATGCCGCAGGCGAGCATGCCTCAGTATTATCAACCATCTGCCACTTACGCCATGCCACCCTTGTACACAGCAGCGCTTACAGCTGCACTGTCTACGCCGCCTCACCAACCAGTGGTCATGCCGGCAGGAATCATGAACGCCCCAATCACGCCAGGAAATCAAGCTTATTTCCCCGGGTACTATTATGCACCCCCATATGGATACTTACCTCCATATGGTAACTCAGCATACACACCCCAGGGAACCACACAGAATCATGTTCAACAATCGCCATACTCGGCTTATATGCCGCCATGGTGGACTTTTCCTACTTCGCAACCGGTTTACACCCCAGCTCAGCCAACAGCGGAACCCGTCTATGACAGAGGGAACACATCCAGACCCAGATTTTCCCCGGGCAGAGGCCCCAGCTCTATGCTAAACAGCGTTTCGGCGCTACCCACCTCTACTCAGGGTATAAGCCAGGGCGGAGTCATTCCTTCAGTACAACCTATCAATGTGGAAGAAGACGAGCTCACTAGACCTTATAAGCCAGTAGATGCAACTTTCAAATCCAAGTTCACCAGAAGAATAGCGGAAGCTCCTATCAAGGCCAAGATGCCTCAAACAGTAGGCAAATACGATGGTCTAGGGGACCCCGATGACCATCTTAACCTATTCAAAAGTGCGGGGGAGGTAGCTTGTTGGCCTATGCCCTTATGGTGCAAAATGTTTATGCAAACACTGATGGGTGCAGCTAGAGTCTGGTGGGACAGTTTACCCACAGGGGAAATAGACAGTTTTGAAGATCTAGAATCTAAGTTCATCCTACAATTCAGCCAGCAGCGCAGGCACACTAAGGATAGAAACGAACTTCTCCATATCCGTCGGCGAGACAATGAAACGGTGGAAAATTTTATTGTTAGATTCAACAAGGAAAGTTTGGCAATCCCGGGTGTGACAAACGATCTAGCCTGTGGAGCTTTCCTACAAGGGGTGAACGATGACGAGTTGCTAAGAACCCTCCATGGGAGAGATGGCGTGCCGCCCACCATTGATGAAATACTACGGATAGCTAAAGTTTATGTCATACAAGAAAAGGCCGTAGCCGCCAGTCATGCGGCCAATAGGAAGAAAGAGGCCCTCAAAAATAAAGAAGATAGAGAACAGCGGCACTCTAAAGGTAGGGGTAGAGGAGACCGTTACCAGAGGAGCGACAAGACGGACTCGCGGTACGACCGACCAAGAAACGCCTACTCAAGGAACGAGTCCTCTAAACCTCGATCTGACTACCCTAACCTAAGCAAGACACCGACGGAAATCCTAGCCTCAGAAAACCTCAAGTTTAATCCTCCGAACCACAAAGGGAGCGGTCATGACACAAACGACTGTTTTCAGCTGAAAAAGCAGATCGAATACTTTGTGAAAGCGGGTAAGTTGGCTCACTTAGTAAGGGATATCAAACAAGGTCCACCAGTCGTGAAGGAAGAAAACGATAAAGCGGCGGGCAAAAGACCGCGAGAATTGAATATGGTGCACGCTGACAAAGGAAAAGGGGCAAAGTGGAGTTTCTCCACGCTCGAACCCTGGATTCTAGCAACCATGACCATCGAACCTCGCATGGAAGACCTACACCTCACTACAGACGCCTTAATCATATCCGCTGCAATAGGGGATTACCGCATGAGGAGAATTCTGGTCGATACCGGAAGTTCAGAAGACATCATCTATGAACACTGTTTCAACAGAATGCAACTAGAAGACCAAAGGTTGCTTGAATCTGTACACGCCCCCATTAAAGGTTTCACAGGGGAAAAGGTTGACCCTATTGGTCAAATTACTTTCCCGGTCACATTTGGACAAGAGCCCCGGGAAAGAACCATACTCCTAACATTCCTTGTAGTACGCGCTGAGTCATACCACAATGTGATTATTGGAAGGTTCACCCTGGGTAAGTTAGACGCTATAGTCTCAACGGCGTGAGGTTTCATGAAGTTCCCCACTCCGCGGGGCATTGCAACAGTGTATCGAGACAAAATAGGGGAGGTATTAAGCACCAAGAAATGTCGCCAAGGCCCCACTGGAGCTATCGGTCCAGAAAGGTGGGTATTGAGCACACGCCACCCAGATCAAACGGTTACCATTGGAGACAGCCTCTCCCCAGAAGTTAAAAATGACTTGAAAGCACTGTTGAAAAGGAATGTCGACGTTTTTGCCTTCGAACATTCCGACATGACAGGAGTTCCCCGCGATAAGGCGGAACACAAGTTAGCAACACTCCCAGGCGTTAAGCCGGTCGCGCAAGGTAAACGCAGTATGGCCCCAGATCGGAAAGCAGCAGTCGTCAAAGAGGTATGAAAATTGGTGGAAGCTGGAATCCTCAGAGAAACACAGTATCACACATGGGTGTCAAACCCGGTGATGGTAAAAAAGCCAGATGGTACATGGCGAATGTGCATTGATTTCAAGGACCTGAATAAAGCATGCCCCAAGGACGCGTACCCATTACCTGAGATGGACTTCAAAGTTGATTCTCTGGTCCCCCACAGGTATAAATGCTTCCTAGACGCCTATAAGGGGTACCCCCAAATCAAAATGTCCAAGGAAGACGAAGAAAAGACAGCGTTTCATACCGACGTGGGCATTTTTTGTTACACAAAGATGCCTTTGGTCTGCGAAATGCCGGGGCAACTTACCAGCGACTCATGGACAAAGCTTTCGAAACCCAGATCGGCATAAATCTGGAAGTGTACGTTGACGATCTTGTGATCAAAAGTAGGGAGGAGAAGCAAATGTTAGAAGACATCGAAGAAACCTTCCAAAAGCTTAGAGAATACAACATAAAACTCAACCCCAAGAAGTGTTCTTTTGGGGTAGAAGAAGGAAAGTTCTTAGGCGTGGTAGTCACCCGGGAGGGCTTCAAAGCTAACCCGGAAAAGGTAGCCGCTATAAGGCGAATGCCCTCTCCTAGAACATTGAAGGAAGCACAAGCGCTAAACGGGCGTTTAGTGGCGATCAACCGATTCTTAGCAAGACACGCAGAAAGATCTTTACCGTTCATTAAGACGTTAAAAGACTGCCTCAACAAAAAGAATTTCAAATGGACTGGTGAAGCTGAAGAAGCCCTGCAAGACATGAAGCGTTTTATCGAAAAATTACCCATGCTTACAACGCCATCTCCCAATGACGTACTAAAAATGTATTTGGCGGCAGCCCATAACGCAGTGAGCGCGGTACTCATGGTGGAAAGAGATGGGAAGCAAACTCCCATATATTACATAAGCCGAGTACTGGCAGGACCAGAAACGAGGTATCCAACCTTAGAAAAATTGGTCATGGCTCTAGTACACGCCACTAGGCGATTGAAAAGATATTTTCAAGCACACCGCGTGCAAGTCTTGACAAATTACCCGCTACAGCAAATTCTGCACAAGCCGGAAATCTCTGGAAGATTGGCTAAATGGGCAATTTAGATAGGCGCTTTAGATATTGAATACAGAAAACGAACAGCAGTCAAAGGGCAGGTTATCGCCGACTTCTTAGCAGAAATCCCTGAAGGAGAAACCATATTGGATCCCGCCATCCGGGATATCCCGAAATCTAGCACTGCCAGACAGACCTGGAAACTTTACACTGATGGGTCGTCGAGTGAGAAAGGATCTGGGGCGGGTTTAATGCTGATAAGCCCTGACGAGATTAGACTAATGTACGCCCTACGTTTTGACTTCGAATGCTCCAACAACGAGGCAGAATACGAAGCACTGCTTGCTGGTTTAAGAATGGCTCAATCTATGGGAGCTACACGGGTCGAGGCGTATGTTGACTCCTTGCTGGTTAATAACCAGGTTAATGAGACATATGAAGCTAAGGATGAATCGATGGCAAGATATCTAGCAAAAACAATGGAGCTCATGGCTTCTTTCGAAAATGTCACACTCAACCACGTTCATCGGGGAAGAAACCAGATAGCAGATGCTTTAAGCAAGCTCGCCACTTTAGGCATGGAAAAAGAAGTGAAAGTAGAGACGTTACAAACACCTTCAATTGAACCCCAGAATGTCTCCGCAGTAACAGCGGAGGAACCCTGTTGGTATACCCCAATGTTAAAATTCCTCACTAAGGGGGAGTTACCCCCCGGTAAAGGCGATGCTCAGAAAATACAAACAAAGGCGTTACAATATGAAGTAAATGGTGGTATTCTATACCGGAAGTCATATTTGGGTCCACTTCTACGATGTGTTTCTCCGTTAGAAGCCAAGTACCTGATTCAAGAAATTCATGCGGGCATATGCGGCATCCACGCCGGACCCAGGGCAGTTGTAGCTAAAATCCATAACGCCGGGTACTACTGGCCTGGGATGCACGAAGACGCGGTACAGGAGCTCAGAAAATGTCGTAGCTGTCAGAAATTCGCTCCTCAAACACTTAGGCCCAAAAACAACCTAATCCCAGTCACCACGGCTTGGCCTTTTCAGAAATGGGCAGTGGATATCGTTGGACCATTCCCGCTGGCACCCGGAAGGCTAAAATACTTAATTGTGGCAATCGACTACTTTACCAAGTGGGTAGAGGCCAAACCTTTGGCTAAGATCACGGCGGATAATGCCAAAAAATTCCTTTGGGAACACATAGTATGCCGGTTTGGATTGCCCCTATATTTGGTAAGCGACAACGGAACACAGTTCACCGACAAAGTTTTGCAAGAATGGTGCGCTGAACTCCAGATACAGCATATTTTCACATCTGTAGCGCACCCTCAAGGGAATGGCCAGGTAGAGTGGGCGAATAGAAGTTTGCTAGATGGCATAAAGAGAAGATTGGACTCTGAGGGGAGCTCCTGGGTTGAAGAACTACCAAACGTCCTATAGGCGCACCGAACAATGCCCAAGACTAGTAATAATGAAACACCCTTTAGCCTAACCTATGGTATGGAAGCGATGATACCCGTTGAGGTGGGATTGCCGTCACTACGTCGCCTTACCGCGGGTGATAACAACAACGATAGGCTGCTAAGGGAGGGCCTAGACGCACTCGAGTAAAGGCGTGAATCCGCTGCTATCAACGAAGCAAGATACAAAAAGACATTGGAAAAGTACTACAACAAACGCGTGGCACAACATACATTCAAAGAAGGCGATTATGTCATGCGAGACAATGAAGCCAGAAGGGCGGAGCCCACAGGAAAGCTAGGACCCAACTCGGAGGGCCCCTACGTCATTCAGGAAGATCTGGGCAAAGGGGCCTATCGATTGTCCAGGCTAGATGGAACCACCATACCGCGTAGCTGGAACATCGCTCAGTTAAAAAAAATGTTACATGTAACGTCTTGCTCCTAACAACAAGATCAAATTTTCCTTTTCTTTTTTAATAAACAAGTGTAATCCATCCACAGCGATGCCGCTTCTTTTCATTTAAGTTGTGAGTTTAATAAAAGTTATTTTCTTTTATCTCATTACGAAAGAATATAATAAATTTACCATCGTAAGCAAATTTCACAAAACGATAAGCAACAGTGCCCTTAAACACGAAAATACTTTCATACACATAAGTCATAGGGTCAAAATATACAGCGCTGAAAGCGGGTATCTTGGTAATAGATGCAATAACCGCTACCAAAAGATAGGTATTTTAACAAAACATACATACAAACTATCTTATACAAAACCAAGTACTTGTCCCTATTGTTAAAAAGCCAACATATGGGAACCAAAAAAGGAACATGTTCTAACACCTACTTGTGGGAACAGGTCGCCATCACCTCTGCAGGGGTATGCTGCACCTTACCACAATCCAGCACAAGGGGATCAATGGTCAAGTCATCAGCTGATCCTCCAATCACCGGTGGGGATATCACCCCCGGGTTATCAACAAGATCTTTTCCAACACGACCACCACGACGACGCTCGTACACTAAAGGGCAATGTTGAACACGGTTGGCCGAAACGAGTTGCATGAGATCATCGGCTGATAGTGGTGCCATATCAGTGTCAGCTGGGATAGCATCCTCATAAACAATACTCTGGCATGCACGATTCGCCCGGGTAGGAATGGCATTAGGTCTTCTTCTCCTTCGAGTCATCGATTTCGTCACCAGAGTTTGTAGTTGAACCAAGCCATCGGCAGCATCTAATCGACGGAAAATATCGAAGAGTCTTTGCTTATAACTTCTACGACTCATATCTTTTAGTTACCAAATTTAGAAAAGAGAAACAAAATTTATAGAGGGGCAAACAGTTTTGACAGAGATGACGACAGCAGTATTAATGGCAAATGATCATTACAGGTCAAATCGCCACATTTCAGAAGAAAGGTGGCTACATACATCATGAGTTAGCATTAAATACCTGACAAGTTACGTGGATATGTTCACAAAAACCAAGGTTAAACAGTGTCATTACAAAATCCATAAATGTTTAAAACACATGAGCAAAATAAAACTATTTATAAACCCTTTTTTACCATTTTTTACCCATAGAATACGGGCCGTATAACAATATACGGCCCGTATACAATCATCTTATACATTGTATACGATCGGTAAATTTGTTTTTTACCGAGAGTATACGGCCGTATAAACGGTATACGACCCGTATACATATGGTAAAAAAATGGTAAAAATTTTCTTTCTTTCCTTTTCATGAGGTAAAACCGGTTTCAACATCAAGGGTTGTATCGGAATCAGGCGTTGGAAGGATTGTAGTAGTAGGACATTGGTACCACTGTGAAAATTGCATCAGGAAGCTCAACTTGAACGGACCCATTATTCGACCGAGTAATCAATTGTATTTTTTTAGTTGCTTCTCTTGTTAAGTTTCTGACCCAACCGAAATCCACAAATTCAAGTCAAGAATCGTTCTAATAGATTAAAGAGAATAAAGCAAGGATGTTGGGAATTCGCATAAACATATATTCGTTTCATAACCTCCTCCTATAAATCAACCACAACTGACAAAGAGCCTGTATTAGAAACCATCCTATGTCTTTTACCAACCGAAGAGGCAACAAGGACAGATAATACTTCATTTGTCGAGAAACCATACTGTCAAGAAACTAACATCTTTTACTCATAAACCCTTGAATCCCAATGCTTCATTTGTAACCGTAAGGATGATGCATATTTGTACGTAAAGATCTCTACACAAACTCTTCTACATCTTTTAACCAATTGTCCATCACTTAAGACCTTGAAAGATTTGTTGAAATCGAAGAAAATAGTAACTAGCAGAAGACGTGTCGGGTTCTTCCAACAAATTGTGTATGTGCTTGTGCTGTAGAAACCGGTGATGAATTTGTGTATCTAAATCAGGTTCTCTGCCTTAGATCGGTCATTCCTTGTGATACATGAACGTTGTATTCTTGTCTTTCAGAAGAGTTGGTATTGAACCAAGAATACTTCAAACATTCTAAACCCTACCTCGAAACAAACCAACAAAATCCTGATAGTCATCTAGCAGAACCCGACACGTCTTCTATGATGATTCGAAACATTCACGAACCACAATGGACTCAGACTCATACTACTCACCCTCCCCTGAGGAAAAGTTTTCCCGACGACTGAAGAAAAAAGATTGTATAATAGTATACAACCATTTTTTCTTTTCCTTCAAATCCAACAGTTTCTTCGTAGATTCCGTCGGGTTTTCAAAGCCGGTTGATGAAACCGAAACTGTATTTCTGTTGTTCAGTACTTCCGAGATCTGAACCAACCGAAATCCACAATTCTTGCAAGTTAAATCCACAATCAATGTATACAAGTGCAAGAGAATGGCGGGTGATATAGAAATTTTCAATAATGTAGGAAGGATTGTAGTAGTAGGACATTGGAATCAGGTTCTCAAACAAACCAACAAAATCCTGATAGTGAAAAACATCAGCAACCATTTGTGGACACAACTGAACGTTAATTGATATTGTTTTAGACAACAACTGATAATGAACGGATTGTTGGTGGATAACGCAAACAAGTTCTCCACAATTTGTTATTCAGATCTCTATTCGGTCATCTTTCCAAACTGCAATACACGATAAGTTTAAACTTTATAGTGTGTGATTTGACCAGGAAATGATTGGAGGTGAAGGTTCAGTGCACGAAAAGTTTCTTACGAAATGTACGTGACAAAACAAGTATGTTGGGAATTAAACGCATGTACGTGACAAAACAAGGATCGTTCTAATAGATTAAAAAGAATAAACCAACGTTGTTTATCACCCTGTGTGAGCATTGTAAGCCCGACCACTAGCAGAAGAACCCGACACGTCTTCTATGATGATTCGAAACATTCACGAACAACAATGGACTCACACTCATTGTTGCGAATTTGGTTTCTTCGGTACAGGCTGATGAAACCGAAGATTCAGACTCCTTACAACTCTCATCAAATGCCTCACCCTTCCTTTTATTCTATAAATATTAAATAAAGAATAACACCATGCCCGTAATCCCGCGTTGATAGATTCCGTTTTATTACAGTCATACGACACGTTTTCTTGTTCTTCAATCTTTGTTACTTGTTAATGTTATATTTTTTTCTACTTTTAGAAAGGTTTGAGCACCCCACGACTACAAAATATCTAGTGTGATTTACACCTTAAATCCCTTAAATACTTTGAGAAAAATCAAATTTTCGTTCCATACGGGCCGTATAAGACTATACGGCCCGTATACACGTTCGCATACATTGTATACGACCAGGCAAACTTATTTACACATGGTGTATACGGGCCGGGCCGTATACCATTATACGGCCCGTATGGAATAAAAAAAACTGACAAAGTCTGCTGGCACAGATTTTGTTTTTTTTTTATTCTATACGTGTCGTATAACAATATACGGCCCGTATACACCATGTGTAAATAAGTTTTTCCCATGTGTTAATATTACGACCCTTTTTTAAACCAAAATTGGAATTTAGTTTAGAAAAAATTACAAAAATTAACCTTTATGTTATAACTAAACTGTACTTTATACACTTTATTATAAAATCGGTCAAACACAATCTTTATGTTCATGTTTTGTTATATTCTATAACCCTTATTGTAAATTAATCAATTTTCTTATAAACAGTCAGAGATATTATAGTCTGTAAAGGCATGGGCGTAGCTTAGAAGGTGGCCGGGGGGGGGGCGCCCGACCCCCCGAACTTTTCGCTCAGTAGTGTTATATATGTAACTTTCGTATATAAAATTTTGGGTATATACGTTTTCGACCCCCCGGATCTATAGAATTTTTTGGGTATATACGTTTTCGACCCCCCCCCCCCCCCCGGTTATTCGGGTCAAGCTTCGCCAAAGGTAAATTATCCGAAAGGTTATGAAAACACAAGGATAAAAAGTTTGATCTTTAATAACCCCTTATTGTAAATTAATCACATTACATTTTTAAAACTAGTGAATGTTTTAGTTTATTTTTTTTTTTCAGTTTTGTTACAGAATAAATTTTGGCAAACGAAATGAAAATGTCATTATTTAAAAGTACTTTGTAAAAAAATATGGCTTTTCAATTTTGAAGAAACCAAATTATAATTTTCTAAATGATTTGGACTACTAAATTTTTATGGTTATCAGTTTAATATACAAAATGATTTGGATAAGTGACTGACCAAGTCACCATTGAACTTTACTTTTTGGCTTCACATAACCGAGTCATGCTTATGCTCATTTGTGTTTTGAAAAAAAAAACATAGATATTTCACAAGGGAGTAAACTGCCATTTTGGTCCATGTGGTTTGGGCATTTTTGCCATTTTAGTCCAAATCTCAAACTTTTTAAATCTGGGTCCCTGTGGTTTCACTTTTGTTGCCATTTTAGTCCAAAATTCAAAAACTCGCATTTTTGATTGTTCCAACATGCCTATTATGTCTTTTTGTTCAGGGGCATTTTGGTCTTTTTGATTTTATTATAACATATTAAATACCTACCCTCATCATCGGCGTATATATCTTCCCCAAAATGGTCCATCTGTGTTCATCTGCCCCTGAAGTTCATCTTCTCCAAAAGTTCATTTTCCCCATAAGTTCATCTCCTCCAAAAACCCAAACATGTTCTCTGTGTTCATTTGCCCTAACGATGCATTCAAGAAAAAGATGCTGAAATAAACAAGGATCAACGAAGGAGGAACCCTAAAAGGAACCGGTTGTTTGTAGAGACTCCAAAATCGTTATCATGTACCCATACCCTACACTCTGCTTCAAAACATTACCATCTTCCTCCAACAAACCACACAATAACCATCGCGACCACAAACCCACCACCGCCTCTGCCACCATATGATTGTTTAATCTTGCGGTAAAGGAAACAAGTTCAGTTGTTTCATCGCCGTGCTCCTTCACAATCACTATCTCCGATTCCTTTTCGATTCGCCGCCAATCACTTTCTGCGCACCGATTAACCGCCGCCGTACGGTTGTTGTATGATTGTATTGTTTAATTGTGGTTTTGTGAAATTGTGAATCTGAATGTTTAGGTTTTGATTGGTGAATGAGCGGTTCTTGTAGCTGATTTGTGTGGTTCATGAACACGGTGGCTTTGATGGGTTGGGTGGCTTTGATGGGTTGTGTGGTTCATGAACACAGAGAACTTCAGGGGCAGATGAACACAGATGGACAAAAATTCAACTTAATATATAACATCTGTGCTTTTATATGGGTTCTGCAGATGATTTAAGATTTTGAAGAGAGAGAGAGAAGAGAGATAGAGAGGGGACAGTGGCGTTTAGAGAGAGAGAGAGTTTGAGGAAAGGACAAAATAGCAATTTTTTATATAGTGACCATTTTGCCCCTTCAGAAAAGGACAAAATAGCAAGGTTTTTTTTTGATAAATCTGACCTGATTTGAATTTTGGACCAAAATGACAACAAAAGTGAAACCACAGGGACCCAGATTTAAAAAGTTTGAGATTTGGACTAAAATGACAAAAATGCCCAAACCACAGGGACCAAAATAGCAGTTTACTCTTCACAAGGTTTTAAACATGGGCGTCTCTCAGAATTCATGTATCATGTTCGTGGTTGAAAAAATATGTTCTTCCGAAATGTTTTATTATTATTATTATTATTAAATTTTAAGATCAAATGGGTATTGGACTCATTAAAGCTAATGCCAATGAGCTAACTTCCAAACTATAAAAATTATTTTGTAAATGGACCTATCTTGGAATTGGTATATGTATAGTATTTAAAAAATAATATATATAACGTTTTTTTATAAAAAAAACATGTACCTCTCGAAATCACGGGCCCTGTGCGGTGGTCCTCCCCGCACACCCTTATCACTGCCCATGGTTTTAAAAAGTTGTTTAAATCAGCCAGTTGAACCGGTTAAATCGGATGCCGAAAGCTTGGCCGACACGAATCATACTGGTAAACTGAGGGAAAGACAAAGAAGTTGTACCATCGGTAAATTGAGTTATACCGGTACCAGTCCAAAGATTAAAATTTGGATTTTAATCCTTATGCGCCCAAAAAGATGATGATTACCTTCATAGTAAAACCTAACGGCCAAAAAGATTAAGTTTTAATCTTATTCACCTCACCATTCTCTCTTTAAAGAAAGACTAAAACTCTAAAACCATGTTGTTGAGGATGGTATTGATTTTTTTTAAGAAGGATGGTGTTATATGATTCAAAGAAAAAGAGAATAAAAAAAGAGAAAAAAGAAGTGGAAAAAGAAAAGTGATGTTGTGGGGAAGTACATGCATGTATCATCTATCATTTCTTTAGAGAGAGAATGGGAACACAAAGATGCTAAATGTGGACCAACAAACATGGATGTCACTGTTGTACTTACTACTATTAACCTTAACCCATTCCTGCATTATTGAACAACCAACAACCACTCCCAATCACATGTTCGTGTAGTTCACGTACCACTTAAACACGCTCCCACTCTCTCTTATCTTCTATTACTAAACTATAATATATGTATATGATCTTAGGTAAGCTATATCTTATGTGACTAGTTTATAAGTGTTTACACAGGGTTTAGTGAAACATGTGTTCTAAGAGCATATATTGAAAGGTATATAATAAAATAACACTTTGAGTAAATTACAAAAAATAGCCTATATGTTAACACTATATTAGAATAGTTGAAACACTAACTGTAGATGGAAGGAGGAGTAGAGGCAGGCTGAAAATGACTTGGGATGAGCGGATTAGGCAAGATTTGATAGATTTGCACCTCTTTAAGGACATGGTCGAGGACAGAACTTCATGAAGACGTAGGATTAAGGTTAAGGATTTTTAGGAGTTTGGTCTGGTTTTTGGCTTAGGTTCCTGTCTTATGAGTTTAATTTTTCAGTTTCTATGAGGTGTGATATAGTTTTTTTATAGGTATTCAACTATTTCTGATGTCGTAGTTTTACTAACAAATACTTACTTTTTTACTTTTTTTATGTGTTTATTATTATTTTTATTTCTATTTTTTTAGTATTTGTGTGCTTATATATGTTTTTTTTTCAGAAGCTTATGTCTTGGTTATGATTTTTGGAGCCGATGGTCTTACTGGAAGCAGCCTCTCTATCCCTTGGGATAGAGGTAAGGCATGCCTACATCCTACCCTCTCCAGACCTTATCAATAGCTTCGCTATAGGTGGGATTATACTGGGTATGGTTGTTGTTGTTGTTGTATGTTAACACTATATTGCAAACGAAGATTTTTAACAAGGACCCAATTTATAAGACCCCTGACCTGAACGTACAAGAAGACTCCGATCCTTTTGATTTAAGCGATTTAATCCATGAGACCACAAGGGGGATGGAGAGGCAGGAGAGGGGATTGCAAAGAAACCATACACCAATGAATAACCCGTCACGTGATGATGATGAAGAAGGGGACCAGAACGAGAACGAGACGGGGGTCTGCAACCAGGTGGATTTTGAAAAGGAGGTGGCGGATACGATGGCTTACAGAGAGTCTTTGGAGATCAGATTACAAGGATTTGGCAACCATGTTCGAAAACTGGTTCAAAGGGAAATGGAGTTGCTGGTTGACCAATGAATTTTATTACACTAAACATAAGGGGGGTTAGTGATTCGGACAAGGCGGTCTGGGTCCGGGATCTGAAAAGGGTGTCAAAATTATTGTTTTTGGGGATTCGAGAAACACACCAAGAAGGGCTTCTGGAAGATTGGTGTAGTCATTTCTGGGACAGAGGTCCATTGGCTATGGATACACTTGATGCAATTGGTCGTTCGGGAGGCTTGCTCTCGATGTGGGACCCCAATATTCTGGCTGTGGATTCGGTAGCTAAACATCGACATTTTCTGATGGTTTCAGGATGCATAAAGGGAATGGAAGAGAGGATTAACATCCTCAACATTCACGCCCCAAATGACCAGGTCGTGCGCAGAAGACTGTGGGATGAAGTCCTTGAATTAAAAGCTTCGAATCCAGGTATGTGGTTGGCGTTAGGCGATTTTAACGAAGGGGGAGGGTTAACTCAAGATTCGACCCTTATGCTACGGCGTTTTTAACGACTTTATAAGTCGTGCGGGTCTTCTGGAATACCGGATGTTAGGTGGGCAATATGCTTATATCTCCGACAATGAGGAAATTAAATTAAGTAAATTGGACAGAATTTTTGTATGTGATTTATTTATGTCTAAATGGCCAGGGGCGAGTTTGTCGGTGTTAAAAAAAGGGACCTCAGACCATTGTCCTGTAAGTTTGATGTGCTTTGCGTGTGACTTTGGTCCAACCCCGTTTAAACTTTATAATAGCTGGGTTGGTACAAAGGAATTGAATAATATTGTTGAGGCTAATTTAAAAGGGGAGATGCATGGTGAAAACAACGACACGATTCTTGCTAATCTTCTTAAGAGGATTAAAGGGGATATAAAAAATGGAGAAGTATAGCCAGATTTGAGGAGGATAAAGAATTGGCTACTATCTATAAAATTGCAGAAGAATTAGAAGTGGTGGCTGAATCCGCTACTCTTAAATGTGGGGAGAAAAAATTAAGAGTGGGAGTTAGACAAAAAATTAAAAGCATGGAAAAAGCAAAGGTGAACGATCTCTATCAAAAGTCGCGGCTGAAATGGATCAAGTATGGGGACGAAAATACGTCATTTTTCCACGGGATCATAAACACAAAAAAAGCAAGCAACAGGCTGAACGGGCTAAATATAAATGGTGGATGGGTAACCGACCCACATGTGATAAAAGAAGAACTGAGAAAGTGGTTTAGAAAACAGTTTTCGGAGTCGATAAGACGAAGACCTTAATTTAAAAACCTGGGGCTGCCGCTAATGTCTTTAGAACAGCAAAACGCGCTCATTGCGCCTTTCTCTTTGGCAGAAGTAAATGAGGCGGTACGGGGATTCGACGAAAATAAGGCACCCGAACCGGATGGTTATACAATGAAGTTCTTTAGAAGGTACTGGGGGAATTTAAACAAAAAATTCTGGATGTGTTGGAGGACTTTCATGGTACCGACATCATCAACCTGGGTTGCAATTCATCGTTTGTGGCTTTAATTCCAAAGAAATCAGATCCCCAAGACATCAATGATTGTAGACCTATTTCTTTGATACGCGCTATATACAAGATCATTTCCAAGGTTCTGTCAAATCGCCTTAGGTCGTGTATGGGCGATTTAATTTCCTCGGCTCAATCAGCATTTGTGGGAGGTAGAAATATAGTTGATAGCCCTTTAATTGTTAGCGAGGCGGTATCTTGGGCAAAAAAGCCAAATCTAAACTCTTAATTTTCAAGGTTGATTTCGAAAAGGCGTATGATACGCTTAATTGGAAATTCCTTTTGAAAACAATGGAGTTTATGGCATTCCCTAATACTTGGATAAATTGGATAAAAGGGTGTCTCCATTCCGGGAAGGGGTCGGTGCTTGTGAACGGCTCCCCAACGGGAGAATTCAGTTTTAAAAGGGGATTACGCCAAGGCGATCCGCTTTCCCCTTTTCTTTTCATTTTGGCTATGGAGGTGCTTGATATGTTGATGAAAAGGGCGGTGGAGTTGGGTTTGTTCCATGGTCTAACGCTTCCAAACGGCCTCTTTTGTCTCATCTTTGTTACGCGGATGATGTGCTTTTTATTGGAGAATGGTCGAAGCACAATGTGGTTAGCTTGAGCCGATTCCTAAGGTGCCTTCATCTTCTTACCGGTCTCAAAGTGAACCATCAGAAATGTCATTTGTTTGGGATTGGAGTAGAGGAGGAGGAAGTAAACGGTATGTCTCGGATATTAAAATGTGAAGTTGGATCCCTTCCGTTTACATACCTTGGGATACCAATCGGAGCGAATATGAAAAAGGCAAGACATTGACAACCGGTGGTGGAAAAATTTAATAAGAAGCTCTCGGCGTGGAAAGCTAAAACCCTCTCGTTTGCGGGAAGAGTAACGCTTGCAAAGGCAGTCCTAGGTAGTCTCCCATCTTACTACCTTTCCTTATTTTTGGCTCCCAAGTGCATCATTAAGAAACTTGAGGGTTTGAGAAGAGACTTCGTTTGGGGACGGACGGGTTTGCGGCAAAAAATAATATGGGTTCGGTGGGGAAATATTACAAAACCCAAATCAATGGGCGGCATTGGTCTTGGGGGTATTAGAAAATTCAATGTTGCAATGATATCCAAGTGGTGGTGGAGATATAAAGACAACCCGAATCAACTTTGGGCGAAAGTCGTGTCATCTATTCAAGCTACAAGAAACCATAATAACCTTATCCCGCTGAAAAAAACCATCCCAGGTATATGGAAAGATGTTGGGTCGATAGATGAGATTCTAGCAAAATCGGGTGTCAACATTAAAGATAGACTCCGGGTTTCGATTAGAGATGGGGTAAAAACGCGTTTTTGGAAAGACGGGTGGATGACCAGGGAACCGTTGAAAGACCTTTATCTGAACATTTACCAGCTCGCAAAAAATAAAAATGCATCTGTTGCGGCTCATGAGAGTTTAACAGGGAGGGTGAGAGTGGATTAATGACCCACATTCATACACTGAATGGGAGGAGGTGAATAATTTAAAGGGGAGGCTAGAGAATGTGACTCTTAAAAAACATTCTGATGTCTGGAAATGGGAAAATGACATGGGGGTAAAATTCTTTCTTAAAGCATTAAGAAGGGAATTGGAAAAAAAAGGTGCAGCCAATGAAGAAGACTTCCAGTTTGTTTGGAATATGTGGGCTCCATTAAAATGCAACTACCTGTTGTGGAGAGCTTTAAAAAATAGAGTGGCTTCAAAAATGGGTCTTTGTCATAGGGGTGTGTCTATTTCGGATACACACTGTGAAAGATGTGGATATGAAGTCGAAACTGTGGAGCATATTTTTGTAACATGCCTTTTTGCTAGAAGTATATGGTGGAATTTTTTTGTTTGGGTTAGAATTCCAATGCCCAACACTTTAAACTCCCTCAAAGAGATTATAAAAACTATTCAGGAAAGTTCGGGTTCGCAGAGATGGAAAAAGATTGTTTATACTGCAGCTCTTGCTACGGTTTGGAGTATTTGGGCTGCGAGAAATGCAAAGGTTTTCGAGGGGAGATTCATATCGGTTAGGAGAATGATGGAGGCTATAAAAGAAGACGCCTTTGTATGGATTAGTAATCAGTCGAAGCTACCCACGCTCGACTGGGATAATTGGGTGTCGTTTGATGTCTCGAGTCTGTTGTAATTTTTCTGCATTATGTTCGTTTTGTTCTGTTTTTCCCAGCCCCTTGCTGGGCTCTATATATTTATATATATAGTGTGTTTGCCGCTAAAAAAAAACCTTTAAAAAGTAAAAAAAAAATACTCGATGTTTGCAATCCCAGACACGTTATGTCCTTAGCCTTAACTCAGTTGGTTTTCATGGTTAAATATGAACAAGTGGACCCCACATAAAAATATTTTGGTCATTTTACTCTATGTGAAATAATTATGTTTAAAAAAAATATTATATATATATATATATATATATATTTATAAATACATACACAGAAAACACACATATATAAACAACATCTCTCTCTCTAACTACCCTACCCCACCTTTAAAAAAAACTACCCTACCACCATCACCACCACCCTCACCATCTAGTCTTCTTCTCCGTTGAAGCACCACCGCCCAACTTCGACGACCAAGAACTCCCACACCCACCCACCCTCCCCTCTCTCTCTCCCTTTCTTTCTCTCTCTCAACTCTGGCGAGCAAGAACTCTGGCGACCCTCTAGTTCAGCGCTGGTCACCACTGCCACACTTTCTTTCTCTCTCTCTCTCTCACAACCAAACCCCCACCACTGCCCCATCTGATATCATAAAAATTAATTAGACCTCATGTTATTTGATAGTTCTATGAAGCCCACAGTTAGGCCCCAAAACTCCATCAGTTAAGAATTGTGTTAAGTATCGCATTATAATCTCCAAGATATATATGAGAATCATGGGGAAAAATAAAAAGTTGCATTCCATATGTGATTTCAAACTGGGGCGGCGATTGAGTGAAGGGGCAGATTTATTGGGTCTCCGCATACCAAATAAAGGGGCGACGACTAAGTGAAGTTCCGATATCACATCCTTTTGAAAGCTTTATAAGTTTACAGTGTCGTGTTGGTTCAATTTCAAGTGTAAAACCTAATTGTGACAAGTGATTGTGGGGGGTCGTTGATAGTGGCAGGTGGTGGTGGTGGTGGTGGAGAGAGACAGAGAGTCTTTATAGAGATAGAGAGAGAGAGACGGAGAGTCTTTATAGAGATAGAGAGAGAGACAAAGAGAGTAAAGAGTTTATTTTTACACTCTGTTCCCGAGTCTCATTTAACAGGGGTAGGGAGGGAAAAGAGATGAAAATATAAAAAAAATCATGTTCCTGAGTTTCCTTTAACAGGGGAGGGTGACGGGTGGTCCGTAGGACAACCCTTAAGTGCCTTTAGAAGATAAGAATCCCATGCTTTACACAGTTAATTGCTTGAACTTGGTAACTACTAGATGTTTGCTGTTGCAGGTGCTAAAGTGCATAAAGAGTTGATTTTATGATGTTTGGATGGAAGCTAACTGTTGGTGGAAGCAGGATTGAAGGAATCAAGTTGTAATGAAGAAAACAAGGAAAAACACTACACACAGCGCCGTAACCTACGGCACTTACCATAGGTTACGGCTCCCACTTTTATAAAATGGTTCCGCCGTAGCCCAGTATATTGAATCCCTCAAATCAAGCTAACCCGAATTTTCAAGGAAGTCAAGGTAACTTTGGTTCGCGTCAACTTTACAATAATCAAGGTGGATATCGAGGTGGAAACAATCAAGGGTACCAAAGACAACATCAAACGGGTCAAGAGCAAGGGGGTCTTCGGGTGGAAACGAGATGATGGAGATGTTAAAGACCATGCAAGCGGAGATGCAAAAGAGATATCAAATGGATGATGCGCGCATGCAAAAGGATGAGGCCCATGACAAAGCAATTCAAACTTTGACCACCCAAATGGGTCAACTTGCAACCGAAGTGGCGAACTTGAAGAAAGGTAAAGGTCAATTACCAAGCGACACGAAGGTAAACCCGTCTCATAATTCTTCTAGAGGTAATAATGTTAATATTCATCATGTAAGTGTTTTGAAAAGTGGGAAAGAGTACAAAACCAATCCTTCACCGGATTTGGTTGATGGGGTGGTTGAGGACATAACGGGTCAAGAAAGTGAGGAAGAAAATGAAACACCTAACATTTCTTCTAAAAAACCCAATTTGAAAAAACTCGAAAATAATAAAAAAGTAGAAAATAAGAATGAGGATGGGGGATCTAGTCAAGTACCAGGCTTTATTAGATCCGGGTAAAAAGAACTTTATTTCAAAACGGGGTCCTCAAAAGGAAGAAATGTGGGAGGTTTTTAAATAAGTCAAAATTAATCTTCCTCTACTTGAAGCAATCAAACAAGTACCCGCTTACGCCTAATTTTTAAAAGAATTGTGTACTCAAAAGAGGCAACAAAAAGTGCCTAAATTGGTTGATTTGACGGAGCGGGTAAGCGCAGTTTTGAAAGGAGATCTTCCTCCTAAGCTACAAGATCCGGGAATGCCTCTCATTAATATTCAAGTGGGAAATTTTCAAACTGCAAGGGCGTTACTAGATCTTGGGGCTGGAGTAAGTATCTTACCGGGGGGTGGGGGTTATACGACCAATATGATTTTGGTCCATTGAAACGGGTCGAGACAACGGTGGTTTTAGCCGATTTGTCTCATAAACTTCCTCGGGGTATAGTGCGGGATGTGATAGTAAAAGTTGATGAATTTTATTATCCTGTTGATTTTCTTGTGTTAGATTACTCATCCGCGGACCCAATTCAACAACAAAATGTTATTTTGGGTCGGCCATTTTTGAACACCGCACACGCCGTAATTGATTTTCGATATGGTACGGTCGACATGACATTCGGTAATAGAAAAATGAGATTAAATGTTTTTACTAACGGTGATAATGTTTTTGGTGATGAGTGTTTTCTAGCAGACTTCATTGATGGATACAATCTGAAGGAATATGAAGAAGAGATTTTGGAGTCGTGTTTGTGTGATGTTTCTTTGCAGGCTCATGCATGTGCGTTGGAAGTGGAAGAGAAGGAGCAAGAGGCTCTAGCGGTGAAAGAAGGAAGACCGCCATGGACCCACCAAACGAAGACTTTACCGGTGGGAATTGATTCGGGTACAAAACCTTCCTTGGAATGTCCACCAAATATGGAACTGAAAGAGCTACCGAAACACTTGAAATATGCATTTTTGGGGGAGAATGACACCTTACCGGTGATCATTGCTTCCAATTTGGCGGTAGCTCAAGAGGAGGAATTGTTGCGGGTTTTGAAGGCTAATAAGGCGGAAATTGGATGGATGATAGTTGACTTGAAAGGTATTAGCCCATCCATTGTCATGTACAAAATCATTACAAGTGAAGATGCAAAGCCAACCCGTGAAACGCAAAGAAGGTTGAACCCGAATTTGAGAGAGGTGGTCAAGAAAGAAGTGATAAAGTGGTTGGATGCCGGGATCATCTATCCCATTTCGGACAGTGCATGGGTAAGTCCGACTCAGGTAGTGCCTAAAAAGGTCGGCATCCAGGTAATAAAAGATGAACAAGGCGAGCAAATTGCCAACCGACCGGTCACCGGGTGGCGAGTTTGTATTGATTATAGAAAATTAAACGCCGCTACCTCAAAGGACCATTTCCCCTTACCTTTCATTGACCAAATAATTGAAAAACTTTCGGGTCAAAAATATTATTGTTTTTTGGATGGGTATTCGGGTTATAACCAAATTGCTATTCACCTGGACGACCAACATAAAACCACATTTACATGTCCATATGGCACATTCGCTTTTCGGTGAATGCCGTTTGGACTATGTAACGCCCCGGCCACATTCCAAAGATGTATGATGAGTATATTTTCGGACATGGTCGGGGAGTCTCTTGAAGTGTTTATGGATGATTTTTCCATCTTTGGCCCAAGTTTCGAGTCTTGTCTTGATGAATTGGAAAAAGTTTTAAAAAGGTGTGTTGAGACAAACTTGGTGCTAAGTTGGGAAAAAAACCACTTTATGGTTCAAGAGGGTATTGTGTTGGGTCATGTGATCTCGGACCTAGTAATGGAGGTAGACAAACCAAAAATTCGGGTAATTTCATCTCTAACCCCACCAAAGAATGTTAAGGGGGTGAGATCATTTTTGGGACATGCGGGATTCTATAGAAGGTTTATTAGAGGGTTTAGTGTAATTACAAAACCTTTATGTAACTTATTATTAAAAGACGTTCCATTTGATTTTACTGATGAATGTTTGCAAGCGTTTCATGTTTTGAAGGAACAGTTGGTGAAAGCTCCTATCTTGCAACCACCAGATTGGTCGAAGCCGTTTGAAATTATGTGTGATGCTAGCGATACGACTATTGGAGCGGTTTTGGGTCAAAGAGTTGATAAGAAGCCAGTGGTGATTTATTATGCAAGTAAAACTTTGTCCGAGGCGCAACTGAATTACACCACAACCGAAAAAGAATTATTAGCGGTGGTGTATGCCTTGGACAAGTTTAGATCCTACATTTGGGGGAGCAAGGTGATCGTGTATTCGGATCATAGAGCGGTCCGATATTTGATGGAAAAGAAGGATGCAAAGCCCCAGTTGATTCGTTGGGTGCTTTTGTTGCAAGAGTTCGATTTACAGATTCGGGTTAAAAAAGGGTGTGAAAATGTTGTTGCGGATCACTTATCCCGAATCCCATTGGAAGGTGTTGATGACCCGAGCGAGATTAATGAACGGTTTCCCGATGAGCAATTGTTGGCCGTCTCCACTTTTGTTACACCTTGGTATGCCCACTATGTGAACTATTTGGCCAAGGGTGCAATTCCAAATCATTGGACGAAGAAGAGAAGAAAACAATTTCTAAGCCAAGTCAAACAATACATTTGGGATGAACCGGATTTATTTAAAATTGGACCCGATCAAGTGATAAGAAGATGTGTTCCCAAGACCGAAGTACTAGAGATTTTGACCCATGCCCATTCGTCGGCATGTGGAGGGCATTTTAGTGGGAATAAAACGGGTTATCGGGTATTGTCATGTGGGTTTTATTGGCCCACAATTTTCAAGGATTCTTGTGAGTGTGCTAGAAATTGCATAAATTGTCAAAAAGTGGGAAGCATTTCAAAGCGGGATGAAATGCCTTTACAACCAATCTTGGTGGTGGAGGTATTTGATGTTTGGGGAATAGACTTCATGGGTCTGTTCCCTAATTCAAATGGGTTTTTGTATATATTGGTTGCGGTAGATTGTGTTACGAAGTGGATAGAAGCTATCGCTACAAGAACCAATGACCATTCCGTTGTGTGCAAGTTTGTGCAATCCAACATCTTCGCTCAATTCGGTGTACCAAGGGTGATAATTAGTGATGGTGGTTCACACTTTAAGAATTTTAATTTTGTGAAATTGCTAAAAAGATACAATGTGAACCACCGAGTTGCTACACCGTACCATCCGCAAACAAGTGGACAAGTTGAAGTGTCCAACCGTCAAATTAAAGAGATCCTCATGAAGACAGTTCGAACGGATAGAAAGGATTGGTCAAGTAAACTTGACGATGCATTGTGGGCATATCGGACGGCATACAAAACTCCAATTGGTACCATCCCTTATCGGATGGTGTATAGGAAAGGGTGCCATCTACCAATGGAGTTAGCACATCGAGCGCATTGGGCTATCAAAACTGTTAATGCGGATTATGACGAAGCGGGTAGAGTAAGGAAGTTGCAATTGAGTGAAATTGAGGAGATTAGAGATGAAGCATACGAATGTGCATCCGCATATAAAGACAAACTGAAGAAAGTTCATGATGCAAAGTTAAGAAAGAAGAACTTCGAAGTGGGTCAAAAGGTGTGGTTGTACAATTCGAGGTTGAAAATGTTCGCGGGCAAACTCAAGAGTAAATGGATGGGTCCTTATGTCATCCGAAGAGTGGGGAGATTCGGTGATGTCGACATTCAAGATGAGCAAACAAATAAGCAACAAACGATGAACGGGCATCGGCTTAAACCGTAGTTGGAAGGCAATGACATCAACAATCTCGAGCTCGACAAAGTGAGTTATATTCTACGCCCACTGGATGATGAGGAAGCTTGAAAGAGGCCCAGGTTTGGTTGTGTAAATATTTAGTGTAGTTTGTTTTGTTTTGAATAAAGTACCGCCTTCGTTTAAAACTTGTGTTCGAAACAAGTGTGGGGAAATTCTTACGAATTACCCGAACATTGTGTTGAGGACAAAACGGGTTTTTAAAGGGGGGTAGGGTATAATTTTCATGTTTTCAAAAATTTATAAAAACCATAAAAATCATAAAATTTTGAAAAGCTAAAAAAAAAAAAAAAAAAAAAACACACACAAAACAAAAACATAAAAAATTTTTGCAAGTTAAAAAAATCGCCAATTCAAGTTGCCCAGTTGGCACCGTAACCTACGGCACCAGCCGTAGGCTACAGTGCCCATGATGATCAAATAAGCCTTACGACACATGTAAACTGTCTTACGACAGTCTTTTTGGCCCAGATGTCGCCGTAACCTACGGCGAGTGCCGTAGGCTACGGCACCGAGCGGATCAAGGGGGCCCATACGTCACTTGTCGGCAGTTAAAAAAAACCAAAAAACAAAGAATTAATAATAATAATAATAATAATACAATTAATAAAAACCTATAACATTCCCCGACCACACATTCATATGATCGACCCCTATCCACACATCTATCTTTCTTTCTTCATCTTCTTCACATAAACCCTAGTCCACCATAACCATAAACTCTCCATAACTTCTTCATCTCTCAACCAAATCAACTGATTTTTGAGTCGATTCTGACTAAAATTTCACGAACATTCTGATTGTCGGTAAGGATTTGGAAGAATACCACATTTGCTTGGCCGAATTTCGAACCCTAGGGCCAAAAATTTGGGATTTTTTTGTATTTTTTTCTTAAGAGTGAAGTGTTTGTTATTCCCTCTACAAGGCCCAGGTATGCAATTTCCTTTCATTCTTTGAAGTACATTGCAGTTTGTAAGTTTCCATTCTTGTTTTTGCTTACACACTTGCTTGTAAAGATAGATGATAGGATTTTGTTGAGTTGTTGAACATGTGGATATGAATTTAAGTGTTGTCTCATTGAAGACTTTTTGGAAAAACTCTATGTTTTGGGGACACCATGCCCAAATTTTATTTGAAAAGATGAAATTTTTGGGGTTCTTATGTTCAAATCCATAGTGCCAAGCAAGTGTGGGGAAATTTTTGAAGTTGAACTTATATGATTTTTGTTGTGTTTTGTGAATGTGTGTAGGGTATGGTGAGAACAAAGGATAAAGCAGGTGCAAGTTCTTCAAGTCAACCTCCACCGGAGTCACAACAAGAGAAAAGAAGAAGACTGGTTCGGGTTGGTGACCCGGACTCGGAAGAGGATGTGCCTCCAAGGGGTCCAAAACCGGATTGGACATCCGGTTCACTACTAGATCAACCCAAGGAATGGCGAGAGGAATTGTTCCACGAGCAAATGAATAAGTTGCAACAAAGGAAATAAGCATTTATTTGTGAGAAGGAAATTCGGGAAGTTGATTTCAGTCATTTTGGGATCACGGATAAGTTTAAGGCATTGGGTTGGGAGACGGCTTTAAAGTGCTATGATAATGAAGTGAAGAAAATGTATGATGATCGAATTCAAGAGTGGATGGCCACACTTGAATGTCCCCCGTTTAAGGCCCCAAGTAAGATGAAGCTCATTGGATGGAGTAACAGGGTGAAGGTCGAGATGTCATATGATTCCTTGCGCCGCATTGCAAAGTTTGATAGTAAATCTTTGAATGAGTACATTTATCCAAGCCTTAAAGATCTTTACCACGAGCCCGACAAACACCCTCAATGGCAACACATGCTCGATTACCTCTTTCTTCCTAGTACTACTGACGGGAAATTGTTGAGAAAGAACTTGCAAATGGAGGCGAAGTTATTGTTGGTTTTGTGTACACACATCCCGCGGTGGGGTGATAAGATGGAGGTTAGATTTCAGGAGGCGCCGGTTCTATACATGTTAATGCACGGTTCGCCCATGGTTCCTTTCTGGTTCTTAGTGTTGAACAACATTTGGCTCAGTCGAAATAGTGGCGAGAGGAAAATTGTACCCCATTGCCGATTGATTACGGCATTGTTGAAGAAATATGGGGCGATTGGAGCCGAGGAAAAAGGCTCGTACAAGAGGTTTAAGCCATTCGACATAAAGAATTTGGGACCAGGATGGGAGTACAAGGAGTCAGAAAGGTACCATAAGTTGAAGACCGATGGGAGACGGTGGAGAGTTTTGAAAGTGGATGCGAGGCCACTAAGACCGGGCGAGGCCGATGAGCCCGAAACAAGTGACGAGGAGGTTAGTGGAGATGATGACTACCATGAGGACACATTCACGGTTGATGTTCTGATGTGGGGCGCTGGCCCAAGTGGCGTTTATGGAGCAGGAGTACAGTCGGGGTATGTGGGTAGTGCATTTGATTATGCACAACAACCTTATGACCCTTATTGGGCTCACATGGGGAACATGGGGCAGATTATTGAGCAGAGGCGACCGCCTACTTTTGGTGATTGGTCCGAACCCAATCAAATGCTTTTTGATCAGCAGACTTATATGGGGGCTAGCATGGAGAGGGCTATTAAACAGAGTTATGATAGAAATGAGCAATGGAATCGTGCTCATATGTATGCCCACCATGAAGAAATGAACAACCGTTACTTGGATGACCGCCAGAAACGTTTACATGATCAGTGGCATGCGGGCCAACCACTCGAAGCGGACCCACCAGTTGTGGATTATATCACATTGCCGCCATATGATGGTAGTGTGTCATATCCCACCCCACCAATGCACCATTCTCAATGGGTGGATCCACACACCATGGGTCATCAGCAGGCGAGTCAAGGTGGTGATCAAGGCAGCAGCAGTAGTAGCGGAGCATTTGGGTTTGGAGAATGGAATGATATGATGACTTCCATTTTTGGACCTCCACAGCCAAAGTACTATTGAGCAGGTCGTGTTTCGTTCCCTTGTATATCTGTGTATATTTTTCATGTCTTATGTTTGTGGTTGGGAGGTCGGTTGGTGTTTGAATGTTTTATGTGATTTATGGGATGTGCTAGTGGTGGTGTGTTTTAATTTTCATAAAAAAATACAAAAAGAAATTTGGGGTTTGAGAGTATTAGCGAAAGCTAATGTTTTTGGTTAAAAGCGATCTTTCCCTCAAAACCATACATTAGGACAATGTAACCCAAGTGTGGGGATGGGGGGAATTTTTGAGAATTTTAAAAATTGTGAAATCAAGCAAAAATTGTTGAAATTTGAACACTTGATATTGGTTCACTTGACACACCGACACGCCTTTCTAGTAATTTCTTGGTGAGTGTTTGAGCCACATATGATTATTAAAGATGCTTTCTTTGTTTTGAGTGGCGGTTTGTGGCTTGTGTTAATAGAACTTGTGTACGGATTCTTGTTGAATCTTAGAGTTAGCATGCTTGTGAAAATGATAGGGGATTTTTAGGTAGCCTCGTCTAGATGTGTGAGAGTGTGGGATTGGTGGGTTGGACCTCATACTTTACATATATGAGCTTGGTATTGTGAGGGGAGGGGGTTTGGTCTTTTAGAAAGCCATGTTTGAGCCTTGTACCATTCGATTGTGACCCAAACCTACTTCCTACAAACTTTACCTATTGAGATGACCCGGTTTAGGAGTTTAGTTTGTGATTGTTGATGTTCTTGTATATATTGTTGAGTTTTATGTTAATATATATATATATATATATATATATATATGAAAAAGAAAAATACAAAAAGAAATATTTAGTTGCAATAGTAGTTGAGAATGTTAAAGAAGTTGTGTATATAGTTGATGTTTGCTTTGTTTAGTAGTAGAAATAAAAACCGGGTCAAATCAATTAGCTACCTGCATATATATCCCACCATTTTCCTACCTTTACACATAGCCCCGTTACAACCCGTAAGCCCTTTTGATTCATAAGCATGCTAAGTATTTGATAGGAGGAGACTTGATTTTTATACAAGCTTATTGTCGCACAATCACACACATGCATTGAGTGTTGTAGCATAATGTGCTAATATTACTTGTCACCGAGAGTTTTTGTGAGGGGTGTGTCTTGTGGTATGATAAAAGGTTAGTAGAAGGACGATATATTGTAGCTTGGGTTGCATGACTGATCGCTTGTGGTTGTGAAATGGTTTTTGAATGAGTTGCTTGGGACAAGCAACGGGTAAGTGTGGGGATGTGACGGGTGGTCCGTAGGACAACCCTTAAGTGCCTTTAGAAGATAAGAATCTCATGCTTTACACGGTTAATTGCTTGAACTTGGTAACTACTAGATGTTTGCTATTGCAGGTGCTAAAGTGCATAAGGAGTTGATTTTATGATGTTTGGATGGAAGCTAACTGTTGGTGGAAGCAGGATTGAAGGAATCAAGTTGTAATGAAGAAAACAAGGAAAAGCACTACACACAGCGCCGTAACCTACGGCTCTGACCGTAGGTTACAGCTCCCACTTTTATCAAATGGTTTCGTCGTAGCCCAGTATATTGAAGCCGTAAGGAAGTGATGGGTGCCGTAGCCTACGGCTGGCGCCGTAGGTTACGGCGCCAATGATGACTTTCGTTGACCAGTGGTCGCCGTAAGCTACGGCCCTCAGCGTAGCTTACGGCGACGATTCTTCCAATCATGTAACTTACGCATTTATTGGCCATTTCATGATCTTTTTATGGTTCCTATCATGGTTTTTCGGTTACACATCAGTGGGAGACGAAATTTGGCTAACTTTGGAGCTTGAAGACATTCTCTAATAATTGTTTTTATGCTTTTGATTGTTATGAACATTAAGACTTTTGTGATGATGATTGTCCAAGCCATGTGCGGCTAAACTTATGGTGGTCATCTTTAGTTGAAGGTTTGTTTGAGACGATTGTGCTTTGTTTTCGTATTTCTAGAATGATAAACTCAATTTATGTTTTGTTTATTATGGTGTGTTCTTATTTTCTTGTAAATTATTGATTCTTATGATTATTCTATTTTGAAACCATACGTTCTTGGTGCCGTTGGCAATCGAGATATCATGGGTAGAATTAGGATTGGGTAAGGATTAATTGGTCATCGGGTAACAACCTCACGTTCTAGGAGTCTGAGTACTTAGTTCCCTTTTATCACAACAAGTAATTACACATGAACTATGTGTCACACCCCGATATTTCCACGTATTACCGGTGGGCCCGGTGGGGAGTATCGTGACGTAGTTGATATCATCATAGTTAAACAACACAATTTAAATGCACAGCGGAAGCCAAAGATAAATATATTACAATCCGATAAAGAGTAATATCAAGTATTACAAATACGGTTGTAAAAGATCCACATGCGGATCAAAAGATAAAAAGAAACTTTGTTCAACAGACTTTAAGGCATCTAAGCTTGCGAGACTTTTATTTCATGCTAGGAGAGGCCAGCCTATTCCGATTAGTACCTGCACTTAGCCTTTTTGGGAAAATACGTCAGTTTACACTGGTAAATACAATTTAACTGACTCATTTTGAAAACGTTTAAGAAAATTGATTTGAATGCACATGGCACAAAACTTTTTATAACTTGGGATAATTATTTATATATAAACTTGTAAAAGAATCACATGTTTCTTATACGTTCAGTAGCCCGGATTGATACCGGGTTAAAGATTAATAGACACACCACATGATATAGTCCCGCGGCAAGTTATTCCCGAAACCGGCGGTTGTACCTTATTATTTATATATGCACTGTCGGGTGTACGCCTACACCCCGTGCTTAGGTCGTGGCCATTTCTTAAAATGATGCCAAGGATATCCGGGACATGGTCATTAACCCCCCAAAGGCTTTAAGCAAAACAAAACAATTAAAACGTGACATTTCAATAATTTAACCTTCATACAATTAAAAATTCAATGCCTGACCAAGCGGTATTTTATATACCGTACTCCAAGCCTGTATAGGGAAAATAAGTTAAAAGTATTTACCTGAAATATAAATTCAATCCCAGCCGTATATCAAATCAGCAAGTACAAATAGCTTTTACTGGGCTCCTAAATCTGGAACGAAGGTTTTTAATAACCTATTAGATTCCTAACGGGTCTTTAATTAAGCCTAAACTTAGACCGGTTAGTTTTAAAAAGAAGATACGGTTCAAAAGGCATGATTAAGCGAAGACCGGATTAGAATGTGATTTAGACCCGACAAGTTTGTATACTTGTCTAATATGGGTAAACTAAACACATTCTGGATTTTGAGACAAAAATGATAAGGTTTGACCCGTTTCGGCTAATTTATGCAAACTAGTTACATAAACCGATCCGAACGCGAAAAGTGCGTAACGGGTAACCAAATGATTCATGAACAGGTTTCCTAAGTTAATATGCCTTAAATATGTTGTGATATATTAGGATACCTTCCATTATGCCCAAGATGGATTTAAATTCAAACTATGCCCCGTAAGGGCATTTTGGTCATTTTAAAGCTTATAAAAGAGTTTAAATATAAATTTGAGTTTCATGTCTGATATATTCGGTAAAAAAACTTATTTTTATAAGTTATATCAGTAGGGTATTACATATATGTGAAATTTATTAATTATAACCAAACTAAGCACCGAAGGGGCATTTTGGTAATTTCACTTAAGCTTTAAAGGTCAAAATTAGAATTCTGAGTTTAAAACTTTTGCCTACTGTTTAATTATGAAAATTTACTTAAAACATCAGTAGGTATCAAACCTTATATGTTAAAAATAGTTTCAACTTATACTATGCGTTAAAAACGCGTAAAAAGGCGATTTTAAGCGATTTCCGGGTTTTATAAGAAAAGCTGATATTTTTATCATTCCAAAAAGCTTAAAATGTTTTATTTATCATATAAAATCAATAGCAAAAAGTTTGGTATCAAAATGTTATGTAAAACTCATTTTATGGCCAAAAGGGCAAAATCGGCAATTACCGAATCAAGGCTAGAACCCTATGTTATGCTCAGCCTAAAAATAAATAAAAATCTTCAAAAATCCCAAAATATTATTTTACATCAGTAGGTAAAAAGTTTGGAATCAAAAATTGGGTTTAGGTAGGCTTTATGCTAATTACGCCGTTTAATTAATAAAAAGCTTTTCATTTACGCTAATGAGCATAACTCCTAATCTAGACCTCAAACTGATGTCAAATTTTAGGGACAAGTTTATAAATCAGTAATGAAGGTTTCTATCCTCTCACATTTTCAAAAATTTCGTTTTAAGGTTAAAAGGGCATAATAGTCAACATTTAGGCATTTAACGGAAACATGCATATGAATCGGATAACTAAGGAACCAAGTTTTATAACCTTAGAGGGTTACACTAACATATAACCTGGTCCTAAAGGAATCCTAAGGCATATCTAAACTAAGCTAAATCGGGTCAGAACTGAAAGTCAAAGCAAAAGTCAACTTTTGCGACTTTCGGTTCCGAATCGAGCCTAAACTTAGAATTGTCGGGTTGAACATTCTTAAACATGTTCAACTAATATTTACCAAGTTATTAAAGTGAGAAAACTGATTTTATGGCTTCTATATTAATAGTTATGCATTTATTTGAAAATTAGCTTTCTGTTGACTTTTTATGATTAAGTTTGACCCGACAATTTAACTAAGTAAACGTGGTAATTTGGAGGTGCCCTTATGAGGGTTAAACACCTACCTAATTACGGTCACGTAGTCATGTTCGTTGCGAACAATGACTCAACCGTTTAAAAGTCAAATCGTTTATCGAAAATGCTTGACTTTTCGGCTATAAACGCTAAATAATATTAACTAAGCACGAAGGAACACTTACAAAGGGTCCTAGCAAGGAGGTTTTGATCCTAAATTCTCAGGTATGAAGAGCAAGGTCTCCAACTTAGAGAATTCAGAAATCAAGTGTGGGTTTTGCAAGAAATGAAGTGGGGTATTTATAGGTTTTTGAGAACCGTTAGGATCGTTTCTCGTAAAACCGTGATTCAATCTGGACCGTACAAGTATCACCCATGGTTTTGGAAATCTATGGGTGCCCAAGGATTGAAGAAATACCATTTGCAAGAGATTAAAACAGCTGGAACAGCTGGTAACAGCTGGAAACTCAGTTTTGCAGTTCTGACATGCTCACACGGGCTGCGTAAGGTTCAAGGAATGCTTACGCGGGCCGCCTGAGGTTCCTGGTTCAACAATAAGTTTTAAAAATGGCAGTTTTGGTCCCTGTTTGCATATAAGGTCATTTTTGGCACATTAAAGGCCCGTTAAGCTATTTTCAAGGCTCTACAATAATGCATAAACATAATTGTTGATACACGATGTCTAAAGCCTACGTTATAAGTCTAGGGTCTAAATATGTTAAGTTTGTAAAGTGTAGGGGTCTGAAAGTAAAGTTTAACTTAGTTTGTAAGGGTTTCGCTTCAGAGGTCTTGATGTAAGCCTCAAGCGAAATCACATGATAAGATTTCGCTTGAGGCATGTTGAAGCGAAATCTAGTTGCCTATAAATAGGCTTGTGTAGTTCTCAGTTGGTACGCATTCCGAGAAGTTGTAACGAAGTGCTGCCAGTTTTTCAAGTCGATTTATAACAGAGAACAAGTGTTAAAAGTGAATTTATTCTGTTTTCTACTCTCTTTTGTCTGATTCTAAGCTGTTTAGATGTTTCCGCCATCTAAATAGTGTTAACACACTCAGATTGACTCATTCGGTCGTCAAATACGATCCTACAATTGGTATCAGAGCAAGTTATGAGTGTGTTCACTTGAATCAGTTGGTTTTTACTCACAAAAACTGATTTCTGGACGAAAACACGGACAAAATGGACTAAGACTTTCACAGTGTGTGTAAAAGTGTGTTTTAACAAAGCCTTGAGTAATTCAGATTAAAACTCAGACTAAAACTGACAAAAATGACTTGAAAACCTGATTTCGCTTGAGTGGGCAGATTGATTGTTGGTATTTTTTTTGAAGCGAAAACGTGGATTTCGCTTGAAATATTCTGATTGCTTGAAGCGATATCATCTATTTCGCTTGAAAAATTTGTTTTTGGCTAAAAATTTGGTTTGAAGCGAAATCATAGATTTCGCTTGACATTTTGCTGATTGAAGCGAAATCATACTGTGTTTGTGTTGTGAGTTTTCGCTTGAAATCTTCTGTGATTTCGCTTGAAGTTGGAGTGATTTCGCTTGAAAATTACTGAAAGTCCATAGTGTTCGTAAACTTGTTCGATAGTCTGATTTTGTGAAAAGTGTGTGTGAAAATTTTAAAACTATTCGGTAAATTTCTAAAAATGGAAAACCAAGAGTTTTATAACTTCTTCTCGGGAAGTGGAATGGCAGCAGGACAAACATCGGGTAGTGTTATACAAAATGTCAACATGGAAAACGAATTGGGAACAATGCAAAAGCCTCCCAAATTGATGAACATAGATGAGTATGCTGGATGGTCAAGTAGATTTAAGAACTGGGTTCAGGCTAACCATTTTGAATGCTGGATGAAAATAGAGACAAAGTATGTTCCACCAGTTGATGGTTTAAATAATAAGAAGAATATTCAAAGCCTGTCAGAATCAGAACAGAATGATTTCAAAGCCGAGAAAAAGATGACTAGTATTCTCCAGCAGGCTATCAAAGAAGATATTTTAGTTTTGTTGCAATATGAAGATAATGCTCAATCTATGTGGTTTGCATTAAAAGCAAAGTTTGAAGGTAGTGCATCCATGATCAAGAACAAGAAGGCTCTACTCAAGAAGGAATTTGATATTTTTACCGGTATAAAGGGTGAAACTACAAGGCAACTAATTGAAAGATATTGCCATTTGGTACTTGAGATGAATAGACTAAAAATTGAAAAGACCGATGAAGAATGGATTGACAAATTGGCTGATGCGTTACCTTATGACGAGTGGGGTACATACCTGATGATGCTAAAGAACAATTCAGACTTTGCAAATTACAATCTTAGTTTGTTCATAGAAAAGATTGAAGCTCACGAGTTGGAATTGCTAAAAATCAAGAAAATGAACGCAGCAAGTGTGCAGCAGGATGTATCGTTGTATTACAAAAACAACCCAAGTGTTTCTTCAAACAATCAAAGCCCAAAAATACAAACAGGGTTCATCGCTGATAACACTCCAAGTGTTTCTTCAAACACTCCACAATCTGGAAATTCTTCACCATTTGTGAACTATGATCCAAATTTCAAAGCTCAAGAGCAGTCTTCACCTCAAAGCTCTACAAGTTCAAATAATCAGGCTTATGTTTCTGGGGTGCAATGTAACATCGCAGTGAATATTAAGAATGGAAATGAAATTACTGAAACTGCTGCGAGACAACATATTGCAGTACTTGCTTCCGTTTTAGAGGCTTATGAAGGCTTAGTGGCGGGTAAGATTGGTAATCCTGATATGACCAAAGAGGATTACGATCAGATTGATCCGGAGGAGCTTGAACTGATTGATATAAAATGGGGCATGGCAAGTTTGGTTAGAAGAGCACAACGGTTTATGGAGATCACAGGCAGAAACAGTCTCTCAGGTCCTGATCAGAAGTTAGGGTTCGATAAATCGAAAGTTACATGTTTCAAGTGTAAAGAACGTGGTCATTTCAAGAGAGAATGTCCAAATCGTGAAGTAAACAATCATCAAAACCCGTTCACCAACGACTACTATAAACAAGCAATCTATCACCGACCAAATCAACAGCAAACTGTTCAAAGACCACAAATTGAGAATAAACCAGAAAAGGCGATGATCGTGAATCAAGATGATGAAAAGGTTGCTGCAGGTTTCAGCTGGAATAAGTATATTCCCGGTAGTGATGAGAAAGCTATGATGGCAGAAGTTGTTGAGATATCTGAGATGGTTTCTGAAGCAGAGATAATTACTGAAGATGTGTCTGTAGTTGTTGAAGAGATTTCTACTAAGAATGTGATTGATGTTGAAGAAATAGCTGCTGAAGTGTATTATCATCAATCAGAACAGGAGGTTTTAGGAAATTTAATGAAATCTGTATTGTCTCCTAATATTTCTGAATCTTTTGCAGGTTACTTTGAAGAACCAAAGACTGGATCATGTCCAAGATTTGAAGAGAAGAAAGAAGTCGTTGAAGAGTTGATAGATGTGTCGAAAGAGATGACTGGAGAAATATTGAAAGACATAGCTGACAAAGCTCTAATGGCGAAACTGAAAGAGGTAGACACAGAATCTGTTAAACCAGAGTCTGTCGAAACCGAGTCAGTACAAAAGGAGTATGTCGAGGAGTCTAAAAGAGAGGAGGTCAAATCTGAGAAAATGTTTGAGTCTGAGTCAAACAATGTCGGTAAAACTAATTGTGTAGAGCAAGTTGTTGAAAAGGTTGTCTCAATCCCTGAAACAACGTGCAAACAGTGTTTAGAACCATGCACGGAGTGTTTTGAAAAAGACACTAAGTATCAGGAATTGAAACATCATGCAGACATGATTAAATTTGACCTTGGACAAGTCAAAGAGGCTTATGATACTTTATCTAGAACAGTTAAAATGATTAGAGAGGAAAGTGTCGAAAATGATAAAGCCACAAAATTAGCAAAAGCTACACTTTTTGATAAACAAGTGGAAGTCAATTTTCATTTGGACACCATTGCTTCATTAAAAAGGGAATTGGAGTTAACAAAAATTGAAAATGAAAGGATTGATAAGAAGTTGATGAGTTATGTGGCTTCATCATATGTCCTTGAACAGATTGTTCCAAAACAACCTGATGAAACACCAGTCTTTAAGAGTGTTCCACCCCCAATGTGGAATCATTACACACAGAAATATCCAGATGGGGTGGAAGCTGCTTTGAATCTCAAATTGAGATCAATTGAGGATGATTTGCCTGAAAACATCGATGTTACATTCTCTGCATCCGACACCGACAACGAATCACAGGTTATCAAAACTGTTGTCGATCAGGTGTTAGATGAAGAGATTGATAACTCTGAGAAGTCACAATCTGAGAAAGGTGTTACAGATTCTGAAGATGAGAGTAATTTCTTGGAACGGTTTATACCAAAATCGGACAAGAGTGCGAATGATGATTCGATTATGGTAGTATATACTATGATTGGAACAGACAAACTTTATTCCGATTTTGAGTATCCTCTTCAGAATGTGAAAATTGAGAATGTCAAGAAAGTTTTTAGGTTGGTTGAAATGAACATTGATGAGGTTAATAACAAAGAATTCTTTTCGAAACCTAAAAAATCATTTGTTACAACACGTTTTAACAACTTTGGAAAAAAAGAATGGGAAGGTAATGGTAACAAGAAAAATGGTAACAACTTTAAAAACAAAGGAATTGGTTTTGAGAAAAAGTTGGCTAAGAAGGTTGTCAAGCCAAAAGATAAAATGAATGATGTTTTTGTTGTTGGTCCAAGTGTTGATGAAGAAAAGGAATACATTTTTAGTCAAAAAGCAGTTGACGATTTCAATGCAGCAAAGAAACTGAAAGAAGAGTCGTTAAAATCAACTTTTGTCGAATATGATAAAAGAGTTTGCTATCGCTGCAATGAAATCGGACACATGGCAAAACAATGCAAGAAAGTTTTTGAAAAATTGGTCATTAAACCATTTGTTAAAAAATTTCAACCTAAGTCACCTGTTAACACAAAGGGCAAAAAGCCGATGGTTTCACCAATTCGAATCTTGAAAAGGGGTGAATCATTGAAGTCGGAAGATAAGTTGAAATCAACATTTGAGATTGGCGAATCTTCAAAGGCCCAAATGACTTCAAAGATTTATCCAAAAACGAAAACTTTTGAAAATCAATTTTGGGTTGTAAAATCAAAACCATCGATTGAGGAGAAAAAGATGGAAAACATTTTGAAAAATGAAACAAAAGTTGTTGAAACCAAATCACAATCAGTTGAGGTAAGGAAAATGGAGAACGAGTTAAAGTTTGATTCAAAAGCTTTTAATCCTACTGTTCAAAATATTTTTGGAAAAATGGTTGACAGAAAGGTTAAAGGAACAAAGGAATTTTATGCATCAAAAGTGGGTGCTAATGATAAACAAGAATTTGAATCTGAGCTTGATAAGTTTCTTGCAGAGTTTCCTCCAATCAAAGAAAATATGTTAAAATCAAAAGTAGAATCTGTTGTTCCAAATGTCATGTTTAACTTTCCTAAAACTGATGAGAAATGTGATTTAGTTTTTGGAAGTGTGTCATCAGTTAAGAAGTCATGGAGTTCATTGTTTGAATGAATTTGATATGATATATGCAGGGGCTACCCAAGTCAATTCTATCAAAATGGATCATGGATAGTGGTATGAAACGCTTTCGACATACTTGTTGGACAACGGGTTCACAAGAGGTACAGTAGATAGTACTTTGTTTATTAGAGAAAAAGAAAACCATTTGTTGATTGTGCAGATTTACGTGGACGATATTATTTTTGGATCTACCAACGATGAGATGTGCAAAGAGTTTGAGCTAGTGATGAAGAAAAAGTTTGAAATGAGCTCAATGGGCGAAATGAAGTTTTTCCTCGGGTTGCAGGTAGAACAAATGCCCGACGGAATCTTCATTCATCAGTCAAAGTATGTTAAGGATGTGCTAGACAAATTTGATATGACAGATTGCAGTCCAGCATCTACTCCCCTTGCACAGAATCATGGGATTTGTCCAGATGAGAATGGAGTGAAGATGGATGAAACATTGTACCGATCAATCATTGGTTCCTTAATGTATCTCACAGCTTCCCGTCCGGATATCATGTATCCGACATGCTTATGTGCCAGATATCAGTCGAATCCGAAGCAGTCACACCTGACAATCGTGAAACGTATACTACGGTATTTGAAAGGCTGCCCAAACATCGGTTTTTGGTATCCTAGATTAGGTGACTTTACTTTATCCGGTTTCGCTGATTCAGATTTTGGAAGCTGCAAACAGAAAGCAAAGTCCACCACTGCCGGGTGTCAGTTCTTAGGAACTCGACTCGTTACCTGGCAGTGTAAGAAACAAACTACTGTAGCGCTTTCTACTTGTGAAGCTGAATACGTTTCAGCTTCCAGCTGTTGTTCACAGATCCTTTGGATCCAACAGCAAATGCGTGACTTTGGTTTGCAATTCTTAGATACTCCAATTTTCGTGGACAATGAAGCAGCCATTAACATTACTAAAAATCCGGTTCATCATTCAAAAACAAAACATATTGAAATCCGTCACCATTTTATTCGAGATTGTAACGAGAAAAAATTAATTCGGATTGAATATGTGCACACCGATGAACAGAAAGCGGATTTCTATACCAAACCATTTGATAAAAAGAGGTTTTATTATCTTTTAAAATTGAATGGAATGAAAAATCTGCAATCTGGGAGGGTTGTTGAATGTGATGCCGAATTGGACGGCGATCTGACGTGAACTTTTGTCGTGTTGTCAACTTTGTTTGTACAGTTTATTTTTCCTGCTTTTCGATAAAAACAAAAACACAAAAATATGTTTTTATTTTTAGGGGGAGAAAGTTTGCAGAAAAATACAAAAACATGATAAAATCTATAAAAACCAAAAACATTTGAAAAAGTAAAAATGAGTTTGTGTATAAAAGGGAAATGATAGTACATCAGCTAAACGGGTGCAGTATGCTAAAGAAATGGATTGTATAAAATGCAATTAAGCAGTCTCGCTAAAGATGTGCCGATAGGTTTTCACAAAATTAGTAAGATTAGCTTGGGATATAAACATAATATTTACTTGCATTTACGTGGGGAACACCTCCAGGATATATAGGTAACCCCTGAAATCCTGTTTGAAGGGTCCCATATTCTGAGATACTAGGTCTTTATGCTTAGTGATATCTGGGGTATTATCCCGGGACTTCTGATTTTGCGGAAGCAATGGCCTAGTCCCCGGAGAATACTTTTCGCTGCTTTGAAATATAAGCCTCCCCTCAGCTAAAAAATGATGAAACATTGAAAAATGCTAATCATGGCTGTTGTAAAGAAGATCCCCAAAGGGGACCCACCAAAAGTCGAAGCCGTCATCTCTCTGCGTATCGAAAGATCGACCTGAGCTCTCACGGCCCTCGCAATTAACCCCTTACAGATATCATCTAGGTATACTCACCTGTAAGACTGAATACTGGGGTCTGGATACGGGAGTATATACTGAGGTGGGACACATGTAGATGTTTAAGTCCTAAAACACTAATTCTGTATCCTGAGCTGATTGAAAGTTTTGTGAGAATTTAAGAGGATCAATATATCAGCAATCTACGTGAATTGTTTAATGCTTAAAATGAAATAACAGCTTAACGGTACTTGTATCTTGTTGGCAGCTGATATGATCCCTTAACACGCTCACAAAAAGATTGTGTGTGTACATAGTTTCAGTTTATTCAGTTTAAAATTCAAAAAGATTTTAATTTTTTCATTTTATTTTCGACAACTGACATTGGGAATCGAAAGTTCAAAGTCTTGTGCAGATCATGTCTGAATTTGATGAGGATTGGGTAAGCTTGTGATGCAGTACAATGTTTGGTACAAGTGTTTGTTGATTAAAATGAGTTTGAAAGATCAAAATGATTCAAAAGTTCATTAATTTGAACTTATTTTTATTTTTTTTCAAAAAATCCGGTATTTTCATAGTTTGGTTAGCTAAGGTCATTGAGTTGGACTTGGCAGACTAGTCAGTTGACCAAGGTCATTAACTTGGACTTGGTTAACTAGGTGTGACTTTAAAAATTGAAAAATCAAAAAGGTAAAACAAATTTTTAAGGTTTTCGCTTCAAGAAAAATGCGCTTAAATCTGTTTCAAGCGAAACTTTATGTATCGAATTCGCTTCAAGATGTTGTAAGTTTGCCTGAAGCGAAATCATCAGAGGTATAAAAGGACAACATTGCTTCGCTTCAGTCATTATTTTCAAACAGTCTGTTAGAGCGACTTCAAGCGAACACTTCTGAATCTTCGTTTTTCTGCTGTTACTCTGCCAAAATTCACTCAAATCTTGTGTTTTTAGTTGGCATACACAACTATTAACATGGTGAATGTAAGTAATCTCTGAGCTGTATACAGATCTTTGTTGATTTTTGTGTGTCGGCGTCAGTTAGGGTTAGAACACATAGTTTTAGGGTTTTAACTTGATAAAAATCAAATCAAAACATATGTGTATAGTCGGAATCATGTGTAGATTGATGTGTATTGTTTGATTGATTCAGATCTGAGTTTATAAAAATTTGACGGATGAACAGATTTTTAATCGTAGATCTAGAACGTTTGGGTGGGTCAAAATGAATGAAATTCACATCATGTTGCTCGGAATTGATAGTAGAACAGGACTGTGTGATCAATCTGATCATATTTAAAAAAAAAAAAAAAAAATTTTGAGTTGATTGAACAGTGTCGCTTCAAGGGTTGTCAGTGTCGCTTCAAGTAGGTGTTTGTGTTGCTTCAAGTGATGCATTCTGTTACTATTTCACTTGAGCATTTGGTGCTGTTTGTTGATTTTTTTTAGCGAAATGTTCAAATATCATATCACTTGAACAGATCTTATGTGCTCAGATGGATTTTAAGCGAAATCATAGATATCGCTTGAAATGATGAGTAAATTTGAAATTTTATAAAAAATTGTCTAATGTGTTTGAATTTTTGTGGTATTTGATGTGCAGCCATCGAGTATTATGTTCAAAGCTCTTCACAATTCTTGTTGTGATCTTGATGTGACAAGTAGTTCAAAATTGTCTGAGTTCTCTAGCATTCTGGAATTCATGAGAAGATTGCCAATACAGAAAGCTTTAACAGATAGAAGAATGGTGTTTGAGTCACACATCAAACGTTTTTGGAAACATGCTGTGTATGATGAGAAAAACAAAGTAATTACTTCGCTTGTTAAGGTTGCTGATGAAAAGAAACAAATTCTGATAACCGAGGCATATGTTCGTGAGATTCTAGATTTTCCTGATACTGAAAAGTCACCAACAGCATTTCCTGAAAAGATGGTGAAAGGATGTTTGCTTAGAATGGGATACATTGGAGATGTGAAAGCTGCTAATGTTTTGAAATCAAAGTTTACAAAGCCGTTCAAATTCTTTATTCATTCAGTGTTGATTGCGCTAAGTCATCAAAAGGGTAGTTACGATGCTATGCGTGATTATCACATGAACATGGTAGTTGCTCTTGTTTTGAACAAGAAGTACAATTTTTCACATATTATATTTCATTATCTTGTGGAAGAGGTGACATCAAAAAGGAGAAGCTGGATATATCCGAGATTCATTCAGATGATGATTGATCATGCTTATCCAGGAATTGTTCGAGATATGGAGAATGACTTGTTGGTTTTGGCTCATATGAACAATGATTCTATTGCTCAATTAGCAAGATATCATACAAACCATCCTGAACCAGAGAAGGAAGTTGTATTTTTTGGTTTCATAAGCAATCCAGATTATCAAGATCCTGATCCAGTTAATCATGAACACTGGAGGAATGAAGATGAAAGAACTGAAACTGGTTATGCTGATGAGTTGAAGAAGTTGGAAAAGTTTAAACTTTCAAGAAGTGTGTGGTTTATAAAAGAACAAAAGAAGAGGAGTAAGAAAGCAACTCCTAAAGTGCAAGCTGAAGAAGGTTCATCTTCACAACCAAAGAAACGTCGTAAGAAGGTTGTTAAAACGCTATTAGTTGATGAACCTGAAGATGAAGTAGTAGTTGAAGCTGTAGCAGAAACTAATGTTGAAGCTGAAACTGGAATTGAAACAAATGTTGAAGGAGATGTTAGATTTTCTCCAAGATCTGCAGAGTTTTTGAAAGGGATTTCTGAATCTGTTCCTGAACAAAGTAAATCGGCTGACAATGTAGTGATTGAAGATGTTGATGAAAGTTCTTCTAGTTCTTCTGATGAAATCATTGATGAAGTTGCACGTCAAAGAAAAATTAAAGAAGCAACTGAACAAGAAAAATTGTTAAAAAAGAGAAAGAGACAAGAGAAAGATGATGCTGCTTATGAACCTTCACCGGAACATGTATCTGAGTCACAAACTCCTGATAGTGGTAAAAAGAAGAGAGGAGCTCGAAAGAAAGTTGCTCAGAAGAAGATTCAAGTTGTTAGTCCAACAATCAAGATTCCAAAAATTATCTTGAAGAAGAAAACAATTGAAGGAACCAGTCAATCTATACCACCATCTGAACCTATTCCACCTCATTCACCACCACATCAAACTTCACCACCACATCTCTCACCACCACATGAACAAACTATTCCTACTCCACAAATCAATATCCAAACACCACCATCTTCACAACCTAGCTTTCAAACAACACCTGGATCTTCTGGATTTAAAGGTTTTCCTGGTATTCCTGAAAACGTTTCTCTTGATGATATTGGAAATATTGCTTTTGCAACAGATGAACAAATTATACATGTTGAAAAGAGAATTGATGTTGTAGCTGATGAAAACAAGAAGTTAGCAGCTGAGTGTAAAAAGATGGAAAATCGTGAGAAAATTCTTGAATTGAGAGTAAAGGCAACTGAAGCTGAAAACAAGTCTTTGCTGAAGAAAATAGAATCTAATGAAGCAGAGATGGATATTATGAAAGTTCAGATTGCAGAGCTACTGGAAGAAAAGAAGAATAGGGATGAACATCTTAAGTACTATGAGTTGAAAAATCAAGAGTTAGAGGAAATCAAAGCAAGAAATGAACATGAAAGCAAGATGATGAAGAAAGTGTTGGAAAAGTTAGTGGGTACATCTTTAGAGTTGAAATTCAATGAAGTTGTTCGTGATGAAGAGAAAGCTAAGAAACAGGCTGAGATTGATAAGCAAATGAAGGATAAGGGAAAGGGTCCTGAAATTAAAGAAAAAGCTATTATTCCGGTTGATGTTTCTGAAGATATCATTCTGAATGTTCGTCCTCTTACATCAGTTTCTGGTATTTTTGATGCTGATGTTGAAATTGATGATCTTCTTACTGGAGAGAATGAAGAAGATGATGACGAAGATGAAGAAGAAGATGCAGATGATGATGTGATTTCTGCAAGTAGTAGTGATGATGATGATGGAGATGATGATCAAGATCAAGGTGCTTCTGGTCTGAAAATTTCTGAGAAAACAACTGAAGAAGCAATTGATGAGTTATTACAAGATGATGCAAATGTTGAACATGATAGTGCAACAAGTGAGGGGGAGCGTGGTGATGATCAAAATGTTGATCAAGTTGAAAAATTGATTCTTAGACTGGATACATATCGGGAAGAAGGAGAGCATTTTCATAATCATTCGCTGGAAACCATAAAAGAAATGACTCGAAGAGATCATCCAGAGTTCAAGTTTGATTTCGAAGAAGAAATGAATTCTGATTTAGAAAGAGAGCTGAATGAGTTTGATGCTGATCATTATGATGACTATGAATATAGATATGTTGAAGATGCTGATCTGTATGATCGAGTAGAAGTTGAAGACTGGGAAGATGATGAAAGTGTTCATGAAGATACTTCTCAGTTGCCTACACTGATGGAATTTTTCTCTAAAGAAAATCAGGACGAGTTAAGAAGAAAACTTGCTGAAGTTATTAAAAACTTTAATCCTGATGGTTCGAAGAAAGATCTGGATAAAGAAGAGAAAAAGAAATGGTTTAAGGTTGATCATGAAAGAAAGTTCAAAAGACCGTTGAAGTTTTATCAACGTGATCGTAGTATTTCTCTTGGAGATATTATTAGTTGGGGCTTTCTACCACACGTGAATGCTTATGCAGTTAGAAGAGAATGTGGTGTTCAGTATTTTGAAAAGTTGTTTGATCTTATGTCACTCCCATGGTGGGATGTTGATGAGTTATCACAGGTTAAAGCTTTGGAATATCCTGTGAGGAAGAATGACTTTATAATGTGGGGATTTATCAGATTTCAATCATTGAAAGGATTCAAATTCTGGAAGCCTCATCGTCCAAAGGTTATTCCAAGAGTTAATCCTGAAACTGGTGCTGTAGAAAGGATTCTTAATATCAAGAAGCCAAAGACAATGAAGATTATACCAGTACCTCCAATGGAACAAGAATTCTATAAAGGATTTATACATTGGGTATATAGTTGTCTGTCTACTGAAGCAGTGATCTCGTATCAAGCAGGAGGTAAACTTAGAGAAATTCGTGTCTTTGATCCAATGTGGCTTGTTAATTGCTCGGCAAAAGATATAGAATGCTTGTTTATCAACAAGATTCATCATTCGCCAAAAGATAGAGACCAAGCAATGCAGTTTCAGAGAGTCGTGAATGTGTGTTTTCAAAAGAATATAAATTCTGGATCTAAATGGAAGTCTTCTTGGTGGGCTTTGGAGGAGAAAGTCAAAAAGAAAGCTGAAAAGGAACGTAAAGCTCGAGAAGAAAAAGATAGATATCTTCGGGAGACATTTGCTCAAAGGCAAGCTGCTGAAGAAAAGAAAAGAGCTGATGATAATGAAAAGCTGAGGAAGATGTTGTTGAGAAAACCTAAGCCTAGAGAAGAAAAGTACAAGTCCATGTGAAGACCTAGACTGCAAGACTTCGGCTGTAGCCAAGGGGGAGTTTGTTGATACACGATGTCTAAAGCCTACGTTATAAGTCTAGGGTCTAAATATGTTAAGTTTGTAAAGTGTAGGGGTCTGAAAGTAAAGTTTAACTTAGTTTGTAAGGGTTTCGCTTCAGAGGTCTTGATGTAAGCCTCAAGCGAAATCACATGATAAGATTTCGCTTGAGGCATGTTGAAGCGAAATCTAGTTGCCTATAAATAGGCTTGTGTAGTTCTCAGTTGGTACGCATTCCGAGAAGTTGTAACGAAGTGCTGCCAGTTTTTCAAGTCGATTTATAACAGAGAACAAGTGTTAAAAGTGAATTTATTCTGTTTTCTACTCTCTTTTGTCTGATTCTAAGCTGTTTAGATGTTTCCGCCATCTAAATAGTGTTAACACACTCAGATTGACTCATTCGGTCGTCAAATACGATCCTACAAGGGACATGAAACATGCTCAAAAATATGCCGATGTCAGTTCGTTTGGCCGTATGGTCACGTTGTTCGACGAATTACGACGAAACACGAACAGACGCTAAAAACGATCCAAATTACGCGACGAATGGAATTTTATCATGCCGAATACTAAAATAAAATATTTTAATGCTTACATAAATTTTTGTGTGTCCGGATATATTCAGAATGCAAGATATGCGCGAAAATGCAAACTTGTGCACTTTTTGACACTTTTAGTCCCTGCATGACGTAAAGGTTTATTTTTGCGCACCAAACACCTCTAAGTCTATATCTAAGCTATGTAGGGGATAATTAGGGCATTTTTAACTCATGGTTATATTCCAAAAGGTCCGATAACATACGAATTGACATACTTTTGCAGTTTAACGCAAATAGTCCTTTAATCGCACAAAGTAGCGCGAAATGTCGTTTAATGATATCCAAGCCTTCCATGGCCCATAATGGTCATTTCCAAGCATGAGTTTAATTATTGCTACGCTCTAGATCACTTAAATGGTCACCAAAAGGCGTAGATTCAAAAGTTGACGCTTTAGGTCCTTCTAATGCGCAAACTTGCGCATTTCATTGTTTAATATCATCGAAGCCTCATATAATCTATATTAGGCATTCTTGAGAGTATTATTAAACATCACGATGCTTCGGGTTTGCTAAAAGGTCATTCAGGGGTGTAATTAAACATATTGACACTTTTAGTCCTTCTAACTTGCAAAGTTGCGCGTATCTTTACTTATAGGCATAAAAACTTTAGACGGCCAATAGTTGGCATTCCCGAGAGTATAATCAAATATAATGAAGCTCCAGATTTGTTAAAAGGTCACTCAGAGGTAAGAATTACCATGTTGACGCTTTTAACCCTTCATTGCGCAAACTTTCAATCAATTCTGCAAACGGCTACACTCGATCGTCAAATGGCTCATTTGTGACCATAAATATCACGAGAGGTTATTTAGAAACTTATTTTAGGTATACAAACACTTCCAGTCCTTTCATAATCAAGGTTTTCGATTTTTCGAAAAATTAGTCCCTTAAATTTACTATTTGACTTCATTAGGGTTTATTACACGTGTCAATACATCATTGGGCGTGATTTTACGAGGTGTTACATCCTCACCCCCTTAAAAGAAATCTCGACCTCTAGATTTGCTAAGATGCTGGAAGTACTTTTTGTCGCAGAATGGACTCAACTTCTATGGCATATCTGGAGCCTCTCCAAGCTCCCAAGTTGACCTCTATAATAGGTACATGTATCCTTTTTAGAGCTTCTTAACCTTTCGATCCTCAATCGATACAGGTTTCTCATCATATCATAAATCTGCATATCATTATGTGATAATGCTTCTCGACTTATTGGTGAAACACATCCTTAAATCATTAGTGTGTGATGCATTGCGTGCTCCGCCAAACTCCTTAAATAGGTTTTAGCTTATGAGCTATTTGATCCTGATACATTCGATTCCCTCGGATGATTCTATATATTCGGAGTGTAACTAGCCTGATAATTAACAATTTGGCACACCCTTCCAGGGTGATATCTTTTGTTGAACCTTATTCCTTAACAAGAACTTAGGAGGGTTGCTACTTTCATTAATCTTTGATTTTCTGCCGAATACTGGCAACTTGCAGATGATTATGGATTTGTATAATCTTATTCGTTGTTTCCAATGCAACTTTCAGATCCTGATAATTAGACTTACTAATCTTTTGTCTAACAATAGATGTTTAACATTCCACCTATGCAAGGTCTCCAAAGAAGCAGCCTTGATACTTACATAACAACTATTATAGAAAACTTATTTTAAGGTGAGATGGTTATTCCAACCACTGCTTAAAACTAATCTTAAGGAATAGCTAATCCTCGCCGTTAGTCGAACAAATCGATGATCCTGGGTAGCTGATGGCGATTTTTTAATTGTTGCCTAAATAGGGTTGTGGTACTCAATGCATAAGCAAGATGAACCGTCTTTCTTAATTAATTATACCAAATTCTCAGAATATTGAGTTAGGCTATATGAATCCTCTATTTTAAAACTTACTTAATCAGGGCTTCGATTCTTCCAATGATGGTACTAGCCGTCTTGGAGATTTCATAATAATACTGCCCTAAATGGGATATAAATCTTAACTCTACTTACCTCTCAGGAGGTAAACAGGGTAATCTTAGGAGAAGATAATCAAGATACAAGGAGGTTACAGAGATTTTCCATATCTCAGGCTCCAGTTCATCCATCATTGCTTGTGTCAAATAAGTGACACGTTTATATTACAAGTCCACGAATTCTTTAATCGGAGACATTTACTTGGAAAGTTCCATTCTGGATATCTTCTTTGAATACCATTAGCTGACTTTAGTACCATATGACCATCGGAATATCTTTGTGGTCCCATGCATTAAACCTCCATACTGATCAGGCATGGAAGCAATCTATGGAACTTATTAAGATACACCAATCCTCATATGACGATTTTATCATACCATCTGGTATTCGCAATCAATAGAGATTAAAGAGATCTCAACTATATATGCTGACGCACTTCCTCTAGAGAAAGGATACTTCTAAAATTCTATGACTGAAGGTTTCTAACAGGAACAGAAGAAATGGTTCTTATGATTTCGCCTGTAAGTTTTACCTTACACTTAACATCTGGGGTTCTTACGGGAAAATTTCTAAAAGTTTGCTAAGCTTATGGTCTTATGAGAGACTTAGCAGCACCTGAACCCAAACGTTACTCTTAGCAATAAAATCACAATAAGGGATTTATCTGGTGTCATTATTAATGTGAACTGCCCCTAATCATTCATCAGGAGGGTTAAACGCCTCCATTCTTAATCCTTTTTAAACTTAGCTGCAAAATCTTTGACAAATTTTAGGGCGGACTCGGCTTTGACTGGTTGTTTCATAATCTATATAACGTGAGTAGCTGATGTAGATCCATAATGGATTTATAATAAGCAGGCTTTGAAACTTTAATATGCCCTCTTATTGTTGTTGTTAACCACCAATAATTATTGCATTAAGCTTAGATTTTGGGTAAACTGAATAGGGCACTATCTCAGCCAATGAGTTAAAATTTGTAACATTTTGTCGACAGTCTAGAACTTTTATGGTGAGAGTCATAAAATTCTTATTCCATCTTTTTCCATTTCGCGAAGCGGATAATAGGTTTTTCTAATAAGGTCCTTAAAACTTGGACCATCCCATAATGTATAAGAGGATCTTTCTTGTGGACTTCATTAATGTCCTCACTAATCAACGGTATTGCCATCGAATGACTGAGATGTATACCTCACCATGTCCTTTCCAGCATAACCGCTGATACACCTAATGGTTTCTACTTCATTCAACAATTTCCTGCAATCGATGGCCCCTTTTTACTATTGAAGTCTTTTGACTTCCAAGAGAGGAAGTACTTTTAACTATATCCTAAAAGGATTGGGCTCCTTGCCACATATGATTTTGTTTGGGTTATTCTTCGCATTTGAAGTATGAATAAAGCTCTTCTCATGAGCAGCGACATGTGTTTTAGAGCGAGCAGCATCTGGCTTCTTAAACCTTTTCATGACTTTCCTCATAGCCTTTCTAATAGCTGCGTTAATTACAGTTTTGGAGATTAATTCCATTAACATTGAGGTTCACATTGGATGCACCATTAACATTTGTCACATCTCCAGCATCGTGACTGTTGTTTGTCTCTTCTGAGTTTTCCATACTCGAATCTTTGGTATTAAATACCATATTCAACAAGTGCTTAGGCAATCCATACCCAGTGTCTCCTTGAATTGTCAAAGGCTCACCATAAGAAGTCTTGATAACTACTTGCTTCTTATCACGTACAATATGGGCTTGATTTTTAAGACGACCAATTCATTCCTATCACTATATCGAGTCCCTCTTATTTTAATGGAAACAAGGACAGCGGAAAAGAGTGATTCCTAATGGATATAAAACATCCATCTAATATTGCTAAAGCAGTCTCTGAGGTACTATCGGCCAATTCTACTTTATACTTAACGCTTAGAGTTTTAACAGGCAGATTTAATGATTTACAAAATCTATTGTCTACGAAAGACTTATCTGAACCTGAATCAAATAATACTCTAGCATGAGCGTTATTGATAAAGAAAGTACCTGTTGTTACATTGTCATCCTGAATAGCCTCTTGAGCATCCATTTGAGAGCTTCCAGCTTTGGTCTTCTTAGCCTCCCCAGGCTTCTTGGTTTTATTTGGGCAATTTGTCTTGATGTGCCATGTTTCATTGCAACCATAGCAGGTTGCGTCCTTTATGTCTTGGCACTCCAAGGTCTTGTGCCCTTCCTTATTACAAATCCCACAAGGCCTAGCTTGTGACTCCAAAGTGCATTTCCCTTTAGTTGTCTTCTTTGGGCAGCGGGTCTTTATGTGCCCCTTCTCGCCACAACCATAGCATGTGGCATCCTTCAAGTCCTTGCATTCATGGGTCTTGTGATCCATCTCTTTACAGATGACACATCCCCTGGTCTGCTCATAGAAACATTTTCCGAAGTGCTTCTTCCCGCAGGTTTTACATTTGGGTTTTGCCTCCTTTGGCTTGGACTGGTCATAGTTTGAACCGGTCTTACCCTTTTTGTAACCTTTATTTGGGGTATTATCGCACTTTTGCTTATGATCCTTTAATACACGGTCCACGGCTTTGTTTATGGCTGTATCCAACATAGCCTGTAACTCGGTGCCCGTTAAGTTCAGTCTTGCATTATCATTTTGATCAACTGGATGATTGTGAGCTTCAGATGAGTCAGCCATGGTGAAGCTTTGAAGGCTACAAACCAAGTAGTAATAATTTGTTTAATTATAGTGAATTGTCGAATTTGATGATTAAATAGCCATGGTGCAAATAAACCATATAGGCCAATAGATAGTATTTAATTTATTTGATTATGTTTTGCCTAGGTTTTTAAATAAACCATCTTTGGCGTTTAAACGGAATATAATCCTTCATATTTATTAGACATGGGACATAAGTCACGACTGTCAATGTCGTACTGACATTTTATATATAGCACAAGGGCTTGTTCCAAAGGACTTTTTGATGGCATAGATGCCTTGTCACTAGGGAAATTTTAAAACATAATCGATGATTCCTTTGGATCGAAAAATTTCATAGTTCATTGTCTTGACAAGAAGTTATGAAATAAAACTATCTTTTTCATGTATACATCTTTGCCCGAAGGTATTCATCCCAATGGATGTTTTGATGTGTTCATCATGTTCGACGTTTATTAGCCATGATTCCTCTTGATCATTTACGCTAAATAAGGGGTTTGGAAATTCCTAATATGAAGATGACAAGTGTGATTTTATCGCATCACTGTTGTCAGGAGTGTTAACATATTTTCAGATGTTAACAAGGATCTGAATTTCTTTTAAACAGGTCTTACCATCATAGCTAGGTCTTTAATGACATTCAAGCTAGGTTATACCTTTTAAGATTCTCTTTTAACATGTATACTGGCAGGAAAGGAATGATATTTATTTTATTCAGGATTTCCATTATAATTATCCTAGATTTAATTAAAATATAACTATGGCACAAAAAGGCCAAGTCACAAGGGCAACTTTAAATTATAAACCATGATTTTGTAGAATCAAGGTATTTAGGCTTGAACGTTGTTCATTGCCTTTTCTTGACAGGGAGTTGTAGGCTACGACTGTCGTTTGTCTTATATGACAATGAATATGGCCCGTAAGCATTACATCCCTAATGGATGCTTAATTCACAAAATAAGAAAGGATTTCGGGAGAATCCAGTAGAAGGATGATTTATGCGATTTTATCGAATCACATTTGCCAGGAATGCTAACAAGGATTTGAATCTTTTGAATAGGTTCTACCATCTTGGCCTTGTCTGAAATGATATATAGGCTAGGTTGTACCTTTAAGATTCTTTTTAATATTTAACGCAGAACAATCCTAAATTGAGATGTTAATAAGGATCTAAGTCTAATTGAGGAACTACCATCTTGGCCCTGTTCTTAAAATGACACATGGGCTAGGTCTTATTCTTTTTAGATTTTGTCATTTTATTATAATGGTAGATCTTATAAAAGGAATGTTATTATTATGTTCATATATAATGATATAAATAAAATTTAGATAAAACATTCCAATGATTCCAAAGGAGGTACATAATTGCCCTGAACGGAACTTGAAAGGAATAATGTTGTCCTCGAAGGGACTGAAAGAAAGATATGTCCTTATAAGGACTACTAAGGAAACGACCTTCAGCAAAAGGAGTTTCTTCTTCATTTTATTTCTGAATGCTTTCTCCTTGGTTGCACGTTAATCCTAGTCGCAGTACGAAGCTCGGCCTTCCCTAGGCTTCAAATGGGGAGAATTTCCATTATGGCTTCTTTGCTTGGCGACATATTAAAATATATAGAATTGAAAGCAATAATTCTCCGAATAGAGCTGAGAGTATTCCTATGTTAAGTCTAGACTCTGAAGGTCGAGGAATGTGCTACTGTGTCATTGAGATTAAACACAAAAGGCTAGTGTTTAATTCACTCAATGTTGGCTCTGATACCAACCTGTCACACCTCGATATTTCCACGTATTACTAGTGGGCCCGGTGGGGAGTATCGTGACGTAGTTGATATCATCATAGTCAAACAACACAATTTAAATGCACAGCGGAAGCAAAAGATAAATATATTACAATCCGATAAAGAGTAATATCAAGTATTACAAATACGGTTGTAAAAGATCCACAGGCGGATCAAAAGATAAAAAGAAACTTTGTTCAACAGACTTTAAGGCATCTAAGCTTGCGAGACTTTTATTTCATGCTAGGAGAGGCCAGCCTATTCCGATTAGTACCTGCACTTAGCCTTTTTGGGAAAATCCGTCAGTTTACACTGGTAAATACAATTTAACTGACTCATTTTGAAAACGTTTAAGAAAATTGATTTGAATGCACATGGCACAAAACTTTTTATAACTTGGGATAATTATTTATATATAAACTTGTAAAAGAATCACATGTTTCTTATACGTTCAGTAGCCCGGATTGACACCGGGTTAAAGATTAATAGACACACCAGATGATATAGTCCCGCGGCGAGTTATTCCCGAAACCGGCGGTTATACCTTATTATTTATATATGCACTGTCGGGTGTACGCCTACACCCCGTGCTTAGGTCGTGGCCATTTCTTAAAATGATGCCAAGGATATCCGGGACATGGTCATTAACCCCCCAAAGGCTTTAAGCAAACAAAACAATTTAAACGGGACATTTCAATAATTTAACCTTCATACAATTAAAAATTCAATGCCCGACCAAGCGGTATTTTATATACCGTACCCCAAGCCCGTATAGGGAAAATAAGTTAAAAGTATTTACCTGAGCTAAATATAAATTCAATCCCAGCCGTATATCAAATCATCAAGTATAGATAGCTTTTACTGGGCTCCTAAATCTGGAACGAAGGTTTTTAATAACCAATTAGATTCCTAACGGGTCTTTAATTAAGCCTAAACTTAGACCGGTTAGTTTTAAAAAGAAGATACGGTTCAAAACGCATGATTAAGCGAAGACCGGATTAGAATGTGATTTAGACCCTACAAGTTTGTATACTTGTCTAATATGGGTAAACTAAACACATTCTGGATTTTGAGACAAAAATGATAAGGTTTGACCCGTTTCGGCTAATTTATGCAAACTAGTTACATAAACCGATCCGAACGCGATAAGTGCGTAACGGGTAACCAAATGATTGATGAACAGGTTTCCTAAGTTAATGTGCCTTAAATATGTTGTGATATCAGTAGGATACCTTCCATTATGCCCAAGATGGATTTAAATTCAAACTATGCCCCGTAGGGGCATTTTGGTCATTTTAAAGCTTATAAAAGAGTTTAAATATAAATCTGAGTTTCAGGTCTGATATATTCACTAAAAATACTTATTTTTATAAGTTATATCAGTAGGGTATTACATATATGTGAAATTTATTAATTATAACCAAACTATGCACTGGAGGGGCATTTTGGTAATTTCACTTAAGCTTTAAAGGTCAAAATTAGAATTCTGAGTTTAAAACTTTTGCCTACTGTTTAATTATGAAAATTTACTTAAAACATCAGTAGGTATCAAACCTTATATGTTAAAAATAGTTTTAACTTATACTATGCGTTAAAAACGCGTAAAAAGGTGATTTTAAGCGATTTCCGGGTTTTATAAGAAAAGCTGATATTTTTATCATTCCAGAAAGCTTAAAATGTTTTATTTATCATATAAAATCAGTAGCAAAAAGTTTGGTATCAAAATGTTATGTAAAACTCATTTTATGGCCAAAAGGGCAAAATCGGCAATTACCGAATCAAGGCTAGAACCCTATGTTATGCTCAACCTAAAAATAAATAAAAATCTTCAAAAATACCAAAATATTATTTTACATCAGTAGGTAAAAAGTTTGGTATCAAAAATTGGGTTTAGGTAGGCTTTATGCTAATTACGCCGTTTAATTAATAAAAAGCTTTTCATTTACGCTAATGAGCATAACTCCTAATCTAGACCTCAAACTGATGTCAAATTTTAGGGACAAGTTTATAAATCAGTAATGAAGGTTTCTATCCTCTCACATTTTCAAAAATTTCGTTTTAAGGTTAAAAGGGCATAATAGTCAACATTTAGGCATTTAACGGAAACATGCATATGAATCGGATAACTAAGGAACCAAGTTGTATAACCTCAGAGGGTTACACTAACATATAACCTGGTCCTAAAGGAATCCTAAGGCATATCTAAACTAAGCTAAATCGGGTCAGAACTGAAAGTCAAAGCAAAAGTCAACTTTTGCGACTTTCGGTTCCGAATCGAGCCTAAACTTAGAATTGTCGGGTTGAACATGCTTAAACATGTTCAACTAATATTTACCAAGTTATTAAAGTGAGAAAACTGATTTTATGGCTTCTATATTAATAGTTATGCATTTATTTGAAAATTAGCTTTCTGTTGACTTTTTATGATTAAGTTTTACCCGACAATTTAACTAAGTAAACGTGGTAATTTGGAGGTGCCCTTATGAGGGTTAAACACCTACCTAATTACGGTCACGTAGTCATGTTCGTTGCGAACAATGGCTCAACCGTTTAAAAGTCAAAGCGTTTATCGAAAACGCTTGACTTTTCGGCTATAAACGCTAAATAATATTAACTAAGCACGAAGGAACACTTACAAAGGGTCCTAGCAAGGAGGTTTTGATCCTAAATTCTCAGGTATGAAGAGCAAGGTCTCCAACTTAGAGAATTCAGAAATCAAGTGTGGGTTTTGCAAGAAATGAAGTGGGGTATTTATAGGTTTTTGAGAACCGTTAGGATCGTTTCTCGTAAACCGTGATTCAATCTGGACCGTACAAGTATCACCCATGGTTTTGGAAATCTATGGGTGCCCAAGGATTGAAGAAATACCATTTGCAAGAGATTAAAACAGCTGGAACAGCTGGTAATAGCTGGAAACTCAGTTTTGCAGTTCTGACATGCTCACACGGGCCGCGTAAGGTTCAAGGAATTCTTACGCGGGCCGCCTGAGGTTCCTGGTTCAGCAATAAGTTTTAAAAATGGCAGTTTTGGTCCCTGTTTGCATATAAGGTCATTTTTGGCACATTAAAGGCCCGTTAAGCTATTTTCAAGGCTCTACAATAATGCATAAACATAAGGGACATGAAACATGCTCAAAAATATGCCGGATGTCGGTTCGTTTGGTCGTATGGTCACGTTGTTCGACGAATTACGACGAAACACGAACGGACGCTAAAACGATCCAAATTACGCGACGAATGGAATTTTATCATGCCGAATACTAAAATAAAATATTTTAATGCTTACATAAATTTTTGGGTGTCCGGATATATTCAGAATGCAAGATATGCGCGAAAATGCAAACTTGTGCACTTTTTGACACTTTTGGTCCCTGCATGACGTAAAAGTTTATTTTCGCGCACCAAACACCTCTAAGTCTATATCTAAGCTATGTAGTGGATAATTAGGGCATTTTTAACTCATGGTCATATTCCAGAAGGTCCGATAACATACGAATCGACATACTTTTGCAGTTTGACGCAGTGGCGGATCTAGAAAATTACTTAAGGGGTAACCTTTCAAAATTTTTTTTTTAATGTACTTCATACAATGTAAACGAAACAACGATAGTAGCGCGGTAATAAATAAATTTAAACACGTACCTAAATGAGTTCTCCTCTTCGGTTTTTGAAAGCTTGAAACCGGGCCATGACATCCTCTTCTTTTACTTTACAAAAACTTTCTTTTTCGACCGCACAAATTAGAGCGTTGTTCAAATACTCATCACCCATCTGATTGCGTAAATCCGTTTTGATAAGCTTCATTTTAGAAAAACATCTTTCAACGGTTGCGGTTGCAACCGGTAAAACCAGTGCTAGCTTCAATGTTCGATAAACCAAAGGAAAAGTTTCATTTTTTCCGTTTTCCACCATTACACGAGCAAGGTCACTCAATCCAGTTAAATTTGCAAATTTATCATCTTCCTTTAAAGTGTGATAAAATGTCGAAAGATCACCCGTAAGAACCCCTCTTTCTTCTTTATTAAAGTCATTCGGATACATTTCAGAAAACTTCACTATCTTTGATATGTCAAATTTAGCAAACGAATTACAAGGATTTAGACCCGACATATTTTCTATCAAACTAGTTGAGACCTCACTAAATCGGCTTCCAAGTTCTTGAAGTTGCATATCCAAAACCGTATTAAAAACCTCAACTTCAAAATGATGTCGGTTAGTAATGACATACTTTCGGTTTCTTTTATTACCATAACTTTCCGCCATATCTAACATCTTAATGTTGTTTTTTTCACAAAAAGATGTTACGTTTGCCAACATCTTTTCAAACCCATTTTGTCTTAAATGATTCAAAGCTCGTTTTGTCCCGCTTATCAAATGAGATGCTTCTAACAGGTCTTGACTTTTTTTTTTAAGATGTTTTGATAGAGCATTTGTGAGGCCTAAGATATCGTTCAACAAGTGTATGTAAAACACAAATTCAAGACTCTCAAAATATGATAGAATACCTGACGCATTGGATCGTTGTTGAAAGGTCTCTCCATCTTGTTTAATAAAAGTAAGTACCTCAACAACTTCCGGAAATAATTTCAACAAACTTATGATGGTTCTATGATGAGAACCCCATCGTGTGTCTCCGGGTCGGGCAAGGGAAACCTCTTGGTTTAATCCTTTTCCTGTGTTAATTTCACCCGCTAGAATTCCGTTTTCCACTCTCTCTTTTTTTGCCTCCAACATCATATCTTTTCTTTTGCAAGAAGCACCAACCGTATTAACAACCATGCCAAGAGTTTCGTAAAATTCTTTAACACCATCATGCTTTTTTGCTACAGCCACAATCACTAACTGAAGTTGATGAGCAAAGCAATGTATGTAATTTGCCGATGGATTGTCTTTCAGAATTAAAGCTTTTAATCCATTAAACTCTCCCCGCATGTTGCTTGCACCATCATAACCTTGACCCCTGATTTGTTTAAACAAAAACAAACAATAAAATACAATGATATGACATATAATCTTTATTATAGTTTATGTAATGAAATTATGAAACATATAACTTACTTGATCTATGCTTAAATGGTTATCGGCTAATAAAGACACAATGGCTTCTTTAAGAGTTAAAGAATATGTATTCCTCACATGAGCAACTCCAATTAAACTCTCTTTAACAACTCCGACCTTATCGACATATCTCACAACTACGGCCATTTGTTCCTTTAAAGACACGTCGCTAGACTCGTCTACTAACAACCCAAAGACATCGTCTTTAATTTCTTCACAAATCATTTTGGTTACCTCTTTCGCATAGCAATCGACAATCTCTTTTTGAATCGATGGAGTTGTCAACTTATTATTCTTCTTGGCCTTCCCTAAAGTGTACTTACCAATATCCGGGTTGTTCACACTAATCAACTTTAAAACCGAAAGAAATATACCTTTATAAAGAGACTTTTCAGATTCGTCATGACCACGAAACGGTAAACTATTTTCTAAACAAAATCCAGCACTACGAACAGACCCCATTAATCGATACCGATTTCCAATCCTTCTTTCCTTGTTACGCCTTTTTTCATCCGCATCATAGGATCGCTTTTTGTTCAAGAGATTTTCACATTTTTGCGCCGCCTTATTATGTATACTATTAACTAACCCAACATGTTCTTTTAAGACACCCGGTTTACTCCAATTACAAAAGCCTCCACTTACAAAAGTCTCTCTTCCACCTTTATTACCAACACTTTCATTAAACAAGTAACAATATAAACAATATGCTTTTTCTTGTTTAGTGCTATACTCCAACCAATGATATTTATCAAACCATTTAACATAAAAACGTCTCCGGCCCTTAGAATAGTTTGTCCATTTAAAGTCATGACCTCGTGGTTGAAAAGCCTTTTTAACAAGATACGCTCTTCTTATGTCGTCTATTTGATTTGGATGATAACTAGTAATAGGAGGTCTATCGGAGGGATCCGAAGGAAGATCATTCAAATCGATTTTGTTTCGTGTTGAAGGACTTGAAGCCGAAGTAATAATTGGACTTGGAGTTGGTCCAATATCTTCATTTTCTTGCATATCAATATCATTCTTTGAACTTGGACCAATTTCTTCATTTTCTTGGTTATCGTCAATAATATTTGAACTAGGAGTTGCACCCAAATCATCATTTTCTTGGAATTTTCGTTTAAAAAGACTACTAATGAGAGTTTGTTTTTTCATCTTTCAACTTCCAAATTCCCTAATTTTATAAGACAAATAAAATTAAACAATAAGCCCTAAATCAATTTCACATAAACCCTAATAGGCTATAACAATTGCACATAACTATAACTAAAAAACTAAATGAAACATTTGTAATTTGCAATTAAATAAACATAAATAAACATAATTTGCAATTGGAAAAACACTTACTTGAGATGGATGGAGTGGCAGACGATGAATCGATGATGACAATGGACGGACTGCAGACTGGGCGGAGGGAGGGGAGGTCTGGTCGGCGGCAAAGGGCGGAGGGAGGGGCTGCTTCTACTCGGCGCTGCTGCCTGCTTCTACTCGTTCAAGTGGGCAGTACGGATATGTTCATATGTTGCTGCTTGCTTGTCTGTGGTTTGTTTTGTTCAAAAAAAAAAGACTGATATGATAATGGCACATGGGTATTGGGTTGGGACCCTTTCATTGGACCCTTTTTTTAAATAATTGGGCTTTTCTTTTTTAAAAATGATAATGGCCGACAATCAAGTTCATTGGACCTTTTTTTGTTTTGTTTTTTAAACAATGGGTATTGGGTTGGGACTTGGACTATAATAATTGGGCTTACAAGTCTTGGGTAATTAGTTGTGTGGTATAAATTTTTTTGGGCTTTCAAAAGGGGTAACCTAATATTTATCAAGGGGCAACAAAATCCGAAAAACGCAAAAAAAAAAATTACACTATCGCGACCGAGCCAAGGGGCAACCCGGGCTACCCCTTGACATTAGGTATGTCCGCCCCTGGTTTGACGCAAATAGTCCTTTAATCGCACAAAGTAGCGCGAAATGTCGTTTAATGATATCCAAGCCTTCCATGGCCCATAATGGTCATTTCCAAGCATGAGTTTAATTATTGCTACGCTCTAGATCACTTAAATGGTCACCAAAAGGCGTAGATTCAAAAGTTGACGCTTTAGGTCCTTCTAATGCGCAAACTTGCGCATTTCATTGTTTAATATCATCGAAGCCTCATATAATCTATATTAGGCATTCTTGAGAGTATTATTAAACATCACGATGCTTCGGGTTTGCTAAAAGGTCATTCAGGGGTGTAATTAAACATATTGACACTTTTAGTCCTTCTAACTTGCAAAGTTGCGCGTATCTTTACTTATAGGCATAAAAACTTTAGACGGCCAATAGTTGGCATTCCCGAGAGTATACTAAAATATCATGAAGCTCCCGATTTGTTAAAAGGTCACTCAGAGGTAAGAATTACCATGTTGACGCTTTTAACCCTTCATTGCGCAAACTTTCAATCAATTCTGCAAACGGCTACACTCGATCGTCAAATAGCTCATTTGTGACTATAAATATCACGAGAGGTTATTTAGAAACTTATTTTAGGTATACAAACACTTCCAGTCCTTTTATAATCAAGGTTTTCGATTTTTCGAAAAATTAGTCCCTTAAATTTACTATTTGACTTCATTAGGGTTTATTACACGTGTCAATACATCATTGGGCGTGATTTTACGAGGTGTTACACTATGTCTATGTAGTTCTTTCTAGTGAATGATAGCACAAACGTTGAAGCAAACCGGAAACTAAAGATGACCATTTGTCTCTAAATTGTTTACAACCAACACTTTCATTTTGCAATTAGAATAGTAATCTTAGTTTTAAAAATCAAATCAATCAAACCAACTCTTGAAATTTACTTTTACTGTAGTTAGTTTAATTTTAGTTAACTTAGTTAAACCTTTAAATAACACATATTCCACAAACTCCCTGTGTTTGATACCCACTTGCCACTGACTATTTAGTAGTAATTGGATTAAATTTGATTGTGACCACGACATCACGTCAGAGGGAAAATGAGGTAAAAGGGGGGAAAAGGGAAGAAAATATGACCTTGTAGCGCCCTAACACGTAATAACTTGAAAACGACGTAGCGAAAATATGAGCCCAAAAATTTTCTTTCTTTATTAGCCATGTAACATACTTGAAGGTTTATTACTAGAATAATTAATACTTTATTAAAAAGATTTACAACATTCATTCTTTATGTATCACATTAATTAAAATATAAAGCTCCAATTTAGTGACCACTCTTCCTGTACAATCCTTGCTCTTGACTCGATCTCCAATCGTCCTATTCTTCGTAATGATATTAAATCCGCGCAACATGCACTCACCACATACATACGCATTATTAAGATTTGGTAACATCATTCCTAATTTAAACATACTCAATCAAATAAACACTCCGTATTCCTTCTTCTCATGCTAATCTTTTCGAATCAGCTTTTCATGTACAATCATGCATTCCCAATTCCTTAAACCTTCTCAAGGTCCTTATTAGTGTACCTGCGTTCTCATTTCATACTCAAGACATAACATTAGCAATCGTCAATACTCAAATCGTAATAAAACCTTTCCTACATACATTCATAGAAACTTACATTATACACGTGTACATACCTACGAGTTCTTGCTTACCACTTTTATCCTCATATACTGTCACACCCCAACCGATGGTGGAATCATCGGGGTGCGGCACTGAGCGAAACAGATTGTCTATGAGTATCCATAACAACTATTAATTACCAGATACTTAAAACGTCATGTCCCATACCATAACATATCCAAATAAAATAGTTATTACAAATAATTGTCTCACAAACAAGTACAGATCCGACAACTCAGATTCCAAAATAGACAATTTGTTTATTTGTTTCTAGACTCTTTCCTAGCCTCGATTTCACAGCAAGCCAAGTATTTTAACATCTTAAGCACCTGCCACATACGTTAAAGTAAAAGTCAATACACATAGTGTAAAGGTGAGCATACAAGTTTAATAGATATAATAAAGTTCGAAATCGTTTACGTATAACCAGCACGTACGACGTGTGATGTGAAGCATGTAAGTTATCGACAAAGATCCTATCAATACCAATGACTGTGAGTTTACTGCGAGTAGCGAGTGCACATAACATGTTCACCACTGTGAACACGTGAAGTAATTGTCATTAACAATCCCTGAGTGAGCGGGTGCTGAGTCCAAACTATAGTACTATCGTTGCTAAGGCAGGTAGACAGCAATCAGTGTGTTAACATAACAAACATGCATTCATCGAGTCACGTATAACATGCATTAGAGGTCAGTGTATAAATAGTGTTTGCTTTGTGTGTTGGATGTGATTTAGAATAAGTAACGTATGTAACACCCAAAAGTGCATAAAGTAAAAAGGGATCGAGTATACTCACTGCGATGATGGATTGAAGGGAGCGCTAGAGTGAGTTTAGCCTGATCAGAACGATAGCATAAATGATAAGCGGCGTGTAAAGCGGTGAAAGTGTACCAAGGATCGGATGGTAATCGATCGGATCGCCATCCAATCGGATGGCCAGGCGATCGGGTGGCAATCCGTTCGGATGTGTTTGTGTATGATGGTTTGTGTATGATGGTTTGTACTTTGAAGTTTTTGTTGTAGCATTTTAAAAATAGAGAAGTATCTCTACCCTTCAGGTCGGTCGATCGGATGGCAATCTGATTGGCGAGTCTTCTTAGTTTGAGAACAAGTTCACAGCAGGACGGTCACTCGATCGGATGGCAATCCGTATGTATTGAACATGTTGAAAATTGTTTAAGTGTTGAAGTCCCAAACATCACATGGTCAGATGGTCGCTCGATCAGGTGGCAACCAGATCGGACGGTAATCCGTTCGACGTTCAGTTCTTCAAAAAGTTTTAAGTGTGGGACCAAGGTGCAAGCCGGTTAGATGGCTGTCCAATCGGACGACAATCCGTCCCGATGGCCTGATCGTCTTGACCCTTGGTTGTTTTCGGTAGTTTGTAGTTTTGATCGAGACGATGTGATACGTGCTAAGCAACAGAACCTCGTCAAGCCCCAAATGATCTGATCGGACAGGAATCACCCTAGTCCGGTCAGTCAGTGGTTCGAGCCGGTGGTTCATGCTTAACCCGAAACCGGTTGTCTCCTTGATAGAAACCAGATCTAGAACCAATACATCACTAGGAATGAGTAGAAGATCAGAACTAGTTCATATTCTATCGGTTTTGAGTGTATTGAGTGTAAAAGAGTTGAAAGAAAGTTAGAAAAACCATCTTTCAATCCTTTTCACTATGAATATGTTCATATCTATGCAAGATCTTTGTTTATTCATGTGGAAATCATCCAGATCTAAGTTGTTCTTGGTGGATTGAAGCCAAAACATGAAGTTCATAAGAACCCTATGATGACATCATCCTAGAACACCTCAAATCTAGTGATTTCACGGTTAAAAGTTAAGATTCAAAAGATAGAAAGGTGTAGGAGTGCGTGTAGATCAAGAAAGTACAAGATTTAGGTTGAAAACTTACAAGAATCACGAGAAATCGAGAGAAAGAAGCTTGAGAGCGGCTAGGTCGAGTAAGAGGCTGTCACATCACAAATGATGTGACAGGTTGGTATTTATAGGGTTTCCTAAAAAGGAAAGTGTGCATGGATCGAGTGGGTCACCGATTGGATGGCTGTCCGATCGGGTGGCAATTCGATCGGGTGACCATCCGATCGAGCAGTCACTCGATCGAGTGGCTCCGACGATTGAGTTGCGGCGTTTTGTTTCATGCGTTGAGTTTTGCGATGCGATAGAGTTATCCATTAATCCCAACTACTATATCTAACATATAATCATCCTAATTAACTTGCGTTTAGCGTTTTCGATTCGATTGCGATAGAGTTGCGTTTGCATTTCGATTAATCACCTCAACATAAACGTAAATAAACATGCACAAGTAACACACAAAAGGCACACACACATAAAACAATATCCAGAACGCATAATTCGAGTTGCGATTGCGATGCGATAAGCGATAAACACGCGATAAATAGCGATTAAACCTCGGTTATCAACAAGTACTCGACATAATACAACTAACGCGATACAATAAATAGATTATTTACAAGCCAAAGAAGTCAAAACAGGAGTTGAGGAAGGAGTGACAGATCGCAATTAGCAATCTTTTCTTCCTTTGACTTCAATCTTGACTTTGACTTTCGAAACACGGGGTGTTACAGCCTCCCCTTCTTAAGGGAATTTCGTCCCGAAATTAGGCTTAAGCCGTAACAAACAACTGCGGGTACTTCGCCTTCATGTCGCTTTCGAGTTCCCAAGTTAACTCTGCACCTCGTTTGCCTTCCCATCGGACCTTCACAATGGAAATGCGCGAGCGTCGGAGCTGCTTGATTTGGCGGTCTATGATCTCGACAGGCTTCTCCACGAAGTGTAATGTTTCATTGACTTGCAGATCCTCAAGTGGTACGTGTAAATCATGCTCAGCTAAGCACTTTCTGAGGTTCGAAATGTGAAAAGTTGGGTGAACGTTGTTAAGTTCCTCCGGTAGTTCGAGTCTGTAAGCCACTTTTCCTATCCTTTCCAGAATCTTAAAGGGTCCAACATATCGAGGCGCGAGCTTTCCTCTCTTGCCGAATCTGACCACACCCTTCCAAGGTGATACCTTTAGGAGTACATGGTCGCCAACGTCAAATTCAAGGGGCTTGCGTCGTCTATCGACGTAACTTTTCTGACAACTCTGAGCTTTCAGTAAATTGTCTCGAATTTGCAGGATTTTGTCAGTCGTTTCTTGCAATAGCTCAGGACCGGTTAATTGCGAGTGCCCAATCTCGTGCCATACAATAGGCGATCGACATCTTCTTCCGTACAATGCCTCAAACAGTGCCATTTGAATGCTGGAATGATAACTATTATTGTACGAGAATTCGACCAAAGGTAAGTACGCGTCCCAATTACCACCGAAATCTATGACACACGAACGGAGCTTGTCTTCAAGGGTACGAATCGTTCTTTCAGCCTGACCGTCGGTTTGGGGGTGGAATGCGGTACTTAGATTAAGCGTAGTACCGAGAGCAGATTGGAATGTTTCCCAAAGATGCGAGGCAAATCGAGCATCGCGGTCAGAAATGATGTCGTGAGGCGTCCCATGTCGACAAATGATCTCCTTGGTGTAGACTCGGGCTAATTTTTCTACCTTGTAGTCTTCTCATATCGGCAGGAAATGAGCAGATTTGGTTAAACGGTCAATGATAACCCAGATGCTGTCGTGACCTGATGACGTGCGCGGAAGTTTCGTTATGAAGTCCATAGCTATACTCTCCCACTTCCACATAGGGATATCGGGTTGAACGAGTAAGCCAGAGGGTCTTTGGTGCTCAGCCTTGACTTTCGAGCAAGTCAGGCACTTCGAAACATAGATTGCGATATCCTTTTTCATGCCCGACCACCAGTACTTGTAGCGCATGTCCTGGTACATCTTGTCAGCACCGGGATGAATAGAATATCGAGATTTGTGGGCTTCGTCCATCAGAAGTTGTCGCACGCTTGGGAATTCAAATTTGATCCAAGTAATGAAAGATACCATTCGACTTATTCTCGAGTTGGGCGCCATCGTTTAGAATTCTTTCCTTTTTCAAAGTGCGTTCGGTAAAGCAGGCATGTTGAGCTTCGCGGATAAGGGTTTCGAGGTAATATTGGGCTTGGAAATTACGGGCGTTGAGCAAATAACTCCGTCTGCTGAGAGCGTCGGCAACGACATTTGCTTTACCAGGATGATAACGAATCTCACAGTCATAATCGTTGAGAAGTTCTACCTACCGGCGTTGACGCATATTTAGCTCCTTCTGGTCAAAGATATGTGGTAGGCTCCTATGATCGGTGAAGATCGTACACTTGGTACCATAAAGGTAGTGTCGCCAAATCTTAAACGCAAAAACAACTGCGCCTAGCTTGAGGTCATAGATTGTATAGTTCTTCTCATGGATCTTGAGCTGACGAGATACGTAAGCAATAACCTTGTCTCGTTGTATGAGAACACAACCAAGGCCAAGGTTTGAGGCATCACAATAGACGATAAAGTCATCGTTTCCGCCGGGTAAAGCGAGAATAGGAGCATTGCAAAGCATATGCTTGAGAGTTTGAAAGGCAGTCTCTTGTCCACTTCCCCAAACAAAAGGCTTGTCTTTGTGAGTGAGGGAAGTAAGCGGCACAACGATTTTTTAGAATCCTTCGATGAATCGGCGATAATAACCCGCTAGTCCGAGAAAAGAACGGACTTCGGACGGGTTCTTAGGTGTAACCCAACTCTTAACAGCTTCAATCTTCATGGGATCGATGTGAATAACTTGACTGTTGACAATGTGACCGAGGAATTGAACCTCATCCAGCCAGAATTCACACTTGGAGAACTTGGCATAGAGTCGATTCCCTTGGAGTAGCTCGAGAACCAAACGTAGATGTTGCGCGTGTTCGGTTTTCGACTTGGAATAGATCAGGACATCATCGATGAACACGGTGATAAAGCGGTCAAGAAAAGGTTTACACACGCGATTCATCAGATCCATAAAAACCGCGGGTGCGTTGGTTAAACCAAAAGGCATAACAACGAACTCACAGTGGTCGTATCGAGTGCGAAAAGCGGTTTTGGGTATATCCTCCTCTTGTATGCGTAACTGGTGGTAACCTGAGCATAGATCGATCTTGGAGAAACACGTAGCACCTTGTAACTGGTCGAACAAATCATCGATGCGAGGCAGGGGATAACGATTCTTGATTGTTAGCTTATTCAACTCCCGATAGTCGATGCACATCCGGAACGACCCATCCTTCTTTTTGACGAAAAGGACTGGCGCGCCCCAAGGATAGGTGCTAGGGCGAATGAAACCTTTGTCAAGTAATTCCTGGAGCTGACTTGATAGTTCACGCATTTCGGACGGTGCGAGTCGGTAAGGAGCTCTAGCAACAGGATTTGCTCCAGGAATGAGGTCGATGCGGAAGTCGATATCACGACTTGGAGGCAAACCTAGAAGATCATCAGGGAATACCTTTGGGAATTCACATACAACGGGGACTTCGTTTACTCCTGATTACCTTTCTTTTCTTCTCCGCTACTACAATATTAGCCAAGAAAGCTCGGTATTCCTTGTGGAGATACTTGCTGGCTTGAATACATGACATGAGCTTGAGATCCTTCGAGAGAGTTTCGCTATACACACAAAGTTGATCACCATTAGCGAGCGAGAACCGAATTATCTTATTGAAGCAAACAACTTCAGCATGGTTTTCACGAAGGAAGTCCATGCCTACTATGACATCAAAACTACCGAGCTGCATCGGAATAAGGTCGACAGGGAAGATGTGGTTGTTGAGTTCGAGAGTACAATCACGAAGAACAGATTTGACAGCGACGGTTCTACCGGTGGCAATTTCAACATCGAACGTCGAGGGGAGATGGGCACGCTTACGATTAAGGAGCTTTTCGAACTCAAACGATACAAAACAGTTATCGGCTCCAGTATCAAACAAACACGAAGCATAAATACCATTTACAAGGAACGTACCATTGACCACGTTATTGTTAGCCTGAGCCTGGCGCACATTAATGTTGAAAGTTTGAGCACGAGCTGCTTGTTGTTGTTGTTGTTGTTGCTGAGGCTACTGTTACTGCTGCTGCTGGGGCTGCTGCTGTTGTGGCTCTTGCTTCACAACTCGATTAGGGCACATGTTCGCGAAGTGGTTGGGATCACCACATGCAAAGAAGACTCTAGCATTGATCGCTGGTGCAGGAGCCGCTTGTTGGCCTTGAGGAGTAGGAAGTAGAGCTTGATGAGCAGTAGCTGGAGCTTATCGAGGACCTGTACGGCAGTTGGCGGTGAAATGGCCGTAAATGTTGCAATGTACACAAAATCTGCAGGCGATCCCCACTGGGTGGTGATAGGTACAAGTCGGGCAGGCAGGGTGAGGACCAATATAAGCACGCTTTGCCGGCGGTGCTTGAGTAACCGGTGCCATGACTTGGCGGTGTTGAGGTTACGATTGGGCTGGAACAGCTTGGAGTGGGGCAGCAGTGGTGACAGCACAGTTCTTGTTGCTGGAGTTGTTGTTGTTCTTCCTCTTGCGACGAGAGGCCTTTGAAGACTGAGGAGTGATGGCGATTTCAGCGGTTGGTGTGGTGGTAGCTTGATGTAGATTCTTGGCGGCTTTATCCCAGTAGCCAGACTTGACTCGCTTGTCGTTTATTTCAGCGGCAAGCAGGTAAGTTTCTTCGATCGTTGCTGGTTTCGAAGGTTGCACAAAATCTGCGACACAATCCGGTAGAGCTCGGATATACTTCTTGATCGTCACATCAGGAGTCTTGACTTGATCAGGACAGATTATGCTAAGCTGCTTGAAGCGAGCAGTTAAAGCAGCATTGTCACCATCCTTTTGCTTGATATGCCAGAATTCGTCCTCCAACTTTTGGCGCTCGTGGGGAGGGCAGAACTCTTCCAACATGACGTCCTTCAACTCATCCCACGTCAAACCATAAGCTGCATCATTTCCACGTTTGTTTCTCTCGGTCGTCCACCAATCTAAGGCTCGGGATTGGAAGACGCCGGTAGCGTTCAGAGTGCGGAGATCATCAGGACAGCCACTCTGGCGCAGGGTGACCTCGATTGAATCAAACCATTGGAACAAGGCCGTAGGGCCATCTTCGCCAGTAAATTCTTTCGGTCCGCAAGCTTTGAACTGTTTGAAACTAAAAGCAGCTTTAGGAGTCTCGGTCCTGGACTCTTTAGAAGACTTGCTAGTGTTCTCTTGTAGGTCGCTAACGATCTGAGGAATAACTTTCGCTATCTGCTTAGCGACGAGAGCAGCAAGGCGTTTGTCTTTCTGGTTTCGGCGGGCGGTTCGAGAGTGACGAGATCCAGATGACGACATTGTCTGCAGCAGACATCGTCAGAGGACTCAGTCACAATATAATCGAATCTCTCCTCACACGCCTAATACTACTAAAGCTCAGGAACACAATCATGCATCACACAAACACATAGGCACATAAACACAGAATCACATAAACACAGAAGCACATAAGCATGTAAGGCACAAACACATGAGGCAGTCAGAATACAGAAACCTAACTATATGTTGCACGTATTCCCTATCCTTCACAGCGTGTATAACGATTAATCATATTGTGAGTATCGAGCAGCGATGACGAATTAACGACCAGCGATTTGTTGGCGTTTTGAGATGGATGAGTAGGATGAGTAGTGCGAGTTGTGCGTGTTGATCGAAATAAACAGCGAAGACAAATAAATCACCAAAATCAAAACATGTAATCACATAAAGCACATAAAATCCACATAAAAGTGACAAATATCATAGTCAGCAGTTGCGGCTCAGAATCGAAACATACGAAAATCGAGAATGGGTTGTCTAAGGCTCGATAGACATTGACTACCCAAAGTGGTTCGACTATTCACAAGGACTTTTGGGACACACTTCAGCCTTCGATACTGTGCTCTTGCCTCGAATTTGGGCGATCGGCACGCATCCTTCCGGATACAGTGTGACTTCAAGTTGTTGGAATCCGTCGAGACTTTGGTGAGAGTTTTGTTAAAACAAAATAAAGCACGGAACAAGTCATCAAGGTCCGGGTTTCACCCCTGACTTAATAACTTTGTTCCTGTTTTGGTAAAATAGAGGGGAAATTTGCGTCAAAGTATGGATTTCACTCCTGATTCAACGAAATTTCTCTTGTTTATAGATAAAATGCGAGTCGAACAAGTGATTTAGTCGAGAGTTTGTGGTTATCACACCTAATCTCGACCTAATCATTCGTTCATTTTCGAAATTTTAGAGTGAAGTGTAGTGTAGTGCAAGCGAGAATAACGAGATATAGCATGTAAGCTCGTACAAAACATCGACCCAAACTAGGTCAAGTCTTACCTAATTCCCTATAGTTATGGCTCTGATACCAATATGTCACACCCCAACCAATAGCGGAATCATCGGGGCGCGGCACTGAGCGAAACAGATTGTCCATGAGTATTCATAACAACTATTAATTACCAGATACTTAAAACGTCATGCCCCATACCATACCATAACATATCCAAATAAAACAGTTATTACAAATAATTGTCTCACAAACAAGTATTGATCCGATAACTCAGATTCCAAAATAGACAATTTGTTTATTTGTTTCTAGACTTTTTCCTAGCCTCGATTTCACAGCAAGCCAAGCATTTTAACATCTTAAGCACCTGCCACATACGTTAAAGTAAAAGTCAATACACATAGTGTAAAGGTGAGCATACAAGTTTAATAGATATAATAAAGTTCGAAATCGTTTACGCATAACCAGCACGTACGACGTCTGATGTGAAGCATGTAAGTTATCGACAAAGATCCTATCAATACCAATGACTGCGAGTAGCGAGTGCGCATCACATGTTCACCACTGTGAACACGTGAAGTAATTGTCCTTAACAATCCCTGAGTGAGCAGGTGCTGAGTCCAAACTATAGTACTATCGTTGCTAAGGCAGGTAGACAGCAATCAGTGTGTTAACATAACAAACATGCATTCATCGAGTCACGTATAACATGCATTAGAGGTCAGCGTATAAATAGTGTTTGCGTTGTGTGTTCGATGCGATTTAGAATAAGTAACGCATGTAACACCCAAAAGTGCATAAAGCAAAAAGGGATCGAGTATACTCACTACGATGATGGATTGAAGGGAGCGCTAGAGTGAGTTTAGCCTAATCAGAACGATAACATAAATGATAAGCAGCGCGTAAAGCGGTGAAAGTGTACCAAGGATCGGATGGCAATCCGATCGGATGGCAATCCGATCGGATGGCCAGTCGATCGGGTGGCAATCCGTTCGGATGGTCATCCGATCGGATGGTGTAACAACCCTCGGTAAAACCAATATCCTCGTAAATATTTCCGACATTCTAGTATATTATAAAATGTCCCAATATGTCTTTTATTACACCCCGTATGTGAAAACCGAGCCCTAAATAGATTATAACATATAAAATAAAATAAAAATAAGAAAAATGGAGTTTAGGCGGGCCGCGTAGACCCACCCCAACATCTTACGCGGGCGGTATCAAGACTGGATTTGACTCCGCTAAAACCTTTAGTTCAAGCGGGCCGCGTAAGAGTGGTGTTTAGTTGACGCGGGCCGCGAGAGCTCAATAAACGTGGATACATCCTGAGCTGACACGTGTCGTCATCGTGTCAAGCCTAGTGGTGATCCGGATAAGCTATGCGTTGACCCTCGGTTTGACGCGGGCCGCGTAAGGCTTCGCCTTACCTTACGCGGGCCGCCTGGAAGTCAGATATCAGCAATATAAATAGCAGGCATCAGTTTTCGTTTTCCGTCGCTCATTCTCAATTCTCAATCTCGAATTCTCTGATATTTGGCATAATTTTCAAGTATAATACCCCCTAATTAGCGAGGTTCTACTCCGTTGTAAGTATTATAACCCCAGTTTCATAATAGTTACGCTGCCCGATTGATTTAGGGTTCCGTAACAACTGTCGTGGTTCTGCCCGACGTAGTTGCTGGAATGCCGTCTCGGGGAGGGTATTATTAATAATTTCAAAGGGTTAAGGTACTAACCAATGTACATTTGTATAAATTATAGATTATCTCCAGGAAACCCTTACGAAAAGCCTAAGACAAGAATGTGAGTTTATCCTCTTTTTGTTAACCTTTTTGGAATAATTTACAAAACCTTAATTGTTTACAATGTGATTAAAGCGGTGATTGAGTCTTTGTATTTCTTCAATTACTGCCGGTATTATGGGGTTTTGTATACAAAATTTACTACGAGTAGTAGTAAGTCTGAATGACAGTGCATTACCATTGGACGACGAGTTAGCCAATGGGTAATTTGACCATAGCCATAGATCCAGTCGAGTGGTAAATACTGAATGAGTAATTGTGTAGAAATAAACAATGTGATCGCTCTCAATACTGTTTTAATTGATAAAATGTTTCTTGATTAAACTGGGATTCACTCACCAGTATTTCCGACTGACAATTTTTTTTAAAACGCGTTACAGGTAACACAATGTGAACAGCCAATTAATGAAAGCCAGCTGGAGAGCACTGAAGGCTTGGGGAAAATGTGGCTATAAAAGTTACCTAATAAACGATGTTTTAAATTCAATAAAATAGGGTTTGTCCCTATAAATGTATTGTAACAAGAAACTTGGGTTTTACCCATGTGATTATTAATAGTAAATGAGGTGGTTTTACTCTGATAAACATTTCCTAACTACGGTCCTGATGTAAATTCCGCTGCGAGATTTAATAACCTGATACCACCGAAACTCTGAGATCGCGTCCGCCCGATCCCGGGAATTAGGGATCGGGGGTTGCGACAGAAGGTGGTATCAGAGCCTAGCCACTGGTCTGAGCCAAAGAAGTGTTCTACTGACATATAAAATTATGAAATTTTGTGTTAGGAAATAAATTATGGAAATACGTGCATAACTGTATTTATTTGTTATGTGTTATTTGACTATTTGTTAGTTTTCAGTATGAGTGATCAAGAACCATCAGATATGAATCGTCAGTTATCTGATTCACCTAGGAGTGAAGGTACAACATCACAGCCTGCCCTTTCTGGGTATTCTGCTGATCAGGAAGAATGAGTGTTTGCTTTTAGAGCTCAGTCGGAAGACCATCTCCTAATAAGAAACGAGGATGGTTCAGTAAAGAAGCTTTTGCTCGTAGGAAAAGAATGCGAAAATTGCAACAACAAAGGGCCTTAACAGCTATTTAGCGAGAGACAGATGCTCATACGCAAGATACGCATTAGGGACCTAGCTAATTTTCATATCCTAGCCACAACTGCTGCTGACCCAAGTCTGGAACAACTAGTAGCCCCACAACCACAAAACCCAGAACAACTCATGGAAATAGAAAACCAGGAAACCCAAGTGGAAATGCATGACTTTAACCCTGACGAAATTCCTAGGGTACCTGCACCAAATCCCCTAGACCCAAATTACGACCCATGGTGGGACGAGAATAGGGACTATGTGCAACGTTACTCTATTCCTGAAGACACACTTATAGGAGCCTATTAAGGTATGGACCCTTTAGATCCCTATTACCATGATAACTACATTAGGGGAATCTTGGAAGATCCTTACCAATTTCAGGCACTGTTACCTCCATATCAGGAACCCGCACCCCAGATTCCAAACCCAGTCCTAGAAACTGCACCCCCAATGAGTGCAGAAAACGTCCAAGAACTTAGGACTTTTGGGGAGGAAATTTTAGAAAGCAGTGAGAGGATGCGTCAGGTGGGAGAACGTCTCCTATGGAAATACGATGAGCGCAATATGGATTTTTGGATGAATCCATATCCATGAATGTTAGAATGGAGGAAGCGGTAGTAATAAAAATATAATAAAATAAAAATAAAATATGTGTGTACGGATGCATATTACTATTAGTGTAATTTTCTTTCTGTTGGTATTGTAATCTTTATTTCTGTACTAGTGTGTAATAGACGCATAGTATTTGAAAATAGAGTACAAGTCGCAATGATCGACGGTTTTGGTTAAATTGCGTGTCATGTGATTAACTATATTACCTATTATTTGTGATATTAATATGGGGTAAATGTTTAAAATTCAGATGGCCGATGAAGGAAATCAAGGAAATCTGAATAACGATAACCAGAGTAACATTAACGTGGTTAATGAGAATCCAAGCATCAATAACAATAACAATCAAGTGGACAATAGTGCTATCCAACACATAGTAGCACAAGGAATTATAGATGCAATGCCATTTATTCTTCAAACTGTTAAAGATGTTGATAATAAAAGTAAGCATAGCAGTAAGCGACCAAGTGAACCAGAAAACATCGTGAACAATGGACCTGTACTTCAAATGCCTATTCCCAAAAGAAGAAGAACCATGCCTTATGGTTGTTCTTATAAGGAATTCTGGTCTTGTAAACCAATGGAATTCTCGGGCAACGAAGGAGCCATTGCAACCTTACGCTGGATAGAAAAGACTGAGGCAGTCTTAAGGATAAGTAAGTGTGCTGAAGAAGATAAGATATTGTTTGCTTCTAATCTGTTTAAGAATGCAGCACTAGAATGGTGGAACACTATCCTCCAAACAAAAGGAAGTGATAGAACCTATAATATGGAATGGGAAGAGTTTAAGGACAAGGTAGAAAGGAAATTCTGCCCTCCAAATGAAAAAGAACAGATAGCAAACAAATTCCTAAACCATAGGATGACTGGTGTGGATAGCAAAGGGTACACAAAGTTATTCTTCGAATATGCTAGAATAGTACCAACTCTTGCTTCACCAGAACCAGTGTTAATCTCCCGTTATATTTGGGGATTAATTGGGGAGATAAGACACGAAGTCAAGGCAGCTAGACCTCAAACCATAGAAGAAGCTGTAGAACTAGCAAATACCTTGACTGATGAGTTAGTCCGTACCAGAGAAGAGGATCAAAGGAGGAACCTAACCCAGAAGTTGACTCAAGAATTTCATTTTGTTGCATTTGTTGCACTTTGGTGTCTGACCACTGTGGTGTCTGTTGCATTTGTTGCACTTTGGGTGGTTTCCTCGATATCCACCCTGCCCTTGTCTACCAGAATATTGCTGACCAGGACTCTGGTAGTCATCCATCTTTCGCTGTTGCGCCTGGGACTGTACTATAGTCGAACCCTTGTTGTTGGCTCCATCCCATTTTCGTTTGTTATCGCTGGGAATAGCAGAAGTAGTAGTAGCAGTAGCACCTATACGCTTAGGCAGCTTGTTCTGTTCTACTGCCTGGTCTGTGAGGCGATGAGCAAGACGAGTAACATCCTGGATGGTAGCAAGGTTAGCAGCAGTCACATGGCTTTGTATCTCTGGTACTAAGCCTTTGAGGTACAGCTCAATGCGCTTGATGGGAGGATCCACCATAGTTGGACATAACACTGCCAGTTCGTTGGATCGCTTCGTATATGCCTCTATCTCTGACCCCGTCATCTTCAGGTTAAAGAACTCCACTTCCAACTTGTGGATGTCATCGCGATTACAGTATTCTCGATTGATCAGCTCCTTGAAGTCGTTCCATGGGGTGGCATTAGCAGCTGCCAGCCCTAACATTTGAACTTGCGCGTTCCACCAAGTCAACGCAACGCCTTCGAGAGTACCAGTGGCATACTTCACCCTACGAGCCTCAGGGCATTCACACATCTCGAAGACCGATTCGAGCTTCTCGAACCAGTGGAGGAGTCCGACGGCCCCTTTAGTGCCACTGAAAGTACTAGGACGACAGTCCATGAACGTCTTGAACGTGCACACAGGCGGCTGGGCATGCTGACCTCCTGCTTGAGCGGCTGCAAGTGTCGCAGTAAATGTGTCGTTGATCAAAGCCGTCAGCTGGGCTTGTGTGAGGTTGATTCGTCCACTCATAATCTTCACCATACGGAGAACACAAGTGAGAAGTGCGTCGTATCATTACGCAAGTGTGGAATGACAGAAGAGAGTGATCACACAAAGTTTTCAAGTAGTAGGTACTATGTCATCTAAGCATGTCATAAGCAATGTTCTATATAACTAACAAGTAGGTAATATAAACATGAATCGTATCACCTATAGTGTCGAGTCTTGCACGTGGAGCGAAGCGTCGTTGTGGATCGTTGAGCACTGTACTGGTTATAGTCTGGTTTTATCAAAACCTTTCCCTTTTTAAAAAAAAAAAACAAGTTCACTATAACCAATGGCTCTGATACCAATCTGTCACACCCCCAAAATCCACACGCGGAGTATCACCGCTTGGAGGCGTGACGTGACCAGGATCGAGCCACCAATCATATTGAACAACGTATTTTAGTAAATAAAACCAATCAAAATACAATTGGTGACCAAAAGGAAGTTAACCAAGTTCAATTTAAACAGCGGAAGCATAAGATGTTAAACAAAAACATAAGTTTGTAGTTCATAAGTTTAAAGACCCCGACCATAAGTTTCATAAGTTCATAACGTTTATTTAGTAAGTACGGGACATATTAGTTCGCATTCCACAACGACCACCTCCATGTGCAAGCTCCATAGCATCTAACGACCTGCAAGGCATGTAACAACGAGTCAACAACAAAGTTGAGTGAGTTCACAGTTGGTTGTTTAGTTATAGCATTCGTTTCATAAATCATATGTTCGTTTTGTAAACCATGTATCGTGTTAATTCGTATCGCGGTCTCCCAGACATGTTTGCGAAGATTAGTGGGGGCTTCCCATGTGGATAGTATTAATCCGTATCGCGATTTCCCAAATATGTTTGCGATGATTAGTGGGGGCTTCCCATGATGTAGACTAGTCGTGTGTGTACGTGCCCTTCTTGATCCAAGGACCGTAGTAAGTATGAGTGTACGTAGGTTTTACGTATGTGCCCTTCAATCCGAGGACAGTGAAAAGTAGTTTAGTAGTAATGATAGTACGAGTAGTTATTCAAATCCCATTCCCAACCCACCGGGAATCCCATGCCTTAGAAAGTGTGTGAACTCACCTCAGTTTGCTCGGTTAGACTCTCAAATATAGCTAACAGTCAAGGTCGGTCAATCACGTCCTAATATGATTACCAGTTAGTCATTTAGTGGTTTTAAATAGAGCACAAGGTTCCTAAACGTGTCTATCACATAACATGCATCACTTTAACGGTTTATGCCCATATAAGTTCCCCATCCATTCCCCACTCATAAACAAACATACGATATTGCACATAACACATATAACATGTTAGATCATTCACAGATAGCATACTCGACATTTAGATACGCAAAGTACAACTTATGCCATTTCAGCATTAATATTCAAAACCGGGCTGTTTTCGGACATTTTAAATAAAATAGTTAACTTATTCCAAAAATTCCCAAATTTTTACAGAATGTCTTAAACGTTCCAAATTTTATTGTGTAAAAATATCGGGGTCCGGTTCATTACCAATATTTTATAAGAAATCATTTTCCGGGCTGAACTCAGATTTATATTTTTCTGACCACAGTCAACGGAACAATTTATTAAAAATTCATCGTTAGTCCGATTTACAAAATTCCAGTGGGGTAATTAAAAATACATCGGTGGTCATCTACAGTATGAGTTTCATGATCCAAATCTACACAGAACCCAAGTTATGACAGAAAACAAAACACCTATTTTCAGCAGAAAAATGCAGCTCTAGCTGCTGTTACGAAATGACACTTTAAAAATAGTAAACGAAGTCCAAAAATTACGATTACGGTACCATTAGAACCGTATTTCATAATAACATGTTTTAGACTCAAAATATCAGTTTTCCGTAGAGTTTATGACCTGTTTACAGCCAACTGAAGTTGGCTGTAAAGCTTGGACAGATTCTGTTTTTAGTCCTTAGCTTTCTAGTTTGTGTTTGATTGATTCCGTTAATCATGTTTAGTGATCACAACAACATCAAACATCAATATTAACCAGTAAATCATCTAGAGATCAGTCAAGAATCATAACAACCCAAGATCTATATGATTTACACACATAACTTCTCTTTATCCAACTTATTCATCTTTTGTCCAAGACTTTATGTTATGTTCTTTAGTGTTTCTAATTTTCAGCCATTAGATCACTTATTAACCGCTTTAAACAAGAACAAGGGAGTGTTTAGAGGCACTTACAACTAGCACAAGGCTAGGGAAGATCAAAGGCGTAAAAGTGGTGGATAAAAGAAAACAAGAGCGGTCCTTGAACTTTCGAGAGCACCGGGTTTGCTTGAATGATATCTTGCACCTTTGTATATGTAGGAAATGGTGGAACAAGATTTGAATGATGGTTAGATGGTGATGGTGTGGTGGAGCCGTAGGTAAGAAAGAAAGAGGAGAGGAAGTGAGTTGGTTGATGATGTTTGTGAAGTGAAGATGGTTACCTTAGGTGTATACTTATAAACCACTAATCACCCTTTACCCAACATACATTATGTCTAGTAGATGTCCAACATGAATCAATAAAATAATCAAACAAATGGGAATGTGGGTGAGCTTACGGCTGAACACAAAGAGGGAAAGAAAGAAATTTTTGTGATGTCTTTTGGTGATTGAAAGTGGTTACCCACTAAGCATTATTATAATTCATCCTTCACTATTATCCATTGTATTACATGTATGGAAGATATTAGACAACTTGTAATAAAATAATCAAATTTGTAAGGGTGGTGTCCCCTAAGGGGGACCGTTCGGTTGCAAGGGGGGTTAATAGTTTGGATAACTAACTAGTTAAGTATTAGTTAGTAAATTAGGAAATTAAATTAAGTTACTAGTGTGTAGTGTTTTGTAACGGGTGTTAGGGTATTCGGGGACCCTAATTGGCTCAGAAAAGGAAAAACAATGTTAATGTCAATATTTTTATGTTCCGGGTATAGTCCGGTTGTTTGGTTGGATATTAATCCGTTAAAGTGCTTAATTAATCCGTAAAGCGTCCTATATATATTTTTTTGTGACGTTTTTACTTTTCAATACTCAGGAAAGCACACAGGACTTTTTAGTAACTTTTCTGTATACTACTAGTATGTTAACATGCACATGTAAGTATAACACAGATATCAGAAAGCAGTTAAGTACTTCCACACAATCGTCAAACACTTTAATTATCATTAATAAATTGTACGGAATACTTGTACGGAATACATGGGATTTGAGGGTTGTCACATTCTCCCCCTGTTAAGAGAATTTCATCCCGAAATTTAGCGCGTGGTTACTGAGGAAGCTAGTTAAGTTGCGTTGTTTTCCTGATTTTCCTGGGGTGTCACATCATCCCCCCGTTGATTTGGAATTTCGTCCCGAAATTCTGCAGTAGCTTCAGCCTTAGTAGTGGTTGCGTTTTTCCTAAACAGTTGGGGATACTTGAGTTTCATTTGGTCTTCTCGTTCCCAGGTATACTCTGGGCCGTGACGAGCATTCCAACGAACTTGGACCAGAGGTATCCTGGTACGCTTGAGGATCTTAACATCTCGATCCGTAATCTCTTCTGGTTCCTCGACGAATCGCAGCTGGTCGTCGATTGTGAGTTCCTTGAGAGGAACTATGAGGGTCTCATCTGACAGACACTTCTTCAGATTCGACACATGGAAAACATTGTGAACTCCGCTGAGTTCTTCAGGTAGATTCAACCTGTAGGCGACTTTGCCAATTTTCTCGGTGACTTCGAATGGTCCGACATAACGCGGATTGAGTTTGCCTCGTTTGCCAAAGCGGACTACACCTTTCCAAGGTGAGACTTTGAGTAGCACTCGATCCCCAACCTGGAGCTCGAGTGGTTTTCTTCCCTTATCAGCATAGCTTTTCTGACGGTCACGAGCTGCCGCCATTCGCTGTCGTATCTGAGCAATTCTCTCGGTGGTATCTATCACAAGTTCTGGGCCAGTGATTTGGTTGTCACCAACTTCTGCCCAACAGAGAGGTGATCAGCATTTGCGTTCGTACAATGCCTCAAACGGAGCGGCTTGGATGCTGGTGTGGTAGCTGTTGTTATACGAAAACTCCACTAACGGGAGGTGTTTTTTTTTCCTAGCCATTGCCGATTACGCACGCCCTAAGCATGTCTTCAAGGGTCTGGATGGTGCGTTCAGATTGCCCATCCGTCTGTGGATGATAAGCGGTGCTCATATCTAAACGTGAGCCAAAAGACTTGTGCATTGCTTGCCACAATTCAGAAGTAAAACGCGCGTCACGATCAGATATAATAGAGGTTGGCACTTCGTGCCTTGACACTACTTCCTTTAGGTAAATGTCTGCAAGAGTAGAAAACTTATCTGTTTCTTTGATAGCCAGAAAATGTGCAGACTTGGTCAGTCGATCTACGATCACCCAAATGGTATCGTTTCCGCGTTGAGATCTAGGCGGGCCAGTAACAAAATCCATGGAAATTTGCTCCCATTTCCATTTCGGGATCTCCGGTTGTTGAAGTAGGCCTGATGCTTTCTGATATTCAGTCTTGACTCTAAGTCAAGCACTTACTGACGTAGGTTTCTATGTGGGCTTTCATGCCAGGCCACCAATACGTAGTCTTGAGGTCGTGGTACATTTTATCCGAACCAGGATGTACCGAATAACGAGACTTGTGTGCTTCATCCATCACAAGCTCGCGTAGGTCTCCATAAAGCGGAATCCAGATGCGTCCGTTAACATAGTAGGCGCCGTTTTCCTTTTGTTCTAGTCGTTGTCTTGATCCTCGTAAGGACTCGGCCCTGATGTTCTCTTCTTCCAATGCTTCAACCTGAGCATCGCGAATCTGAGCGGGAAGGTTGGATTGGATGGTAAGCTGTAAAGCACGTACACACTTAGGTATAGTATCCTTTCGACTGAGGGCGTCGGCCACAACATTGGCCTTGCCCGGATGATATTTGATAGCGCATTCGTAATCATTCAAGAGTTCGGCCCATCGGCGTTGACGCATGTTTAACTCCTTTTGCTTGAAGATATGCTCGAGACTCCTGTGATCGGTGTAAATGGTGCACTTGGTACTATACAGGTAATGTCTCCATATCTTTAGCTCAAAAACAACTGCTCCCAGCTCCAGATCGTGAGTAGTGTAATTCCTTCCGTGAACTTTGAGTTGGCGTGATGCGTAGGCAATGACCTTGTCACGTTGCATCAATACGCAACCAAGTCCTTGGATGGAAGCGTCGCAGTAAACCACAAAATCATCTGTGCCTTCAGGCAATGAGAGGATAGGCGCGCTACAAAGTCTATCCTTCAAGTGCTGAAACGCAGATTCCTGTGCATCGCCCCAGCGATAGGTGACACCCTTCTGAGTCAGTGAAGTGAGGGGTTGCGCAATCTTGGAGAAATCCTTTATAAACCTTCTGTAATATCCGGCCAAACCCAAGAATTGGCGGATTTCTGTTGGTGTGCGGGGTGCAGGCCAGTTCTTGATTGAGTCAACCTTGGATGGATCTACATGAATCCCATCCTTGTTTACCACATGGCCTAGAAAGTGGACTTCGCGAAGCCAGAAGTCACATTTTGAAAACTTGGCATACAACTGCTCTTTTCGAAGAAGTTCCAGCATAAGTCGTAGATGCTGCTCGTGTTCCTCCTGACTCTTAGAATAGATCAGGATATCGTCGATGAACACAATAACGAACTTATCCAGGTAAGGCTTGCACACTCGGTTCATGAGATCCATGAAGACCGCTGGTGCATTCGTCAGCCCGAATGGCATAACCAGAAACTCGTAATGGCCGTAACGAGTTCTGAATGCTGTTTTGGAGACGTCCTCCTCTCGGACTCTCAGCTGATGGTATCCCGATCTCAAGTCAATCTTGGAGTAATAGCTCGACCCTTGCAACTGGTCGAACAAGTCGCCAATACGTGGAAGAGGATAACGATTCTTCACAGTCACCTTGTTAAGTTCGCGATAGTCAATACACATCCTGAAGGTACCGTCTTTCTTCTTCACGAATAGTACTGGGTCTCCCCAGGGCGAAGAGCTAGGACGTATGAAACCCTTTTCCAAGAGCTCTTGCAATTGCGTGGACAGTTCTTCAAGTTCTGACGGGGCTAGACGATATGGTGCTTGAGCTAATGGCGCTGCTCCAGGAGCTAGCTCGATTTGAAACTCAACTTGGCGATGAGGCGGAAGACCAGGTAATTCCTCAGGAAATACCTCGGGAAAGTCACGTACAATAGGGATGTCTTCAATGCTCTTCTCTTCCGTTGATGTGTCAGTAACGAGTGCTAAAATGGCAGTGTGCCCCTTTCGCAAACACTTATGGGCCTTAAGGAAAGAGATAATGCCTACGACAGCACCACTCTTATCGCCCTGAATCACCAGAGGTTCTTCACCAGAACGAGGAATGCGGACGATTTTCTCCTTGCAAACAATCTCCGCTTGATGATGAGATAGCCAATCCATCCTAATAACGACGTCGAAACTACCCAGTGTGATAGGAATAAGATCAATAGAGAAAGTCTGACCAGCTAAGACGAGGTTACAACCTTTAACTACGTGTGTGGCTTCAAGACTTTTACCATTTGCTAACTCTACGATGTGCTTGGTGTTCAAAAGTGTTGGGGTACGCTTAAGCATTTGACGAACTTTTAAGGACACATAACTAGTATCGGCACCCGAATCGAACAAAATAGTAACAAAGAAGTCATCCAGAAGAAACTTACCCATCACAACGTTGGGGTCGTTCCTTGCTTCTCCCTGACCAATCACGAACACACGGCCCCGGGCGCCATTGTTTCCCCCGTTGTTATTCCCGTTGCCCTGATGATTGTTGTTGTTGTTATTCTGATTTTGATTTAACTGGGGGCAGTCCCGCTTGAAGTGGCCTTCAGCACCACACTGAAAGCATCCCCTGTTGCCCCGTTGTTGCTGCTGCTGGTTCTGTGGAGCTTGCTGTTGCTGCTGACGATTCTGATTTGTAGGCCGTGAGCTCCTGCAATCCTTGGCTTCATGACCCATCTTGAGACACCTCTGACAACGTCCCTTGTTGCACTGACCACTGTGGTGTCTGTTGCATTTGTTGCACTTTGGGTGGTTTCCTCGATATCCACCATGCCCTTGTCTACCAGAAGATTGCTGACCAGGACTCTGGTAGTCATCCATCTTTCGCTGCTGCGCCTAGGACTGTACTGTAGTCGAACCCTTGTTGTTGGCTCCATCCCATTTTCGTTTGTTATCGCTAGGAATAGCAGAAGTAGTAGTAGCAGTAGCACCTATACGCTTAGGCAGCTTGTTCTGTTTTACTACCTGGTCTGTGAGGCGATGAGCAAGACGAGTAACATCCTGGATGGTAGCAAGGTTAGCAGCAGTCACATGGCTTTTTATCTCTGGTACTAAGCCTTTGAGGTACAACTCAATGCGCTTGATGGGAGGATCCACCATAGTTGGACATAACACTGCCAGTTCGTTGGATCGCTTCGTATATGCCTCTATCTCTGACCCCGTCATCTTCAGGTTAAAGAACTCCACTTCCAACTTGTGGATGTCATCGCGATTACAGTATTCTCTCTTGATCAGCTCCTTGAAGTCGTTCCATGGGGTGGCATTAGCAGCTGCCAGCCCTAACATTTGAACTTGCGCGTTCCACCAAGTCAATGCAACGCCTTCGAGAGTACCAGTGGCATACTTCACCCTACGAGCCTCAGGGCATTCACACATCTCGAAGACCGATTCGAGCTTCTCGAACCAGTGGAGGAGTCCGACGGCCCCTTCAGTGCCACTGAAAGTACTAGGACGACAGTCCATGAACGTCTTGAACGTGCACACAGACGGCTGGGCATGCTGGCCTCCTGCTTGAGCGGCTGCAAGTGTCGCAGTAAATGTGTCGTTGATCAAAGCCGTCAGCTGGGCTTGTGTGAGGTTGATTCGTCCACTCATAATCTTCACCATACGGAGAACACAAGTGAGAAGTGCGTCGTATCATTACGCAAGTGTGGAATGACAGAAGAGAGTGATCACACAAAGTTTTCAAGTAGTAGGTACTATGTCATCTAAGCATGTCATAAGCAATGTTCTATATAACTAACAAGTAGGTAATATAAACATGAATCGTATCACCTATAGTGTCGAGTCTTGCACGTGGAGCGAAGCGTCGTTGTGGATCGTTGAGCACTGTACCGGTTATAGTCTGGTTTTATCAAAACCTTTCCCTTTTTTTTAAAACCAAGTTCACTATAACCAATGGCTCTGATACCAATCTGTCACACCCCCAAAATCCACACGCGGAGTATCAACGCTTGGAGGCGTGACGTGACCAGGATCGAGCCACCAATCATATTGAACAACGTATTTTAGTAAATAAAACCAATCACAATACAATTGGTGACCAAAAGGAAGTTAACCAAGTTCAATTTAAACAGCGGAAGCATAAGATGTTAAACAAAAACATAAGTTTGTAGTTCATAAGTTTAAAGACCCCGACCATAAGTTTCATAAGTTCATAACGTTTATTTAGTAAGTACGGGACATATTAGTTCGCATTCCATAACGACCACCTCCATGTGCAAGCTCCATCGCATCTAACGACCTGCAAGGCATGTAACAACGAGTCAACAACAAAGTTGAGTGAGTTCACAGTTGGTTGTTTAGTTATAGCATTCGTTTCGTAAATCATATGTTCGTTTTGTAAACCATGTATCGTGTTAATTCGTATCGCGGTCTCCCAGACATGTTTGCGAAGATTAGTGGGGGCTTCCCATGTGGATAGTATTAATCCGTATCGCGATTTCCCAAATATGTTTGCGATGATTAGTGGGGGCTTCCCATGATGTAGACTAGTCGTGTGTGTACGCGCCCTTCTTGATCCAAGGACCGTAGTAAGTATGAGTGTACGTAGGTTTTACGTACGTGCCCTTCAATCCGAGGACAGTGAAAAGTAGTTTAGTAGTAATGATAGTACGAGTAGTTATTCAAATCCCATTCCCAACCCACCGGGAATCCCATGCCTTAGAAAGTGTGTGAACTCACCTCGGTTTGCTCGGTTAGACTCTCAAATATAGCTAACAGTCAAGGTCGGTCAATCACGTCATAATATGATTACCAGTTAGTCATTTAGTGGTTTTAAATAGAGCACAAGGTTCCTAAACGTGTCTATCACATAACATGCATCACTTTAACGGTTTATGCCCATATAAGTTCCCCATCCATTCCTCACTCATAAACAAACATACGATATTGCACATAACACATATAACATGTTAGATCATTCACAGATAGCATACTCGACATTTAGATACGCAAAGTACAACTTATGTCATTTCAGCATTAATATTCAAAACCGGGCTGTTTTCGGACATTTTAAATAAAATAGTTAAATTATTCCAAAAATTCCCAAATTTTTAAAGAATGTCTTAAACGTTCCAAATTTTATTGTGTAAAAATATCGGGGTCCGGTTCATTACCAATATTTTATAAGAAATCATTTTCCGGGATGAACTCAGATTTATATTTTTCTGACTACAGTCCACGGAACAATTTATTAAAAATTCATTGTAAGTCCGATTTACAAAATTCTAGTGGGGTAATTACAAATACATCGGTGGTCATCTACAGTATGAGTTTCATGATCCAAATCTACACAGAACCCAAGTTATGACAGAAAACAAAACACCTATTTTCAGCAGAAAAATGCAGCTCTAGCTGCTGTTGCGAAATGATGCTTTAAAAATAGTAAACGAAGTCCAAAAATTACGATTCCGGTTCCATTAGAACCGTATTTCGTAATAACACGTTTTAGACTCAAAATATCAGTTTTCCGTAGAGTTTATGACCTGTTTAGAGCCAACTGAAGTTGGCTGTAAAGCTTGGACAGATTCTGTTTTTAGTCCTTAGCTTTCTAGTTTGTGTTCGATTGATTCCGTTAATCATGTTTAGTGATCACAACAACATCAAACATCAATATTAACCAGTAAATCATCAAGAAATCAGTCAAGAATCATAACAACACAAGATCTATATGATTTACACACATAACTTCTCTTTATCCAACTTATTCATCTTTTGTCCAAGACTTTATGTTATGTTCTTTAGTGTTTCTAATTTTCAGCCATTAGATCACTTATTAACCGCTTTAAACAAGAACAAGGGAGTGTTTAGAGGCACTTACAACTAGCACAAGGCTAGGGAAGATCAAAGGCGTAAAAGTGGTGGATAAAAGAAAACAAGAGCGGTCCTTGAACTTTCGAGAGCACCGGGTTTGCTTGAATGATATCTTGCACCTTTGTATATGTAGGAAATGGTGGAACAAGATTTGAATGATGGTTAGATGGTGATGGTGTGGTGGAGCCGTAGGTAAGAAAGAAAGAGGAGAGGAAGTGAGTTGGTTGATGATGTTTGTGAAGTGAAGATGGTTACCTTAGGTGTATACTTATAAACCACTAATCACCCTTTACCCAACATACATTATGTCTAGTAGATGTCCAACATGAATCAATAAAATAATCAAACAAATGGGAATGTGGGTGAGCTTACGGCTGAACACAAAGAGGGAAAGAAAGAATTTTTTGTGATGTCTTTTGGTGATTGAAAGTGGTTACCCACTAAGCATTATTATAATTCATCCTTCACTATTATCCATTGTATTACATGTATGGAAGATATTAGACAACTTGTAATAAAATAATCAAATTTGTAAGGGTGGTGTCCCCTAAGGGGGACCGTTCGGTTGCAAGGGGGTTAATAGTTTGGATAACTAACTAGTTAAGTATTAGTTAGTAAATTAGGAAATTAAATTAAGTTACTAGTGTGTAGTGTTTTGTAACGGGTGTTAGGGTATTCGGGGACCCTAACTGGCTCAGAAAAGGAAAAACAATGTTAATGTCAATATTTTTATGTTCCGGGTATAGTCCGGTTGTTCGGTTGGATATTAATCCGTTAAAGTGCTTAATTAATCCGTAAAGCGTCCTATATATATATTTTTGTGACGTATTTACTTTTCAATACTCAGGAAAGCACACAGGACTTTTTAGTAACTTTTCTGTATACTACTAGTATGTTAACATGCACATGTAAGTATAACACAGATATCAGAAAGCAGTTAAGTACTTCCACACAGTCGTCAAGCACTTTAATTATCATTAATAAATTGTACGGAATACTTGTACGGAATACATGGGATTTGAGGGTTGTCACATTCTCCCCCTGTTAAGAGAATTTCGTCCCGAAATTTAGCGCGTGGTTACTGAGGAAGCTAGGTAAGTTGCGTTGTTTTCCTGATTTTCCTGGGGTGTCACATGCATGCACTTTTAAGTTTATTAAGAAAGGAAAAGCTTTATCCTAAGTTTTCAAAGTGCGAATTTTGGTTAGAACAGGTACAATTCCTTGGACACCTAGTCAATCATGAAGGAATTCATGTAGATCCAACAAAGATCGAGGCAATTACTAAATGGAAAACCCATGAGTCACCAAATGAAGTTAGAAGTTTCTTAGGATTGGCTGGTTATTATAGAAGATTTATTAAAGATTTCTATAGAATAGCCATTCCCTTAACTAAGTTAACTTGTAAATCTGTTAAGTTTGAATGGGGATTAAAACAAGAAGAAGCATTTAGAATCCTTAAGCAAAAATTAACCCATACCCCCATACTAGCATTACCAGAAGGAACTGAAGATTTCGTAGTTTATTGTGATGCTTCTAAATTAGGTTATGGATGTGTATTGATGCAACGTCAAAAGGTTATAGCTTACGCATCTAGACAACTTAAGAATCATGAAGAGAATTATTCAACCCATGATTTTGAATTAGGAGCTATAATTTTTGCTCTTAAGATTTAGAGACATTACCTTTATGGTAGTAAGTTTACCATATTTACTGATCACAAAAGTTTAAGGTATGTTTTCGGGCAGAAAGAATTAAATATGAGACAAAGACGTTGGATGGAATTTCTTAGTGATTATGATTGTGATATCCAGTATCATGAAGGAAAAGCCAATATAGTGGCAGATGCTTTAAGCCGAAAGTATCATGAAAAAACAAAAAGGGTACGTTCTCTTAAATTAAATCTGCAAGTAGATTTAAATGATCAGATAAGAAAAGTACAAGAATCAGTAATCAAGGATGATTCTGAAAAATTAAAAGGTATGCTAAAAGAATTGGAACAAGGAACAGATGGAATTTGGAGATTCCATAAAAAGAGAATGTGGATACCTAAATTAGGAAATCTACGTCATTGTATATTAGAAGAAGCTCATAAGTCTAAATATACAATGCATCCAGGAAGTGACAAAATGTACCAGGATTTAAGGAAAAATTTCTGGTGGATAGGAATGAAAAAGGATATAGCAGCCTATGTTTCTAAATGTTTAACATGTTTACAAGTCAAAGCTGAACACCAGAAACCCTCAGGTTTGTTACAACAATTAGAAATGCCAGTTTGGAAATGGGAATTTATAACAATGGATTTTGTTACTAAATTACCCAAAACTAAGAAAGGAAATGATACAATCTGGGTGATTGTAGATAGGCTAACTAAGTCAGCTCATTTTCTACCAATGAAGGAAACAATTAGTATGGAACAATTATCTAAATTGTATGTAAATGAAATTGTTTCTTTGCATGGAATTCCTTTATCAATTGTTTCTGATAGGGATAGTCGATTTACATCTTATTTTTGATCAAGTTTCCAAAAGGCAATGGGAACCAAGTTAAAGCTAAGTACAGCTTATCATCCACAAACGGATGGACAAAGCGAAAGGACAATTCAGACAATGGAGGACATGCTTAGAGCTTGTGTAATTGATTTTGGAGGTAATTGGGACGATCACTTACCTTTAATAGAATTTTCTTATAATAATAGTTATCACACAAATATCAATGTTGCACCATTTGAAGCACTTTATGGACGAAAGTGTCGAACCCCAGTCTGTTGGGCAGAAGTTGGGGAAAAGCAACTATCTGGACCTGAGATAGTACAAGAAACAACTGACAAGATTATTCAAGTCAAGGAATGACTAAAAGCAACACGTGATCGACAAAAGAGTTATGCTAATAACTGACGCAAGCCATTGGAATTTCAAGTAGAAGATAAAGTATTATTGAAAGTCTCTCCTTGGAAAGGAGTGGTAAGATTCATCAAACGGGGAAAGCTAAGTCCCAGGTATGTTGGACCTTTTAAGATTATTAGAAAAATAGGACCTGTAGCTTATCAGCTACAACTGCCAGAGGAAATGGCAGGAATACATGATGTGTTTCATGTATCTAATCTTAAAAAGTGTTTACCTGATGAATCATTGATAGTACCTCTTAAGGATATAGAGGTAAATGAACAACTCAAGTTTGTAGAAAGACCTCTACAAATTGAAGACAGGAAAGTCAAGAATCTCAAGCATAAGAGACTAGTTCTAGTCAAAGTGAAGTGGGACTCCAAAAGAGGACCTGAGTACACATGGGAACTCGAGTCAGAAATGCAAAGGAAATATCCATATTTATTCCAATAGATCTCGAGGACGAGCTCTAAAATAAGGTGGGGAGAATGTAACAACCCTCGGTAAAACCAATATCCTCGTAAATATTTCTGACATTCTAGTATATTATAAAATGTCCCAATATGTCTTTTATTACACCTCGTATGTGAAAACCGAGCCCTAAATAGATTATAACATATAAAATAAAATAAAAATAAGAAAAATGCGGTTTAGGCGGGCCGCGTAGACCCACCCCAACATCTTACGCGGGCGGTATCAATACTGGATTTGACTCCGCTAAAACCTTTAGTTCAAGCGGGCCGCGTAAGAGTGGTGTTTAGTTGACGTTGGGCCTCGAGAGCTCATCAAACGCGGATACATCCTGAGCTGACACGTGTCTTCATCGTGTCAAGCCTAGTGGTGATCCGGATAAGCTATGCGTTGACCCTCGGTTTGACGCGGGCCGCGTAAGGCTTCGCCTTACCTTACGCGGGCCGCCTGGAAGTCAGATATCAGCAATATAAATAGCAGGCATCAGTTTTCGTTTTCCGTCGCTCATTCTCAATTCTCAATCTCGAATTCTTTGATATTTGGCATAATTTTCAAGTATAATACCCCCTAATTAGCGAGGTTCTGCTCCGTTGTAAGTATTATAACCCCAGTTTCATAATAGTTACGATGCCCGATTGATTTATGGTTCCGTAACAACTGTCGTGGTTCTGCCCGACGTAGTTGTTGGAATGCCGTCTCGGGGAGGGTATTATTAATAATTTCAAAGGGTTATGGTACTAACCAATGTACATTTGTATAAATTATAGATTATCTCCAGGAAACCCTTACGAAAAGCCTAAGACAACAATGTGAGTTTATCCTCTTTTTGTTAACCTTTTTGGAATAATTTACAAAACCTTAATTGTTTACAATGTGATTAAAGCGGTGATTGAGTCTTTGTAGTTCTTCAATTACTGCCGGTATTATGGGGTTTTGTATACAAAATTTACTACGAGTAGTAGTAAGTCTGAATGACAGTGCATTACCATTGGACGACGAGTTAGCCAATGGGTAATTTGACCATAGCCATAGATCCGGTCGTGTGGCAAATACTGAATGAGTAATTGTGTAGAAATAAACAATGTGATCGCTCTCAATACTGTTTTAATTGATAAAATGTTTCTTGATTAAACTGGGATTCACTCACCAGTATTTCCGACTGACAAATGTTTTTAAAACGCGTTACAGGTAACACAATGTGAACAGCCAATTAATGAAAGCAGCTGGAGAGCACTGAAGGCTTGGGGAAATGTGGCTATAAAAGTTACCTAATAAACGATGTTTTAAATTCAATAAAATAGGGTTTGTCCCTATAAATGTAATGTAACAAGAAACTTGGGTTTTACCCATGTGATTATTAATAGTAAATGAGGTGGTTTTACTCTGATAAACATTTCCTAACTACGGTCCTGATGTAAATTCCGTTGCGAGATTTAATAACCTGATACCACCGAAACTCTGAGATTGCGTCCGCCCGTTCCCGGGAATTAGGGATCGGGGGTTGCGACAGATGGCTATTCGATTGGATTGTCACCTCGTTTGGTGAGGATGTGTTTGTGTATGATGGTTTGTACTTTGAAGTTTTCATTGTAGTATTTTCAAAATAGAGAAGTATCTCTACCCTTTAGGTCGGTCGATCGGACGGCGGTTCGATCGGACGGAAATCCGATTGGCGAGTCTTCTTAGTTTGAGAACAAGTTCACAGCAGGACGGTCACTCGATCGGATGGCTATCCGATCGGGTGGCAATCCATATGTATTGAACATGTTGAAAATTGTTTAAGTGTTGAAGTCCCAAACATCACATGGTCAGATGGTCGCTCGATCGGGTGGCAACCCGATCGGACGGTAATCCGTTCGACGTTCAATTCTTCAAAAAGCTTTAAGTGTGGGACCAAGGTGCAAGCCGGTCGGATGGCTGTCCGATCGGATGGCAATCCGATCGGACGACAATCCGTCCCGATGGCCTGATCGTCTTGACCCTTGGTTGTTTTTGGTAGTTTGTAGTTTTGATCGAGACGATGTGATACGTGCTAAGCAACGGAACCTCGTCAAGCCCCAAATGATCCGATCGGACGAGAATCACCCTAGTCCGGCCAGTCAGTGGTTCGAGCCGGTGGTTCATGCTTAACCCGAAACCGGTTGTCTCTTTGATAGAAACCAGATCTAGAAGCAATACATCACTAGGAATGAGTAGAAGATCAGAACTAGTTCCTATTCTATCGGTTTTGAGTGCATTGAGTGTAAAAGAGTTGAAAGAAAGTTAGAAAAACCATCTTTCAATCCTTTTCACTATAAATATGTTCAGATCTATGCAAGATCTTTGTTTATTCATGTGGAAATCGTCCAGATCTAAGTTGTTCTTGGTGGATTGAAGCCAAAACATGAAGTTCATAAGAACCCTATGATGACATCATCCTAGAACACCTCAAATCTAGTGATTTCACGGTTAAAAGTTAAGATTCAAAAGATAGAAAGGTGTAGGAGTGCGTGTAGATCAAGAAAGTACAAGATTTAGGTTGAAAACGTACAAGAATCGCGAGAAATCGAGAGAAAGAAGCTTGAGAGCGGTTGGGTCGAGTGAGAGGTTGTCACATCACAAATGATGTGACAGGTTGGTATTTATAGGGTTTCCTAAAAAGGAAAGTGTGCATGGATCGAGTGGGTCACCGATCGGATGGCTGTCTGATCGGGTGGCAATCCGATCGGGTGACAATCTGATCGGTTGACCATCCGATCGAGCAGTCACTCGATCAAGTGGCTCTGACGACTGAGTTGCGGCGTTTCGTTTCGTGCGTTGAGTTTTGCGATGCGATAGAGTTATCCATTAATCCCAACTACTATATCTAACATACAATCATCCTAATTAACTTGCGTTTAGTGTTTTCGATTCGATTGCGATAGAGTTGCGTTTGCGTTTCGATTAATCACCTCAACATAAACGTAAATAAACATGCACAAGCAACACACAAAAGGCACACACACATAAAACAATATCCAGAACGCATAATTCGAGTTGCGAATGCGATTTCGATGCGATAAGCGATAAACACGTGATAAATAGCGATTAAACCTCGGTTATCAACAAGTACTCCACATAATACAACTAACGCGATACAATAAATAGATTATTTACAAGTCAAAGAAGTCAAAACAGGAGTTGAGCAAGGAGTGGCAGATCGCAATTAGCAATCTTTTCTTCCTTTGACTTCAATCTTGACTTTGACTTTCGAAACACCGGGTGTTACATATACTTATACTAACATGTCTTATCCACGGCTTTTCATAATAATAATTTTATACATATTGAAATACAAACTTACTCATTTCTAGACACGTTCACCAATAAATTTCCATCTTTAACACGTAAGTAAACCGTACTTGTACTATCCGGAGACTTATAACTTTTACTTGTGATCAACAATATCATAAACCATAAAACAGTTAGTCATACGAGCTTATAATCACATTTAAACCAAGTCCGGGTACGAAACCGAACAAGAAAACAAGATTTGCCAGCTTTTGGCTCCCTCGCGGGGCGCGACCAATGAAGCCGCCGGCTTTCACGGGGCGCGATACCTGTCGCATTGCGCGACGGTGAAAATAAAATGCTGTCGCGTAGCGCGACAGCTCTATTTCGACATAATGCTTCCTTTTTGATGTTGCACTTATGCCAGCTATGATTTTAACCAAAACACTAACTTCTAAATTCCATAACTTTCGACGTACATATCAAAATCACATGATTCTTGTTTCTATGCGACCATAATTTAATTACGGATCCATTTATCACCTCGGGTCGCATCAATAGCTGATTTATAAGCAAACGGCTTATAAATCCCTTTATACCATTGTTCGACCCGTTTAATCCCACTAGTTTACCTTCATTATAAATAAATCCTTCGTTATACTAAAAATAACACTTACCTTAATACTCTCATTCACTACATAATCCTTGCATTATTTTTCCACACTCATAAATATTAAATTCTACATACGTACTAAGAAGTGAATCGGAATCACTTACCTCGTGCGTCCGAGTTCGTGCATAGCTTCCGTATTTACCTTTGACCCATTGCCCTTCCATGCTCGTGTCCATGTTGACATGGCTCCTACACTTTCAGGTTATCATCAACACATTCTTGTTAGCATACATCATTGTACTTGATAACGAGCATACATTTGCATAATTTCATATTCAACTTGTATTAATCATTCCTAACAAGCATACGACATATACCCGATTTCACATCCGTTCAAACCCATATAATCCATCATGTCATTCCATTTATCACATATTTATATACCATGTACCATACGATTATCTATAATCTTATAATCACAACAACAAGTCTAGCCAAGTTCCTTACGCGTAGTTGACTTTCAGAGTCAACGATTTATCATTTTAACTTTCGGCTTAATCTCATATACTCATGACATCATAATAGGCTGTTTTGGGGCGTCCGTTTACTGTACTTATGTGCTTGAAAAAATTACAATCTTTTTATGTGACATGCCCCTCGGAGGGGTTATCCTTGTGTTAAATTTTTAGAGTCTAACTCTCTACCAAAAATGTATAAAAATTCATTTACTAAGCTGCAATCAGATTCGTCACTTCTGACTGCAGCTTACGGAAAAATTCATTTAAAATTCCTCGTTTATCCGATTGACGAAATTCCAGTTGAAGATTTTTGAAATCACCTGAAGCTACCTACAGTAAAAAGTTGAGATCGTAACTCAATTTCTAAATTGAGTTATGACATTCGTAATGGACTGCAAATTCTGCAAGAAAACGCAGCCTGAACCTTCGATACGGAAAAATTTATAAAACGTTCATTTTTCGTCGAAAAAATGCAATTCCAGTTGGGTTTGAAAGGTTTTTCCTGGGAGTTCATCACAAACTCAATAAATATCAGTTTTTGACAAGATTTGACCCAGCTACAGTCGATTACTTTCGGCTGTAACTTTCTGGACAGATTTAGTTTTCATCAAATTTTTTCTAAATATCTCTCATTCTAACTTCACCTAGACATTTCATCATACACCTTGTGTGCATACCACCAAAAAGCACATGATACAAGTACCTTATGCATTACCCTACTAGTTCATTCATAATTCATCAATTACAACAAAAATCAACTTAAGTACATACTATAATCAACCTATCTAACAATACTCTAGTGTGTATACATTCATGCTTCAACTTCACATAACTTTCACTATCACAAAATCACTACATACTACCATACCACTAGAACAAAAATGGGCTTCCCTCAAGTTCTTCAATTTCATCAAATTCGAGCACGATTCTCATTCTACATGATGATACTAATTCACATACAACTCAATTTCATACCATTTTCACAAATTGTTCAATACCCACTAAATCATGAAGCATTAAAACATAAAATTGAACTCACCTTATGATCAATACACTTAGGTTAAAGGGTCTCTAGACTCATGCATTCGATTAGCCCTCGATTCCCCTTTCAATTTGATGATTTTAGGTTGTTAGGGTTTTGGTTCTCCCTTGGCTCCTGCTCTCGATCGTACGCCTAAACCCAAACACTGACTAATTTTTTTTGTCAAGTGTTTTATTTATAACATTTTTCCCTTTTAACCCCTCAATCTTTTAAAACATGCCATTTATTTCATTTCACATACTAACTTGGTTAATTTCATGTGCACATAAGCTTTAATCTTCCCATAGTTTATAAAACTTAGAAACTATATATATATATATATACATATATATAAAAAAATCTATACTTACCAATTCTTATCATCTAAACATTAAAGTTTTTATATTATAATATGACGTACGGAATTTGGGGTGTTTCAGACTATGTATTCATCCTCCCAAATTGGAGAGATTAGGAGAGAAAATTTTCCTTCCCCTCGCTCAGTTAAATGAGACTCGGGAACATAGTGTTAGAGAGAGATAGGGGATAGGGTGGGGTGGGTGGGTTTTATTTTTATTTTTTAATTATTTCTTAAATATATTAAATAAATGGGTAAAAAGACTATTTTGTCCTCAGGTGAGGTCCACTTCGTCAGATTAAACTATAAAAACTAACTGAGTTAGGGCTAAAGGACATAACGTGTTAAGATTTGCAAACATCGAGTACGTTTTTTTTTGTACTTTTTGAAGGTAAAGAATGTAACTTACTATCTGGTGTCAACATAAAGGACGATTTTTGTAACTTACCATTAAACTTTTCTAAGTATATAATAACATAACACTTTTCTTTAATAATAAATTCTTGAGTTAATTGCCAAAATTGTCCCCGAGGTTTGGTCAGGTTTGCCATTTTCGTCCAAAATGACACTTCTGTACCAAATTGCCCCAAACGTTTGTAACTTTTTGCCATTTTCATCCAAACCACTAACTTAGTTTATTTTTTCTGTTAAGTTGAGAATATTTGGATGACACTGGCAAATATAAAACCACAGGGACGATTTTGGCAATTTACTCAAACTCTTTTAAATTTCTTTTATTTAATTAATTTTGTTACATATATAATAAAAAAGAATATACATGCAATTTTTATATGAAAAAAATAATAGCTTTTTTGGGTAAAGGGTTACCCCGGTGATTCTATTATAGACAACCGCCAAATAAGTACAAGTAGTGAGGATGAGTTCCCCACTAGTTCATATACAGGACATGCCCCATATATGTAAGCAAAAAGCAAACAAACCAACATACCACCTCAATCTAGCCTACTACAATCATGATAATGACTAACTAGTAGACAAACGAAAAAAAATCAAACAATGACGTCAACCGCCATCATCAAAAATGAAATTGCTACCAACCGGCAGCCCCTTAGCATGAAACAGAAGCCACCTATCCATTGGACAACTTTATGTGAGAGGTGCTTGCCCCTGTACTAGAAGACGTAGGATGTGTACCCGATGTCATAAACTCATTCGTTTCATCATATACAACCTCTACCTCGTCATCATCAGACTCCTCATTTAGCTCACGACCCCCTTTATGTCTCCCCTGGAAGGAAACCCCATTCCTCCCAACGAACCCAAGAGCACTAAACGAATTGTGTGTTTGAACCTTGGACGAACTAGTGCACCGCGCATTCACGTAGGAAGAACTCACTGCCTTTTTCTTTTTATCCACAGGTCTATATTCAAACTTTGGCTTTTGATTGTTAACTTGAAAACCGCTCTTCTTTACATTCTTCTTTGTCTTGACTTCCGTATAACCATCCTCATCTACTTTCGGACTGTTTGTAGGAGGTTTCACTGTCGATCGAATGCATTTTGGACACTCCTCTGAATCATGCCCAAATACACAACAGTGGGCACATCTCGGGGGTTTCCATTCATATTCCACGCGAATAGTCTCATTGACATACTTGTTCTCATCCAACTCAGGAATAGCCATGGTTAGGACCTCTTTAAATTCATGTTCGGCAGAGATATCAATGAGGGCCCTAGCATAGCTGCTTCGTCCCCAAGCCTCGTTGCACATATCAATAGTATACGAATCCAACCGCAAAGGAGAACCAATTTTAGACTCCAACATGCTTAACCCATCATCAGTATACGCCGCTAGAGGAACCTCATACAATTTCACCCAAACTGCAACCTTTTTAATATCTTCTTTTTTAAGAGTGTTCGTAGGGGACCAAGTGTTGAGAAAAATAGGTTTGTTCCGAATCAGCCAAGGTCCCCCTTCAAGCACATCAGTCATACCCTTTCTGTCTTCAAACTTGAAGAAGAAAAACCCATTTGAATTCATCATAGTTTTTTGTAGTCCATATTTTTTTCCAATTTGTTCGCACAAAATAATCAACAACCGGATAAGCAATTCTATCCCCCAAGAAGTACCCATAAAGAGTATTAGCTAACCTGTTGTTAACCTCACGAACTGACTCAATTGGTAACACAACATCCACTCCATCCAATGAAACATCTGATTTTAAAGATCGAAAGTTGATTTTTGGAGCTTGATCAGCCAGTTCATTGGCATTTCTAACTATACCATCACCATTCTGATTCTGATTTGAACCGAGACCCATGTTAACATCACCTTGCTCAGCTTGATCATTTGAGACCACACTAGCATAAGATTGATGTTGCAAATGACTTCCCGGAATCTGATCTTGGATTGGAGAATCAGGATACACATCATTTAGTGGAAGGACAAAAGCTACCTTCCGTTTATCAACAACCTTAGCGTAATTCTGAATAGGAGAATCAGAACGACCAGCATGAAGCACATCATTTAACGGTAGCAAAAATCTTACCTTCTTCGGAGAATCAGAAAACCTAGCCGCCATACGTAGAGCTTGTCTTGGCTCGTAAGGCTTTCCGTCAATGTTCTTAATCTTCCTAGCGAAAACATTTGCGTTGTCGGCGCTGTTTCCATCCATGAATCAGAAACACGAAACACAAAAGTTTAAAACCGAACGCCAATCAAACAGCGACCGAATGGATTTGAAATTGCAGAAACCTTAATACAAATCGGACAGCCGAACATGTACTAAGAACCCACCCTTTAAACCCCGTAATCTGAAATCAGCCAATCGGAAAACAAAAGAAACCGAAACCCTAGAAAACGTAAACCCTAATCTGATTTCAATTGGATAGAAACGAAGGAGCAATTCAGGATTCCTTACCAGTAAAGAATCGAACACCCTAGTTGCTAAGCAAAATCAATCAAGACCAGGATTGGAATGAAGAAAACTAGGGTTTCACAATTTTCCCAAAATCGCCCAGAGCACTCTCATCTTTTACCCCTTCTCCGATTTTAAAATAAAAAAATTTTATTATTGTAAAAAAAGTTTATTATCGAAAAAAATAATAGCTTTGTCACATGATTTTTATAAATTTTCATCCAACCACTAACTAAGTTAATTTTTCTATTAAGGCGAAGGATGTTTATAAACTAAGACAGAAATTAATTTCTAATTTTTTATATAGATCAGTTTTATAAAAATAAAATCTACTTAAACTTCTAAATTTTATAAAATTAAAATGCTGGTGACCTTATTGAAAAAGGTCAAATAAAAAAATCTTATCATATGTACCAAGTTTGTAATTCATCTTCTACTCTTTTAAATTCGCTCCTAAGGAAAAACATAAGCCAGTGCCCCCTATCAAACAACGTATCGTTACCAAACCTTAAAATTACCCACCAAATTGTATTTATAATGCTATGAACCAAAAGTTTCTTTGCTCAAGCCACTCAGAATAAGTACTAGTTAATTACCCTCATAATCTTAATTAAATAAATATTTTATTTCTACCAACATATTTCCTAGGTGCTCAACACATTTAAAAAATATGTAACGTTTTACAAATTTTTTCTATCTCTACAACTGATAAATACTAAAAGTTGTAATCGATTGTTATGTGTTACACACCAATGACGTTTTCTTTTTATAAAACTGATTTATATAAAGAAGTTGTAAATTAATTTCGGTCTTAATTTATAAAATTTAAAACATCCTTCACCTTAACAGAAAAAATAAACTGAGTTAGTGATTTGGATGAAAATTTATAAAAATTATGTGACAAAACTATTAATTTTTTTCTAAAAACTCCATGTATATTCTTTTTTATTATATATGTAACAAAAATAATTAAATAAAATAAATTAAAAAGGGTTTGAGTAAATTGCCAAAATCGTCCCTGTAGTTTTATATTTGTCAGTTTCATCCAAATATCCTCAACTTAACAGAAAAAATAAACTAAGTTAGTGGTTTGGATGAAAATGGCAAAAAATTACAAAGGTTGGGGGCAATTTGGTACAAAAGTGTCATTTTAGAAGAAAATGGCAAACGTGCCCAAACCTCAGGGACAATTTTGGCAATTAACTCTAAATTCTTTAGAAACTTTTTCGTTTCTCCTTTATAATGTAGATTTATACTCTAAATACATGGTCCAATTATTATGTAATATATTTTTTAATTTTTAATATCACCCCTTATACTTTATATAATATACATCTGAAACCCGTTAGTTTTCATTTAATTTAATATTTCTTTACTAACCGCCTAACCGGTGTTTGTTAACTTTGTTTTTTTTTTCTTCTAAAGTTGAATATGTAAGTGCGTTTCGTTTTTTTACTTCGACATTTCGGTATAAATTTTATTGAAAAAAGAGTTGTATTTAAAGTAGACTGTCTTTTTGGTATCGTAAGCTATAGTGATTGTCGGTATCATATCGGTAATGTGACAAACCAAACCGATACCGACATTGGTACCGGTAGTGTGTATTTTTGAAACTTGTACCGGTATTCGTTTTTACAAACACGTGTCGATATCCTTTTGGGCATATTATAACTTAATTTGTTTTTGGTTTTCTCTTTTAGTTTCTATATCAAATATCAATAATGTACCAATATTGTAAGTAACCGAAACCGAATTTTAGTCGCATCACGTGGGGAATCTAACTAATACATATCAATTTGGATGAACAATAAAGTACAAATTTAAATCTCTAATATGTATTTTTTTCAGCTTTCAGTTTGAACCCTTATACTTTGAATAATATACGCTTTTATCCCATTTTGTTTCATCTAATTTTATTTTTCTTTAATAACTTGTGTTCATTATTTTGTTTTCTTAAAAAAGGCGAATATGCACGTGTACTTTGTTTTTTTCTTGACATTCCAGTATAATTCTTTTAAACGGATTTGTAGAAAACAGAATACTTTTTTTGATATCGTATGCTATAACGATCATGAATAAAGGTGTTTGTTTTTATGGCTTCACTAAAAAAAAGTGACCATCAATGAGGACTAGGTATCAAGAACTGGCTGGAGACTGGCAAATCAATCCATGATAACCATTAGGCACTGATTTGAATGTGTCAGAGATTAATTTTCACTCCAAAATGGTCGATATTTAAGCAGTGTTTTCAATCAATGTAAAACACATGTCGGTATTCTTTTAGGCACATCAAGACTATCTATATTTTTTTTTCTTTTGATTCATGTACCAAGCGTCGATACTAGTACCGTAACGAATTGAATCAATAGTAACACTGACTAATACAGATAAAAACAAAATACCCTCCGCATCACACGAAAGAATCCTTCTAGTTAATTCCTTAAATAAAGTTTTAAACCATTTCTCTCATCCACGATATATCGCCAATATATTCCTTTTATTATACCAATAATATCATTTCTCATCTCATTTACTCGTATACCAATCAATCTCTCGGTCTTAAGTATAAAACTACACAACTTTCACAACAATACAAATAGTGGGACCCACTCTCTGACCCTTAACTTTCATCAATCCCACACCGTCCGATCATCTGACACACTGGGCCCCACATCAAAGCTGAGCCGATGAACTCTGTCGGTACGAGATTCCAAGCCGATGAGCCAAGACAAAGATAGCCGGCTTGTCTGGTCCCCACATTAAACTGTACTTATCATAAGCTTACAGAGACTTATCAATCTTTTTTCCTTATAAGGTGATAAGTAGGTCTGCTTATCTTCCCCTACCTCTCACCCATTTCTATAAAAATTCACCATTTCTGCAAGTTATGTTGTTTTTTTTCTTAATTTTTCTGGTAGAGAGAGAAAGTGAGGAGAGAGAGAGACACACAGGGACATAGATACATATCTTGTATCTACACTTCCACACCTACATATAGATATATAAACATAAAGAGAGAGAAAGCTCTCTGCTTTCTGCTTTGCTTCTTGAATCTTGATATTTGTTGTATCATTAATTGATCTTTGCTAAGGTGAGTTTTCTTTGTTCTGTTTCTTCAAGAAAAAGTGTTTTTTTTTTTTTTTTTTTTTTTTTTTTTTTTTTTAAGGTGAGTTTTCTTTGTTATGTTTCTTCAAGAAAAGTTTTTTTTTTTTTAATATTTCTAGGAATAATTGCTTTTTTATTCCCATTTGTGAAACCCCTTTTCTTTGTTTTTGCATCAAAGATTCCCAGTGGGTTAAAGTTGCTTGCTTTTTCTTGATCCGAATATAAATTTTACTCTTTAATTAAAAAAAAAATCAAAACTTTTCTTTTGGGTTGTTGTTGTTGTTCATATCTGTCGGTGCATGCTTACACAAACTTGAAAAAATAGGTTCTTTTTGTTGTTTGGTTAATTTTCAAGTTTAAAGATCAGGGTTTCTGAGGATCTGGTTTAAAGATTTTTATTTTTTTTTTAATTTTTTTTAATTGGGTGAATTTCATTTTAAAGATTTTTTTTTGTTTTAGGGTTTTGTAGATCTGCTTGTTAAGAATATTAATTGTTGTGTTGATTTAGGGGCCAGTGAATTGCAATGTCTTCTTTAAGTAGGGAACTAGTGTTCTTGATCTTGCAGTTTCTTGATGAAGAAAAATTCAAAGAGACTGTTCACAAGTAAGTGTTTTATTTTTAATAAACATTTTCTATGATTATTTACGAGCCTAGGAAGCAGCCTCTCTATTCCTACTGGTAGAGGTAAGGCTGTCTACATCTTACCCTCCTCACCTCAGTTTTGCAATTGGTTGGATTTACTGAGTATGGTGATGATGATGATTTTCTATGATTATTTACATGAATTTTGTTCTAAAAATATTAATTTCATGGGGTTATTTTAGGCTTGAACAAGAATCAGGGTTTTTCTTTAACATGAAGTATTTCGAAGAGGAAGTGCACAATGGAAACTGGGATGAGGTTGAGAAATACCTTTCGGGTTTCACTAAAGTCGACGATAATCGCTATTCGATGAAGATATTTTTCGAGATTAGAAAGCAAAAGTATCTTGAAGCATTGGATAAGTAAGCCTTTTTCGCGTATTATTAACGAAGTAATTAATTTGAATCATTGAATAATTATTGACTAATTGTGTTGTCTTTGATAGGCATGACAGGTCCAAAGCTGTAGAAATTCTTGTAAAAGATCTTAAAGTGTTTGCTTCATTCAATGAAGATCTTTTTAAGGAGATAACTCAATTATTAACTTTGGAGAATTTTAGGTACACTATAAATGTTAGCATTTTGTGATTTGTAACAACATCCTCTTTATAACTTTATATAATTTCATTTACATTTTAGGGAGAATGAACAATTATCCAAATATGGAGATACAAAATCGGCCCGAGCGATAATGTTGGTTGAACTTAAGAAGTTAATCGAAGCGAATCCTTTGTTTCGTGACAAATTGCAGTTTCCAAACCTTAAGAATTCAAGATTAAGGACTCTCATAAACCAAAGGTAAACCTTAAACTCTGTTTTATACGTCTTACAATGGTAGTTAATGTTAGTTATTTGTGTAATTGTATCGCAGCTTGAACTGGCAACACCAGCTTTGTAAAAACCCGAGGCCGAATCCCGATATCAAGACGTTGTTTGTTGACCATTCGTGTGGTCAACCGAATGGTGCGCGTGCTCCATCACCTGCGAATAATCCGCTTCTTGGAGCGTTACCAAAAGCTGGTGGCTTTCCTCCTTTGGGTGCACATGGGGTCTGTAATCTTTATTTGCTCTAACTTTTTTTTTTTTGAATTTTGTTATTGTAATTTGCTTTTGATTCTATATAATCAGCCGTTTCAACCCGCACCGGCTCCGGTACCAACTCCGCTTGCGGGTTGGATGTCTAATCCGCCAGCTGTATCTCATCCAACGGTTTCCGGTAGTGCAATTGGTCTCGGTAGTCCTTCTATTTCAGGTAATCTAGATGATTCCTTACACCATTTTCTCATCGACCCGTTAACACTTTTCGATGACCCATTGACCCGTTTTGACCGTTTGATCCATTTGCAGCTGCTTTGAAGCATCCAAGAACTCCGACAAATCCTTCTTTGGATTACCCGTCTGCAGATTCTGATCATATGAGCAAAAGAACGAGAATCATGGGGATAACCGAAGAGGTTAATTCATTTCATTTTATCGCTGCAAGTGGTAACACCATTCTTCTTATTAGAGTTTAATTTCGATAAATTTCTTTCTGAAAAACAGGCGAATCTTCCTGTTAATGTATTGCCTGTGTCATTCCCGGGGCATTCCGGTCATAATCAAGCTTTTAACGCACCTGATGACTTGCCGAAAACCGTTGCGCGAACGTTAAGCCAGGGGTCATCTCCTATGAGCATGGACTTTCATCCCGTTCAACAAACATTACTTTTAGGTAATAAAAAAATTGATTTATTTTTGGTTTTTTTATCATGTCTTGAAGTTTAGATACTGACTTTCGGCGTAAATGTAACGTTGCACAGTTGGAACGAATGTGGGCGACATAGGATTGTGGGAAGTTGGTTCACGTGAAAAACTCGTTCTTAAAAATTTCAAAGTTTGGAATCTTAGTGCGTGTTCAGTGTCGCTTCAGGTACATAAAGATCTCTAATTCGTAGCGAACCATATATAGTTATAAACCAATTTTACACTAGATACTAATTTACTGTGACTTAAAAACATGATAATTACCTACTCACTTATCAAACTCGTAATTGTTTTACATAAATGCAGGCGGCTTTAGTAAAAGATCCCGGTGTCTCAGTGAACCGTGTAATCTGGAGTCCAGATGGTTCATTGTTCGGTAGGTCCCGCTAACTTAACGCATGATAAAACGATAAGCAATCGATCTTTTAATATCTTATTATACGAACAGGAGTTGCGTATTCAAGGCACATTGTTCAAATATATTCATATCATGGAAGTGATGACGTGCGACAAAATGTAGAGGTACACTTGGTTTCTTTCTGTTGACTGCAAAAACTTGTAGAAATTTGTAAAATGAGTACATGATGTGTTATTTTTTTATTTTGTTTTTTTAAAGATTGATGCTCATGTTGGTGGAGTAAATGATCTTGCATTCTCTCATCCAAACAAGCAGCTCTGTGTGATAACTTGTGGTGACGACAAAACCATCAAGGTTTGGTTTCGAATAACATATTTTGGTCGATATACAAACAATAATCGCTAATTACGATAATCAAGATTTTCTCGATTCTAATGACATAGGTTTGGGATGCAACAACCGGTGTAAAAAAGTACACTTTTGAAGGCCATGAAGCACCTGTTTATTCTGTATGCCCTCACTATAAAGAGAATATTCAGGTAACTTGATTTTTTTCCAGTATTTCAGTCGTAAATTCGTAATCATGAGTTTACATCGAAGGGGTCCTAAAACCGAACTTTTTTTTTTCAGTTTATATTTTCAACGGCTCTTGACGGGAAAATAAAAGCATGGTTATACGATAACATGGGATCAAGAGTTGATTACGAGGCTCCTGGCAGGTGGTGCACAACAATGGCATATAGCGCTGACGGAACAAGGTTGACCATTTGACCAATGCATTTCCGCTATTCATAACGCTTTGACTTTTTTAAGACTTTAGAGTTTTGACTTTTGACTTTTTTGTTGTCATTTTCGCTATAATTTCAGGCTTTTTTCATGCGGGACCAGCAAAGACGGCGAATCACACATCGTAGAGTGGAACGAAAGTGAAGGTGCCGTAAAACGAACATATATCGGTTTCCGCAAACGATCTTTAGGTGTTGTTCAATTCGACACAACAAAAAACCGGTTTTTAGCAGCTGGTGATGATTTTTCGATCAAATACTGGGATATGGATAATGTTCAGCTTTTAACAAGCGTTGATGCTGATGGAGGTCTTCCGGTAATACCTTTTTTTCATACTAAAAACACAAAATGTTTGATCAAAGTATTAACTCTGTAATGAGTCTAATGACCATCTTAATATCTTTTTTAATCACAATTTAAATTAGGCAAGTCCACGAATCCGATTTAATAAAGACGGTGCTCTTTTGGCTGTTTCGACTAGTGACAACGGTATCAAGATTTTAGCGAACCCCGATGGGCTTCGGTTACTTCGCTCGTTTGAAAATGTTTCTTTCGATGGTTCTGCATCAAGAACTCCTGAAGCTCCAAAGGTAGTTTCTTTTAAGACTGATCAGTGATGGCACGGGTTGAAAAGTGCAACCCGAACCCGACCCATATTATTATTCATGTCAAATATTTCAACCCTAACCCGCACACACACAAATTCGGGTCAACCCGAACACGACCCGTTTAACCCGCATTTTTGAATGGTGAGTATGAGTGTGACAAGTAAATAATGGTGAGTATGAGTGTGACAAGTAAATAATATAATGTGCCAAAACTAACCATGTAAAATGGAAATAGAAAAAACAAAAACAAGAATATAAAAGTTTTTTTTCTCTAAATAGTTAAACGGTTCAACCCTAACCCGACCTGTTTTTAATACGAGTCAACCCGAACCTGACCCGTTTTTCAAACGAGTCGTGTTAGTCGACCCAAACCTGTTTTTTTTCGTGTTAGGTTCGGGTCAGGTTTCAGGTCGTGTCAAGAATTACCCGCCCCTACACATGATCATAATTTTCTTGTTCTTTGTTATATGATTATATTCCCTTATGATGTTATTTTAACATGCAGCCTACCATAAACGCGTTATCTGCTGCTGCTGCTGCTAGTAATGCTGCATTAGCAGAAAGGGCTGCTGCACCCGTTGGATCCATCTCTGCAGCGGTTAGTGCTCGTGTTTGACTTTGACTTTGACCAAATAGTCATACTTCATAGTGTCAATTTAGTAATTGTTGTGAATGTAGAACGGGGATGCGAGAAGCTTGCTGGATGTGAAACCTCGGATTGGGGAAGAATCTAACGACAAATCGAAGATTTGGAAACTAACCGAGATTAACGAAGCTTCTCAATGTCGGTCTTTGAAGCTCCCTGAGAACATGAGAGTAACAAAGGTGTAAATAATAAATATATTGTGATTTAACCTTTTTTGATAGTGTAGAAACTAATGCGGGATTTGTTGTCTTGTTGATCATACAGATATCAAGATTGATATATACAAATTCGGGAAATGCTATTTTAGCATTAGCGTCAAATGCGATACATTTGCTATGGAAATGGCAGCGTAACGAGCGTAATTCAAATGGCAAGGTGAAAATTATTACCGACTAAAAAGTTCAAACCGAAACTTTATGGTGAAATAATTTCATAATGTAAAAATCTTTAATGCAGGCGACAGCTGGCGTTTTACCGCAATTGTGGCAACCGTCAAGTGGGATTTTGATGACGAATGACGTGGCGGAGACGAACCCTGAAGAATCGGTTGCTTGCTTTGCGTTGTCTAAAAATGATTCGTATGTTATGTCGGCATCGGGCGGAAAGATTTCGTTGTTTAATATGATGACATTCAAGGTAATCTTTCCTTCTTTGACTTTTGAGGTCAAACAGACCAATTGTTGTCTTGAATTTTGACTTTTGAGGTCAAACTGATTTGACTAATCGAATAAAGTTATCGACAACCGCAGACGATGACAACGTTCATGCCACCGCCACCTGCCGCAACGTTTCTTGCATTCCACCCTCAAGACAACAATATTATAGCGATTGGCATGGATGACTCGACAATCCAGATTTACAACGTTCGTGTTGATGAGGTAGATAAAGCCCTTGTTCTCTATTACTTAAACTTTAGCCTCAAATAATCGATTTATATAGAAAATATCGTTTTTGTTGTGAAGGTTAAAAGCAAGCTTAAAGGTCACTCGAAAAGAATCACGGGTCTCGCCTTTTCTCATGTGCTAAATGTTCTAGTCTCATCTGGTGCTGATGGTCAGGTTAGTTAAGATCATGAAAGTTTCGTTCTTTTTCGAATATTTATACAAACCCACTTAGAACTTTTACTAAAGATTAGTCGAACTCATGTAAATTAATGGTTTATATGTTTATTACTTAGATCTGTGTATGGAGTTCTGATGGATGGGAAAAACAGAAGGCGCGATACGTTCAACTTCCGCCAGGGAGAACACCATCACCACAATCCGACACTCGCGTGCAGTTTCATCATGATCAGATCCATTTTCTCGTTGTTCACGAGACCCAACTCGCTATTTACGAAACAACAAAACTAGAATGCGTAAAGCAGGTAGTATTTCACATCTTGTTCTAATGTTCTTTTGTAACAATGTGGTAAACTGACAATGCTATATTTCTAAATTAATCGTTTCCTAAGTGGGTTCAACGGGAAAACTCAGCGCCAATATCACACGCAACGTTTTCATGCGATAGTCAGCTGATATACGCAAGTTTCTTTGATGCAACCATTTGCGTGTTTACCGCTTCCCACCTTCGCCTTCGGTGTAAGATTAATCCATACGCATATCTTACAAGGTAAAATAATTAAATAACCAAAACATAATTTTCGGTCATTTCAAATAATAAATATTGTATTTTGATCGTTGACAAGAACTCGTGTTTCCTAACAGTAATATGCACGTGCACCCGCTGGTGATTGCTGCTCATCCACAAGAACCGAATCAGTTTGCATTAGGGCTTTCTGATGGAACCGTTCATGTTTTGGAGCCACTTGAATCTGATGGTAGATGGGGGGTGCCACCACCGGCTGAAAACGGGTCCACAAGCACAGTACCGGCTACACCACCGGCTGCTGGTTCAGGGTCGGAACAACCCGCCCAGAGGTGACCAGATTGTAATCTAGTTGACTAAACACTTGTTTTCTGTGCAGTTCCAACTTTGTAGAAATGTGAGATTTAGTTGGTGAATTGACTTGATCTGACTTGTTTTGTAAGATGTTGTTAAGGGTAAATGCCAATAGTTTGATATCATGCTTTCATCATTGCATTTCAAGATCCACCTATGATCAGTTCATATGTCATATGTGCACGCGCCATAGTCGTATCGCCTATATATCCAACAACTATATTGTTCTAGTTTTACTTAAAGACCAGATGATATGAAAGTCAAGACCAAAGTACATGAGTTTGACTTTGATCCTATGCACAACACTACAGCAAGCATGATAAGTGCCTCTACAGGGGTCCACACTACAGCAGGCATGAGACATGCGTCTAGTGGGGTCCACCGCGACGAAGCTTGAGAAGCTAAATAGCAAGCTACTGTGAACTACTCTCACATAAAGTATCATTCTTGTTTTTTTAGGACAAGATGAAAATATATTTAAACAAGCACTAAACAGTGTTCAGTTGTAGATGTAAGATAGTAAGATAGATGGGTACTCATTTCTCAACAAGCTAAAACTGTAGTGTTATGAGTGGTGGGTTGTGGCCCAACCCAATAAGATAACATGAAACTGTATTTTGGTACTTTGAATACTAAAGCTTTGTTTGTTGTTTTTTAACTTCGTCATGGTTATAATTTATAAAACTCGAATTTGATTGGGAAACAAAAAAGCCGAAACATTTTGGGTCAGTAAAAAATACGAGTAAAAACTCAAACCCAGTTACCTTAATAGATGGAGTAAGTCAGGTGTCGAACGACGAGAAGTATCGTGGAAAATGTTGTTTGACTGTTTCTTTATTAATTAACTAAATTACTGAAAACTAAAATCGATTGTTTGAGGGTTGATTAAGAACTAAATTAACTATGAGTTGTAAACAATTGGAGAAAAGGTGATTCCTCCAAGTTTCATATTCAAAGTGGATTCAAGTGATTAGTTTTGATCGAGAGAATCACATAGACATGATTAAAATAATTGATTAGTTGATTGTGATAAACGAGGACTAAGTACTTTGATTGCAAAACAATGAAAGGTTATCACACGATTATCAATTGAAGATTATGAAACCCAATCCCTATCTAATATATTCCAATTACTAGAAACTCTTGGGAATTGAAGGATCAAAACTAAGGTGCTGTTTGTTTTTTAAGAGGTAAAATGTCTGTAATCTGCAGTCTGCGGGCCAAATTGTAGACATATGTAGAAGAAGAGGTGGACCAAACCGTCTGCAAGAAGAAGACTGTTTGTTTTTTAACGTATGTAGACTTCTAAAATAAACTGGTGGTGGTGTACGGACGGTAGTGGAGGACGGCGGTGGTGGGTGGTGGACGTGGACGGTGGGTGGTGGTGGTGGTGGACGGTGGTTGTAGTAGACGGTGGTGGTGATGGACGGTGGTGGTGCTCAACCCTCTGCAGACATTAGAAGATCTTAGAAGTGGCTGAGCCGACGCCCCGCTTGCGATATGCGCATATAATGTATATATGTGGGCCATCGGGGGGGGGGGATGAAAGTGCACTAATTTTAACGTTATTTTACTAATTTCGTGAAAATAATGTTAAAAGCTGAGGACGGTTAATCATGCATCATGTGGTGGCGTTGATAGCTGAAAGACAAAAGGGTACATGCACTAATCGGTCTTTGTCCCGATTGCTGAGTGTTATGTGCCTTATGTCCAAGGCTTGATGCAAAACTACTATCGAGCCAGGGGTCTGACTGGAAGCAGCATCTCTATTCCTACGGGGTAGAGGTACGGCTGTCTACATCTTACCCTCCTCAGACCCTACCTTTGCTTTGCTATTGGTGGGATTTACTGAGTATGATGATGATGATGAGAAGTGGCTGAGCCAAGTCTGCACCAAAAAGAGCTCGCGCATATGTTTTTTTAATGAAACGTTTTCGAAAAAACAAACAGTCTGCAGATGGCAATGTGTGCACGTGGTCTGTGAGGCGTAGAGAGAAGAGGCTACACAGATTTTTTCTAGAAAAACAAACACTACCTAAGTTTCAGATAAAATTAATCGTTTACAATCAAGCTAACAAATCACTAAGCAAAAAGCATCGAATGCTAAGATTGTCAATCTCAATTACAAAGAATCCTCCACTCGGAGGAAATTCGTGAATAAATTAGTCGCTCATGATTGTGAATTGATCAATATTGATGTTGGAATGCATTCTAGATGATGGAATGATGATTAGATTGTATGGAATGGTGAAAAACTCTAAAAAAACCCTACAATAATTTCCGTCCCTCAAGTTGCCTCCCACGAATGGAATGAAAAAAATATATCCAAAAACCTAATTTTATGGGTTTTATGCGAATTCCCGTAATGCCTAACCAGTAGGATACACCTGATCCGTAGCCTACACCTAATAGATTCTTCCCAAAACTGTTTTCTTCATAACTTTCACATTGTAACTCCGTTTTTTATCGTTTTCGACCACACCTTCATATTTCAACCCTCTATCATATCATAATTTAATACCTTTACTTCCATTCCGTATGCATTGTCCAAAACACATCTAATCTTTGTGTTTAACCTGCAAAACATCATCTTATCGTAGTTATCTAATTCTATACGTATAAACACTATGTATAAATTTTAATATTTTACCAAGTATAAATAATAATTACCAAAAAAAATGCACAAAAATATCTTTAGAAAGCAACAAAATATCTCAAAAAAAAAAAAAAAGGATAAGCCCCTATCAATCAATCAATCTTCAACACTATTTCATTTCATAAACCCTAGAAACCCTCACCACCATCTTCCACAATTACAGCAGCGGCTATGGCGTCAACATCCATAAATCTAACAAGCACGTTCATCGGACTCGTCAAGCTTCAGAAACCATCGCTTTCCGCCACCAATTATCCTCTCTGGAGAAACTTCAGTTTCGCTCAACCAACTCTTACAACCACCGTCCGTACACCACTCGCCGCCGTTAGCTTATCCCGATCGAAGCGGTTCTCCGTCGCCGCCACCGCGGCTCCGACGCAGCAGGATGAGGATTCCGATGTTTTGACGAAGATTCCTCCGGATAATCGAATTCCGGCGACGATTATCACCGGGTTTTTAGGTTCCGGAAAGGTTATTGCTTCTCATATTATATTAATAAAAATATTTATTTCGTTTATCTTTGTGATTTTTATTTATATATTTTTTTTGCATTTTAGAGATTGGATATAAAGTTTGACTTGGTTTAGTTTTTAGTTTTGACAAGAATAACAAAGAATTAGTTAGGGTTGAGATCGATGCTTGTACTGTATATCGGCGATACCGAAATTTTGCTAAAACCGAATAGCGTACAGTATATGTTTGGTGGATACTGGATACTGGTATAGTACCGTATCGTAAAAAGTGTTGAACCGGTACTGTACTGCATGTACACATAGTTGTTAATGTCGAATAGCGACAATAGCGATAAGGTACCGCTATGCTACATAGCGAATAACCATAAATAGCGCGCGGCATTTTATAAACAGCGATTCGCCGGTACACTAGAATTTTTTTTATATTTTTATACGTGTATTATATCAAAATACCTTGGTATATACTCTATTTTCCATGCATATTTAACAAAAACCTAAAATCCTGCTATTTTATAGCTATATCTAATAGCTATTTATATTTAAATAAAAACTGAAATCCCGCTATTTATGGCTACAGACCCTGTAGCGACCTTCGACCTATACGCTATGCTATTCGCTATAGTGACAGCTATTGACAACTATGCATGTACACATGGTACCGATATCGAAATTGAGCTAGATACAAAACCGAATACCGCACCATATATGTTCCGTTGATACCGTTATGGTACGGTATCGATATTAGGTACAAATTTCTTATTCCTAGAATTAAAATACTTTGAAGGGTTTGTTTTTTGTTTTACTGAAATTCACAACTTTAATATGCGTGATTGTGTACCTTCTAGAAAAAATATATTTGTTACAAGCTTATAGTAGTTTATGCCATAGTTATCGATAGTGGCCATAGCGACCGCTATCGCGAATAGCGTGGCGAGGCGAGACATGGTCGCTATATGGTGTATAGCGCTTAATAGCGTGAAAATAGCGGCCAGAAACCTGCAATTTCTGCCGGAAATCTGCCGGAAACTTGCTGGAAACTATGAAGAAGAAGAGAAGAGCGGCTGCGTTTTTTTATTTGTTGCTCCGGCCAGAAACCTGCTATTTCTGCCGGAAACTTGCCGGAAGCTATGAAGAAGAAGAGGAGAAGAGCGGCTGCCTTTTTTTTGTTTTGTTGCGTCTGAGCCTTTTTCTAGGGTTAGATAACTTTATGGATTTTAACATTTAACCCCCTCTATTTTTCATTAGGTTATATTTAGTCATTAAAACTTGTAAAACTTGTAAAATTAGTTTGTGTATTTTAACATTTAACCCCCTCTATTTTCACTGGCTTACATTTGGTCCTTAAACTTATAAATTTATACATAAAAGGTATTAAACGAACGTTATATATAAAAAAAAGTTATGTAGATAGCTATGTTTTATTTCTTAAATTTTTAACTATCTTATCGCTAAACACGAAATAGCGGGCGCTATTTCATCGCTATCGCTACGTAGCATATAGGTACGTTGTCGCTATTCGCTATCGATAACTATGGTTTATGCGTGATTGAACCGGCCTTGATAGTAGTTTATGAATTTGTAACACAAGCTTATAGTATGTGAAGTTAGCTTAAGGAAACTGACTTTTTACGTACTGCGTTTTTGAACAGACTACATTGTTGAATCATATACTTACAGCTGATCATGGCAAACGGATTGCAGTTATTGAGAATGAGGTAATATTATGTTCTACTATGGTTAATTAGTTATGTATAATTCAGTTGTTTAGTTTTTCTTATTTGGATGATTGTTTGAAAGTGTACATCTCATGAAGTCCTGTTTACGTTTCAATGGTTTGTATTGCATTTGCAGTATGGGGAAGTGGACATTGATGGGTCATTAGTTGCTGCGAAAGCAGCCGGAGTGGAGGATATCGTCATGCTTAACAATGGCTGCCTGTGCTGTACAGTCAGAGGCGATCTTGTTAGAATGATAGGCGAGTTGGTGAGTAAAAAGAAAGGAAAATTCGACCATATCGTCATCGAGACTACAGGTAGCAAACAATGATCAATCCCGATTCAACTTTTTTCTAATTGCGTCTTGTCCTCTGTTATTTATATTTTTTTTTCAAATTTGCAGGACTGGCGAACCCAGCACCAATCATACAAACTTTTTATGCAGAGGATCAGATTTTTAACGATGTTAAGTTGGATGGTGTTGTCACGTTAGTAGATGCGAAACATGTTAATATTCATTTGGATGATGTTAAGCCAAAAGGAGTTGTTAACGAGGCTGTAGAGCAAATTGCGTATGCTGATCGTATAATAGTAAATAAGGTATTTGTTACTGTCACCTTTTGGTTTCAGTTATTAAATTGTTTATGTTGTTTGGGTCAAAATATACTGAAGTTTTTTCATGTTGTTGTTAGACCGATCTTGTTGGAGATAGAGAGGTCACTGCTGTGGTTCAGCGGATAAAGGTACGTACATGATTGTTTATTTAGTTAGTTGAATCTAAACTTTTGTTAGGGGTGAGCAAAAAAACGAATTAACCAACTCATAACCGAATTAACCAACAAAACCGAACCAAATTAAAACCGGTGGGTCAGTTAATTGTTTTTTTTTTTTGAAAACCGAAAGTAGCTGGTCGGTTATGGTTACCAATGTTTCCACACCCACCATAACATGTAGTAAAATCTTTGTTGGGTTTTGGACTTTTCACCATTTTTCAATAGTTGATGTTCTTGGTTAAACCTTTGTTAGAACTTATGGCTTATATCATACCGTTTTGGTTGAAAGTTTGTTTGAATTTATTGTTAATATCATATTGTTTTGTTTGAATATTTGTTAATAATCGGTATTAATATTATAGAACATATGTATTTTTTAATATACAATACATTAATATATGCAAGGGTGTAATAACATTTTATTCCATCGTAAAAGAAGTTGAGCTATTTTTAGCTAGACGTAAATTCGCGGTTAACCGCCCATGACCGACCCTCTATAACCTTCAAAACTGATTAACCGAAACCGCCATAACCGATCGGTTATGGTTATGATTATCCATTAACCGACATCGTGGTTATGGACTTATAGTTATAGTTTTTGGTCATAACCGACCGAAACCGACACGTGCACACCCCTACCTTTTGTATTGGTTTATATTTCATGCTAATCTTTTACCTTAATGACAATTAAATACAGGGCATAAACCGCATGGCTGAATTAAAGCGTACTGAATTTGGAAAAGTGGATTTGGATTACGTTCTTGGCATCGGTGGCTTTGATTTAGAAAGGTTATTTCTCTTTATTTCTGGTTTTTCATTTTCTATAGAAAAAGTACACAGATGGTCCCAATAGTTTACCAAAATTTTGGATTTGGTCCCTAGGTTTCCAAAATTACACGGATGGTCCATGTGGCTTGCACTTTGTAACGCATTTAGTCCCCATCCAACAAATCTAAAGGTTTCACCAGCTCCAAGTTAGGGACAAAATACGTTACAAAGGGCAAAACCACAGGGACCATCTATGCGACTTTTGTCAAAATTGGGGACTAAATGCGTACAAAGTTCAAACCACCGGGACCATCCGTGTACTTTACTCCTTTTAATAACTATGTTGCATTTCTTTGACATGATTGGTGGATTTGACAAATATATATTTTTGCTAGAATCGATTCTGCTATCGAGATTGAAGCTTCAAAGGAAGATGAGCACCATCATCACCATGAGCATGATCATGACCATGAAAATTGTCATGATCATGATCATCATGAACATGACCACGGCCACAAACACGGTAACTCAAAATTTATATAATTATTTATGTATAACTAGATTGTTGGCATAGGCCACATGTTGCGCCGGTGACGCCTTAGTTGTTTAAAGCTGGCGGCACGTAATGTGATGCGTTAGCTCGATGAAAACGTGTGTTTCGACGTATCCGATCTAACTCAGTGTAATGTAACATATATAAGCACTACGGTCACAGTGTACGATGATTACATTAATGTGTGGTGCCCGCGAGTGCCATTACGTGCTTTTCACTTTGTAATGTCATTAGACAGATAAAAACAAATAATGTATGTCTCGATCATTGGTGTAAAGTTGTAAAAGTAATTTAGATTTTAGACAGCGTTGTAAAGTCGTAAAAGTAATTTAGACATTAACGTATAGACAGGTCAAAGGTGTCGATTACCAAAAGTTAGAAGTGAGTGTGTAACTTATTCAAAGATGAGGGTTAATAGCGAATAGGGATCGCTACGGTCGCTATAACGAATAGCGTGGCGTATAGGTCCATGCTCGCTATATGGTCTGTAGCGATAGATAGCGGCCTTAAACTTTTTTTAATATAAATAGCAATTAAATAAAGGTATAAAATAGCTGGACTTTAGGTTTTTGTTAAACAAACATGTAAAATTGCATATATACTAGGGTATTTTGATGTAATATACATATAAAATTTTCTTAAATTTTTTTTCTAGTGTATCGCTATTTATAAAATAGTGCCCGCTATTAATGGCTATTCACTATGTAGCATATAGGTCCCTTATCGCTGTTTGTCGCTGTTCGCCATTAACAACTATGGTTTAAGGTTGTGAAGTGAAAAAACCAAAAGTTTTAAATGAATTAGAAATCTAGGGTTGAAATTGTAATTTGTCAAAAGTAAATGGTTTACAATGGTTGGTGGGAAATCCCACCGACCTTTTGTTTTAAAACTATATAAATTGTTGTCGGTTTTATATCGAGTAATGTTTTGTTTATTGTTCAGAACATCATGATCATGATCATACCCATGACCCTGGGGTTTCTTCAGTCAGCATAGTATGTGAAGGGAGTTTAGATCTTGAAAAGGTTCGTTGTGTGGATTTATCATTTAATTTACACTCTTATTGTGTTACCATGTTCCATTTACTTTTTTACCGCTTGTATTTACTGTTGAGTGATGTTTTACGCAGGCTAACTTTTGGCTCGGCACATTGTTAATGGATAGAAGTGAGGATATATACCGCATGAAGGGGCTTATGTCTATTGAAGGGATGGATGAGAGATTTGTCTTCCAAGTGAGTTTAAAAATGGTTATATCCCAAGTAAAATGTCATTTTGGTCCCTGAGGTTTGGCTATTTTTGCGACTTTCGTCTAAAGGTTTGTTTTTCCGCGTCTGGATCCAAAAGGTTTGAAATCTTGCCATTTTCATCGAACTCGTTAACTCCATCCTTTTTTCTCCTTTTAATGAGGGCATTTCCGTTTTTTTAGACTTTTTTTTATTAAAATAAAAACACTATAAGCAATAAAGATCCACTTTATTCGACTTTCTCCCCACCCAAACCCTTTGATCATCACAAATAATGACTAAAAAGACAAAAATAGCCCTGACTTAACGTTAAAAATGGATGGAGTTAACGAGTTAGATGAAAATGACAAGATTTTAAACCTTTTGGATCCAGATGCCGAAAAACAAACCTTTGGACGAAATTGGCAAAAGTAGCCAAACCTTAAGAACTAAAATGGCATTTTACTCTTATTTCACTGTTAGCTTACACGTGGTGATTGTGAACATGATTAATAAACGCGCATGTGTAAACAGGGAGTACATGACATATTTCAAGGGTCACCAGATCGGCTGTGGAAGCCAGATGAACCAAGGGTAAACAAGATTGTGTTCATAGGAAAGAATTTAGACGCCCAAGAATTAGAAAAGGGTTTTAAGGCATGTTTACTGTGAGCTAATGACCAAATCATATTTAATGGTTTGAGAGATCTTTGAACTTGATACGGATGGTTTTAACGTCATGGTGGTTTTTGTTGTATGATAAGAAAAGAATTCTAAATCAAACGAGCCGGATTCTCTTGAGATGCATCTTAAACTTCGTCTAAGATTAATGTTGATTTAGCTTTTTATGTGTTTAAAATCCGGTTAGTAATGTTAATCTTATTCTTATCGGAGGGATCTATCCCTTAGGGGTGTAATCGGGCCGAGTGAACGAGTCAAGTTACCAGATTCGAGCTTGATTCGACATTAGTTGCTTGAAACATTACTTGAGAGACCCGTCATTTTCAAGCTTGAGCATGATAAATCAATCAATGCTTTTAGCTTCAAATCTTCCACTCGGTTAACATGATTAATCGATACTTGACTTGAGTTAATTATGTAAGACACGGGTTTAGGCCATAAAGCTTTACACTGTACTATTTTAGTACTTGAGCTCAAGCTCAACCCGAAAACTTATTTGAGCTTGAACTCGACTTTTAATAGAAGTCTTTCGGCAAAGAGTGAGCATGAGTCGACTTGGTTTGGTTATAGAGGAAGTTAATTCGATTAACTTTCTTGTTTAGGTCAATTCAAGCCATTATAATAGATAAATTCAATAATTTTCTAGGTTTTTTTAGATTAATAATATCAAATTACAAACAAACGACGGATAAACGGGCAACGAGCTGCGCCGCGACCCCCTTTTGAATTGCAAAACTGATCCTAATAACATAAATTTTCTGCTCATAATACATTAAAAATATCAAACAGACGTAAATACAAGGAGATACCACAAAACATTAGAGTTACATATCACCAATCTACATAAAAATCCACCATTTCATTAGTTACACATTCCCAATCTTACATATGCACATAGTTTCTCCTTATTCATAACCAAGGCTGCATTTGTGGCAACAAAAACAGTTGTAAACAAGTGCGGAAAACAGATGTCGATATTGTCAGTTTCGTGGTTGAAGTTTCGGTCTAGTCAACAGGGACTTCAACTTCCATCTTCAATCCAGGATGGTCAAGAATCTGAAACAAGTTCAAAAGAATTATCATTCCGGATCAAATCAATCATTCCAATCCCAAAAAAAAAAAAAAAAAAAAAAAAACCTTAACAAAGTCATCCAACAACAGAGAAGAATCTTTACTGTAGCCAGCTTCCTCCATGACTTTGATCAAAACTTCCTGCAAATGTTAAGCTTATTAGAACATGATCCATAGTCTTTTAATTAGATAAACCGAGAATCTTATTAGCCAAATGGTCGTTAAGATCATGCCTCGATTTGCTTATCTGACATGAATGAACCGCTCAAATCACGCAACACCTCCATTATGTCTTTGAAAGTCACCTTACCGTTATAATCTGAGTCGTATACTTTGAAGATAACTGAGATTATGTGTTTACAAATGTTAGTTAATATCGAAGGTAAACCATATTCATGAAGAATTTTAAGCTAAACAAGTCAACCCGACAAGTGTCCCTGTGCGCCTCAGATACCAATGTTGGCGCAACAGATTTCCATCTGGCACAACAAAGCTATTCTTTTGCGGTAGATGGAAATCTATTGCGCCAGGTCAAAATCTGCTATGCAAGCATAGCATAGCAGGGTTTGACATGTGGAAACTTCTGGTTAGTTGAAACAATTTCTTGACTAGAAAAAGAAAAGTCAAATTATATTTTTGTAAAAAAAAAAGAGTAAATTACTTTTTGAGTTATTGTGTTTTAGTGTTTTTAACCATTTGAGTCCAAAATCAAAATGTTTAACGCTCTGAGTCCCTAGACGCTTTTTTATAACCATTTGAGTCCTTTTGAGTCCAACTTTTAACCTTTTAAGTCCAATTTTTTTAACAAAATTGGACTCAAACCGTTATAAAATGAACAAAATTGGACCCAAAACGTTATAAAATAAATAGCTAGAGACTCAGGGCGTTAACTTTTTGATTTTGGACTCGAGTGGTTAAAATCAGTAAAACACAAGGACTCAAAAAGTAATTTACTCAAAAAAAAAGGTGGTCATTTTGTTAAATTCATCGGTCGAAATGGGTCATTTTGATTATTTTCTCTTAAAATATAATCAAAAAACAAGATGCTTTAACTAGCCTTGATCAAAATAAGGTGTGACACTTACGTTCAATCTTCTGGGGCATGCTTGCTTTAGGATTAAAAGCTGACAAGAATATTACAAAGTCCTTAAAGTTCAAACCATCCACCATCTTAAGCAATCTCTATAATAATTATAAAAAATAAAAACCATAAAGCAAAAACAAGCATATCATTATGATCATGAAACACTCACTCTCTAGCCATCCCAGTATAAAAAAAATTAAAAAAATAAAAAAAAAACCATGCCTGAGACAGAGGATTCATTGCAAATTCGGGTACCGAAAGAAACTCATCAGCAGAAATGAATCCCTTGGCATTGCGGTCGAGTTGACAAAATCTTTTATACAAAGAAACTATCTCTTGCTGGGAAACTTTAACATATTCAAACATAATTACATAAAATGAGATCAATCAAGAAGTGAGTGTGTCAATGTATAAAATATAAAGAAGAAGAGCAATCTATATATACTTACATAGATTATTGCAGTGCTCTTGAACATCTTCAATATCATATTGAGTTAGTGTAGATGATGCACTACCCATGTGCAAGATTCAATCTTTTTTACTAATAACAAACACCCTTTAATCTGTTGATATGTTAAAGATTGAAGGGATGAATTTTGATAAAATCTTGGAGAATGAATAAAGATAGGATTGGTAGAAGAAAGATGGGGTATTAATCAATGAAAATATAGTTGTTTTTGTCGAAATGACAAATTTGTTGCTTTCTAATGACGGGGAAACTCATGTATTTATATCAGTGTGTATATATATATATATATATCATAGAGTAAAATGCCAAAATGGTCCCTGAGTTTAGGTCGCTTTTGTCACTTTAGTTTAAAAATGAAACTTTTTGTATCTGAGTACTTGAGGTTTCATTTGTGTTGCCATTTTCATCCAATTGGTAAACCGGTTTAGAATTTTTTGTTAACTCCTCCCTTTTTTTGTCGTTTTCCTCGTTTAGATGAAGGGTATAATCGTCATCTTATGCCATAATATATTTTAATTAAATGAGGAAATGACAAAAAAGGGAAGGAGTTAACAAAAAAATGTAACCCAGTTTGACAATTGGATGAAAATGTCAACAAAAATGAAACCTAATATACCCAGATACAAAATGTTTCATTTTTAGACTAAAGCGACAAAAAACGACCTAAACTCAGAGACCATTTTGGCATTTTACTCTATATTATATATTATCATATCATTCTTATTGTTATTTTTGGGTGTAATTTAATGTGAAAATATATTTAAAAATGGAAACTCGATGAACTTTACTTGTGTGATACGATTTTGATTTTTTTTAAATGGTTGTAAATTTCATGTATATTCGTGAAGATGTTTTAGTTGGCTATTGAATTTTTTAATGTTATTTATGGTCAACAAAGTGGTTTGGTAACCAAATAGATTTATTCATCCAATTTTCTTTTAGTAATTAATATATGAAACGTATTGGACTTATCAAGAAAGTCTCATTTTTTAGTTACAGCCACAAGTTGACATAAATTGGTGACCAATTAGTGATTCTCAAATTATAAAAAATAAAAAATAAAAATTGGATTCACTTGATTGCTCTAGTAGTGAATTTGAAGATGAAACTACAAGAAAACTTTTCAAATAAGTTTGTGTCATCATTTGCATTACAAGTTGGGGTGCAAACGAGCTGAGCCGAGCCCGAGCTTGATCAGGCTCGAGCTCTTTTAACATATGAAAGCTCAAGCTCGAGCTCGGCTCGAACGTAATTTTTCAAGCTCAAGCTCGGCTCGCGCTCGACTCGTTTAGTATTTATTAATTAATTCATATTAATTATAATTATTATTATACATATAATGTAGTTATTTTTTTATATTTATATAAATGGTAATTATTATTATATAATATGTTTAATATATTAATAAAAAATATATAAACAGAAAGCTCGTTTAGACTCGCGAGCCAGCTCGAGCTCGATAAGCGAAACTCGGGCTCGTTTACTAAATGAGCTTGTTTTGACCTTGTTTTTTTAGTGTATCTAGTATATAATACATGTTTTTATGTGCAATAATATACAAAGAGTGATCCTGAATCATCAAACGTGTTGGAATGTTGACATTGATAAACCACTAATTTACATGGTCTACACATAAAATGAATTTACTGATTAAAATATATAACATCGTGAAGGTGAAGGTGGTTGATTGTGATTTATATAACAAATTTGCTTTTCTAAATGAAATGCCTTTTAAGTTATGTAAAGATATCTTGGATTTTGCATGGAGTTTTATTTAAAAATAAGAAATTTTGAATTAATGACACGATCCGTTAACACAACATAATTTGACATGAAGTTTATAGGGTTATGTGGTATGAGTTAAAGAAGTCCGTATCCTAAACATGTAGGCATGTTTATAGCACAATTAAAAGCGGGTCCAGCCCGCCTAACCCAATAATGACACAAATAACTTGTTTAACTAATTATGTTAATTGTGTTAACAAGTAAAAGACGACTGTTCAACCAAACATGACATGTTTAACTAAATGAACCATTTAGTTACACAACACATGTCATCTTGTTTAGCACGACTAACCTTCTGGGGTAGCCCAGTTGGCCAGTCCCACCCAGCCTCTTCTTGAGGTCACCGGTTCGACTCCCGGCAATGCCCTATTGGGGTGTTGGGGCTCTTCACCGTGGGTACTCACCGCCAGGCAACATTGGGACGTTGTTAGCTTGCGGAGTTGCAATACTCCGGCGGATGGGAGGTCCGTGCAACTACCCCCCCCCCCCCCCCCCTTGTTTAGCACGACTCACATAACACGGTTAATAATATTAAGATATTACTAACACCATAAATTAAAAGTTAACAAGTAAAAGACGACTATTCAACCGAACATGACATGTTTAACTAAATGAACCATTTAGTTACACAACACATGTCATCTTGTTTAGCACATGACTCACAAGACACGGTTAATAATATTAAGATATAACTAACACCATAAATTAAAAGTTACAAAAAGATCCGATCCATAAAATTCTTAGCGACTCGCTTAATAATACATCACGACACATTTGCCTGCTCTAAAATTAACTACTCTCTTCTCATAGTCGAATCACATTCATCACCGTTCTCTTAAAAAAACACTACTCAACGTCGCAACTACCCCTAAAACGGAGAGCAAAATAAGAGAGAATCTAAGACATACAGTCGTACACTGCTACAAAAGATATCTTCAACCTTAAAGCTTGAAAAGCAAGCCGCCATGAGCAGCAAAGAAGGGCGCGAACACAAGCGACTCTACAGCCATGAGCTTGATCAGAATGTTGAGAGATGGGCCCGAGGTGTCCTTCAGCGGGTCCCCAATGGTGTCACCTATCACTGCAGCCTTATGTGGTTCAGACCCTTTTGGTCCAAGGGTCCTTGCATGCTCTGAAGCACCGGCCTGATCAAGATTCATACAAAAGTTAGCATTGTTAGACTAATGGGTATGGGGGTCGGCTAGCCCCGGCTAGCTCCGGCGCCGAGCCCCCACACCGCCCCCCTCCGCTTCGGCCCGGCCCAAACGTCCCACATGCGCCGATTCAGTCGAGGCCCCACCTTTGAAACTATCCGTTGCCAAACAACCCCAAACGGCTATTTTTTTTAAAAAAAAAAAAAAAAAATTCATTTTTCAATTTAAATACCCAATACCTCAACCATTTTTATACATTTCTATCCTTTCTACTCCCATTCTTCTCCAATTCTCTTCCTTTTTTATAAAAACACTCCATATTTTTTATACCTTTTTCTCTAAATCATGAATCCTTTCAACCCAAACAACCCCAACCCGAACAACCCCAACCCGAATAATCAAAACCCGAACCAACCTAACTTTTTTTCTACTCCCGCTTACAATCCGAGTATGGATAATTCGTGGGGTGCTCCGCAATTTCCTTTTTCGGGTTTCCAACAAACACCCAACGCATTCTCACAAATGTCTCAAGTTCAACAACTCCAACAATACCAAGCGCTACAACAAATGATGCAACGCAACTCGTTTGAACAACTCCAAACGCAACCGCCAACTTCCCAACCGGTTAACCTTGATGATGATGATGATGTTGAAGTCGTCCCCGAATCGCCACCGCAAGAGCTCAACCGAAAAAAAAACAAGGGGAAGGGGAAGAAGGTTGAAAACGTACCCGAAACCGCGCCAAAAAGCGGTTCGAGAGCAAAGGGGAGACCTTGGACGAAAGTAGAGGAGGAGGCGCTAGCAATAGCGTTTACTAAGTCCTCTACTAACCCGATAGTCGGTATGAACGAAAGTTTAATTTTTTTTTAAATTTTTTAAAAGTTTATATTTTTTTTTTTACTAATGCATTGTTTTTTAAAATGTAGGAAACAATCAAAAGGGTGATAGTTTTTGGAGGAAGGCAACGGCTAGATTTCATGCGATTATGGAGCATAGCTCGGATCGTGATGTAGAAGCCGTCTCGGGCAAGTGGCGTAAAATGAGCAAGACCATCAATAACTTTACCGCAATTTATAACCAAATTCGTATGAATCCTCCTAGCGGGACTAACGAGGCGGACTTTCTTAACCTTGCTATCGCTAAGTGGGACTCTCAAAATACAAAGCCTTTCCCGCACTTCCGAGCATGGAACGTAGTAAAGAATCAACAAAAATGGGCGCCGATTCCAAATGAGGTAGCAACCGCCAAACGGACTAAAACTTCCGATTCCGGAAGTTATAGTGCGGGAGGCTCCACCGGTCGTTGTCAAATCAACATAAACGACGACCCGGAAGATGACGAGGACGTGTTGCCCATTGACGAGGCGGAACGTCCCCCCGGGAGGGACAAAGCAAAAAAAGAGGCGGCCGGAAAGCGCAAAGCGGCCGGCTCAAGTGGAGGGGGCGGCTCGAGTGGAGGGGTTGATAAACGAATTCCGTGAGTTCGTGAGTTCAAACAGTTTGCGGCCGAAAAATACACTCACAAGAAAACCGTGTCGGCCGACCAAGCTCGAGCGGAAGATTTTAGGATTATGAGGTTGGATCTCGACTCGGTTCCGGAGGCGGAACGAGTGGTTTATCAGAAGATGAAAGAAGAAGTGATGAAAAAATGGTCGTCGTAGGTTGTTTTTTTTATTTTTAGGAAATCTAATTTTTTATTTTTTTTTTTCGGTAATTTTTTTTTTTAGGAAATGTAATTTTTTTTTTTTAGGAAATGTAATTTTTTTTTTTAGGAAATGTAATTTTTTTTTATGTTATGAAATGAAATTATTTATGTTGTTTTATGTTGTATTTTTTAATTTTTATAAAGTTAATAAATTAAAACTTATAAAATTATAAAATAATAAGGTGGGGCCCCATCCCCCACGAGCCTCCATCCCCCTCAAATATGATGGAGGCTCATCCCCCACGAGCCGCCTACGTGGCGCCTACGTGGCGGCTCAACCCATCCAAGCCTATCCTAACCATACCCATTAGTCTTAGTAGTATAACATAAAAAAGAGTAAAATGCCATTTTCGTCCCTGGGGTTTGGCCCGTTTTGCGGCTTTCGTCCAAAGGTTTGTTTTTCTGCATCTGGATCCAAAAGGTTTGAAATCTTGACATTTTCATCCGGCTCGTCAACTCCATCCATTTTTCTCTCAAGGGTATTTCCATCTTTTTTTTCCTTAAAGGGCAATTAGGTCTTTTTCACTTACAAGCATTTAGCATGATGTAGGGTAAAATAACGAAAATACCCATGACTTAACGGAGAAAAGTGGATTGAGTTAACGAGTCGGATGAAATTGCAAGATTTCAAACCTTTTGGATCCAGAAGCGAAAAAACAAACCTTTGGACGAAAGCCACAAAACTGGCCAAACCTCGGGGACGTAAAATGGCATTTTACTATTAAAAAACTTCACTTTATGCAAATTATTAATCACCTCAATGTACTTCTTGGCATTGTCCCATGCACCACCGGTGTTCGACGCCGAAATCGCCACCTGGACACCCGAAACGAGAGAACCAGCGAGCACACCCGAAAGAGTCTCGACACCAAAAAAGGTCCCGACGATAAGAGGAGTCAGCATGACAAGAGCGCCAGGTGGAATCATCTCCTTAATAGACGCATCAGTGGAGATTTTCACGCATGTAGCGTAATCGGGTTTCGTAAGGCCTTCCATTAGACCAGGGATGGTGTTGAATTGTCGTCGAACTTCCTCCACCATTTTCAACGCGGCGCTGCCGACACTTTTCATTGTCATGGCTGAAAACCAGTACGGAAGCATGGCACCGACAATTAGACCGATGAACACTTTCGGTGTCAAAACGTCGACCACTTGAATCCCTGCGCGGCTCACAAATGCACCGAACAGTGCTAGTGAAACGAGTGCGGCTGAGCCGATAGCAAATCCCTGTGAATACAATAGAAAAACATATTTTATTGTAAATACGTATATTTTAAATTTAACAGTGTTTTCGTCATCCATCAAGTTTTTGAAAGCTGATACATGGCTTTGATATTTTGAATGGCACTAGTGTAACCTAGGGGTGATAAACGGGTCGTGTTCGCTGGTTGACAGGTTCAACCCGACCCACACCCAAAAATCGTGTCATACGTATGAACCCGAATATGCACAAGTTGACCCAAACACACCCGTTCAACCGTTTTTTTTTTTTTTCAAATTAATATACTAAAATTAAAGTTTTACTACAAAAAACACATGTATATAATGCAATTACATTTAATTAGAAAATCTTATGTCAATTTTCTATTTTTAAGTTATAGTCATAGCATAAAATACATACCCAATTTAATTTATGACATGATACGTATTGTAAAAATATATAATATAATATAATATAAATGGGTTATATGGGTCAACCCACCCGAGCCGTTTAACTAAACGGGTTCAACCTAAAACTGACCCGAACCCATTTAGAGTAAACCCAAACCCGGAAATTTCGTGTTAGGTTTGTGTCGTGTTCTCAGGTGGTGTCAGAAATTCACACCCTTAGCGTAACTGTATAAATACATACGAGCCAATGTATACATTAAAACGAATAAAAATATAATCACCTTTCCGATGGCAGCAGTGGTGTTTCCAGCAGCATCAAGTGCATCGGTCCGCTCACGGATGCGATGGCTCATGCCCGCCATCTCAGCAATGCCGCCAGCATTGTCACTGATCGGACCATAAGCATCGATAGCTAGACCGGTGGCAATGGTGCTCAGCATTCCAAGAGCAGCAACCGCAATCCCGTACATGGCTGCAAAGCTAAAGCTCACAAAAATGCTGATAGCTATTGCAAAAATTGGAATAATAACAGATTTGTATCCCAATGCAAGCCCGAAAATAACATTTGTTGCAGCTCCGGTTCTACATGAATCAGCAACGTCTTGCACCGGGCTGCGAAAAAAAAAACATATTATTTTCATTATATTATAAATATGTTATTTTGTTACATCAATCAAGTTTGGCCCCTCAACTTTAGTAATGACATGTTAGCCCCTTAACGGTGGTAATAACATGTTTAGCACCTTAGCTTTACTAAAACAACTTTAGCCCCTCAATTTGCATAATAAACAACTTTAGCCCTTTAATTTTCATAATAAAATAAGTTTAGCCCCTCAACTTTGGTAATAACATGTTTAGCCACTTAACTAAAACAATTTTAGCCACTCAATTGGCATAATAAACACCTTTAGCCCCTCAACTTTAATAATGACATGTTAGCAGTAAGCCCCTCAACTTTAGTAATAACATGTTTAGCCCCTTAACAAAAACAACTTTAGCGGTTAGCCCCTTAATTTGTATAATAAACAACTTTAGCCCCTCAACTTTAATAATGACATGTTTGGCCCCTCAACTTTGGTAATAACATGTTTAGCCCCTTACTTAAAACAACTTTAGCCCCTCAATTGGCATAATAAACAAATTTAGCCACTCAATTTGCATAATAAACAACTTTAGCCCCTTAACTAAAACAACTTTAACCACTCAATTGTCGTAATAAACAACTTTAGCCCCTCATATTGCATAATAAACAACTTTAGCCCCTCAACTTTAAAAATGACATGTTTAGCCCCTCAACTTTAATAATGACATGTTTAGCCTGGTAATTTGAGTAAAAAAAGAGAAATTAGCTATAACAAGTGCATACCTATATGCATTGCTGGTGTAATACTCAGTCACAAAACCGATGATAAGTCCAGCCCAAAGACCAACACACACGCACAAGAAAAGTTGCCTGCAAACAAATTTTTTATATTAAATATGAAAAAGATTTCATCAAATTCATCAAAAGGAAACATTTGCGTACCAGTTATGTACAACTTTCTGTACACCAAAGTTGTAAATGGTGAAAGATGAAGGCAGTGCAATAAAACTAACGATGGCGACTCCAATTGTCATAAGGACAGTAGAAATTATAAGCTGGTTCTTTAGTGATGGCTCGATGTCTTTAACAGCTTTGATTTCGTAAAAGTCAGTGGCGAAAAGTGTGGTTATCAAGCAAACGATGATTCCGATTGAGCTCACAAGCAACGGGTAGCACATTGCGGTGAACTCGTGATTGATTCCGAATGAAGAAATCGAAGCCACCACAAGTGCAGCACATGATGACTCCGCGTAAGAACCGAATAGATCAGATCCCATTCCCGCAATGTCACCGACATTGTCCCCGACATTATCAGCAATTACCTGAAAACAAGCATAAACTATTAAAGACACAATCTTTAACACAAAATAAGAAATGGGAAAGCTGTAAATGAACTGAACGTTCAGCAGGATGTTCGTTTGTTTAATAAATGAACAACACAAACAAGAAATGTTGTACACTTAGTTAAATGAACAAACATAAACAGAGGTCGTGTTCGTTCATTTATCTTCGTGAACGTTCGATAATGTGTTCATTAGGGTTTTTAATTAACAAACTATAAATTAGCAAGATTTGTATGCATATAGGTATGTACTTCATGCTTTGGGAGGTTTTCAAAAAAAAATTCAATGTTACACTTTTGACCCAAAACTATTTGTTTTTCTACTTTTAACACCAAAAGTTTTCATCTCTTCCAATTTTACATCACAACTTTTGTACTTTCAACTTTGATCCCCACACTTTTCATATTTCGCAATTTTTTTTGTTTTAAATTTTGCGAGTTAACACGGCGTAACGTGTGTGTGGTTTAACGTTTTAACATTTCGTTTTAATTCTTCGTACTAGATTTTGCGAGTTAACACGGCTCAAAGTGCACGTGTGGTACAACGTTTTTACGTCGTCTATCTTTTCCCCGTTTGACAGGGTCGTTACAACGCGTGGGGTCCTAAATCGACTTAATTATTATTTTTTATGTTTTATGTTGCAGTTTAATTTCTTCTCATTAACACACCGTAACTTCAGTATTGATTGTCGCTGGCTGTGATGTGCAATGATGCTATTCGGCACGACTTTACGCCCCGCCGCATTGCGGCGGGTGGTAAATCTAGTTGTTATAAATAATTTAAATAATTCAAAATTTCCATCAATAAAATTTTAACAAATATTAGTGTATTGTATATTACATACCTTTTAATATGTATTTGTTTGTGTTTGTTTCTGTTCATGAACGTTTATTTGTGTCCGTTTATGTTCATTTGTGTTCATTTGCATCCGTTTATGTTCGTTTGTATCCGTTTAGGTTCGTTACCTAAGATAAACAAACAAACAAACACAAACGAACACGTTCATTCTCTTAATGAACGGACACAAACAGAAAAACTCGTTCGATAAGTGTCCATGAACATACGCATTTCCTTAACGAACGGACACGAACAAAGCCTGGTTCGTATTCGTTCGGTTCATTTGCAACCCTAGGTATAAACATATAACTGTAACTTACAGCAGGGTTTCTAGGATCATCTTCTGGAATGTTCCGTTCGACCTTACCAACGAGGTCAGCGCCTACATCAGCGGCCTTCGTATAAATACCACCACCAACTCTTCCGAACAGAGCCATCGATGATCCACCGAGCCCGTAACCGGTTATCGCTTCAAACAGACCTTCCCAGTCATCACCATAATATAACTTAAACAGATTAATAGTAAGGTAAAGAACCAAAAGCCCATTTGCAGCTAGAAGAAAACCCATAACAGCACCGGATCTAAACGCAATAATAAACGCTTTTCCAACGCTTTTTCTTGCTTCTAGCGTCGTTCTTGCGTTTGCATATGTGGCGATTTTCATACCGAGAAAACCTGAGAGGACGGATGTAATGGCTCCTAGTAAGAAGGATACAGTGCTGAATAAAGCGGTAGCGAGTGCAGGTTTGCACATTCGGTGAACATCGTAGGTGCATTGTTGAGTTTTTGTGCTGAATCCCTCAACAGAACCCAGAAATAGAAAGATCAAGATTGCGAAAACAACCATGAAAATGCCCACGTATTGATACTCGGTGAATAAGAAGGATGTTGCACCTGTTGTATTTGAATGAACCAGAAAAGGACACATAAATTAGCACAGATTAAAAAAATTTCATGAAGCAGGACCATTATAGGGCTGCAAACGAACCAAACGTTCAGCAAAGAGTTCGTGAACTGTTCGGCGGGAAGTACGTTTGCGTTCGTTTATTAAACAAACGAACACGAACAAGAAATTTTGTTTGTTTAGTTAAATAAATAAACATGAACAGAGATCGTGTTCGTTCATTTATGTTGGTTTACGTTCGGTAACGTGTTCGTTTAAGTTCGATAGTTCATTAGTTTTTTTAGCTTTTATATTTTATTTAAATACTTCAAAATTTCGACAAATAAAATATTTAACAAGTGTCGGTGTATTATCTATTATGTTCATGAACGCTTGTTTGTGTTCATTTGTTTCCATTTTTGTTCATGAATATTCGTTTTTGTTCATTGCCTAAAGTTAACAAACGAACACGATCATAAAATCTCGTTCGGTAAGTGTTCATGCACAGTTTCGTGAACACATATATTTCCTTAACAAACAAACACGAACAAAGTCTTGTTCTGTTTGTATTCGATCGGTTCGTTTGCAGCCCTACCAACACTTGATCATGATATGTGAAGAAAGTGGAAACAAATAATAGAAAATAAATAGATGTAATGTACCATACTTTTTGTTACAGTAAGTTTCTTTATTTATTAATTTGTATACTTTTGTCATTTGTTGGTAGATTATAGCTAAATGTTAATCAGTTTCAGGGGTTTGCTGTGCTATGAGAATCTCTCAATTTGTAACATGATGCACTGATCAATAAAATATATGTTACAGGATTATAAAAGAATTAGATAAGCAGGAAAGCTTTCTATGTCTTAATGGGTTAAAATCATTTAAAAAACAACACTTTCTCATTTTTCAAACAAAAGTCCCTCGACCCAACTATGCTATAATGAAGTCCTTATACTTGTCTAAAATGCATTTACTTGTTAAAAGATATTTAAAATAATGACTTATTCCTCCTTAAATTCGTCAAAAAAAAAAAAGAATACATATTTTTTTGCTATAAAAAGTTGGATGTCATTCAATAAAATTTTGACAAATTCAAAAGGTAATGGGTCACTATTATAAATATTTTTTTCACATGGATTCTAAACAATTGTAACGACTTAAAATAGCAAAAATTAGGTTAAGGGACTTTTTCTTGTCTATTTAGTAATAAAAGCCAAAAATATGTTGAGGCCCTTTTGAGTGAAAAATAATAAAATATGTTGGTCTTTTAAGATACTAACCCTTTCTTTAATCACATCAAAACCTGGGTGTAAACAAGCCCAGAGGGTTGAGAGTTACTCGTTATCAGCTTGGTTAAAAGCTCGAATGAGCCGAGCTCGAAACAAAATTTTATTTATTTTATATAATAATAATAAGAGTAAATTACAAAAATCGTCCTTTATGCATGTCACTTATTGCAAACTGTGTCCTTTGTCTTCAATAATTACAGAAAATGTACTCGACGTTTGCAAACCCTTGCAAGTAATGTCCTTTAGCCCTAACTCAGTTAATTTTTTTGGTTAAATCTGACCCAATTGACCCCACATGAGGGTATTTTTGTGGTTAAATTTGACCAAATGGACCCCACATGAGAGTAAAATGACCAAAATACCCTCATGTTGGGTCCATTTGGTCAGATTTAACCACAAAAAATTAACTGAGTTATGGCTAAACGACATAACTTGCAAGGGTTTGCAAACATCGAATACGTTTTCTGTAATTATTGAAGATAAAGAACACAGTTTGCAATAAATGACATACATAAAGGACGATTTTTGTAATTTACTCTAATAATAATAATAACATTGGCAAGCCGAGCTTTGGCTCGTTTAAACGATATTAAAGCGAGCATGAGCTGAGCTTTTAGCTCGTGTTTGAAGTTGTTCTCAAAATAGCTCAAGCCGAGTCGAGCCGAGCTCGAACTTTAGGTTTTACTCGTAAGACGAGCTCAAGTTCAAATAAGTAAACTCGAACCGATCCGAGAATACGTCACCTAATAATAATAACCAAATTTCTTTATTGTTCCACTAAATTTCAGTGAAGTTTAATATTGTTTCAACTTTATCAAAGTTAAAATATTGTTTTATTTTTATGAAGTTAAAAATAAGTGACACAAATGGAAAAAACTATGCAACGTCTACCATTTAATATTTAATAATTACACAACTTTAGAAAAAAAAAAAAAGACACTAGATAATAAACTCCTTTCATAATTATTCTACTCATATCATTTACTAATAAAGTATTATTAATCTTTATAATAACTGCAAAATATATCAACAGGTCTATGAACAATAAACTTAAAATTATATTAACAGATCTAACCTTCAGAAATAGCATTCTGAATCTCAGCACATTTAGCGACGACATTATGCTCATTAACACCTTCCTCTTCTTCAATCAAAGAATCATTGAACCCATTCTTGTTGTTGGATGAGGGTCCGTTACGGTCGGGTGTGAGCTTGACCCGTGAAACCAAGGCCCATTGGATCAAAGAGAAAAGAATACCGATAACGGCGCATACCGGAATAATAATCTCCGTGGCTAGATCTGACATTAACGCCGCCACCATTGTACCGGAAGAGAGTGAGCTGGGGGAAAATGAATAGGGAAAGAGTGCATTTATAGTAATAAATCTGAATCTGCTATTTTTAGGGTTTTGTGGATTGACATGGGTTTAGTGTCTTTTCTTTTGGTAGTGGATTACTTTATGGATAAATAGGAAATGAATTTTATTATATTTTTTTAAACAGACGGTCTACTGAAGTGTTATCATGTTATTAGTGGAATCATCTATATCATATCCATCTTCACAAGTCAATAATGTCATACACCAATTTAGAGAGAAACCCAATAAATCTAAGAAAAACCTTATTGGACCTAATGGCCTCTTTATCTCACCCCAAGATGATATTAAGTTGTCCTGACAAGTTTGATTAGTGGTTAGTCACTTGGGAACTCTCCTTGAGATCCAAAGTTCAACTCCCACTAGCATCACTTTAAAGGACATTGGTGGTGGCAATGAAGTTTAGACCGAACCCACTAGGCCTCTCTGGAGGTCGTCAGTTCAAAACCGAGCCGAACCGGGTTTTACCGTAGTGGGCCTTTGGCCGAGTGGGTTTTCCCTGGAGCTGGTGGCTTGGTGGCTCGGTGGCTCGGGTATGCATCCAACTTTGACCATTATGGAGGAGGGGATGCATTTGCTCGATTGAGGGCATCCCAGGATGCTTATCCGGTGATTTAGTTGGTCGTTCAAAAAAAAGATGACATTAGGCTATAATGTCATGTGCTCGTGTATTTTTTTATAAAGTAGTTTAAAAGCTCGTGTGTTACATTTGTTAGATGAGTAAAGCCTGGTTTTATTTTTGTAATTTTGAATACGTGGAAATAATAAGGGATATTGGATTTAAATAAACTCAATTTTCACCAATTGGTTGATAGTACTCTCAACATTTGATATGTAACACATCATTTCAAACTTTCAACTTATTTTCCTCTGTCACTCTCAAACTAACTAAACTCTAATCTAGTTAGTTTTTGCTGATGTGGCACTTTGTTTGGTGACATGGCATCTAACGTTGTTTTTGCTGGCGTGGCATCTGACGTGGCACTTATTTAGTGACGTGACATCTGATGTGGCGTGGCATCTGACGTCAACTAACTGGGTTATGGCTTAGTTAGCTTGGGAGTGTCAGAGGAAAATAAGTAGAAAGTTGAGATTAATGTGATACAAATCAAAAGTTAGGAATGCTATCGGTCAACGAGTAAAAGTTAGGGTTTTAGTTCCAACATCCCAAATTATAATAATAAACTTGATCCATAATATTGAACATTTTGCAAAAGTCGTTCACTGAAGATAAGAGATTGAACAGACTAAAAATTAAATTCGATAATTTGAATTAACTATTTAAAAAAATAGGGATTATTTGTTTAAAAAAATGTGATAGCCTAAAAAGTTTTCCTCCAAGTTCTCAATTAGATGAGAGGCACACATGGCACCTACATATCTTTACGTAATAGGTAATATAGATAGAAGATATAGATTAGATTTAGTTATCCTTTTTATATATTTACTAGGTTATAAAATCATAAATTACACATGTTGAATACAGAAAATATTAAATATCATTATAGTATTCATATATTTCGTCTAGACGCTACACGAAGTTGAACATGTTTGTGTCATAAACAGGTCAACACGTTTATGACATGAACCGTGCCTAGAAAGCTTAAAACTTGCTTAACTTGATTACGACACGATTAAACCCATTTAACTATTTCATTTTATAATTATCGAACTATTTAGTTTTACATCTATTTTTAAGAATTTATGGGCAGTCTTAAATATGTTGCAAGTTGTTAGTAAAGATGTTATAGACTGATATTGTTTATGAACGGGTAATCTCATGTTATTCATGCTACTGAAGTATATATAATCATGTTAACACAGGTCATGTTCATGTAACATGTTTATTAAGATATGTGTGTTCATGTTTTGTTAATGTTGGTTTATTATGTAATGTTGGTTTATTCATCGTGTATTACCCTTTAACACAGGTCGTGTTTATGCAACTTAAGACTATGTTTTAAACATACTAGCGGTAAGACCCGTGTGCAAACACGGGTGATTTCTTAGAAAACCATGCATAACACATATTAATAGAAAGTATAGATAGGTATATAGATATTGTACCAAAACGTGTTATCTATTATAGCTAAAAGACAACTATAAACATAGATTATCGGTTAATATATCAGTTACATACAATTATTTCCATTCTCTTATCCAAAAAAGCGCGTATCCACCCATTGACAATTTAACTGTTTACCCAAAAAGATAATATAAATTGTTTATAGACATAGGTACATATAAAAGATGTCTAACAAAACTTAATAGAATTTGAATACAACTTAAGGTTCAACAAACATTAACTACAAACACACAATCACCTGCCTCAACAACTTTCAGCAAAGCTAAATCAAGGAATCAGCAGACTTTAGAAATCAGCAGATCTTTATTCTCTCATCAACCTTTCCCGGATTTGCCCTTTGAATTGGAGCTCAAAATCCAATGAATCAGTATCATCTTCATCCCTATCAAGCTGAAGGTTAAAAAGATCTTGGAGGTCAACTGGATTCAAACCAAGTGCATTCTCCCTTGATATCTTTTCAACACTACCGTCAGACTTGATCAAAGTCAATTCATGAGTCTGTTTGTCAGACTTCCACTTTAGTATTTTTAGGTCTGATGGGTTTCTTGGGAGAAGTTTTTTTTAGAGGAGTTTGCCGATTGAGGCCTGCTTGCAAACTTCTGAAGTGTTTGAGTAACTTGAGCTTGTAATTGCAACGAAGCATCATCCAATCCATATCGTAACTGATTTCTGATAGACTCTTTTATGATTTCAGATTCTCTATTTTCATCTTCCTCATCCATCAGTTGTTGTCTTTTTCTTTGGTTCAAGGCAGCGATGGATACATCTGTTGATGAGAACAGCTTTTTAGATGTAATGGTCTGCCGACGTCTAACAGTGGTTTCATCTTTGTATACTGGCTTTTTAGGAAGGGATGGATCTGTCTTTCTTCGCTCTTCTAGCTTATTGTAAGCTCGATCAATATACTGCCTAGACCATTTTCCAATTTGTCTAGCAGTCCCATACTTAGCTGCTACAAGTTCTGCCCTCATTCTCTTGTACTTCAACACTTCATCCACTTCAACCTTTTTGTATTGTTTCTAATTGGGAGCAGATTTTTGCATTTGAGGATCTTTATTCATCTTTTCAATTCTATTAACTTCCTCTTTAAGAGCTTCAAGGGGCCAGTCTTTGAAATCAGACCTGTAGGCTTCGTAGGGCTTGGTATCCATGATAATGTTCAAGAAATCATTCCTTAATGTCTTTTGAAGCTCAGCATTTGGGGACAGATTTGACATTTTCTTACTCAGGTCTCTAGCAAGATCTTCTAACTTCTTGACTTGACTAAGCCAATGTTGTATGCGACCTGATAAGTTGGTGTCTTCTAGCCCTTTACTCTCTTCTTTTGCCTGATATTCTGCTTGCTTGCCCTTTAGCTTCATATATTCGTCAATATTCTTTGGAGTTTCGAATCCATGAAGAGATGGGAAGGTTCTTTTGGATGGATCATCCTCTGTGTAAAATTGAGTCATTTCATCTTGAACTGCAAGCAGTTTCAAAGGGAAATTTACTGCCAATGGGTTGATTTTCGTTGATGGAGGTGGAATGAATAGTTTGGGTGAAGTTTGAATTAATGGAGTAGCCGATATCGGAATTGGTGCGGGTATATATTTTTGTTCCTTCTCTTCTTCATGCACCATGAATTTTCTCTTTCTTGTGTAAACAGATTTTGGAGAAGGAGGAGTTTGGGAAGAAAAACGTGGTATGAGTGTAAGGGTTGATTGTGATGGGAATTGAAATTGGGTAGAATCAGTGGATTGACTAACAACTGTTGAAACAACTGGTGTCTCAACTGTTGTTGTCTTAACATCTGTTGAAGCATTTGTTGCATCAACAATTGTTTCAGTGGAGGTTGGTAGTGGTGATGAGGATTTTGTATTCTGCTTTTTGACAGGTGGTTTTTCTGGTGAGAGTTTTGGTTTAGGTGTATCAGAATCTGGCTTCTTAGGTTCAACAGTGGTTTTAAGTTTCGCAGCAGTGGTTGGTTTTTCTGGTGGTGATATTGGTTTAGGAAATATAACAATAGGAGATTTGTTGTGTTTGTGTGATTTTCTTCTATTTGAGGTTCCAATGTTGAACACTTCATCTTCCTCTTTTGTATCCTTCCTCTTCTGCTTTCGTTCAATCTCCTTATCTGTCTGTTTGTTAAGGGTATCATCAGTTCCCTTTTTCTTACCAGTATCAGATTTTCCATAAGATTTTGCAGAAGTTTGCTTGGCAGGCTTTGGATTTTGTTTTGGCTGATTCCTTGGAGTTGGTTTGCCAAAGTTTTTCATGGAATGCTTTTCCCTCTTTTCAGCATCATCTTCATCGTCTTTTTCAAACACAGGTGCAGGGGTAGTACCAGTTAACTTTGCAATGCATTCTTTTATGCCCTTGATGTCAGCCTGTGTGTCTTTGTATCTTGCTTCAACCATAACTCTAATTAGCTTCATGTGGGAATTAAGTTGAATCTCAGCCAGTTCCCTTTGAGCTGCAAGAATGGGTTGTACTGAATTCCAAAGCTCTTGGCATAACTGCTGATGAGAAGGTCGACTTTTGAAAGCATCCACCAACTGCTTCAATTGATCTTTCATATCAGCAGCAGTTGTTTCCAAGTTGGATATCCTCTCCGTCAAATCCTGATATTTTAATCCATCACCTAACTTAATAGGATCATCTGAATTCCCACCAGAGGTGGTTGTATTTGCTTTTGAAAGAGGAGGTATCTCCAAGTTTTCATTAGCAGATGCCCCTTGTTCTTGGTTCTGGGGACTTCCCTCTGCATCAGTGGTTACCTTAGTGATCTCACTAGTGGTTAACTTGAACTCACCAGTGGATACCTTGGTAGACACAGCAGTGGTTGCCTTCAAGGGAGTCTGACTGATGAAACTACTGTCCAAATGTAAATCAGTGGATTTGACATTTGTAGTAGCTGCTCCACTTGAAATACCATCAAGAATTTGCTGAAATTCAAGAGGTGTAGCCTCCTCAACTGTTTCTGGGTTAGCTAATTGAACAGGTTCAGACACAACTATTGTTGAAGTTAAACTCTCAGTAAAGTGTTCGTGGGAGGGACTGCTATGAGTCTGAATGTCAATAGCTTGAAGCAGTGTTACAAACTTTGGTGGAATAGAAGATGAAGGGATTGCTGTCGAAAGAGACATTGCCCCGGGAGAAGGGCTTTTAAGCATACTCTCATATGAGGGTATGACATCATATTGTGGTGTCCCTGTGAATACAACATGTTCCTTTTGTGAGGAATCATGAGGAGTTTGGTTTAAGGGTTGAGATCTTTACACATGTTATGAGGAAGTAGCAACAGTGGTTTGTAGTGACATATGTGTTGTCACAGGGTTAACCTCTGGGATCTCATCTTCCAGAGGACCCGTTTTTGTGGTTTCGGTGGGCTTTTTGGATTTTCTTTTGGTCTTTTTGGGTTTTGTTGGTGGGGGTTTCACAGCGGTGGTTGTAGTGCTGTGATCACCAAGAGCAGTGGGCTCAGAAACAGAGGTTTGAGGAGCAGTTGTGGACTCATCTAAAATTTCCTCATTCCCCTCTGCTTCAGTTTTGGAAACATCTGACTCTTTAGCCATAAGGCGAGTAAAAGTTTCAGATGTTAGACTATTCATTTTAAAAGCTTTACCTTTTTCAAAAGCTTTTTGAGAAACATGTTTTTGTAGTTAGTAGCTTAATAGTCTAGGAAACATAAGAAAAGCATCAGTTTTCCCCTTTTTAATGTTTTTAAAATTTGCAACCAAATCAGCAAACAGTGCCTGGGAGTAGTTAAAATCAGTATTTGTCAAAATTGCATACCCCCGTGACTGAATTTTCAAAGGTATTTCATCAAAAGAAGTAGTTTTATTTGAGAGACAGATTAAGAGAGTATGGAACAGGAATTTCATTGGTGGTGGAAAATTACCTTTAAACATAGTTGCCTTATTCAACTGTCCATCATATCCCCTCTCAATCAAATCTGTTTGAATCTCATTTTTCGGGAAAGATGTCTTACCTGCCAAGTCGTTTACCTCAAATGTTGTTGATATGGTAGTGGGCGTAATAGCAACCGATTCACCTCCGAATTTTGAAGTTATACTGAATGCCACATTGTTTTGTTCTTCAATATTCGCATTTGCCCAGAAATCGCGGAGTGTTTCTTGGTAAGTGGGTGTGTCGGCGGTAAGAATGACCTTATATTTTGATGATGTAAGAACATCAATCATTGAATGATAGAGAGTATTGTTCTCGGTTTTCCAAAAAATAGCAAGGTAGTTATGCTGCTTTTTCATTACCAGAGCCATGATCGGAATTGAAACTTGCGAGAGGTTGACGAAGAAGGTGGAAACCGCTTTGATGAATTTTAAATTCGAGACGACAGTAAAACCTCTGTTTGGGGATGAAACATGGTTTTATAAAGTGAAAAAGTGAATGCTGACGTGTCAGAAGTTACAAAGATCTGATGGCTAACATCTGTCCACGTCCGAACCTCTGCTGTGATAATGGATGATAGTTGTTTGGAAACCATTGTTGGGCAACAACAGATGTTAGGCAACAATGGTAAGTCAACAGTCCTTAGATTAAACAGAACCTATGAGAACAGACAATACCCTCCAGCAGTCTGTTGAATTTTTACTCAAATAGAGGTTTGGAAAACAGTTGTTTTCAACAACCATTTAATGCAAAACATTTCAAAAATATAAACAAATAAAATCATATTAAATATCAGCAGCCATTTAATGCAAAACATTTCAAAAATAAATTTTGATGGGAAAACTATAAAATTAAATATCAAGAAACCGAAAGGACAAATTTTAAACCTCTGGCATAAAAAAAAAAAAAAAAAAAAAATAACTCTTCATTTAAACACCAACAATACTCTACATGGCAAACACAGGCTTCTACCACTTCATCGGACACAAATGTTGTAAACAGTGGTAATTCAACAGTCGTTAGGATAAACAGAACTTATTTAAACAGACAATACATTTCAGCAGTGGATGAATTTTTATCCAAACAGAAGTTAATTCAAAACATCAACAAATACTATGAAGACACTGATGATTAGTTTTAAATTGATTTTATATATTAAGACTTATCATTATGATGCAATAATAATTTCAGAAAAGCATTGTCGGACAGCCTCTCTGGCTGCCACATCAACTTTTCTTATGTCATCGCAATTTTTAGAGAAACAGACTGTAACGCCTCGCATTTTAGCAGTTCTATACTTTTAGAGAATTCGTGTTCGTTTTCTTTTTTTAGAAGTCACAGTCGAAATCAGATCGAAAAAACGAGCTAGAAACGATCACCGAAGCAATTTACGCGACTTTAATGCGACCGGCGGTATACGCGCCAAATACCGACACCGACCTTTCTTACTTTTAACCCTAAACTAATATTATACAAATCATTACGAAGTGTGCGGGTTTTGATAACGAGTCTCGTAGGAATTACGGGCCACTTAAACACGGGATTGGGCTTGTGGGCCTTGGGCCCAAGCCCACTAAACAAAACCCTACCAACAAAAGACTAGTATAACCCTAATTGCCATTATCTTCAGCCGTTTCAACATGTCATCCCTCAAAACCCTCTCTCCCTCACGAATTCATAAAACAAGCACAGAGAATTCACCTTCCTCACAACAAACCCAAACCCATCATCAGACCCTCCCTTCTCCTCTCTCGCTACATGAGGTCGCCGGCGACCTCACCGGCACCTCGTTTTTCCGGCAAACACAACCAACCACGTAGCCCCCTGTCCTTTTCCGATTGAACGGCAGAGATAGTCGATAGTGGTGTCACCGGCCTCAGGAGCTGACGCACGGCGGCAGCCAGTGTCGGCTGAGACGGCGGTTCGAGCTCCGGTCAGTTCCAGTCCAACCCAGTTCCAGTTCCGAATCTCAATTCAGGTAAGGGTTTCGAGTATCATTCATTTGCGTTCCAGTTTTAATTCAAGTCGGATTCTATTATTGAATTTGCTTTCAGATTCGTTTCACCTCGGTTCCGGTTCGGACTTGGTTTCGGTTCCGGTGACAAACAGGGGCGAAGGCAGTGGAGGTGGCAATATGGTTTGGGTTTGATTTGGGTGTGTTAAGATTCATTTTTTTAGTGTCTCGAGTCAAACAGTTAACTCGGTCAACTGGGGACTCGGTTCAGTCTTATTTTGGGTCCGGGTCATCGGGTTAAACACGAGACTTGGTATTTTAACGACGCAAATTGTTATTATTATTGTTTGTATATATAATACCGTTTTAATCGTGAAACATTTATTACTTGAACTTGTACATTAGACGTGCCTTGTAACTTGTATAAATATATATTTTGGTTATATAACTCGTGTAAATATATAATGTTACGTTGATTGTTGAATTTTGAAAAATTATAACGACAACTTGCATTGTCGGGATCGTCCAAAAAACAGAGGAAACTCTGCCCGTTTTTCGTAAAAATCCGTGAAACGATGCGCGTTTAATTTCAAAACGATTTTTATTTTTGATTCGTTTTCTTTTATAACCAAACCTTTAAACTTATAACATAAATGGATAATTCTTTTTATAACAATAAATTTTCATATTGAGATAAAATATAATATACGAATTCCAAATTATGCAAAACATAAATATTAGAATTATTCTTCTTTTAAAACCAATAAATAATAGCGAGTTCGTGTTATTTAAATATCTAGGATAACCACTCTCGTTCATTCTTTTGGAATTCCGTTCACTCATGCACCATCGTTTGCCCTTATAAGGTGACCTCGGTGTTCCGTCCTCCTAAACTCGTACCCTCGTCAACGCTTGGATAATCGAAAGACTTAGCAATTATGTGAGTATACTCGCAAACCTCCTTTTTATGTTTACCACTTTTGGGGTATAACATGTTAATTTATAAAACCACACTTAAACTTATTCTTTATGCAATGCACGACAACAATCCTTATACATGAATACTATGTTGTTATACTTGATGCTTATACGTGGACCATACTTATGTGATAAACTATAGTCATTAGCTTTATACGAGCCTCCATTTGACATGTATAGGGCTATAGGAGTAATGCACCGCCCGTAGACTAGTGGTCATGTTGAATTATATCATTTTGCGTAAACAGAGGGTTGACTAGAAATATTGCATGCCATGTTATGTTGATCTTGTATAAACTAAGTTGCCATGTGGATTCGTTTTAAACTTTTATACTTATACTTATTCATAAACTTGTATACTCGTCTTTGCTTTTGCATTGAATTGTATTTTAAACATGTTACAGCTGGAGAATTGATGATGCTATGAAAATGGACTAGCAAAGATGCCTAGATACTCACTTAGACGTTTAGGTTTAAAGTGTTGTATCAATTTTGTTATCGTCATATTTGAACAATGTGGTTATTTGAGTTTCTTTGTAATATTTGACAATTTTGCTATGAAATGAAATTGGTTGAATTAAATATTGTCATAAATAGTGTTATGAAGTCTCTTGCAATCTCGAACTAGTCCCACTCCGATGTTTCCGCCATTGGTTGGGGTGTGACAGATTGGTATCAGAGCCATAACTATAGGGAATTAGGAAAATTGCCATGCTCTTGACCTAGTCTATAGTTAAGTACCAAATTCGACCATACTTGATTCATATGTTAAATTCTTAAAACGCTTCTTGTGTGTTAATTTTTCTTGAAAACATTTCCTGTGTGTTAATTTCTTGAAATGCTTTGCGTGCTTGTACTTGTTTTAATATTTCAAACATACGCCTTCCTAAGGCATTTTACTCGTTTATACTAAAATCGAAACTTCTCGTAATACATAGACGAGACGACTTCACCAAAATAGGCGTGAAACCCACAATTTGGTGAACGAATCTCAATCCATCTATACTTTTACATGAAATTCGCCACCAAGTTAGGAGTGAAATCCTCAACTTAATGAACAATTTCCATTTCGAATTCTAGTGGACCCTCGTCAAAGTGTTGAAAATTAAAATTTGACCCGACGAGTACCAACCACGCTTAGGGTAAGAAATCGTCAAGTTAGGGGTGAAACCCGCACCTTGTCTACTAGTTCCGCTCCTTGATTTTTAAAAATCCCGCCAAGTCTCGAATTTTCGATTGATTTGGAACATGTAGTAACTGGAAGGGTGAATACCGTTAACCGAGATATCGGCGAGAGTATTCCACCTATTAGGCCAAAGCATGTTTCTCAAATTCAAAAGAATTTTCGACCACTTTGGTTTAGTCAAAGTTCCGTTTTGGAACAATCCAAGTTTTAATCAAATCTATGCTTTACTATCATCGCTTTTATATGATACAATTCTCTCGTTTCAAATTCAAATTTATTTTCGAGATCATTTTCTCACACACACATCATACCAAATCTTTTCATACATTATACATATGCATGATTTCAAAACGTCACTTAATTTTGTTTACATTCTTGGTAACACCAAAATGGAGATATGTCATCAAGACAGGAGTGATTTCCTTACCTTGATGAATAACTCCACTCCTTCCTTTCTTAAAACCACATCACCGATGAGTTAGGGGTGACTCCCTTACCTAGGTGATCGTTAGCAAAATTTTCTTTCAAAAGAGACTTCATCATACGACACAATCATATTTTACACCTAAATCGTTTATCATTCGTCAAAATCCCTACTTATGCGGATTTCAAAATTTTATTATTTTATCAAACGTATTCTTTAACTCATAATCTATTTCACGAAAATCATATACACAGAAATTCTTAATCATGCAGGCCTTAAAACGTTTTATCACTCGAATTTCAAAACCGTGCGAAATGCTACCTATCAACTTAATCGGCCCAATGGATCTCTTGCCCATGAACTTCTTATTTAACCTAATCACTAAAATGCGCTCACGTTTTCTCATTATACTAAAGACTTTCATTCTCAGTCATAAATCAAACTAACTTTCTCATACATTGATAAGATCTTATATATATTATAAGATTGTTTTACCGCAAACTCTTTTCAAAACCAACAAAACATTTTGTTAAAAAAAAAACTCTTTTCAACGAACACTAAGTTCATTGCTAAACTTCTTTTAAAAATCAACGTTTTCACAAGAACCTCCAAATTTCAAATTTCATATTTTAATGCAAGATCCTTTGAAATAATACGAACTTATTATATTTACAACGAACTTTTATACACCGCGCAATACATCATTTCAATTTCAAAACTCGTGGGCAAGGAAATTTCATAGGACCGGCCATTTTCGACTTGCTTAAATTCTTCTAAAATAAGAGTAGCATTTCCGTTCTTTACAAAATACGTCACGATAACCAGAAAGTATTTTATATTCTTATACATTCACGAACTAAATTCTACATTCCAAGACAAACTCAACGTTTTACTCAAACAACTAAACATGCATACCATCGTACACCTTTTTGACAATATCACACGACAACTTCACGTATCACTCGTTTTTACATACCCACAACTTCGTGGTCATTTGTACGCTCAAATTTGTTGTATTCGATTTATTTCGTACACACCATTGTCATTACTTATACCTGCTTACATTCATACTGATTCACTTTTTCATGTTCATACTCATACGTTTCATGTTCATACCAACATACTTATTCATACTTATACTATTATTTATATTCATACTCATGCTTACATTCATACCCATGGTTCATACATTCGTACCCATACGCGAGCGGAATCCGAGGGATTCACTTACGTGGGTCCCATACATACTTAAGCATGGACTTGCTTATATACTACATTCTAATACGTACCCATTCTTATTTTCAAATTTATGTATACCCTGATTCATGCACAACTAGTACAAGCTATGCGGATCATGCGACGATCAAAATAATCGCGGGTGCACACGAGATTATAGTGATAAGCGCATGAGAACCATAGAGTGTACTACTGTGTATGGTAAGACACGGAACGTAACATGACACCGAATACGAAACGGTCGTAATGTGGTCAAAACATGGTGGATACGCCGCTGTTACTTCCTATATATAAGTGTTTTCACCATGTTACCAAACTTTCATAAAACGTGCCATGAGAAATTCAGTGTTTTACAGACCTCTTAGACCTACTTCAAACTTAAACAACTCACGAACGCATTATATTCGATTATCCACGACGAGACTTCATTCTTAACATGCTACTTCGTCTAATCAATACCTATGCCATTCTTATACTTGCATTCATTAAGAATCAATCGTTCGTTTTTTTTTTACTCCCTTTATTCTCCATTATTCTTTGTCGTTAATACGAACCCCGTTCGCGATCAAGTCTGTTTAAACATTCGAATCCTAATCTGCCTCCTTACTTTTGAAACTACCTTTCTGTCCTTTATTCATGTGCAAACGCCCGTAGTTGGTCGTTACCTCTAAAACCGTTATGTATAGATGTCAAACCTTATCTTTCCTTTTAATAAAACAATTTTCTATAAGTATACGATTTGGTGCCATCCTTTAGACCTTCCATACAAACTGTTATGGGTGATTTTCTGCTCATGTATCCCGACCGATATTCTGACTTTGTTTGTTTTATTGTGACCAGGATAGTGAATCAGGATATTGGTAACATCCTGATACGATATCCTGGTAGTGACTAATTAACCCACGTGCAGATTAAAAGGTGCAAGTCTCTAACGTTCAAGTGGACTTCTTCTCCTCAAGACTTGGGCAAATCAGTTAGATTATGGACGTTGAAGCCGGAAAACGTGGACTACAACGTTCACATATGGAATATTCGCTGAATCCCGGAATAATAGGATAGTTAGTTAGTTTCTTTTACTATAAAAAAAGGATTGATCGGAACAGATTAGGGCACACAATCTCTCGTACACTCTCTCTCTCTAGTTGCAAACATTCATAATACACTTACACTTGTATCGAATTCACATTGTAACACTTAGTCGATCCGTATCATATCCTGCACTGTATCCTGACATTTGAAGTAATAAGAAGAACAAGGCAGCTGCGATTGTCAGCTCCCGAGGTTTTGTGCCGGCGATCTAGATTGATCAAGGGCTTTCCTCGTACATTCCGTGTCACCCTTTACATTTTCGCTCATTGTTTGATCGTAGATACAACTCAATATCCTGAGCCGTATCCTGAAAACTGTTTTTGCAAACAATTTAATTAGCATATTTTCAACACATTTTCTTATCACACTACCTCACTTAACTAATTTGATCACTTAATTGCTTCGGTAATTTTTGACCAAAACAATTTGGCGCCCACCGTGGGGCAAGTGGTGCTATTTCTACTAAAAGCTTTTGCAAAATCATTACTTGGTTTTCTATTTTCAAAACTCTTTGCTACACTATTTTCAATGGCCTCGAGATCAAACATGAGCTCTTCCACCATGTCTGCTACCACCTCTGCAACAATTGGTTCGGTGCTTCCACCACCTCCTCCGAGAACGCAAGCCTCTTCACAAGGAACTGAAATTCATGTGGCTCGGGATGTTATCCCCGCTCGCAATATTCAGGGATCTGGTCCTGTTTTGGCCTCTAATGAAGAAATTCTAAATTTGTTTGGTAGTGTACAGGAACAGATGAGGCAGCAGCAGGAGACCAACCAGATGCTGATGAGAGAGATACAACTCTTGAAATCCAGCTCAAGCAGTGTAACAACTCTCCTAGGACCCTTAAGGTAACCCTAAACGCTCCTAAATACACCTCGAGTGCGAGGAACGGACCCGAAATACCTTCGTGCTTGGAGAAATCAAGAAAAACAAGATTTTTGGTTCGCTCGCGGGCAGCGTAAGAGTTAAGCCAAGCTTACGCGGGCCGCAACAGCAATGCAAACTACCGGATAACGATCAAGGCCACGTGGCATGACACGTGTCGAAACCTCTGATGACTCAGCCGACCTAGACTTCCTCGCGGGCCGCGTAGATGTTCCTTCGAGTTTACGCGGGCCGCGACACGCCCCATTTCCAGCCCTATAAATAAGGAGTTCGAGTTCAGTTGAAAGTCGCTCAATGCTTTTCTTCTTTTAGCTTCTATTATAGCAAAGTAATAGCTCGGGTATTATACTCTAAAACCCGAAACTTTGCTCATTATCAGGGTAATAACTCTAATCACGGACACGGTACTATATCCGATTGATTGAAATCGATCCAACGGATGTTTAAGTGCTGCATGTATACGGCTATACTTTGTCATTCGTTGTGAGTTTTGATCTCGTGATTACCGTTAAAGTTGAATTGAGTAATACACTAATACGAGTTCCATTGTAGCTAGAAATTAGAACTTGTAACCAGGGAACTACTAAACTAGAATACTTAGCGATTAAGTAAACTTAATAGTTAAGGAAAACTTAGTGGTTAAGTAAACTTAGTAGTTAAGATAACTTAGCGGTTAAGAAACCTTAATAGATAATTTAACTTAATCAGCTAAGTAAGATTAATTGATCAGTTAAGTAAGATTAATTAAAGTTAAGTAAGATTAATTAATCAGATAAGTATGATTAATTAAGTTAAATACGATTAATTAATTAGTTAAGCAAGATTAATTAAGCTAAGCGAGATTAATTAAGCTAAGTAAGCTTAATTAAGTAAGTAAATTAAACACCTAAATAGATATATATGAAAATAAATATATATGAGATAGATAATATCAAAGGAAGGTGCAAGGAAGGTATAAGAAGATATATATATGGGTAGGAAGCTTCCTAGAAAATGTATAGGTAACTTCCTAGAAAAGCTATATGAAATTTCCTAGAAATTTCATATTTCCTACCTATAAATAGGAAGCTTAGGATTCATTTTTCTTTGCTCATTCCTTCTATTCTTCTCTCTATACGTTGGTGTTCTAACCAATAATCACCGATGCGATATTCTGTCCGATCGATTCGGGAACCAACTAACGAATGCCAAAGTGCTGTACTTTGTGAATTTCGTTAAACGAATGCCAAAGTGTTGTCTAAACAAGACTATACTTTGTGAATTTCGTTAAGGTCCTGATCTCGTGACCATCGTTAGGTTTGATATGGTTTTACACTAAAACGTATTCCACTCTGTTAAACCATATGTTTAACTATCAGAAAACTCCAAACTATACACTTACAATCAAACAAGATGCTTAATCATCAGAAGATTCAGAACTGTAAAGTAGATACTTGTTTAATCAAGACTATATGCTAACAAGGTGAGTCATTCTCTTTTTATCAACTGTTTTACTAAATCGCAAATTATTTTCAAAAGTTATAATTACAGGGATTAAGTCGTGGTTATCTTGAATCACTGGCAAGTGGGGTATTGTGCACATTACTAATTTCTCACGGTTAGGTTAACCAACCTAACAGTGATAATCATCACTACTTGGGTGAAAGGAACCAATAGTGGTATGACCATCGTCACCAGGGTGTGACACGGCGCCAGATAAAAATAAGATAGTAGCCATTGTAATCGCTCTTATGCTGTAATTTATAACAATGTGTCATTTTATATAAAACGAATGAACTCACCAGTATTTCTTGCTGACCAAATGTTTTTAAAACACGTTTCAGGTAATTGCAGTAGATCAGAATAAGAGTTGGATACGGCACCAAAAGGCTTACAGAAGTGGCTTAATTTATCAATTAAATTAAATTAAGAAAAGTTGTTTTATGTATTCGGGTTTATCACATATTAAAGCTACCTTTCAAAACATGGTTTTATCCCATCTATTTAATAAATAAAATCCGGTGTTTTCTAAACTCTGATATTTTTCCTAACTCACGGTCCTGATGAAATATCCGCTGCACTACTTTTCTAAATAACCACCGGTACCACTGAACTGGTTCGCGGCTCCCGATTCCATCCAGGGTGGGGTCAGGGGTCGTGACAAGCAGGCCCGCCGAGGATACTGTCACTCCCTTGCAACCCAGAGCTCTTAACTTTAGTTCTACAGTATATACTGATGATAACAGGGGGAATATTGTGCCTAGCCATTCTCAGAATCATACTCCTGAGATACCCTCTTCGGTTAGGGTGTCAACTGTGAGAAGCTCGGGATATGCTTCAGGATATGGCCAGAATCCTCAGACTGGTAACGTATCTAATAATAATAATACTCTTGTTACTAATGGTGTTGGATCTTTATAGGATGCATGTATGATATCAGTATTTTCTAGGGAGCTTCATAAATTAAAGGACATGATATCCAGTGTACCTGGAGTGGTCCAGCCAATTCCAAAAGTATCCCAAGACAGCCACAGGATATCCCGGTTTGCCTATCCTATTTGTGATGTTGAAATCCCAAAAAGATTTCAGACCCCCAACATGAAGCTCTATGACGGAACTACGGATCCTAAGGAGCATATTGCCCAGTATAGGGAAAGGATGGAAATCAACCCTATCCCTCCGGATCTCAAGGAAGCATGCCTATGCAAGGGTTTTGGTTCTACCTTAACAGGATCAGCCTTAAAATGGCTCTTAAACGTTCCTCCTCACTCAATTACATCATTTGCTCATTTAGTGAATTTGTTTAATAGTCAATTTTCTTGCAGTCGAAGTTTTGAGAAACTAACCAGTGATCTTTACAGGATAACCCAAGGACCTCAGGAATCCTTAAGGGATTATGTGAACAAGTTTAGTCGGGAATCCTTAGATATCCCACATCTTGATGTTGCAACATCTGTGCAGGCTTTCAAGATGGGGTTGCAGAAAGATTCTCAATTTTACCAGGATCTTGTAATGAATCCCTGCAGGAATCTGGATGAAGCTCGGAACAGGGCTTTAAGATATATTTGGCTGGAGGATGACAAAAAGATGCAAGAGAGGATGAATTCATCCACGACCTATGAGTTAACCAACAAGAAATCAGAATCCTCGTATAAACCATATCGCTCTAAGCCATATGGCAGAAATGACAGCAAAAAAAGTGAATGCTGTTGAAGACGAGGATCCTGAGGAGTATCCTGAGTTGTCTGAATATTGTTTTTCTGTTAATATACCTGAACTGATGTATGCTATGCAGGGTTTAGGAGACAAAGCAAGATGGCTCCGGAAGAATCAACAAAAAGCTGATTGGAAGGATAAGTCCAAATGGTGTGCCTTCCATGAGGATTTCGGACATGTTACTGAGGATTGCATTGCTCTAAGGAAAGAAATAAGCTATCTCTTGAGCAAGGGATATCTGAAGGATCTCCTGGGAAGAAAGAAGAATAAGGGTCAGGATACTGAGAAGGATCCTGAACGAGCAGCATCACCTCCTGCGGATGCCAAGATAATTAATTTCATTTCAGGAGGATCCGACATTTGCGGGACATCATATTCTGTGGCGAAAAGGCACGCGAAGGAAGCCAAGGCAGAGAGGGGAGACAAGCCAACCAGGATGTCAACCCTCACAACTGATAAAGTGATCACGTTCGATAACGATGACAGGGATACTGTCCAGGATCCTCATCATGATGCTTTCATAATAACGTTATATGTTGCTAACCATTTTGTGCGCAGGATACTGGTGGATAATGGTAGCTCCGTCAACATAATTCAACTGGAAACGTTGAAGAGGATGAATGTATCCCCGATGGATATTACTTCGAAGTCCACCGTGCTTGTTGGTTTCAGTGGAGAAGCCAGGAATACCGTAGGGGTGATAAAGTTGCTCGTGTATGTTGAAGGGGTCAACTCAATGCAACGCTTTTGTGTCATGGACTCCTTATCCTGCTATAATATTATATTAGGTAGGCCTTGGATCCATGATATGAAAGTTGTGCCGTCAACCTATCATCAATGCATCAAGATCCCTACCCCTTGGGAAGTAGTCAAGGTGGAAAGTGATCAGCAGGAAGCAAAGGAGTGTTATTCCTCTTCGATGAAATCCTCAACAAAGCCTAGTGCAGCATAGCAATTAAAGATGCGAGGCCAGGATATCATGGAGGCTTCATAACAGGATGTAAAGAAAGTTATCTTGGATCAGGATAATCCAGATATCTCGGTGCTCGTAGGAACCAATATCCCTCGGGATATTGAAAACCAATTGATTAACTTTTTGAAATGCAGGATGTCAACATTCGCGTGGAAACACGAGGATATGACAGGTATTTCCAAGGATATTATAACTCACAAGCTCGGAATTGATAGGTCCTTCAAGCCTGTCCAACAAAAACGAAGGAAATTTGCTCCAGAGCGGAACACAATCATTCTGGAGGAAGTTGAAAGATAATTAAAGAGCAAGATGATTAGGGAAGTGAAATTTCCTAAATGGATGGCAAATGTAGTTGTGGTGCAAAAGAAAAACGGGAAATGGAGAGTCTGTGTAGATTACACAGACTTGAACAAAGCTTGTCCCAAAGACCCGTTTCCTCTACCTCATATTGATTCAATGGTGGATGCTACTGCTGGCCACGAGATGTTAACCTTCATGGATGCCTCCTCAGGATTCCAACAGATCCAAATGGAACCCTCGGATCAGGAGGATACTGCTTTCATGACACCGACATGTATTTATTGTTATACTGCTATGCCTTTTGGTTTAAAAAATGCAGGTGCAACATACCAAAGATTGGTGAACATGATGTTTAAAGACAAACTGGGGGACACCATGGAGGTGTACATCGATGACATGGTAGTAAAATCTAAAAAGGCTGAGGATCACCTCCAGGATATTAAGGGAGCATTCGATATCCTGGACCAATACAACATGAAACTAAATCCTGCCAAATGCCATTTTGGAGTGGGAGCAGGAAAGTTTCTAGGATACATGGTGACGAAAAGGGGGATAGAAGCAAGCCCGGAGCAAATTAAAGTTATCTTGAATATCAAGTCACCTTCAAATATGAAAGATGTTCAAAGATTAACAAGGCGAGTAGCATCATTAAACAGATTTATCTCAAGATCCTCGAAAAAATGCAAGGAATTTTATGATATCCTGAAGAAGAATAAGAAATTCGAATGGGGAGAAAAGCATGAAGCAGCCTTGCAGGATTTAAAGCAGTATCTTTCAACCGCACCTCTATTGATTGTTTTGGTTAAAAAATCTGATGAGGATAATGCAACCAAACTCTCTGTTACGGGGTATGATGCTTATAATGTAGAACAATGACAAGGATCACTTCAATGTATATTGCACAAATGACACAAGGATTTATACGGGGAAAAAGCCCTTGATCAAGAGTTGATCTCCGGCACAAAAAACCCCGGGTGATGGAAACTACCGATCACCAAGCTCAAATAAATCAATAAATGTTTACAACTTCGGATAGTAATGAGCTAGGTACAAGGATCACTATGGTGAAATGTGTAAAAGTGAGTGAAAACTAATAAGTGTTCGTCGAGAGCTTCAAGAGTGCGATTGTATGAGAGTGTGTGTGTAGCTGAAAATGGCTAAGTGTTCTAATTCTAGCTCGTCACCCCTTTAAAAATAGAAGTTAACTACAATAACTAACTACCCGACTTTCGTGCCAAGCTCCCACGTTCTCCACAACGTCCATTTCCAGTCAAACGTGTGCGAAATACCCGTGGAATATTCCATAGTAACGTTGCCAAGACCAAGTCAAGCTTGCTACTCCTGCGAAGTAATACAAAACACAAACAAACAACCGTCAGTACGAGGATCCTTAAAGTGATCCATGATCCTGATCCTGAAGCTCTTCTGAGGATCACTATCTGTCACAGAGGTGAGGATCATTAATTAGGATGACAAGTAAGGATCACTAATTGTTAGAAAATCCTCCCCTAACAATTGCCCCCAAAATATAAGGAGTGATATGTTAAATGAGCGAGTTATGTTTTCTTGATCTTATCCGCAACTAACTATCGTAAATATAGCCGTTATTGTTGAACTATCCGTTGCAATCGTGACGTCACAGAAGTGACAACCCTGCATAATCATGATTATAAATAGGAGATAGAGATAGGATCGATTGCATTTAAATTCAAAGAAACTCCCTTTAAATTCTTGATCGAAGATCTATCAGGTATCTCTTCTCTTATCTTCCCTTCTCTTACTCTGTTTTTCTTTCTTTCTATCATCTCTTCAAGAATGATGCTCCGGTCCTCCCCCGCCAAGGATCACCAGAAGGATAGTCCCTTGAAGAGTCAAAGGATCATCAAAGACTCAATACATGAGAGGTGTTGCTTTAACGATGCACAAGTAGACAAAATCCGGCGCTGCTTTCCGGTGAATGCCTTTTTCAAACCCTTTGATCCCACTATCCTGAGCGACTATGTTTCAGAAACATGGGTTGCCTTTCCAGTTACTCCATTCGCCATAGGGTATACCTATCCTTTCCCATAATTTACACAATCCTTCTTTTCCATTACCGGCATCTCTTATATCCAAGCCATGCCGATGATTTGGAGGGTTTTGTATACCCTAGAGAGGATCATCGAGCAGGAAGGCATTGATTTAGGAATGTCAGAGCTGACACAGATGTATGATCTTACCACCTTTGGTTCTCATCGTTATTTGTTCAAACGAAAACCCGGCGGAGAGCACCCCCTTCTTAAAGTCACCAAGAATGACACAAATTGGAAACGTCGCTTCTTCTTTGTCAGGAGGGATACCATTCCAAACGGAAAGGATCTACCAAGGACCTGGTCCACCCATGGTAGGCCAGAGGATCCTGAGAAGGATCACCAGGTAGTCTTGTTTTTGTATAAGGATCACTAACCCCCTTTTTGTCTTGTGTTATGCAGCTATTTCTGTTTCACATATCATCACAACACCCGCAACCAAGGATAGGCTTGCTGCTTTTTGGAAGCTTGATCCTGAAATAAGGACATTCAAGATAGACACCCAAGACTCACAAGAAGTATCCTCAGGTTCCATCACCATGTCGAGTAAGTATCCTGCTTGATTTACAGCTTGAATATCAAAATAAATAATTAAATTGAAATAGGATTAGGACACTTATCTTGCTTTGAATGTGTAGGTGCCGGAAAATCTGCCAAGCCTGTATCTCAGTTCAACACAGCTGGCCTTGATGTTGTTCGATCCAGGAAGAAGAGGGCCACTACCAGTCCCAGCATCTCCATTCCCAAGGCACCCACTAAAGGAAAGGGTGGCAAGAAGAGGAAAACTTCTGACTCTGAGGACCTTCAAGGCCTACCACTGATCCGCCACCAGTTCCTTGAATACTTCAATGATGTAAGGATCACCAATTCTGCCTAGGTATCCTACTCGTATGAGGATCACCTGACCTTGAACTGCTTTATTCTTTTCTTTGCAGAAATTTGCTGAGATTGAAGATTATGTGGGGAACGTCGAGGAGCAGGACAAGAAGATTGCTGACCTCCAACAGGTTGCAGTGCTTAAGGACCTTGCAATTGCTGATCTTCAGAAGGAACTCCAAGATGCCAAGACTAAAACGGCTAAACTTCTGATTGACCTTGACTATGAAAAGCATGACCTTATAGAAGGTGCAAAGGTTTCTGCTGCCATCACAATGTATCAGACAAAACTGAAGATGGCCCAGGAAGCTCAAGATCCTAACTTTGACAAAAACAGCTGGGATGTTGAGGGCTGGAAAGCAAGGTTAGCCGATCTTGAGGATGATGAAGAGGCTGAGGAGGTTTTGGCGATCGAGGCTGGAGGTAGTGGGAAGGATCTGATGAAGGATACCGCTGCTGGAGGGGAAGAGGATGCAGCAAAGGTGTAGGCTGCACAATTGGGCGATGATGGACATTCCTAGACGCAGCCGGAGCCCAATTTTTAAATTTGGTAGTAGTTTTTTGTGGTTGTGATGTTGAACAATTTAATGGTTTGTACTGAACAATAGTTTTTAGGATTAAGGATCATGTATGATCCTTTGGACAATAGGCCGGATTGCAATTGGTGTAGGGATCCTCTGTTTGGGGGATGAAGCCATTGTGATCCTGCCGCCTTTATATTCCTGCACTACTTTTGAACTTATTATCATGGACACCCTTTACCTACCCCAGCGGATGGGCCACGTTTTGCTGGTAGATGCTCGGGGTAGGTAATTTTGACAACCTTTTAAGGGTTAGCCTTTTGTTAATAAATAAAATCTCAACCTTTTGTCGCTTATCTTGTGTTGTTATCCTTTTGTTTCTTTAATTCTCCTTTGTTTTGATGTACACTTATTGAATAAACAATTTTGAACAAGTCAGATTGAAAATATTCAGGACATGATCCATGACCAAATATTCCATAGTTAAAGAATCCCAAAAAGTCATACATTTTAAGGATTACAAGTTTAGTTGTCAAATTCTAAGGGTTATTCAAATAAACAATGAATAGGATAAAAACAATTAAGGATCGTACCTGAGGATCCAAGTTAGGATCCTAACCATAATAAGGATAACTATAAGATAAACCTTAGAGAGAAGTAAGGATCAAGGATCTCTAGTTGCCTATCTTCAAGGACCTGAAATAGAGCATAACTTGGGACTAAGCCAATATAAGAAAAGAGTTAGCAACTGGGGACAAACCCAAGGATAACTGGGGACAAGCCTAAGGATAACTGGGGACAAGCCCAAGGATAACTGGGGACAAGCCCAATGATAACTGGGGACAAGCCCAAGGATCATATGTAAACTGGAGTATGGCCCTAACTGGCGACTATCCAAACTTAGTGACATGAAAATGCCAAAACCATAGCTAACGTGAAAACGTTAGAAACCTTAGCTAACGTGAAAACGTTAGAAGCCTTAGGAACGGATGTATGGTACGTCTACCATTATACGTAGGATCCTAGGCATAGCCAGTACAATGGAATTATCAGCCCCTAAAACGAGTACTGGTCCCACTGCCTTGAACTATACCAGGATCATCGTGCGCTACAGGCGGAACTAGGGTCAAGCCCAAATAACTGGGGTTAAACCCAAGGAACGGATTGCTTCTGTAGATAACCAATGTTATGCTAAGGATACCTGAACTTTCAAAACTTAAACTCACGTGAGAGATGGATAAAGGACACATGATCCTTATCCTTATATAAGAAAATAAAGAAATGAAATAGTTCGAGATTAGGATATTACCTAAGTAAGGATCACTGATACTTTAAGGATCCTTTAAGGATACCCCTAACGTGAGGATCATCTGTGCCATGAGGATCCCGCTCACATGAAATATTTCTTCAAGTGGACAGCATTCCAAGCTCTTGGTAGCAAATCACCTTCCATGGTTAGCAATCTATATGCCCCCTTTCCTGCTTCAGCTTCAATCAAATAAGGGTCTTCCCATTTTGGAGCCAATTTTCCATCAGCAGGATTGGTGGTATTCTGAAATGCTTTCCTCAATACCATATCTCCAACTTGAAACTTCCTAATCCTGACATTTTTGTTATAGGCACCAGCCATTCTTTGTTGATAACTGGCCATCCTTATCCTAGCGAGATCCCTGATTTCTTCAATAGTATCCAGGTCTTGAGCCAAGTTCTCATCATTCTCCTCAGGATCACGAGTACTTGTTCTAGCAGTTGGAACCACCATTTCTGTTGGGATCACTGATTCTGCCCCAAATACCAAAGAGAATGGCGTTTGACCAGTGGCATTCTTAGGGGTTGTCCTATCAGCCCAAAGCACATAAGGTAGTTCTTCTGCCCATTTCCCTTTCTTGGATCCAAGCTTCTTCTTCAAATTATTGATGATGATCTTGTTGGATGATTCTGCCTGACCATTAGCTTGTGGGTGGACTGGTGTTGATGTTATCATCTTAATCCCCCAGCTGTCACAAAAGTTAGTGGTTCTGCCCCCAATAAATTGGGAACCATTATCACATATAATTTCAGAAGGAATTCCAAATCTAGTTATAATATTTCTTTTAATGAAGGATATAACTTCCTTTTCTCTGACTTGGGCAAAAGCTTCAGCCTCTATCCACTTGGAGAAGTAATCAGTCATAGCAAGCATGAATACTTTTCCACCAGGTGCCTTAGGGAGCTTACCAACTATATCCATACCCCATCTCATAAATGGCCAAGAGGAGGATATAGGATGTAATAATTCAGCTGGTTGATGAAGGATATTGCTGTGTCTCTGACAAGGATCACATCTCTTAGCATACTCTACAGCATCTCTTTTCATGGTTGGCCAGTAGTATCCTGTCCTCAGGATCCTTGAGAATAATGCCCTGCCCCCAGTGTGGTTTCCACAATCTCCTTCATGGAAGTCTTTTAAAACTTCTTGGATTTCAGGATCCTCAATGCATCTCAAGTATGGTCCTGCAAGAGATCGTCTATACAACATATTATTTAAAATTGTGAATTGAGATACCTTAATTTTGAAAGCCCTGGGGTTTTCTCCTGTAGGAATCTCTCCATGTTGTAGGTATCTCATGATTGGCGAGATCCATGATCCTGATCCTGAATGGGATTGAGTATCCTCACTAGGGATAATTGCAGAATCTTGCCCTATCTCCATGGCCGCATGATCCTCGATAGCCGGGGTCAGGATATGGATAATAGGGATCTTGATATCCTCTGGGATCTTCAAAGATGATCCTAAGTTAGCCAATGCATCAGCTTCTGTATTTTCTTCCCTTGGTACCTGCGTCAAACTAAAGGAAACAAAAGAGAGTGCCAATTCTTTGACTATCTCTAAATACTTGGTTAGCTTTTCACCTTTAACAGCATAGGATCCATTAAAGTGGTTTGTAATTAGCAATGAATCTACATGTACCTCAAGATACCTGATCCCCATATGCTTTGCAATTTGCAAACCACAAATTAAGGCTTCATATTCAGCCTCATTGTTAGTGGTTTGGAACTCACAAGCTATAGAGTGGGGTATTATGTCCCCCTGTGGTGATTTTAGTAGTATTCCAAGCCCTGTGCCTTTGACATTTGAGGATCCATCAGTATAGAGTATCCAAGGATCCTTGGTCTCCTCTAGCTGCTGGACTTCTAACTCAGCTTCTTCTTGTAAATCACTACTGAAATCAGCCACAAAGTCGGCTAATGCTTGGGATTTGATGGCTGTCCTAGGCTCATATCTTATATCATAGGCACTAAGCTTCACTGCCCACTTAGCCATCCTTCCTGACATCTCTGGTTTCCTGAGGACATTCTTAATTGGAAAATTAGTTTTAACAATAATAACATGAGTTTCAAAATAATGTCTCAACTTAGTAGATGCCATAATTAATGCAAGAATAAGCTTTTCAAGGTGTGAATACCTGGATTCGGCATCAAGTAAACTTTTACTTACATAATAGACAGGATGTTGTGTACCTTCATGATCCTTAACAAGGACCGCACTTACTGCTTTTGAGGATACTGCAAGATACAAGGATAGCACATCGCCTTTTTCTAGCTTCATCAAGGCCGGGGCTGAGGATAGGTAATCTTTGAGGGATCTTAAAGCATTTTCATGCTTCTCAGTCCATTCAAATTTCTTGTTCTTCCTTAGGATATCATAGAATTCTTTGCACTTCTCTGAGGATTTGGATATAAATCTGTTCAAAGCTGCTATCCTGCCTGTTAGCCTTTGAACATCCTTAGCATTGGCCGGAGATTTGATGTTCACTATTGCTTTGATTTGTTCCGGGCTAGCTTCAATGCCTCTCTTTGTCACCATATATCCTAAGAATTTACCTGCTTTAACACCAAAGTGACATTTTGAAGGATTAAGTTTCATGTTATATTTGTCAAGGATATCGAATGCTTCCTCCAAGTCCCTTAGGTGATCCTCAGCTTTTATGGATTTTACCACCATATCATCTATGTAAACCTCCATAGTTTGTCCAATCTGATCCTTGAACATCATATTCACCAGCCTTTGATATGTTGCACCTGCATTTCTTAGTCCGAACGGCATAGCAATATAGCAATATATACCAGTTGGAGTCATGAATGTTGTATCCTCTTGATCGGATGGTTCCATTTGGATTTGTTGAAATCCAGATGAAGCATCCATAAAAGTTAACAGTTCATGACCCGCAGTTGCATCCACCATGGAGTCAATGTGGGGTAATGGGAAAAGATCCTTGGGACATGCCTTATTTAAATCGGTAAAATCGACACATACCCTCCACTTTCCGTTTTTCTTTTGAACAACAACCACATTGGCCAACCATCTTGGATATTTGACCTCTCTAATCATACCTACCCGGAGCAACTTCTCTACCTCTTCTTGGATAATGGCATTCCTTTCCGGTGCAAACTTTCTTCTCCTTTGATGGATTGGTTTGAAGGACCTATCAATGCCAAGTTTGTGAGTGATTACATCTTTAGATATGCCTGTCATGTCTTCATGTTTCCATGCAAAGGTAATCTTTCTCCTTTTGAGGAAGGATATAAGGTCTTCCTTCATATCACCAAGGATCCCTGATCCGATATAGATTTTGGATTCAGGATCATCAGGATTCATGAGGACTTCTACCACATCCTGCTCTCTTGCCTCCAAGACATCTCTTGGAGGATACTTTGATTGCTATTGCTCCTTTGACTTTGAGGCTGGTTTCATCGATGAAGTATAACAATTCTTAGCCTCTTGCTGATCACTATCAATCTTCACTATTCCCCAAGGACTAGGGAGCTTCACACATTGATGGTAGGTAGATGGGACTGCCTTCATATCGTGTATCCAAGGCCTGCCAAGGATAACATTACAACAAGATAAACAGTCAATAACACAAAAATTTTTATAAGAGTGTAGGCCTTCAATATATATTGGGAGTTTAATGTCCCCCAGGGTATTCTTAGTTTCGCCACTGAATCCCACGAGCACGGAGGATCTTGGTATGATGTCGGATTCGGGAATACCCATCTTCTTTAGAACATCAAGCTGGATAATGTTCACTGAGCTTCCTCCGTCTATAAGGATCCTGCTGACAAAATGGTTAGAAATGAAAAGAGTAATAACCAAACCATCGTGATGAGGATCCTGGATATCAACACGATCACCCTCATCAAAGGTTATGACTTTTCCTTCGGAGACACTTGATGTTCGAACGGGTCTTTCTCCATTATCCATTTTAGTTTCCTTTGCATGCCTTTTAGCTACTGAGAAGGATGTGCCACAAATGTCTGATCCTCCAGAAATAAAGTTTATTACTTGTGCATCTGCTGGAGGGGCTGGAGCCTTCTCAGGGATCCTTTCAGGATCCTGAGTCCTTGACTTTTTTCTTCCCAACAATTCCTTTAGATGCCCCTTGCTCAACAAGTATCCAATTTCCTTTCTTAGTGCAATGCATTCTTCTGTTAGATGCCCAAAATCTTCATGGTATGCACACCACTTTGATTTATCCTTAGTTGCAGCTGGCCTATCATTTTTTCTGGGCCATCTAGCTTTATCACCTAGATTCTGCATCGCAAGGATTAGTTCATTGTTATCTACAGAAAAACAATATTCAGAAATTGGAGGATAATCCTCATCATCCTCTTCTTGATCAACGGCATGCACGTTCTGGTTATCAGATCTGTTGTAGGATCTGAACTTGTTGTTATCCTTGTTTATCCTGCTTTGAGGATCCTGCTAACCTCTCCTGGATCCTCTTGTCATCCTCTAGCCGAATGAACCTAAGTGCTCGGGTTCTTACCTCATCTAAGTTCCTGCATGGTGTCATAACAAGATCATCATAGAACGACGAATCCCTAAGCAATCCCATTTTAAAGGCCTCAACAGCCGTGGCTATATCTAAGTTGGGAATGTCTAAGGATTCTTTACTGAATTTGGTAATGTAATCCCTTAATGATTCATTATGACCCTGGGTTATCCTATATAGATCGCTAGTTAATCGTTCAAATTTCCTACTACAAGAAAACTAATTATTAAATAGGTTAACCAGATTTGCAAATGAGGTAATAGAGTAGGGGGGAAGACTTAGCAGCCATTTGAGAGCTGATCCAGTAAGAGTGGATCCGAATCCCTTGCACAGGCATGCTTCCTTTAATCTTTCTGGGATTGGATTGATCTCCATCCTCTCCCTGTATTGTGCTATGTGTTCTTCAGGATCCGTCGAACCATCATACAGCTTCATTGTTGGCACATGGAACCTCTTGGGTATCTCAGCATCACAGATTGGCGGTGCAAAACGAGATATCTTGTGGCTCCCATCTGCAATCTCTGGGATAGGTTTGACCACTCCTGGAACACTTGATATCATATCCTTTAGCTTTTGCAATTCTCTGGCCATGGCATGATTGATACCTGGATCCTGCATAAGACCATGGTTAGTAGTATAAGAATTATTAAAAGTGTTACCTCCCATTGGATTCAAGTTAGGAAGAGTGGATGTAAGTCCATATTGTTGAGGCTCTGGAATGATCGAAGGACCGGTAGAAGCATTGGTCTGCATTGGAATAAAATCTCCCTGATGGACATCTGAACTTCCTGTTTGCAAACTCCTCAAGGATCCTGGCATCTGGAAGGATCCCTGAAACTGGGACGATCCTGGAACAAAGGGGGATCCTTGAACCTGGGATGATCCTTGAGCCTGGGATGATCCTGGAACAAAGGATGATCCTTGAACCTGGGATGATCCTGGAACAAGGAAGGATCCTTGAACCTGGGATGATCCTGGAACAAAGGAGGATCCTTGAACCTGGAGTGATCCTGGAGCAATGGAAGATCCTTGAATCTGCTGCGCTCCTGAGTACCTTCCTAAATTCACGAAGGATCCCATATGCTGAGGATAGGATCCTGCTGGTTGGAAGTATGGACCTAATGCCTGGGTCACTGTTGTTGTTCCGTAGTGCACTCCTTTTGGTCCACCCACATATTGAACATCTGGAACCACTGATGGCTGAGAAGTAATCACCGGAGTATCAAAATTCAAAGATCTGGGCATCAGTAGGGAATGATCCTCTGCCGTTTTCTTTTGTTTCTTGAGATCTCCGATTTCTTTGAGAATCCTTTCATTGGTCTTATCCTGTTGCTGTATATGATCCTTCATCTGCAAAATCAAAGTAAACATGTCACTAGTAGTGGGAGTGTAAGAAGCAGAAGAAGTTGGAGGTTTTGAGAAAATGGGAGTTGGTTTCTTCGCAGCATTCTCAGCATTCTTCTGGGATCCAGAAGGTGGTGGAGGCAAAGGGGGAACGCCTTGTGAAGAAGTGAATGGGGGCATCAAATTTGAAGCATTCTTCGCTGAGGAAGCCATTTGCTTGGTTGTAGTGAACTGAAATGAGCACAGAAATACGAATTTTTCTAAGAGTGAAGCACCAATTGCCCCACGGTGGGCGCCAAACTGTTTTGGTTAAAAAATCTGATGAGGATAATGCAACCAAACTCTCTGTTACGGGGTATAATGCTTATAATGTAGAACAATGACAAGGATCACTTCAATGTATATTGCACAAATGACACAAGGATTTATACGGGGAAAAAGCCCTTGATCAAGAGTTGATCTCCGGCACAAAAAACCCCGGGTGATGGAAACTACCGATCACCAAGCTCAAATAAATCAATAAATGTTTACAACTTCGGATAGTAATGAGCTAGGTACAAGGATCACTATGGTGAAATGTGTAAAAGTGAGTGAAAACTAATAAGTGTTCGTCGAGAGCTTCAAGAGTGCGATTGTATGAGAGTGTGTGTGTAGCTGAAAATGGCTAAGTGTTCTAATTCTAGCTCGTCACCCCTTTAAAAATAGAAGTTAACTACAATAACTAACTACCCGACTTTCGTGCCAAGCTCCCACGTTCTCCACAACGTCCATTTCCAGTCAAACGTGTGCGAAATACCCGTGGAATATTCCATAGTAACGTTGCCAAGACCAAGTCAAGCTTGCTACTCCTGCGAAGTAATACAAAACACAAACAAACAACCGTCAGTACGAGGATCCTTAAAGTGATCCATGATCCTGATCCTGAAGCTCTTCTGAGGATCACTATCTGTCACAGAGGTAAGGATCATTAATTAGGATGACAAGTAAGGATCACTAATTATTAGAAAATCCTCCCCTAACATTGATGAAGCCTGAGGATGGTGAACCATTATCCCTGTATCTTGCAGTATCAGGGAATGTAGTAAGTGTTGTCCTTGTAAAGGATCATGAAGGTCAACAGTATCCTGTCTATTATGTTAGTAAAAGTTTATTAGATGCTGAAACTAGATATTTTCATTTAGAAAAATTGATATTAGCCCTAGTTATGGCATCAAAAAAACTTAGACATTATTTTGAAACACACAGGATTCATGTTAAAACTAACTATCCTGTTAAAAATGTGCTTTGGAAGCCCGAGATGTCAGGCAGGATGGCTAAGTGGTGAATAAAATTAAGTGCCTATGATTTAATATATGAACCTAGAAGTGCCATAAAGTCTCAGGCCCTAGCTGACTTTGTGGCTGATTTCAGTAATGATATTCAAAATGAAGTAGACCTAGAAGTGCAACAACTAGGAGAAAATATAGAATCTTGGACACTATATACTGATGGTGCATCTAATGTAAGAGGTATAGGTTTGGGTATACTACTTAAACCGCCACAGTGGGACATATTACCCCAGGCTATTAGATGTGAGTTTCCTGCCACTAATAATGAAGCAGAATATGAAGCTTTAATTGCAGGATTAGAATTGGCTAAGAGCATGAATATCAAGGGTTTACAAGTATTTGTTGATTCCTTGTTAATTACTAATCATTTTAATGGGACCTATGCAGTTAAAGGTGAGAAGTTGATCGAATATCTCAAAATTCTCAAAAAATTAGCAGGATATTTCGATATTTTTACACTTGAACAGGTACCAAGAGAGGATAATGCTGAAGCTGATGCCTTGGTAAATCTAGGATCATCAGTCAGGATACCGGAGGGAACCCAAATACCAATATTACATATCCTGTATACTGTGACGGATCCTCTTAAATCTCAGGATAAGGAAGTAGTAAGTATTCAGGATCCTGATGATGTGGAGGATCCTAAGCTCTGGACGGCTCCAATCATGAGATATCTCAAGGAAGGACACATCCCAAAGGATGAAAATCCTAAGGCCTTTAGAATGAAGGTATCACGATTCACTATTATAAATAATGTTTTGTATAAGAAATCTCTTGCAGGACCATATCTGAGGTGCTTGGAGGATCCCGAAACTAAAGAAGTGCTTCAGGATATACACGAAGGGGATTGTGGTAACCATACTGGGGGCAGGTCATTATTCTCAAAGGTATTAAGAACAGGATACTATTGGCCGACGATGAGAAAAGATGCTGCAGAATATGCTCGAAGATGTGATACATGTCAAAGACACAGTAATATATTACATCAACTTGCTGAGCCACTTTATCCTATCGCTTCCCCTTGGCCATTCATGAAGTGGGGAATGGATATAGTAGGAAAATTGCCAAAGGCTCCAGGAGGAAAAGTCTTCATGTTGGCAATGACTGATTATTTCTCTAAGTGGGTTGAAGCTGAAGCATTTGTTCAAGTTAGAGACCAAGAAGTAGTATCCTTCATAAAAAGGAATACCCTGACTAGGTTTGGAGTACCAGCTGAGATAATTTATGACAATGGTTCTCAGTTTATAAGTAAGAGGACTACTGACTTTTGCAAGAGTTAGGGAATTAAAATGATCACATCTACACCGGTACATCCTCAAGCAAATGGACAGGCAGAATCCTCAAACAAGATAATTGTCAATAATTTGAAGAAAAGGCTTGGAGCTAAGAAGGGAAGCTGGGCAGAAGAATTACCATTTGTTTTATGGGCTGATAGAACGACGGTGAAAAGTGCAACTGGCCAAACCCCATTTTCCTTGGTATTTGGAGCAGAAGCGGTGATACCTACGGCGAGATCCAATCTCTGGGATCCTGAGCAGAATCCTAAAGCCCTATGCCATGAATTGGATACTGTTGATGAGACAAGAGATGCGGCAAAGCTAAGGATGGCAGCATATCAACAGAGGATATCCAGAGCATATAACAAAAATATAAGGACTAGAAGGTTTCAGGTTGGAGATTGGGTATTAAGAAAGGCTTTTCAGAATACTACTAATCCTGCTGATGGAAAGTTGGCTCCGAAGTGGGAAGGACCCTATGAGATTGAATCAGAATCGGGGAAAGGAGCATACCGACTCAAGAATATGGAGGGGGATATGCTACCAAGATCCTGGAATGCTATACACCTAAAGTTCTATTTCAAGTGAGTTTAGAATTTAATTTCTAACTCAGGATGGTATGAATTCTATCTCTTTTAATATGTTTGATATTGTTTATTCTTTTGAACCCAATACTGACTTAAGCATCGGAGGGGTGTTAGCCAGGCTAACACCCACCTTAGTTTACGATTGTTTTGCAGTATATGCTTCGGGATATAGCTCCAGGATACACACTCAGGATACTTCGAAAGATTAGAGGATTGGCCCCCTCTCTCACGTTTAAGGGATCCTGATCCCTTCACAGGTTTAAAGGTATTCACCTTTCTCTCGAATTGGGTTTAAACACCCCGCCTGGAGCGCAAGTTATCCAGGGATAGTTCATGATAGCGGGACCAGTCCATGTAAAAGTGGCTGACAATTTCGTTATTGTTGGCTATATCCTGGATCCTAAAGGTATATGAGGATTGATCACCCTCTCTCACGGATGGGTATTTTCATACTCTCTAAGGTTTAAAGGTTATCACCTTTCTAAGTCTTGGAGTTTATACATTCCCGCCTGTAGCGCATGAAAATTTGGGATTTTCCCCATAATACTTATGGGTTTATCCCCAGAACACTAAGGATTTATCTCCAGTATGTTTAAGGGTTTATCCCCTGTAATTATTCAAACGGTTGCAATTGATGTCCGGAAAGTTTCTAAGTGTTCCAAGACATTATGCACAGGGGACATTCCTACTGAGGCAATTGTGTAAAGCTCAAAGGGATAAGCTTGGACCTAGTACACTAAGTGTCCCAGACTGGGGACATCATCGTTGGAAAAATTGCAAAAGGATTGAAGTTTGAAGAATAGGGTTACACTCTATTTCTGGTATGATCTTTCCTTTATAAACCCTATTTAAATCATTTGAGTTTTTGAAACTATGTTTGACAAAAACTTAAATATCCTGGTTAGGATATATTCTCAGGATATATTCTCGGAATGTATTTTCGGAATATGTTTCAGGATATTTGGGATATAATACTTGGGTTAAAAACTAAAACTGTATTCTAGTCAAACAAGTGTTATCAAAACAAACTTTATAGAAATAAAACCATATTAACCAATGACCAAGGGCTTCATCCTGAAACTCAGGATCCCTCCACCCCTGGCCATTATTTTGTTTTAATGCAGGAAAAGAAAATTGTTTAAAGGACAAGAAATGAAATTGTTCAAACAAACACAACCATCAAATTTAAAAAATGGGCTCAGGCCTAGGTATGAACATCCATCACTGCCCACTTCGCTGCTTCTGAGGGGCAGCACCTTCTTCATTCATCATGTCTTCACCGGCATCCGCTTCAGGATTAGCTTGAACATCCTTCTCAGCCTCATCACCAGCACCAATTAGCTTTTCAATCACTTTTGAAGGCCCCTCAGCTGCAGATTTAACAGGATGCTCCACAGAATTATCGCCAAGACCCCTTAGCTTCGACTCCCAGGCATCGACGTTCCAAGAAGGGCATTCGAAGCCCAGGGCCTTGGCTTCATAAGTCATTTTTAGCCTGTCCCGAAGAAGGGAGATGACAACGGAGCTTTTAAGGCCTTCCCAGTAAGTGGCCATATCCTGTTCATGTTGGGCCTGGGTGGCGTCGAGATGGGTTTGGGCTTCATGAGTGGCTTTCTTAAGGGCAGCCTGATGCTCCTGGGTCATGGCCTTGAACTTGTCCTCGTAATGTCGAGATTTAGCAGCAGCAATCATACCTTGGTCGGAAATGGTAACCTCGGCTTTCTTCAATTTGGACTCAAGCATTTTGTTGAGCCCACAGGATTCTTCGTACAGATGAACCAGACGTTCGAAGCCCTACACCGAAAAACACAGGTATTATTGTATAATAACCAAGATATTGATTTGACATATATGTGCAGGATATGGAATAAGGATTTATACCTGGTTAAGAAAGGAAGTCATTAACCCGCTTGCCTCGATAAACCCGTGTTTCTCATAGGGAAACATCTTGGGAGTCGCAGGAGAATCAGTCTCTTTCCTCTTGCGAGAACTAGGCTCCGGGGCTTAGTAGCTGGTGAAGGCTTGGGAATGATGATGGCTTTGGAGCTGCTGGGCTTGGATGAGGTAATAGGTTTGGGACTTGGCTCCTTCTTGACCTGGACAGGATCGGAGTAACTGTCCAACTCCTCAAGGTCGAAAACTTCTGGGATTTTGGCCGGTGCTGCATAAAGGGGAACTTCTAAACCCTTACTACTCTTTCAATATATTACACTAATCAATCAATTGCAAAATGGATCTTACCAGACATATCAGATGATGAATATTGACTAGTGTTATTGGTGAAATTATGAGCCCATATCCTGACTTTGTATCTTGATTTTTATTAGTTGTATATGATCAGGATACCGGATCAGGATACCGGACCAGGATATTGGTAACATCCTGAGGCAGTATCCTGACTATTACTAACTATTTGCTTGTAAACGTTGGCTACAAGGGACTAACGTTCATGAAGACCAAGTCATCCTGAAGACCCACTCAAATTGGTTAGGATAAGGACGTTGATGGCGGAAAAATAGCTCTTGTAACGGTCAGCATTGAAGATTGGCATGTTTTATGGAAAGTTACGAAGATTGGTCAAAGATATTAATGTTGTAACGGTTATGGAAGCTTAAATCCCGGAGTTATAGTTAGTAAGCGCGTGGAAAACGAGTTGAAACAGCCTGACAACGTTCAGAAAGGAAATAATCTCAGTATCCCGGATTTTAAGCATAATATCCCGGATTTTTAGCATAGTTAGTTATTTCCTTTTACTATATAAAGGAGTGATCGGATCATTGACGGGTAGTCCGTAGGACAACCCTTTATGATGTTAAAAGACAAGTTTATCCCTCATTTAAGTGTGTAATTATCTCGAAATTAGATAACTACTGTTGCTTATGTCTCAGGTGCGGTTTGGTGGCTTAAAGTGAAGAAAAATGCAGCTTTGGAAGGTTTGAAGTTGAACGGGTCGCGCAAGAAACAAAAGATGAAACAAAGTGAAACATTCAAGCTGACACCGTAATTTACGGTCCCACCGTAAATTACGGTGGACCTGAAATCCATCATATTGCCACCGTAACTCAGACTTAATGTGCCGTAAACATTTGAAGTTCATTGTAACTTACGGTGGAGCCGTAAGTTACGGTGGAAGCTGCGAAAGAACTTGTAACTGCTCATTTAAAACGGTTTTATGGTGTCTTTTCACCTATTCTCATCATTGGTCGGTTAGAGAACATTGGAGGGGCGATTTTGGCTGTTGGTACTTGGTTGCAAACAATTTCTAACATTTGGTTTATGTTTTCGATTCATATGAACACTAAACTTGTTGTTATGATGATTCACCAAGCTATGTCCGGCTAAACTTATGGTGATCATCCTGAATTGAAGGTTTTTCTATGACTTTTGTGTTTGAATTCGTATTTCTAGAATAATAGACTTGCAATGCATTTGTGTATTATGGTGTGTGAATGTTTGTTTGTAAATTGTTGGTTGATGTTATAATCATATCCTAAATCGTACGTTCTTGGTGTTGTTAACAATCGAGATATCACGGGAGGGATTAGGGTTGGATATTAATCAATTGGTTATCGGGTAACAACCTCGCGTTTTCATAATCCGAGTACTTAGTTCCCTTTTATCACAACAAACAATCATACATGAATCATGTCTATGTGATTCTTTCTAGTGAATTTAACACAATTGTCAAAAGTAAACCGGAAGTTTAGGATGATCGCTTTCTCTTAATCTGCTTAACAACCAATTTTGATTCGCAATTAGTTATTAATTTAGTTTTCTAAAACAACAATCCAAATCATTGATCTTTATTTTTTTGCAAATTAGGTTAATTGTAGTTTAATTGCAAGGCTATATAATTGACATATTTTCCACATACTCCCTGAGTTCGATACCCTATTACCGCTATCTATAGTTGTTATTGGGATTAAATTTGCGTGACCCACGACAATCACGTCAAATTTTGGCGCCGTTGCCGGGGAGTAGTGCGCAACGTGTGTCAGTTTGTTGGTTTTGCTTTGTTATTTTCGGGTTTACACTGGTGTGTTTAGTGTGCAGGTTCTACAGGTGCATGCATACTAGAGGTTCTCACAAAGCTTCACCATTGTCATTTGATCCGGAAATCGAAAGAACACTAAGGCAAAACCGAGTTTTACTACGCGAAAACAGAATCATTGGTTCACCCACTTCACCCATTACACCAAGAAATATCATGGACGAAACACAAGTACCACCCACAACGGGTCAAACAACCTCATCTTTTATACCTACTTCCACACAACCATCACCAAACACCACTATTCCAAATTCCACTACAATTCCTACTCCACCTCATGACACTACACCATCTAACACCACACAACCGATTACTACTCAAAATGAACCTAATCTTTCCTTTAGCCCATCTACTACGATTCCACCACTCACTCATTTCTTCCCAGCTTCAGGGCAATCATCTTCAACTTATACAGTACCACAAGGTTCAACTGTTGTCCATACTACCTCTACGTTTAGACCATCAAACCAGTAGGGTTTTCAATACTCGACCATTCCATTTGGGCAAACTTCGGGTATAGGGGGAGATGGATATGAAGAAGGATACGAAGACTTTGAGGGTTATGAGGAAGAGGGATATGTTTATGAGGGTGATAGAGAACAAGGGGAGTTGACTTATGTGCCTGGTCAAACTCAAAGAATGTCAAATGTTGGTGGGTTTCAACAACAACAACTCATACCGCAACAGATTCGGCCAAGACCACAAGGGCCACCAATGCAACGCCCTATTCCATTGCAACAAGTTCGGCCACAAAATGTACAACCACAATTTCAAAGGCCGATTCAACAACCATCGATGCCACAACAACAATTTCAACCACCGTTCGTACCACAAGGGCATATACCAAGACCTATGGGTCCTATTCGTCCAAGGGGTCGATTGGGTGTTCCAAGAAGGCATCTTAGGGAACAAGCACGGGGAATAGAAGCACATTTCAGGCCAATAATTACTCAAAACCCTTCACCGGTGGTTATCCCTCACAACAACCAAGGGAGAACCTTTGAAGTAAGAACAAATTCTTTGTAAAGTTTGCCGAAATACAAAGGGTTAGCAACGGAGGAACCATATTTCCATTTAGAGGCCTATGACTCGATTTGCAATACTTTTGGGAGTCAAGGTTTTTCGGCCGATGATGTCAAGTTGGTCCTATTTCAGTTTTCTTTGGAGGACAAGGCAAAGAAGTGGTTCTACACTTTGCCTTCAGCATCTATTTATACTTGGGCGGAGATGCAACAAATTTTCTTAGACGAATTTTATACCGCCCAAAAGACTAATGATGCTAGAAAGGGGTTAAGGAGCTTCCAACAACAACATGGTGAAATGTTCCATGAGGCGTTTGAACGATTCAATATGATGATAAAGAATTGCCCTCACCATGGGATTGAACTTTGGGAGTTGATGAATGCCTTCCACGAGGGGTTGAGTGCCGAAGATGCTCGCGATTTAATGTCCATTACCGGTGGGACTTTTGGCACAAACTATGAGAATGACGATTGGGAGTTCTTAGAGAATATGGCGATTACCTCGAAAAGAAAGGCTCAAGCATCGAGGAGAGCCCGACCGGCCATTGCCCGACCTCAAGTGCACGCCATAGATGATGGTAATGTTCAAACCACTAACCAAATTTATGATGTGTGTGCTTTGTGTAATGAAATAGGTCATGCGGCTGAAAATTGCCAAGGAATGGTGGAAGGGCAATATGAAGAGGTTCATGCGGTTCAAAGTCAAGGAGGGGGTGGTAGAAATTACAACAACATGAATTCTAACACTTACCACCCCGGGTTGAGGAACCACCCAAATTTTCGGTATGGGAACCCTTCAAATCAAGCTAACCCGAATTTCCAAGGAAACCAAGGATTTCAAAGGCAATATCAAACGGGTCAAAGCTCTTCGGGTGGAAACGAAGTAATGGAGATGTTGAAGGCGATGCAAAGTGAAATGCAACGAATGAATCAACGTGATGAGGTTCGGATGCAAAAGGACGAGGTTCGTGACAAAAGCATCCAATCGTTGACCACTCAAATGGGTCAACTTGCGAGTGACGTGACGATATTGAAGAAAGCAAAAGGTCAATTACCAAGTGACACGGTGATAAATCCCAAGAACACAAAAAGCATTAACATCAATGTGGTAAGCACCGTTCCAAATACTAAATTTAATGAAACATTGCTAACTTCTTCGTATCAAGTGAATGCAGGTTTGGAAAAAGATGCCGAAGTCGAGAATGATAAAGAGTATGAAGCGCCAATCGTGCCTATCCGTGTGGGAAAATTAAAAATCCCTCACGCATTGTTGGACTACGGGGCAAGCATGAGTGTGCTACCAAGCGATCTATACGATATGTACGACTTTGGTCCACTTGAAGGTATAGACACTATGGTGAGCTTGGCGGATGGAAGTTGGAGGCGTCCACGGGGAATGGTTAGGAATGTTAAGATTCAGTTGGGAGAGTTTGAATACCCGGTGGACTTTCTAGTTTTGGACTATGCTTCTACCAACATGGCAGCACAACAAAGGGTAATCTTAGGTCGACCGTTTCTATACACAGCAAATGCTCAAATTAATTGTAGAGATGAGATTATTACCATGACCGGAAAGAACCGTAAGTTGTACTTTGATGTTCAAACTAGAGTGATTAGTTATGAGTCCATTGAGAGGAAGGGTGGTGAGTCTAGTGATTGTATGAAAAATGTGTTTCAAAGAATGAGAAAAAACACCCATCGGTTCGTGAAGAAAAGCATTTGGGTTCAAGCAAGAGTGTATTTGATTACCCACCGAGTCAAAACAAGATGGATGCATTTTGCTCAATGGCACAAGGAAGTGATGGAGATAGCAAGAACCGCTTCTTTGAGCCACCTTAAATGGGGGTGGCACGGTCTGGCTGAAGACCTGAAAACTTAGCGCTGCTCGGGAGGCAACCCGAGGTTTTCACTGATCTTGTTATTTCTTTAGTTTTCTATGTTTCAGGGCCATGGCAACACTCAAGTGTGGGGAAGATGTGCGGATATTTGTGTGAAGGTGGTGATAGGAAATTGGATCATTTACAACATCTGTTGTGGAAAACTTCCCCAGGTCAATGTACTCTTTCCTTAGTCTTGTAGTGTTCTTTAGCTTTGAAATATTGGTAGTTAGTTGTTTGCTTTTGTTTATGGTTGGGAGGTTTGGGGGTGTATTAGTTTGATGTTTTGTTGGGTTGGTGTTTGTTGGTGGTGTCATGTTTTAAAAAGAAGAAAAACATAAAAAAAAATTATAAAATGAAAAATCCAAAAAGAAGTTTGGGGTTTGAGTGAAGAAGTTTTTGTTGATGTTGAATTAATTTAGTGATCAAAGCCTCCTAAAACCATACATTGGGGTCAATGTATCCCAAGTGTGGGGATGGGGGGAATTTTTGAAGATTTTGAAAATTTTAAATCAAGCGAAACGATGTGAAAATTTGAACACCCTAGATTAACCCCAAATTGGTGCACCGGCAACCCTTGATACCCTTTCATTCTTGGTGAGAGTTGTAGCCACACTTGTACATAAATAATGATTGTCTTTGATGAGAGTGGCTACGGGTGGGGGTGCATTAGAACTTGTGTTTGAATGCGATTTGAGTCCTTAGTTAGACATGAATGCGAAAAGGATAAGGGCATCTAGGTAGCCTCGTCTTTAGTGCGTGTGAGTGTGGGATTTGGGGGGTTGGACCTCATAAGTTATATATATGAGCATGGTTGCGAGAGGGGCGGGGGTTTGGACATTTAGTTGCCCAATTTTGTGCCTAAAAGCCTATCATTTGTTACCCCTAGCTACTTACTTAAAAACTTACCCAAATTTGACCCGGTCTTATAGTGTTAGTAGTTGTTATAGTTGTGTTTAGATATGTTTTGTTGAATGTTTCTCTATGCTAAAAAAAAAGAAAAAAAAGAGAAAAAAAAAGCAATGAAAAAAAAGAAAAAGAAAAAAGCAATGAAAAAAAAAAGTGATGTTGAGTTGTCTTGTATATAGTAGTTTTCTTTGGTAGTTGTTAGTTTGTTTTTTTTGTGTAATAAAAAGACCGGGTTAAGTTTTTGCTACTTTATATATATTCCATTTCTTACCTATACACCTAGCCACGTTACAACCTTGAAAGTCCCTTTGATTTGCATTCATGTTTGACACATTTTAGGAGAAGGATCAATTTAGGTACAAGCCTATAGTTGTGCAACCACCCGTTTGCCTATTGTGTGTCTAGCTTATCTTTGCTAGTTTTCACTTGTAGCCGAGAGGAGAGATTTAGAGAGGGGTGCATTGGTTGGGTGTTAAAAAGGGGTTAGTAAAAGGATTGCATGTTTTTGCTTAGTTTAAATTGATCACTTGTTTTGAAATTGATTTGATGAGTTGCTTGAGACAAGCAACGATTAAGTGTGGGGATGTGACGGGTAGTCCGTAGGACAACCCTTTATGATGTTAAAAGACAAGTTTATCCCTCATTTAAGTGTGTAATTATCTCGAATTAGATAACTATTGTTGCTTATGTCTCAGGTGCGGTTTGGCTGCTTAAAGTGAAGAAAAATGCAGCTTTGGAAGGTTTGAAGTTGAACGGGTCGCGCAAGAAACAAAAGATGAAACAAAGTGAAACATTCAAGCTGACACCGTAATTTACGGTCCCACCGTAAATTACGGTGGACCTGAAATCCATCATATTGCCACCGTAACTCAGACTTAATATGCCGTAAACATTTGAAGTTCACCGTAACTTACGGTGGAAGCTGCGAAAGAACTTGTAACTGCTCATTTAAAACGGTTTTATGGTGTCTTTTCACCTATTCTCATCATTGGTCGGTTAGAGAACATTGGAGGGGCGATTTTGGCTGTTGGTACTTGGTTGCAAACAATTTCTAACATTTGGTTTATGTTTTCGATTCATATGAACACTAAACTTGTTGTTATGATGATTCACCAAGCTATGTCCGGCTAAACTTATGGTGATCATCCTGAATTGAAGGTTTGTCTATGACTTTTGTGTTTGAATTCGTATTTCTAGAATAATAGACTTGCAATGCATTTGTTTATTATGGTGTGTGAATGTTTGTTTGTAAATTGTTGGTTGATGTTATAATCATATCCTAAATCGTACGTTCTTGGTGTTGTTAACAATCGAGATATCACGGGAGGGATTAGGGTTGGATATTAATCAATTGGTTATCGGGTAACAACCTCGCGTTTTCATAATCCGAGTACTTAGTTCCCTTTTATCACAACAAACAATCATACATGAATCATGTCTATGTGATTCTTTCTAGTGAATTTAACACAATTGTCAAAAGTAAACCGGAAGTTTAGGATGATCGCTTTCTCTTAATCTGCTTAACAACCAATTTTGATTCGCAATTAGTTATTAATTTAGTTTTCTAAAAAACAATCCAAATCATTGATCTTCATTTTTCTGCAAATTAGGTTAATTGTAGTTTAATTGCAAGGCTATATAATTGACATATTTTCCACATACTCCCTGAGTTCGATACCCTATTACCGCTATCTATAGTTGTTTTTGGGATTAAATTTGCGTGTACCACGACAAACACGTCAATCATAGGTAGACACGACTTTCACACACACAATTTCTTGAACACTTTTGCTCTCTACCACCTATAACCACTCACAAACACTCACACTTGTACTCGAATCGCATTGTAACACTTAGTCGATCCGTATCATATCCTGCATTGTATCCTGTTATTCAAGCAATAAGAAGAACAAGGCAGCCGACGATTGTCAGCTCCCGAGGTTTTATGCCGGAGATCTAGATTGATCAAGGGCTTTCCTCGTACATCACGTGTCAACCTTTACATTTTCGCTCATTGTTTGATCATAAGTACAGCTCTATATCTTGACCCGTATCCTGAAACTGTTTTCGCAAACTAACAAACCAACATATTTTTCACAAAGTATTACTAGTACACTACCTCACAAAACTAATTTGATCACTTAATTGCTTAGGTAATTTTTGACCAAAACAATTTGGCGCCCACCGTGGGGCAAGTGGTGCTATTTCTACTAAAAGCTTTTGCAAAATCATTACTTGGTTTTCTATTTTCAAAACTTTTTGCTATACTATTTTCAATGGCCTTGAGATCAAACATGAGCTCTTCCACCGTGTCTGCTACAACCTCTACAACAATTGGTTCGATGCTTCCACCACCTCCTCCAAGAACGCAAGCCTCTTCACAAGGAACCGAAATTCATGTGGCTCGGGATGTTATCCCCGTTCGCAATACCCAGGGATCTGGTCCTGTTTTGGCTTCTAATGATGAAATTCTAACTTTATTTGGTAGTATACAGGATCAGATGAAGCAGCAGCAGGAAACAAATCAAATGCTAATAAGAGAAATACAGCTCTTGAAGTCTGGTCCGAGTAGACATGCTGAGGATACTGTCACTCCCTTGCAGCCCAGAGCTTTGAACTTCAGTTCTGCAGTATATGCTGAGGATAACAGGGGGAATATTGTGCCTAGCCATTCCCGGAGTCATATTCCTGAGATACCCTCTTCGACCAGGATGTCGACTGTGAGGGATCCAGGATATGCTCCAGGATGCGCCCCAGGATATAGCCAGAATCACCAAGCTGGTAACTTGTCTATTAACACCAGTATCCCTGTTACTAATAATCTTGGATCTTTGCAGGATACAGGTGTGACATCAGCTATAACCGGAGAGCTTCAAAAGTTGAAGGATATGATATCAAGTGTGCTTGGGATAGTGCAGCCGATACCGGAAGTATCCCGGGATAGTCACAACATATCCCACTTCGCTCACCCCATTTGTGATGCAGAAATCCCGAAGAGATTCCAGACTCCTAACATGAAGCTGTATGATGGGACGACGGATCCTGAGGAGCATATTGCCCAGTATAGGGAGAGGATGGAGATTAACCCTATCCCGCCAGATCTTAAGGAAGCATGCTTGTGCAAGGGCTTCGGCTCTACTTTAACAGGACCAGCCTTGAAATGGCTTCTAAATGTTCCACTTCATTCAATTACATCATTTTCTCATTTAGTTAATTTGTTTAACAGTCAGTTTTCTTGCAGTAGAAGCTTTGAAAAACTAACGAGTGACCTCTACAGGATAACACAGGGACCTCAAGAATCCCTAAGGGATTATGTGAACAAATTCAGCAGGGAATCCTTGGATATCCCACACCTTGATGTTGCTACAGCAGTCCAAGCATTCAAGATGGGACTACAAAGGGATTCCCAGTTTTATCAGGATCTTGTGATGAATCCTTGCAGGAACTTGGACGAAGCTCGAAACAGGGCTTTGCAATATATCAGGCTTGAAGATGATAAGAAAATACAAGAGAGGATGAATGCATCCTCAACATATGAGTCAACAAACAGGAAATCAGAATCTTCACATAAACCATACCGCTCTAGGCCGTATGATAAAAATGAAAACAAAAGAGTGAACGTTGTCCAAGACGAGGATCCTGAGGAGTATCCTGAGTTGTCAGAATATTGTTTTTCTGTTAATATACCTGAACTAATGTATGCTATGCAGGGTTTGGGAGACAAAGCGAGGTGGCCTAGGAAAAACCAACAGAAAGCTGATTGGAAGGATAAATCCAAATGGTGTGCCTTCCATGAGGATTTTGGACATGTTACGGAAGATTGCATAGCCCTGAGGAAGGAAATAAGCTATCTGCTAAAAAAGGATATCTGAAAGATCTTCTGGGCAGAAAGAAGAATAAGGGTCAGGATATTGAGAAGGATCCTGAATGAGCAGCATCACCTCCCGCCGACGCCAAGATAATTAACTTTATTCAGGAGGGTCCGATATATGCGGAACTTCTTATTCTGCAGCCAAAAGACATGCAAAGGAGGCTAAGGCCGAAAGGGGAAATAAGCCAACCAGGATGTCGACCCTCACGACTGATAAAGTGATCACGTTCGATAGTGATGACAGGGATACTGTCCAGGATCCTCACCATGATGCTTTGGTAATAACTTTATATGGTGCCAATCATTTTGTGCGCAGGATACTGGTGGATAATGGCAGCTCCGTCAACATTATTCAACTAGAAACGCTGAAAAGGATGAATGTTTCCCCGATGGATATCACTTCAAAATCCACTGTGCTTGTTGGGTTCAGCGGAGAAGCCAGGAATACTGTGGGAGAAATAAAGTTGCATGTGTATGTTGAAGGGGTCAACTCAATGCAATGCTTCTGTGTCATGGACTCCTTATCCTGCTACAATATTATATTGGGTAGGCCATGGATCCATGATATGAAAGCTGTGCCGTCTACCTATCACCAGTGCATCAAGATCCCTACCCCTTGGGGGGTTGTCAAGGTGGAAAGTGATCAACAGGAGGCAAAGGAATGTTACTCATCCTCGATGAAATCCTCAACCAAGCCTAACGCAGCATAGCAATTAAAGATGCGGGCCCAGGATATCGTGGAGGCTTCAGAGCAGGATGTAAAGAAAATTATCCTGGATCAGGATAATCCAGATATCTCGGTGCTCGTAGGAGCCAATATCCCTCAGGATATTGAAAATCAGTTAACTAACTTTTTGAAATGCAGGATGTCAACATTCGCATGGAAGCATGAGGATATGACAGGTATTTCTAAGGATATTATAACTCACAAGCTTGGAATTGACAGGTCTTTCAAGCCTATCCAGCAAAAGAGAAGGAAGTTTGCTCCAGAACGAAACATAATTATTCAAGAAGAGGTTGAAAGACTATTGAAGTCCAAGATGATCAGGGAAGTCAAATTTCCCAAGTGGCTAGCAAATGTTGTCGTGGTTCAAAAGAAGAATGGGAAATGGAGAGTTTGTGTAGATTACACAGACTTGAACAAAGCATGTCCTAAAGACCCATTCCCTCTGCCTCATATAGACTCGATGGTGGATGCCACTGCCGGTCATGAGATGTTAACCTTCATGGATGCATCCTCAGGATTCCAGCAGATCCAAATGGAACCTTCAGACCAGGAGGATACTGCTTTCATGACACCAACAAGTATTTACTGTTATACTGCTATGCCTTTTGGTTTGAAAAATGCAGGTGCAACGTACCAGAGATTGGTGAACATGATGTTTAAAGACAAACTGGGGGACACCATGGAGGTGTCCATTGACGATATGGTAGTCAAATCCAAGAAGGCTGAGGATCATCTCCAGGATATTAAAGGAGCATTTGATATCCTGGACCAGTACAATATGAAACTAAATCCTGCCAAGTGCCATTTTGGAGTGGGGGCAGGAAAGTTTTTAGGATACATGGTGACTAAAAGGGGTATAGAGGCAAGCCCGGAGCAGATTAAAGCTATCTTGGATATCAAATCACCTTCCAACATGAAAGATGTACAAAGACTGACAGGGCGAGTAGCGGCACTAAACAGATTTATCTCAAGATCCTCAGAAAAATGTAAAGAATTCTACGATATCCTGAAGAAGAATAAGAGGTTTGAGTGGAGAGAAAAGCATGAAGCAGCCTTATAGGAATTAAAGCAATATCTTTCAGCCGCACCTCTGATGATGAAGCCCGAGGATGGTGAACCATTATCCCTGTATCTTGCAGTATCAGGGAATGCAGTAAGTGCTGTTTTGGTTAAGGATCACGAAGGTCAGCAGTATCCTGTCTATTATGTTAGTAAAAGTTTATTAGATGCTGAAACTAGATATCTCATTTAGAAAAATTAATATTAGCCCTAGTTATGGCATCAACTAAGCTTAGACATTATTTTGAGACACATAGGATTCATGTTAAAACTAATTATCCTGTTAAGAATGTGCTTAGGAAACCTAAGATGTCGGGTAGAATGGCTAAGTGGTCAGTAAAATTAAGTGCCTATGATCTAATATATGAACCTAGAAATGCTATAAAGTCTCAGGCTCTAGCAGACTTTGTGGCTGATTTCAGTAGTGATATTCAAAATGAAGTAGACCTAGAAGTGCAACAACTAGGAGAAAATATAGAATCTTGGACACTATATACTGATGGTGCATCTAATGTAAGAGGTGTAGGTTTGGGTATACTACTAAAATCGCCACAGGGGGACATATTACCCCAGGCTATTAGATGTGAGTTTCCTGCCACTAATAATGAAGCAGAATATGAAGCTCTGATAGCAGGATTAGAATTAGCTAAAAATATGAATATTAGATATTTACAAGTATATGTTGATTACTAACCATTTCAATGGATCTTATGCAGTAAAAGGCGAAAAGTTAGCTGAATATCTTGAAATTGTTAAAAAAAATTAGCAGGATATTTCGAAATTTTTATACATGAACAGGTACCAAGAGAAAAGAATGCTGAAGCTGACGCTCTAGCAAACTTAGGATCTACTGTCAGGATACCGGAGGGAACTCAGATACCAATAGTGCACATCATGTATCCTGCAATGGAACATTTCAAATCTCAGGATAAAGAAGTAGCATGTATCCAGGATCCTGGTGATGGATATCCTGAGAAGGATCCTGAATCCTGGATGACTCCAATTGTTAAGTATCTTCAAGAAGGAGATATCCCAAAGGATGCAAATCCTAAGGCTTTTAGGATGAAGGTATCTCGTTTTACTATTATAAATAATATTTTGTATAAGAAATCCCTTGCAGGTCCGTACCTAAGGTGCTTGGAAGATCCTGAAACCAAGGAGGTACTTCGGGATATACACGAAGGAGACTGTGGCAACCATACTGGGGGCAGATCTCTGTTCTCGAAGGTGTTGAGAACAGGATATTACTGGCTGACCATGAGAAAGGATGCCGCGGAGTATGCTCAGAAATGCGATGCGTGTCAAAGACACGGCAACATCCTGCATCAGCCTGCAGAACCATTATATCCTATCGTATCCCCTTGGCCATTTATGAAATGGGGTATGGATATAGTGGGAAAACTTCCAAAGGCTCCAGGAGGAAAGGTTTTCATGCTGGCAATGACAGATTATTTCTCCAAGTGGGTCGAAGCCGAGGCCTTTGTTCAAGTCAGGGATCAAGAAGTGGTATCCTTCATAAAGAGGAATATCCTGACCAGATTTGGGGTACCAGCTGAGATAGTTTGTGACAATGGCTCTCAATTCATCAGTAAAAGAACTACTGACTTTTGCAAGAGTTGGGGAATTAAGATGATTACGTCAACACCAGTGCATCCTCAAGCAAATGGACAAGCAGAATCCTCGAACAAGATAATCGTCAACAATTTAAAGAAGAGGTTAGGTGCCAAAAAAGGAAAATGGGCAGAGGAACTACCATTTGTCCTATGGGCTGATAGAACAAATGTGAAGAATGCTACTGGGCAAACCCCATTTTCTTTGGTATTTCGGGCAGAAGCAGTGATCCCGACAGAAATGGTGATACCGACAGCTAGATCAAGCCTACGGGATCCTGAATCAAATCCTGAAATCTTATGTCAAGAATTGGATATTATTGATGAGACAAGGGATGCGGCAAAGTTTAGAATGGCAGCATATCAACAGAGGATATCCAGAGCATATAACAAGAATATAAGGACTAGAAGGTTCCAAGTTGGAGATTGGGTGTTAAGGAAAGCTTTTCAGAATACTACGAATCCTGCTGATGGAAAGTTGGCTCCAAAGTGGGAAGGACCCTATGAGATTGAATCGGAATCCGGAAAAGGAGCATACAAGCTTAAGAATATGGAGGGGGATATACAACCAAGATCCTGGAATGCTATACATCTCAAAGCCTATTTCAAGTGAGTTTAGAATTTAATTTCTAACTCAAGATGGTATGAATTCTATCTCTTTTAAATATAATTTATTTTATTTGAACCCAATACTAACTTAAGCATCGGAGGGGTGTTAGCCAAGCTAACACCCACCTTAGTTTAAGTATGTTTTGCAGAATATGCTTTGGGATATAGCTCCAGGATACACACTCAGGATACTTCGAAAGATTAGAGGATTGGCCCCCTCTCTCACGTTTAAGGGATCCTGATCCCTTCACAGGTTTAAAGGTATTCACCTTTCTCACGAATTGGGTTTAAACACCCCGCCTGGAGCGCAAGTTATCCAAGGATAGTTCAAGGTGGCGGGACCAGTTCATGTAAAAGTGGCTGAAAATTCCGTTACTGTTGGCTATACCCTGGATCCTTAAGGTATATGAGGATTGATCACCCTCTCTCGCGAAAGGGTATTTTCATACTCTCTAAGGTTTAAAGGTTTTCACCTTTCTAAGTCTTGGAGTTTATACACTCCCGCCTGTAGCGCACGAAAATTTAGGATTTTCCCCAGGATACTAAGGGTTTATCCCCAGTACATTAAGGGTTTATCCCCAGTAAAACTAAAATTTTTAACAAGATTGCAAAGATATGACAAGCTGTGATTGCACACGTTCTTTTATGGATAAAAAGCTACGAAGTTTAATCACTAAGTGAAGAAATACTCAAGTATGTCATGCACTGATGCAATATCCTGCATAGATAGGGGACATCCATGCCGGGGACATTGCAAAGGATTCAAAGGTTAAGGTTGGAAATTATTGCCTAAGTGTTTCTGGTATGATTTATTATTCTTCAAGTCTTGAAAACCTTATCTAAATGATCTAAGTTTTCTAAAAAGTCATGTTCAACCAAGTTTTGTCTAACATTTTGATATCAAAAGTACTGAACATTTCATCAGTATCCTGACCAGGATATTTGATCAGGATATTCAAAACATACCTTTCAAAATAAAAACATAACAACAACAAATAAGGCCAAAAGGTCAGTTTATTATTATTTCCAAAAGATTGTATTCTTGGTTTCGTCTCAAAAAGAGACCCATCCACCAAGAACACAATTAAGTTTTTAAAGCATATTTACATAAACAGTTGAAGGTTTCATCCTGAAAACATAGGATCTTTCCACCTTCAACTGTCAAAATATTCTACTTGCAGGAAATTAAAATTGTTCTAAGTGCAGGACGACCAGATGATTTAGACCCTACAAAATACAGGTATCATTAAAGACAAACTAACCAGGATTCAGGTTCAGTATATGTGTACGGGATACAGGATCTGGATATTTACCTTATTAGGGAAGGAGGTCATGGGCTCGATAGATTCCATGAAGCCAAGGTCACCATAAGACAAACCTTCGGCAGCAGCAACATAAGGCTCCTTTTTCACCAGGACAGGCTTGGGATAGCTGTCAAGCTTCTCAAGATCGAAGAAAACATATATCCTTACCAGACATGTTGGAATGACTAAAAAATATACCCGTTGGAATCAAGATATCCAACAGTTATATTTTTGGGGACAATTGTTATGGGTGAAATTCTGAGCCCATATCATGACTTTGTATCTTGATTTTTATTAGTTGTATATGATCAAGATACCGGATCAGGATACCGGACCAGGATATTGGTAACATCCTGAGGCAGTATCCTGACTATTACTAACTATTTGCTTGTAAACGTTGGCTACAAGGGACTAACGTTCATGAAGACCAAGTCATCCTGAAGACCCGCTCAAATTGGTTAGGATAAGGACGTTGATGGCGGAAAAATAGCTCTTGTAACGGTCAGCATTGAAGATTGGCATGTTTTATGGAAAGTTACGAAGATTGGTCAAAGATATTAATGTTGTAACGGTTATGGAAGCTTAAATCCCGGAGTTATAGTTAGTAAGCGCGTGGAAAACGAGTTGAAACAGCCTGGCAACGTTCAGAAAGGAAATAATCTCAGTATCCCAGATTTTTAGCATAATATCCTGGATTTTTAGCATAGTTAGTTATTTCCTTTTACTATATAAAGGAGTGATCGGATCATAGGTAGACACGACTTTCACACACACAATTTCTTGAACACTTTTGCTCTCTACCACCTGTAACCACTCACAAACACTCACACTTGTACTCGAATCGCATTGCATTGTAACACTTAGTCGATCCGTATCATATCCTGCATTGTATCCTGTTATTCAAGCAATAAGAAGAACAAGGCACTCGACGATTGTCAGCTCCCGAGGTTTTATGTCGGAGATCTAGATTGATCAAGGGCTTTCCTCGTACATCACGTGTCAACCTTTACATTTTCGCTCATTGTTTGATCATAAGTACAGATCTATATCTTGAGCCGTATCTTGAAACTGTTTTCGCAAACTAACAAACCAACATATTTTTCACAAAGTATTACTAGCACACTACCTCACAAAACTAATTTGATCACTTAATTGCTTAGGTAATTTTTGACCAAAACAACTAGAACTTGGGAGGTGTGTGGAAAAGCTCCTATCACCTTCCGGTAACTGGTAAATTGCTTTGATTCTTTTTTCAGATTCTTCAGTAGGAGGGGCTACTTCTTTAAAGTTCACTGCATAAAGGCCAAATAAGAAAGTATTAGCATAGGATATAGGCCTGGAAGTATTTGGGGATATTCTCGAAACCCTAAACCCTACCGGTGGTTAACCACTCCACCGGGAGGCTAGCACCCTCATAGATGGAATCTTGCTTAACGAAGAAGAATTTCCATTGCCATCCATCCTCATTCTTGGTTGCTTTGAGAATGAGGGGTTTACTGGAAGTCGAAAAGAGTAAAAACCAACTGGAACCGTGTGATCGGAGGTGGTAGGCGATCGGAATATCCTCGATGCAGAGGTCAGGACAGTGAAGGTTTTTGATTTGGTTAAGTACGATCAGTACCCTCCAAACCATGGGCATTGTTTGGGCAAAGGAAATACCAGTGGTTCGGAAAAACTGCATCATGAATTCAAGAAAAGGATACCGAAGACCTAGCGAGAAAGGATATGCCGGAAAACAGACCCAATCGACAGAAGAAACATCCGATCGAATTGACCGGTCAAATGGTCTAATAATCGCGCTATCTGGGAAAGCGCCGGAGGCTCTCAACGCTGCAATGTCTGCGTTATCAAAGGCACAGATCTCCTTCTCGGGGTTCTTGAGAAGATTTTGTTGGACGAAGGTCTCCGTCGATTTGCCGGTTTGAGAGCAGGTTCTAGTAGCCATTAGAAGAAAGATGAAGGAATTAGCAGGGAAGTAAAGAAGAATGAATAATTACCTGGTGATTCTGTTGATGATATTTGGTTTTCAAACAGAAAGAGAGAAGATATAGGGGCATGGTAGATATCCATCGAGTGAAAACCGCGTTGGAAGTTGCATAATGCTATCTTGACTGTCGTTTCAGTTTAATAACCTCGATTTAAGAGATAAGCTTTAAAATATATCCGTTGGAATTGGTATACCAACAGATATATTTTGGGGACAATTGTTATGGGTGATTTTCTGCTCATATATCCCAACCGATATTCTGACTTTGTTTGTTTTATTGTGACCAGGATACTGAATCAGGATATTGGTAACATCCTGATACGATATCCTGGTAGTGACTAATTAACCCACGTGCAGATTAAAAGGTGCAAGTCTCTAACGTTCAAGTGGACTTCTTCTCCTCAAGACTCGGGCAAATCAGTTAGATTATGGACATTGAAGCCAGAAGACGTGGACTACAACGTTCACATATGGAATATTCGCTGAATCCCGGAATAATAGGATAGTTAGTTAGTTTCTTTTACTATAAAAAGGATTGATCGGATCAGATTAGGGCACACAATCTCTCGTACACTCTTTCTCTCTAGTTGCAAACACTCACAATACACTTACACTTGTATCGAATTCACATTGTAACACTTAGTCGATCCGTATCATATCCTGCACTGTATCCTGACATTTGAAGTAATAAGAAGAACAAGGCAGCTGCGATTGTCAGCTCCCGAGGTTTTGTGCCAGCGATCTAGATTGATCAAGGGATTTCCTCGTACATTCCGTGTCACCCTTTACATTTTCGCTCATTGTTTGATCGTAGATACAGTTCAATATCCTGAGCCGTATCCTGAAAACTGTTTTTGCAAACCATTTAATTAGCATATTTTCAACACATTTTCTTAGCACACTACCTCAATTAACTAATTTGATCACTTAATTGCTTCGGTAATTTTTGACCAAAACACAAACCACCTCACTTTTTCGTCAAATATAAACCGTTTTACGCAAATTTTCCCTCTCGAATACGACACATTTTAATTCAACACCAACTTGGGTATTCAAAATGTTTAAACTCTCTTTGCGTATGCGCACACCTGCACGTTATACTTATGCTAAACGCTTTAACTCATTTTAGTCAAACAAACTCCTTTTAATAAAACCTATCCTTCCATCCTTCTTAAAGTCTTCCAATTGAATAAATTTCGGGACGAAATTTCCTAAAGGAGGTGAGACTGTAACGCCTCTCATTTTAGCAGTTCTATACTTTTAGAGAATTCGTGTTCGTTTTCTTTTTTTAGAAGTCACAGTCGAAATCAGATCGAAAAAACGAGCTAGAAACGATCACCGAAGCAATTTACGCGACTTTAACGCGACCGATGGTATACGTGCGAAATACCGACACCGACCTTTCTTACTTTTAACCCTAAACTAATATTATACAACTCATTATGAAGAGTGCGGGTTTTGATAACGAGTCTCGTAGGAATTACGGGCCACTTAAACACAGGATTGGGCTTGTGGGCCTTGGGCCCAAGCCCACTAAACAAAACCCTACCTACAAAAGACTAGTATAACCCTAATTGCCATTATCTTCAGCCGTTTCAACATGTCATCCCTCAAAACCCTCTCTCCCTCACGAATTCATAAAACAAGCACAGAGAATTCACCTTCCTCACAACAAACCCAAACCCATCATCAGACCCTTCCTTCTCCTCTCTCGCTACATCAGGTCGCCGGCGACCTCACCGATACCTCATTTTTCCGGCAAACACAACCAACCACGCAGCCCCCTGTCCTTTTCCGATTGAATGACCGACCATCACCATTCTGGTGGTGGCATACGGCGGCGCATAGAGAGAGAGAGAGAAGACGCGGAGAGAGAGAGAGAGAGAGGGAAGGATGGCAGAGATAGTCGACGGTGGCGTCGCCAGCATCAGGAGCCGACGCACGGCGGTAGCCGGTGTCGGCTGAGACGGTGGTTCGAGCTCCGGTCAGTTCCAGTCCAACCCAGTTCCAGTTCCGAGTCTCAATTCAGGTAAGGGTTTCGAGTATCATTCATTTGCGTTCCAGTTTTAATTCAAGTCGGATTCTGTTATTGAATTTGCTTACAGATTCGTTTCACCTCGGTTCTGGTTCGGGCTTGGTTTCGGTTCCGGTGACAAACAGGGACGAAGGCAGTGGAGGTGGCAATATGGTTTGGGTGTGTTAAGATTCATTTTTTTAGTGTCTCGAGTCAAACAGTTAACTCGGTCAACTGGGGACTCGGCTCAGTCTTGTTTTGGGTTTGGGTCATCAGGTTAAACACGAGAGTTGGTATTTTAACGACGCAAATTGTTATTATTATTGTTTGTATATATAATATCATTTTAATCGTGAAACATTTATTACTTGAACTTGTACATTAGACGTGCCTTGTAACTTGTATAAATATATATTTTCGTTATATAACTCGTGTAAATATATAATGTTATGTTGATTGTTGAATTTTCAAAAATTATAACGACAACTTACATTGTCGGGATCGTCCAAAAAACAGAGGAAATTCTGCCCGTTTTTCGTAAAAATCCGTGAAACGATGCGCGTTTAATTTCAAAACGATTTTTATTTTTGATTCGTTTTCTTTTATAACCAAACCTTTAAACTTATAACATAAATGGATAATTCTTTTTATAACAATAAATTTTTATATTGAGATAAAATATAATATACGAATTCCAAATTATGCAAAACATAAATATTAAAATTATTCTTCTTTTAAAACCAATAAATAATAGCGAGTTCATGTTATTTAAATATCTAGGATAACCACTCTCGTTTGTTTTTTGGAATTCCGTTCACTCATGCACCATCGTTTGCCCTTATAGGGTGACCTCGGTGTACCGTCCTCCTAAACATGTACCCTCGTCAACGCTTGGATAATCGGAAGACTTAGCAATTATGTGAGTATACTCGCAAACCCCCTTTTTATGTTTACCACTTTTGGGGTGTAACATGTTAATTTATAAAACCACACTTAAACTTATTCTTTATGCAATGCACGAAAACAATCCTTATACATGAATACTATGTTGTTATACTTGTTGCTTATACGTGGACCATACTTATGTGATATACTATAGTCATTAGCTTTATACGAGCCTCCATTTGACATGTATAGCGCTATAGGAGTAATGCACCGCCCGTAGACTAGTGGTCATGTTGAATTACATCATTTTGCGTAAACAGAGGGTTGACTAGAAATATTGCATGCCTTGTTATGTTGATCTTGTATAAACTAAGTTGCCATGTGGATTCGTTTTAAACTTTTATACTTATACTTATTCATAAACTTGTATACTCTCATTTGCTTTTGCATTGAATTGTATTTTAAACATGTTACAGGTGGAGGATTGATGATGCTATGAAAATGGACTAGCAAAGATGCCTAGATACTCACTTAGACGTTTAGGTTTAAAGTGTTCTATCAATTTTGTTATCGTCATATTTGAACAATGTGGTTATTTGAGTTTCTTTGTAATATTTGATAATTTTGCTATGAAATGAAATCGTTTGAATTAAATATTGTCACAAATAGTGTTATGAAGTCTCTTGCAATCTCAAACTAGTCCCACTCCGATGTTTCCGCCATTGGTTGGGGTGTGACACAAACGTTTACCCACAATTGTTTTCCACAAACTTTTAAGAGTTTTTAAAAATATTTAAAAAATAGCTATTTTTTTAAGAATGGAGTTTTGATGTTCTGAAGACATTTTACAAAGATCTGTTGGTCAATAACAGATGTTCAGAACTTCTGTTGTGTTAATGGTTGACAATCCTTTGGAAACTGCTGTTGGCAATAACAGATATTGGCAACAGTACCAACTTAACAGTCGTTACAAAAAACAGAAATTATGAGAACAGACAATACCTTTCAGCAGTGGATGAATCTTTAGCAAAACAGATGTTTAAAAAACAGTTGTTTTCAACAGACCTTTAAAGATTTTTGTCAATTTTTTTCAAAAATTGCTATTTTTTAAGAATGGACTTTTGATGTTCTGAAGACACTATAATGCTTTCATAATCAGCAGACGATGATTTCAAGCAGTTGTTCTCTTTTGGCAAAATTTAACTTTAACAGACCTTTACAATTGAAGATATCAACTCTAACAACTGCCCACCTCAGAACTTGTGTTGTGTTAATGGATGACAGTTCTTTGGAAACCGTTGTTGGGCAATAACAGATGTTGGGAACAGTCATTACCTAAAACAGAACTTATGAGAACAGACAATACCTTTCAGCAGTGGATGAAGTTTTAGCCAAACAGATGGTTAAAAAACAGTTGTTTTCATCAGACTTTTAAAGATTTTTGACAAATTTTTTTAAAATAGCTATTTTTTAAGAATGAACTTTTGATGTCCTGAAAACATTATAATGCTTTCATCATCAGCAGACGATAATTTCAAGCAGATATCAACTTTAACAACCCTTTACAATAGCAGATATCAACTCTAACAACTGTTGATGCTAAAATTAGTAAAAATAAAATGCTCTACAAAGATTAATAGAAGAGTTAAATGCTTGGTTGGTCCCTGTGGTTTTCAAAAATTTCAGACTTGGTCCTACTGGTTTACTAATTACACGCTTGGTCCCAAAAGTTGTCAAAAATGCACTCGGTTGGTTCCTAGCCCTAACATCAGTTAAATATCTCAGTTAAGTCCATGTTAAATGACCAAAATACCCTTGCTTATTAACAAAACCTACTGCATCCACCTCTCTCTCTCTCTCTTTCTCTCTCTGGAAGGTTTTTCATCACCATCCTCATAAATCAGAGAAATCACCATCATCATCTTCAGAGAAATCAAAGAAATCACCATCATCATCTTCATCTTCATTACAAACCCACACCCCATCTCTGTCTCTCGTTCTGGGAAACCATACGATCTCTCGTTCGATCTTGAAACAACCTTCTTCTTCTCCGGTGACAATTCAAACACTCCACCACCGGATTTCACAACCGACGCCAAAAGTTCACCGGAAATTCCATGATTAACAAGCTCAAAATCGAGCTTCGGGAGGTTCTGAATCTTCGAATTTTGTCGAGGAAATACGCGATTTGGCAACACGAGATCCGGCACACGGAGTGATCGGTGGAGAAACTCATGAGGATTTCGTCGCTACCGAAGATCTACGGCCAGAGGAAACCGGAGAAGGCAGTGGTGCGCAGAAATCTAACGGTATATTGTAAGACGAGTGAGGCGAATTCGCCAGGTTATTGATCGGAAAGCCGTATCGAATGATCGAATCACACCGGAACCGAATTACAGGTGTTTGTTTGTTAGAGGGATTTGGATTAGAATTTAATGAATTTGAGTGATAATATTATAGAAAAATGGTGGAATTTGGGTTGAAGCAGTAATGATGAGATTGTCTGGAACATATCCCACATTGAGACCCAGATGATGATGAAAAATGGTTGGTGATGAAGATGATATGCAGTGGGTTTTTTAATTTTTTAATTCTTAGTTTTAGGTTTTTAATTGTTCAAGGGTAATATAGTCATTTCACCCATAGTTAACTGAGAAATTTAACTGATGTTAGGGCTGGGGACCAACCGAGTGCATTTTTGACAACTTTTGGGACCAAGCGTGTAATTAGTAAACCACTAGGACCAAGTCTGAAATTTTTGAAAACCACAGGGACCAACCAAGCATTTAACTCATAATAGAATTAAAATTTATGTATGACATATGAGGATAGATCAACAATTACATCGAGTACTGAACAACGAAATTTAATAATCTAACAGAAAAAATTAAGAAATTTTAGCTTCAACTCCATCGAGTACTGAACCTCTCTATGTATATCTTTGAGCATCGCCATGAACTCTAAGTCTCTATCACCGCACTCTATATCACTGACAACACAAAACACCGAACTCCAAGTTTCTGGACACCTGGTCTCTCGTAAACAGTCCAAGATGCAGTCCATCAAAACACCTCTACAGCTTTTGAAGAGTAGCCCTATCCTCATATACATGATCCTCAACTTGGTTGATAAAACGATACTTTAAATCATCAGAGTTTGTAGAAGGGTATGATGACACTTTAACTTGTATATTTCTTCAACTCTGATGTAAAAGAAGGATATTATAGTCGTAAAACGTGATGAAAAACAGGTGAACTGACAATCATATTATATAGTGAAATAGCTAACAGCCCAAAGGCTGATGATTAGACTGATTCAAAACATCAAGAATTGTGTTTTAAAAACCTGTCCTCTTAAAAAACAAAGTTGGAACACAACTGGCCTAACGAAGAACTAATATATAAAATCGACATCATCAGTGATAATAAATACAAGAAAACCTGGAGCAGCATCGAATTGCTTCATTCAGTCCTCCACTCTCCTACATCAGACTTCAAGAACAGTGCAGAAGAATTTCCAACTGCTCGCTCCAAAAAAACAAAGCTGGAATATATCAACACTCTAAAATAAAAAATTTCAACATATATCAACAGTTTAAAAGAATCCACAAATCTAAAATAACCTGCAACCGATTGTTTGAATCTTAAACAACTCTGATTAGGCTGAAAGATAAACCGAGAATTAGAATAGATCAGTTCAAAATTTAAGATTCAAATTACAGAAAAAAACATACTCTCAACGATGTTGCAACAATGATGTTGGAAAAATTATGTGAAGCACAAAAAGCTGTAATCGGAGAAGAACAGACTGAATATGGAAATTCTCCATTCTTCAACAATCTATCTATACTTTTTATAAAAAGAGAAAACCAAGTGACATAACAAAAGCTGAGGTGAAACGTTGATCTGTGAAACAGAGCTTCAATGAAACAACGATGTTGGAACAGTGATATTGGAACAATGATATTAAAACAGTGATATTGGAAGGATAATGTGTAAACAGAGTCAACAAATGTTCGAACAAAGAACTGTAATCAGAAATTAACCGGCTTAATCATGAGAGCTATGCATTTGAGTGAGAGAGATATAATCGCAAATACGAGTGAGAGAGATAAATTGAAATTTGAATGTGGAGCCAAATTTATACATGTTATTTATAGGGAGCCGGATTCATAGGTAGTTTGAATTTTGAATTTGGAGCCAGGATTTTAAATTTTGAATATGGGTAGAAGTTACGGGCAGAGGTTTGAAGTGTGTATAAACAACTGGCCTTTTGTATGTAGGCAGAGGTTTCAATTTTTAATAACGAACAGACCTTTGAAAGTATAGATGTGGGCCAGACCTTTGAAAATTAAAGTGATTTTATATATTAAGGTTTATGATGCAGTAATGACATAAGAAAAGCCTTGTTGGACAGCCTCTCTAGCTGCCACCTCAGCTTTTCTTATGTCACTTGGTTTTCTCCTTTTATAGAAAGTATATATTATATATTGGTTATGAATCAAATAAAAGATAAAAAAGTAAAAAATGTGAGGTGGTGATCTATACGTAGTATATCTAGAGATGCGTGCCTGATATTTACCAATATCTGACACTATTGGTCATTACCATATACAGAAAGTATATAAAAAATTTCAGGCGTATTTATTGAATTCTACGCCCAAAACGCTCCCAAGCTCGCCCTCCTGGGCGTTTTTTTTCAAAAAATCGTTTTGGCGTTGTTTTTTCCACGGCATGTTCAAAAGATTTGGTCAATCATTGTTGTTCTACTTTTTCTTTGTCCAATAAAGGTTTTTGATGTTTTTTATTTTATTTCATTTACACCTCTTTTTTAACATAATGCTCACATCCCCACTACACCTATTTTAGAAAAACGCCATATAATGCCCCATTGCTGCTGGACGGCCACATGGCGCACAACGCCCATGGGTAGGGGCATTATTCATGTGTACCACTACACATGGTCTAATAGTCGAAAATATAGCCAGTAAGGTGGTGGTGAAGTGGTAAGGAAGAGTCTTGGTTTTCTAAGGGACTCAAGTTTGATTCATGTCCTTTTCATTATTTTCTATGGCACCTGGTGATGATGGGAGACTAGATGAATAGGTGGAGATTGCTAGTTCGATCATTGAACTGAGCGGGTTTTACCTCACCGCACTGTCGTGCCTTCAAGCGAGTGTTCAAGGGCTTCGGCCCTAGGTGAGGGTTTTTCCCAGTTTGGAGGCGAGTGTATGCCGATATGGTCAGTGGCGGACCCAGAAATTATTTACTGGGGGTGCGGATGAGGTGTTCAACCATATTTTCAATGGGTGCGGGCGGGTTTTTTGCCTAAAATATACACTAATTTTTTTTTCAAGGGGTGCGGCCGCCCACCCTGGCCAAAGGCTAGGTCCGCCCATGGATGTGGTGAATTTCGCCAGTAGCCCATTTGGAGGATTCGTTGGCCGTTCAAAAAAAATAGTCGGAAATATATAACCATCATTAGTGCTCTAGTGGTGGCCACAGGTATTTAAGTTCCACCTATGGTGGGCCCGGGTGAGTTTTTTCCCCCATGTCTCAAGTTCGAGTCTGGGTGACAGGGGTTTCTATTTGAGGGGTTGAAGTTGGGGATCTATTGTGCGAGGGGGCTCTCTAGCGCAGACACGGTTAAGACAACGTATGCTAGATCTCCCGACATTCGCGAATAATTCACACCTTTAAAAAAAACTAGAAAATACAACATTAATTTTTCAATATTAACACGTACCGAGGGAGATGTCGGTGGTCATGCTCTACAACTAAAAGATTGAAAGTTCAATATATATAGAGGCCAGTTAACGTAGAATATTCCTTAAGGTACGAGCGTACGTTGTGAAATTACGCACGTTGTGAAACTCAAAAGCCTAATCACGCATATTGAAAAACCATAATCACGCATGTTGAAAAAGACATAATCACGCATGTTGAAAACCATAATATACTTCATTACATAAGTATAACGTGCGTGGTTATGATTTTTCAACATGCGTGATTAGGGTTTTGAATTTCACAACATGCGTAATTTCACAACGTACGCTCGTACGTTAAGCAATATTGTATTTTACACTTTGAATATATATATATATATAGGGAGCCGCTAAAATAAGAACCACCTCCAGTTGTAAGAACCGCGAGAACCAATCTCAACCAATCACAATAAAGGGTAATTTGGTCATTTCCTTTAAATGTCCAATCTCTTATCTCTCCTCTCTCTACTGTCTGTCTTTATAGTTGCAGACATTTCTCTCTCTTGAGACACCATTTCTCATCTCTCTCTCTCTCTCTCTATTGAAATGCTTCATCATCCTGTGCGAAATCTTCTGCATAAGGAGAAAATCTGAAATCCAAACTCAAACTAACCACCACACCCATCGTTGTTCACCATCGACGGCCACTCCGCTGACTGATTACCACCGCAGACCACCGTATTCCTCGCTGGCTACCACCATGGCAACCACCTTTTATCACCTCCTGTTGTGTTTCGTTAAACCACCGCAAACCACCGCTGACTGATTACCACCGCAGACCACCTCGACGGCCACTTCATTTGTCGGAGACTCTTTTGTCGATTTGAAAATGGGTGAAGGGGGTGTCGAAACCGGTGACGGCCGGAGATGCTTCATTTGTCGGAGACTCTTTGTCGATCTGGAAAACGGGTTTTAACGGTATGTTCTAACGACCCTAGAACATTCATTTTGTTTAGGGGTTTTGTTGAATTGTAAATTATGGTTCTGATCTTGTAAATTAGGCCCCCTCGGTTGTCGGCTACCCCCAAACACCACACCCTTTTGGGTTCAGATCTTGTGTCTCTGGTTTTTTTATGTAAATTATGGTCAAACCTTTTGTCTGAAATTGGAAATTATGCCCCCTTTTTGGTCCCGATCTTTGATGTTGGTGGCGGTGAACGATGGGTGAAGGGGGGTTGTTGTGGTGGGTTAGGGGGCGGTGGGTCTAAGGTGGTGGTGGCGGTGAATGATGGGTGGAGGGGTGGATGGGGAGGGGTGTGAACCAGTGAACTATGTGGGTGTTAGATCTGTGTTTTTTATTTTCATTCTCTGGTGGGTGTTTTGTTCTGTGTTCTTTGATTCTCTGGTGATTTGATTCTCTGCTAGGTTTGTGTAGAGATCGGTGGTGGTTTTGTGGGGAGACCGGTGGGTTTGAATGATGTTCATGTTCCTTCTGGGTTTGAATGATGTTCAAGGTCCTTCTGGGTTTGATTGATGTTCATGTTCCTTCTGGGTTTGAATGATGTTCATGTTCCTTTTGAATGTTTAAATCGGTTGAATCTGGTGCCTTTTTGAATCGGCGGTGACGATAAAAAAAACGGACGATGGCGCGGCAAGGACGGCGGAGGGTAGTTTTTTTAAACCCGCAACCCCTCTTTTGCAGCCTTTTGATTATCCGTTAATCTGAGCCAAACCCCGTTTTTTTTGAGATAGACTTTGTTTTGATGTTGCTGGTTTTTAATTCCCCCCCCCCTAGTCGATGATGATAACGATATATCTGAGACATCTCCCGAGTTTGCGATTTTTGGGTGCATTCGTTTTTGCGTAAAGAAGTTTTTGTAAAAAAAAAAAAGTTAACCCGTAAACTTTTTAACGTAAAACGTAAAAAGTTTTATGTAAAACGTAAAAAGTTTTACGTAAAAACGTAAAAACGTAAAACGTAAAATTTTTTCGTAAAACGTAAAAAGTTTTTCGTAAAACGTAAAAAGTTTTTCGTAAAACGTAAAACGTAAAAAAAAGTTAACGTAAAAAACCGGCGCGTAAAACGTAAAAAAACGTTAAAAACCGGCGCGTAAACCGTAAAAAACCGGCGTTCGTTTTTGCGTAAAAAAGTTTTTGTAAAAAAAAAATTAACGTAAGAAAGGCGCGTTGAAAAAACGGCGCGTAAAACGTAAATAACGTTTACGTAAAAACGGCGCGTCAAAAAACGAGGCGCGAAAAAGCCGTGCGTAAAAACGTAAAACGTTAAACGTAAAAAATCTGTAAATAAAATCTGTAGAAATCGTAAAACGTTCCGTAAAAAAACGCTCGTAAAGAACGGCTCTTAAAAATGTTTTAATCTCATCCATCTATTTTGAAAATCTTAAAAAAAATTATCATAAAAATCTGATTTTAAAAATATTGTTTAACAAAAAAATTTGTTTTTTTAATAAAAAGTAATAAATGAATAGGACAAAAAGGCAATTAAATATAATATATATAAAAAGACAAAAAAAGTAATTTTACTTAAATACCCTTTTGAATTAAAATATTAAAGAAATAATAAGACAAAAAATACTTAATATTATTTTTAAATACTTTTAATCTCATCCATCCATCATCTTGATCTAATGGCTAGAAAATGGTTCGCGCGGTTCTTACAACTGGAGGTGGTTCTCATTTTAGCGGTTCACTATATATATATATTGGATTTAACACCATTTTTAAAATAAACTTGAATAAAGCTAACAATTATGTACAATTTTTTTTTCTGCTTTGACACATCCACTGAGGCATTGACGGACAACTATAGAATCAATATCTACTTGAAAATACCATTACAACATGTCAACAACACCAAGAATTTACTGAACAACAGGCAACTACTGATACACACTAAGACCATAGGGGTGTGGTTTGGGTAGTTCCTTTGGGGACTATCAGTCACGTAGGCGCCACGTCACATGGGGTGGAGGACCATCCCATTGGAGACTTCCCAAGGGTGTGGAGGACTACCCAAAACCAATATAAAATACAAGGAGAGAGAACAAACAATAATGCTCGTCTCCAACGTCTTGCTTGTAACGTTTGCGACGCGACGAGGGGGAGGGGGCGGTGTGGGACGAGGGGGACGCGCGGCGCCGGTGAGGGACGATCCCCACACCACATGGTCTAAGAAAGACCATGTTTTACATGGTTCCTACACTAGCCGAAGGTAGGGCTATCCAAAAAGCTCGCGACTCGGACCTCGTTAGAAGCTCGTTCAGATTTAGTTCGGAAAAAGCTCACTTGATATGGCTCGGTTTGAAAGTGATTCGAGCTGGCTCGGCTCGGTTAAAAACTAAGCCTAGCTCGGCCTGGCTCGTAACGAGCCGGATTGGCTACGCTTGGTAGCTCGGTTGCTTAGCTCGGATTATATACTTTTAATATATTTTATTTTTATGCACATTAGAATATATTACAAAAAAACCGATTATTATTTACATGTATTTAGGAGTGTAATTTAATATTTTTGACATATTTAAAGGTTGATTACCATGCTAAGGAACTTATACCGTATTTCGTTGAAATTTAAAACTTATTTTGTGTTGTTGAACTTGATTTTAGCTTATAATGTATTAGGTTGAGCTTATTTTGGATATGTTCTGTTGAACTATTGAAAAATATTTTAGAGTACTGAATTTTGAGGGTTATGTACTGATTTTTCTTTTTAAAATCAAGCCGAGCCAGCTCGGTTTAAAACCAAGTTGAGTCCGAGCTTAGATTTTCAGCTCGGTTTCAAATCCGAACCGAGCCAGCTCAATTTATAATCGTGTGGAGCCTGAGCCAAAGCTTACCCTGCCTCGGCTCGGTTTGGCTCGTGAACAACCCTAGCCGAAGGTAGAGTTATATTTTTATACTTTAAAAGCTTACGTTATTTATTACTTTATTTTCCTGATAACTCAATGGCATATTTATGCGTGTGATTCACACGTATTGATTACCTTTGTATGTTTTCTTTGTGTCCATAATGAATACAATGAAAAAGATTTATAACCAATACATTCATAGCCAATGTTTAAAATGTGCGTTTACCTTATAGTGTGTTTAATATTACAAAGAATATGTATTGTGTTGACAAAAAAATGAAATTATAGAGTTACGAACAAGGTGTTAGGTCACGTTCGACAATGCATAAATCGTTTATAACAAGTATGTTGTAATGGATGTTGTTTCATGGACAATCTCAATCGATAAATTTTACTATTTACGGTATCACAACGAATCATAGACAAGGAATGTGTAACAAACCAACGATTAGTTGGCCCAGGTGAAAAAATGATGTGATCACGGGCAAGAAAAAAAAGGTTGTGCAAAACATGTATAAGTTTGTGTTTAACCATACGAGTAGATAAACGAAATTACAACTCATATGTTTGAAGAATTACCATACAAGCCAAATAATAACAAGAAGAGTGTTGTGATAGAAGATTTTCAATGGACAAACTCAATCGATAAATTTTATTTACGCTACCACAAGGAATCATGAACAAAGGATGTGTCACAAACCAACGGTTAATTGGTCCATGTGAAAAAGGATGTGCAAAATATGTATAAATACGTTTTTAATCACGATTATTGGAAATGCCCAAATGACGGTTGTTCTCGGTGGCAAATTTAACCACATTTTATGGGTTCCTAGGAACACAATAAGCTTGGAAAAAAATAGTGAGAATTAATAAAAACCTTGTATAATTTGAAGAAAAATAATAATAATTTATCAAAAAGAACCTACTAGAAAAAATTTATGGATTCGCCACTCTATGCAAAAAAAACCCAAAATAACATAGAAGTCCTCAAGTGACAATCGATATATAAGCCCAAAATGTAATTGCATATATTCAACCATAATCAACTAAAGCCCAATTCATCAGTTGTCACGTTCCAAAGCAAACATTCAAACATCCCATTTTCTTTTCTTATTATTTATATATATATTATATATATTGTTTTCGAATGAATAAATTTATAATAATAGAGTGGGGATCCTGCAAAAAAGTGTGTTTTTCCTAGAAAGTGTAGGAAGCGATCTGGGCCATCAGATGAGTGTGTTTAATGGTTGAGATCATTTTGATGGCATTTTTGTAATATACGTGTCTTTAAAATAGGTTAATTTAATTGATTGCGGTAAATGTGTCATTTAAGTTGTTTTAAATAAGGAAATAACTACCAATCATAAAACTACCTCCAAAAATGTCGTAATTTTTTTCTCTCTCTAATCCCTCACATTTGAAAACACCAAATCATACAAAAAATAACGATAAATCAGATCTGCTTTGGCATTACATAGTCTTGCTTGCTGCTAAATTACAATATGATGGAAGAAAGAAACAAAGTCATTTGGGTAAAACCGTTTCAATGTATACAAGGGCATTGATGCACCAGAAATGAATCAAGTTTATGGGGATGATGCTAGGGTTGAGCTTGCAAATTTAATCGCTAGCAAGTGTTTGACAATTCATGTCTATTATATAGATAGATTCGAGCGTTATGTTGCAGACGTTTACTGCGATAACAATCTTGTACAGGTATTATGTTTGTTGTGGTCAGTTGTGTACTAGCAAATGTAATACAATATAAAACTCGATTATGCAGAAAACACTGTTGGAGAAGGGAGCCGCATGGCATTATAATCTCTATGACAGTTGCGAGGAGTTAGTCAAGGTACCACTTTTAAGTTACGTAATTATGCTAATAGGAATATAAATTTTTCTTTTTATGAGAACACGTTATTGGTTTGATACCAATGTGAGGTACTTGCCAAGAAGAATAAAGTTGGGTTGTGGGCATATCCTGACCCTATACCACCATGGGAGTGGAAACGCAGGAACCCGCGGTGAGCCGGTGAAATCCGCAACTGCGAACAAAAGAAAATGGTAAGTTTCTTTTGGTTGCGATGATATAAAGTCGTCGTCCGTAGAAGTTTTTAGCATTTGGGCCCTTGCGTTTGATGTGCTCTTCGTCATTCAACCTTCTAAGTTCCTCAAGCGTTTTCCCGTGACCTAATTGGTTGAAACTATTTTATTTAAACCAACCCTATAGGTTAAACTGTTAAGGCATGATGTTGGAGAAGTCAATATCACTAACATTATAACCCAATCTTCAGAGTCTTTCTTATGAATGCTATCAAACACTATACAGTCGTATAGTGTTTTGTTGACTTGTGGATTCTTTGGTAGATTCGCCGTGTTAACGCCAAAAAGAAAAAAAAACCTTTGCCCCACGCTTAATAGATTCACACATGTGATGTTGAATAGCCGGAAACATTTTTTTCAAATCAGCCGTGTAAAAGTTTAGTTTTAGTTATGTTGGAAGATTAAATAGAAATCTTTTTTTTCAGAAAAATATTCTCACCGAGGCTATTTAGAGTAGTTGGGCGATGTGTATACATAACAACCATAAAAGAGGTATATAGACGGACGTTAATACCTCGATTGGGCGATGTGAAGCATATTGGAAAATTGTTTTGTTTGGGGTTTTGAGTGTGGTTCATAGTGATTGTGATTCATAGTGTCCGGAGATTTTATCTCGCCGGAAAACTATGAACGAAGAAGAGGTAAAATTGTGTAGCCCTTGGTTATATAGACGATCCTACAAAGGTGAGATAACGACGGGCCACTGGTCCCCATCGAGGATTCCTCGATGGGTCGCCATCGGTACAACAATGGTAGTTAGAGACTTGTTGACCATCCCCACCTCCAATCATGACAAAATATCCTTTCCTCTGTCTATGTATTCCTTCATATTTTATCTTTTTTTTAACAGTGAATTTCTTTTAATCCATATCGTCTGTAGAACTTGAACTTAAGACCTCCCCCTCCTAAACCTAAGTGTTTAAAGGCTATGTCATTGTAAATGGAATATCACCCCATTAATTTACCATTTGATTTATGTGTTTTCTTTTGTTCGTCTTCTTTCTCATTTATTCTTTTTGTAATTTTTTTTATGATTTATATCTTTCTGAAGTTTATGACAACTATTAACTTCTTTATTTTATGTGTTAATGCGAATAAATTATACCACAATATAAAACCTAGAAAATAATAATTACGTCAATTTAGGACCCGAACGTTGTAACAAACCTGCCAAAAGGGAAAAATTAGACGACTAAACCACACACGCACAACAATCCTCCTTCTCAAACGAAGAACAACAAATCGATTGGTGATCCGTTGCTTTAACTTGTTATTATTTCTTTCGATTTATGAAGTGATTCCATCTATCAGATATGGAGCAATTGCAGGTGTTGTCGTTGATAACAAGGGTTGAAGTGGTGGTGGTCTTCTTGGGCGCCCACGAAGCGGTGGTGTTCGTAGAATTTACAGGCGATGTAGAATACTGACGATGCTTCACTTCTTCAACTCTGTAATTTCAATCTCAATGATTTCTAAATTACTGTAAGTCCGACTTAATTTTGAATATAAAGATTTGTTTTGAACATTTTGGGGGTTTCTTGAATTCTCTCTTCTGCTAAAATGGAGGAAAAATATGTAGCTACTTATGTAATATCCCAATATTGAGTAAGGGGTTGTTTGTTTACCTCTTAATGAGACTCTTAATGGTTCAGACCTCTTACTAGTTCAGCACTTAATGGTTCAGACTGTTTGTTTCGTGAGCAGATGTCTGAATGGTTTAGACATTTGCCCCTGAATGGTTAAGTATTATACAGAGTCTGAATGGTTAAGACATCTAATCTGAATTGGTCAGACATTTGTCTCTGAATGGTTAAGCATTATACTGGCTCTTAATGGTTCAGACCTCTTACTGGTTCAGCACTTAACCATTCAGAAGTTGCCAAACAGCCCCTAACACGTTGCTTATGGTACTTATGTAATTTGCAAATAATGTTGTGGACCTACTAACAGTTAAAAAATGTATTTGTTTTCCTAATTGAAGAAGTTGTTGTATTTCGGTTATGGTTTTGTTATTATAAATCTGAAGTGTTAAGAATATCTATGCTATATATATTATTATAATGCACCAACTAAGGGCATGTGTTGATCTATTTCTTGGGGCAAATTCGTCTTTTTAAAGAATACTTCCCCTAACTTTACTCAACTTCTATTTATTTATAACTAGTATTAAGTACCTTCGCGTTGCAACGGGGGCGAGCACTAATGTCACACTACCGCTAGCAACCACCGACACTGAAGTTGAGGCGTGCTAATGCGAAGAAATTAAACCAAAACGTAAAACATAGAATAAAATAACTAAGTTGATCTAGGACTCGTGCGTTACGATGAACTCTCGTCTATTTTTTCCCGTTTGACTTTTTTATCGTAATCTATATATAATATATATCATTACCGCTATACAAACCATGATGCATACATTACAACAACCATTGCATCAATATGTTGCAAATTATATTTATACAAGATTTTGGCTAAATTAATTAGATTATTATAAATAATAATAATTTACAAATAAAACAACACAACTTTGAATGGATCAAACCGATTGAATATGGTAAGATAATGAAATCATTATTTGATTAGGTTACAACCACTTAAATTGAATTTGCATACAAATTCAAGCACAAATTGAATTTGGTAAGGTAATGAAACTATTATTTGATTAAGGTACAACTACTTAAGCATAAATTACAACCAAACATGCATATATGGTAAGGTAATAAAACTATTATTTGATTAAGGTACAACTATTTAAGCACAAATTACAACCAAAGATGCATACAAATGTTCTAAAATAATAGTATATAAATTACACTTTACCCTAGTTAGTATAAACTAACTACCTCACGGTTTCTAAACGGCCATAACTTTTTCATACTTTAATATTTTTTTTTTTAAAAGTTACACCACAAACACGAGCATTTTATTCTCTTTAAGTTGATATGTTACGTGATTAACAATGTATAAGGGTTAGCAATAGCCGATACCGAACCTAAAACAAGTGGAACTGAAGTCGAAAATCGGTTATTGTTTTTTTTGGTACTCTTGGTTAACTGAAATTAACCGAACCGAACCATTCATATTTTCATATATTTCAAGCTTTTATACCTTCATTTCATGTTTTATATCTCCATTTCATTTATTTTTACTCTCATTTCATGTATTTATACATTTATTTAATTTATTTTTTAAGAAAATTTTTTAGCCAAAGTTTGGTCATTAACCGAAATTAACCATACTGAACCTAAAACCAACAGTTTAACCTCGAACCGATTATCCGAAAAGCCATTTGTTGAACCGAACTGTGCACACCCTTGGAGGCGTCTCATGTTCCCTGGCGCGTCACACGGGTACCCTTATCTTGTAAAAAATACAAAAAGAAACTCAAAACCGGTCCAACAACCAATGCCAACTCAAACCAGATTTTTACAATATTCAAATAAATGTAGCTATATTTTTGCATCAAAACATTATTTGCATTTGGAAGCTAGTTTGGGTCATTTATGACTTAAGTGATTAGCTTAAATAAATCAATTTCTCTGTTTAAAGGGCTTCCTAAATTGCTGAACCAAATTAATGCCACACAAGATTATGAGTATTTACTTTGTCCTTGTTATATTTTAGTTTTTAAATTCGTGAAAACCGTTTCTGAATCGTACTTCTAACTTGTCACAGGATAGTGAATATTGAAAATGCAGAATTTTTGACCAAAAAGTACCAGATCCGTCTAAGGTATTTCAAATAGAATTTGTTTCTCATATTTGTTTGGTCTTGCTGCTACCAAACGCATCCTAAACTAGGAAAGTTCGTAAGAAGAGTAAATTTCAATGAATTTAACTTCCACGGATCTATGACATCGAACTTGTCATCAACGAATTTCAGTAAATTTCAATGAATTTTACCCCTCCTAACTACAATTGATTAGATCAAGAATCAATAGTAAAGAACAATTATCCTACAAAATTACAACACAACCTTAGATGTTTAGACACATTTTATAATTTTCTATAAAATAATATTATTTTTATAATAATTTTTTTTAAGAAAATGACACCATCCACCATTTGGGTTTTGTAAAAAAAAACAAAAAGAGAAGGCAAGGAAAAGCCATATACAAAGCCACTTGTTTTCTCTGGAAGAAGCCCACCACGATCTTGTGGTCAAATTGCTCAAAAAACCAAAAACCTTATTTTTGAGCAGATTAATCATTTGTTTTTATTATTATTATTTTTTTTATTTTGGGCTCTTGGTTCTAAAAAGCGCGCTTGAGGCAGTCTTTACAGAAAGCATAGCTGAGGCACACTTTTTTTGGTGAAAAATCGACTCTGCCTCATGTACGTGCCACATTTTGTGCAGCAGATTGCGGTACTTCATGCTTTTCAGGTTGTACACTCATGTATGTAATTTCAATATTAAAACATATATAAAGCTTATTTGTGACTAAATATTGGGTAATGTTTCTAGAAACCTATAAAATAAAAAAAAATAAAAATTATATAATCGCCTTGCGCCTCGCCTACAAAAAGCCCGCTGCTTTTGCGCTTTGCCTCTTGGTTTTAAACTTTTGTGTGCTTTGTGTATTATAAAACCAAGGGTTCTTAGAAATGGGTCTATCTGTATGAGAATCCTTCCTTTTTTGTTGATTTTACAACCTCTTCAGATGACGCAAATCTGAAGTGTAGTTGCCTAATACGGGTACGCAGTTCGGATACACGATTCGCTATACGGGGTGTATTCAGTACGGAGGGGGTAGGTTCATTTTGGTGCGTAGGGGGGGGGGGGGGGGGGGTAGGTTCATTTTGGTGCGAACCGGTATGGTGTACCATGGAGTCTGGTTCGGTGTACCCAAATTAAAACATAAATTACCAAATTCATTGATCCAATATATCAAAATAATTTGGCTAAAGCCATTTCAATGAAAGCAGGGGAATGCGTGCGCCCGAAATTGGAACGCCTTATGGAACTATGGCCAGGGATGAGCTTGCAAAGATGCTCAATGGCAAGTGTTTGACGATTTCAGTCTACTATTTAGATGACTCAAAGCGTTGTGTTGGAGACGTTTACAACAATGACAACTTTCTACAGGTAATCCCGTTTGTTATGTACTGACAAATGTAACACGACTAATGTATAAAACTCGACCGTGCAGGAAATATTGTTGAAGAAAAAAGTTGCACCTTTTTGTGTAAGATTCATTACCTTTTTTAAGTTATTGGACTGTTCTAACAAAATTATGCAAGATTTTTTTTTCTTTTCTAAAAACACGTTATTGATTTGATATCAGTGGGAGAAAGATCATGACATGAAAAAGAACTCAAATGAATGGAAGAAAGATGATGTCAGGAAAGATGATGACATGAAGAAAAAAATCTCAAATCAATGAAAAAAACAAAAAAAAAAATTAAAAAACAAAAAAAAAAAAATACATAAAGGAAAAAGAACCAGCTGGAGAAAGATGATGACATGAAAAAGAACTCAACTCAATGTAAAAAGAAAGGGGGAAGAAGAAGAAGATCAAGTGAACCAAGGAAAGTGAACTCACTCAAACTTGGTATTTTCTATTTTATTTAGTGGAACTTATATATAGTCTTAGTCTTGGATCTGTTTGTCACTTTCTTATTTAACCTGAGATTGGATTTATTAACTGATATTGGCTGTCATACAAATCTGAAAACCAAAAAGCTGGTTATAGGCTTTGTTTTCAGAACCAAACTGAATCAACCCACTAGCATCCATAGTGTAGCAAGTGGTTAATGCTTAATTCTTGGTTTGTTGGTCGTATTCGGCCACGGTTCAGGTTACTAATGCATCAATTCCAAGTACCAAACATTTATTGTGATCAAAGAACAAAGTAGTATATAAACTGAAAAAAAGGAGAGTAATATCTTGAATTGGTCTTGATTTAGTGCTCAAAGTCTCAAAGGTGTTTGCTCTCTCATATCTGTTCTTCTGACCCCAGATTAAACTTTCATCTTTCTAAGCTGTTAGTTTGTTATTGGTTGTGTCTACCAACAAATAAATAGAAAGAGGTTGGTCAAGTAGAATCAGTTCAAGAATGCCTAAATGATTTTGCATTCTACTTCAAGGTTGAAGGGGGATTGGAGCTAGGGGTGTTCATCGGGTTAGTTCTTTGGTTATCGGGTTATTCGGGTCGGGTACTTTGGGTTTTCAATGCTGAAAATATTATCCGATGACCAACCCAATTAACTATATCGGGTTTAACCGTGTCGGGTTTAATGGTTATTGGTTAACTTTTAACACCTAAATAGTAGAATGAAAACAAGGTTGTTCTTAAGGCTTAAATCGGGATTCATGTTCTTCATTGCGTTGATACTTGTCATAGGATTTTGTTGCATATATAGTGTTTTATCACTTTATTATTATTCTTTTTGAAAGATTTACCTGTTAAAAGACCAAGATTCAGACAGAAAACGAGTTGTTGCCACTATCAACAATGAATTATTGAATGAAAATTAACAACGTGAATGATGCGCGAAATAACTATTAGTTTATTAATTAAAATCGAAAAAAAAAATAGGAAAATGATTTGTGTTGTGAGAAAGTATCTATGTGTGTTCCAATCATTCAATAAGATGATTGTATACTGTAATTTTATATATATTACTCTTGTAACCAAAAATTTCAAAATGATATGGGAATAAATAACAAAATACTAAGAGGCTGTTTGACAACTTCTCAATGGTTAAGTGATAAACCAGTAAGAGGTCTGAACCATTACGTGCTAAACCAGTAAGAGGTACCAACCATTAAGAACCAGTATAATGCTTAACCCTTTAGATGTAAATGTCTGACCAATTCAGATTAGAGGTATTAACCATTCAGACTCTGTATAATACTTAATCATTCAGAGGCAAATGTCTGAACCATTCAGACATCTGCTCACGAAACAAACAATCTGAACTATAAGTGCTGAACAAGGAAGAGATTTGGACCATTAAGAGCCTCATTAAGAGCAGTGGCGAAGCTTGAAATTTTTTACCGGGGGGGGGGGGGGGTCGAAAACGTATATACCCAAAAATTTCTATACGAAAACTATATATATAGCACTACTGGCCGAAAAGTTCGGGGGGTCGGGCGCCCCTCCCGGCCCCTTCAAAGCATCACCCCTGATTAAAAGGTAAACAAATGTCACGGCCCCCGACCCATTTTATTTGGTTCAGAAGCCGCGAAACAGAAACTCGTGGTATTGGTGTGTAATTTGGCAGCGGAAAATTTAACAGGATCGTTTAGACTGAAAATACCGAATTATTTTATTACAAGTTTCGGGACAACCCCCGTATTTTACAATACAGGAATTTCACTGGGAAATTCCCTGATTACAAAAACATGTTTATTTATTTACTGAGCCACTTCATTCAAACTGGTGTGCTACGCGGCACTTTTCCTTGTTCACAGTAAATTACCTGAAACATGTTTAAAAAGATTTTATCAGCGGGAAATACTGGCGAGTCATTCAAGTTGTATAAAACGACACATTGTCATAAATTACAGTATTAAGAGCGATTACAATGTTTATATATCAACCAATTACCCCAAATCGGTATTTGTCACTCGACCGAATCTGTGACTATGGTCATATCACCCATTGGCTAACCCGTTGTCCAATGGTGAAGGTTATCAAGTAGTGTATACAAAACCCCACATACCGGCAGTAATTGTAGATTACAAAGACTTAATCACTGTAATTATAACTTTAAAAACGAGTAGGGTTTTGAAAGCAATTTGGTAAAAAGAGAATGACTCACTTTGCAAGTTTAAATGGACAGAGTCTGCCCACCGATTAAGCCAGTAACCTAGTTAAATAATGCAAACGAAACTAGGTTAGTAACTTAATACAACTTTCACGATAACTCACAAGATCGAAACCTTCACGACGAATGACAAAGTATAGCCCAAGATTTGGGCAGCACTTAAACATCCATCGGATCGGTTTTAATCGATCGGACATTGTATCGTAGCAGTGATCGAGTTATTACCTCGTTATCATAGCAGCGTTTCACTATGTTGAACGTGTTTTTTAGAGCAATTTATAGTGATTTTGAAAGAAATTTGCGAACACAGAAGACTGGCCATGCAACGCTCATTATATAGCTGATTTTAGAGTCTCTCGCGGCCCGCGTAAACTTGAAGGGGGATCCTTCGCGGCCCGTGAGGGCCACCCTAGCTACGGCTAGGGTTGCCGTGTCATACCCTAGGCTTGCCACGTGTGTGACACGTGGCCCTGAAGCTTATCCGGAGATTCACAGGGCTGTCGCGCCCCACGAAGACCTTACTTAGATCCTTTGCGGCCCGCGACCGAGTAACAAAATTTGATTTTCTTGCTTTTTCATAAAATTAGGGTCCGGGTTGTTACTTACGGAGCGTTGTAGGACATTTCGTACGGGTCCTTACAACAAACATCCCCTAAGTGATTTAATATGACATGTAGAATTTGGAGCTGTTAAAAAATGATTGTTGTATGGTTGAGAGAAGACTGTGAGATACAAAAACCTTCTGTGTCTCAATACATTATATCAACATATTCTATTTTCTACATCAAACCAAGTAGATAATAGTCATCATCATAATCATACTCAGTAAATCCCACCAATAGCAAAGCTAAGGTAGGTTTGAGGAGAGTAAGATGTAGACAGCCTTACCTCTACCCGTAGGAATAGAGAGACTGCTTCCAGTGAGACCCCGGACTCGTCAATTATTTTCGAAGGTGAATTGAAAATCACAATTATTTTTAACATTTCCTATCAACAAAAGTAGCAAACATATTAAAAGTGGTTGTTTATAACAAGTTAAAAATGACCCAAGATAATTGAGAAGACCAAAACTATTATTTCCGAGAGAGTGCTGATGAAAGGAACCCGTTTAAACACCATATGACAAAAAAAAACCCCGGAAACCTTCAATAAGATCGAGAAACAAAGAGGCAATGTAATTGCATGAACCAGTTGTAGATAGAGACCACAGTTTAGGACTTTTTTGGACGCGGGAACGAGCGTCAGAACACGTAAAAGCACGAAAATCGGCATTGGTGCTAAAGCGAAGTCGGCGATGCCGCTGGAGTCACTGATGCCCAGAGGTGACGTCGCAGCGCCCAGAGGTGAAGTCATCGACGCCGCTGGGGTGGCCGACGCGTTAACTTACTCTCTACGAACCTTACTCGACGCTGGTAATCCTGTTTTTGCGTTTTCTTCGATCCCGGACCCCGTAAACCCATCCCTAAGCCCCGTTAGACCCCTGATATGCACCCTAACCTTAACAAATAGTTGTGTAAGGTACGGATGCGTATGGGACTCGTATTTAAGCCTCTAAAATGCATCCAAACCTTAACAAACAGTCGTATGATGTGTGGGTAAGTAATAGGAATTATATTTAAGCTTCCGAATTGTATCCCGATCGTACCAAAGAGTGTATACATATGTCGCAGATAAGAATGGAGCGTGTATGCAAGTATGTGTGGGAATGAAATAAGTGTGTAAGCATGTATGCATTGATGTAGTTGTATGTTAGTAGATGGAACCCAAAGGTAATCATGAATAAGAGCAAGCCCGTATGTAGGGTTGTATGTACGGATTTTGTATAAATGAATGTTTTTGGCTAGGATTTGTATCTATGAATACGTGAGCATGAAGATGTATGTACGAGTTAGGATAGAAAGATATGTATGCAAGTATTGAAACTATACACACACACACACACAAATGAATGGGACTTGTATGCATGTATAAGTGATTTTAATACATGTGAGTATTAATGATGTTAACCAAGTTTCTTTGAGAATGGAATGAAAGTGCAGGTAAGAAATTATTGCCTCTTCGAAGGTTCAACGTCGGGATGCAATGATTGAATTTGGAAGAATAAACGAGTGAATCAACACTTTGGAAGAATGTGATACGTCATTTAAATTGATATATATGCTTTAAATTATGTATCATGTCACCAATTACTAATGATGTGGATGTATACGGTGACTGCAAGTTATATGGATCACACATCATCCTTATGAAATGCAAAGTGGTGCAGATCGAGTCAGAGCATGGGTTGTACGGGGGTGCGGCCTTGCAAATTTGTAAATGTGTGTTGTATTAGAACTCCAAATTGAGAAAGGAAAGACGTAATTATTATGTTAGGGTTTGGCAAGAATCGACCTTCAATTTGATGAATTTGATCATGTTAGGGTTTTGGCTCCTTGGAGCCCTCCTGGTCGTACGCACACACACACACACTGTATGTGTGTGTTGTGTTTTATTTCTTATTTTTAACAAAATTAGTTTGCCCACTTGGCAATATTAGTCCCTCATGTTTTATTTTGATCAAATAAAGCTATAACTCACTATTTATCACTTAATCACATATTACTAACTAGGTTAATCATTCCTAATTAGGGCTGTGCAACGATTCAGAACCCGACCGAACCAAACCGAGACCGAACCGGAACCGTTTAATTCTAAATATAAGAACCAGAACCAGAACCAGAACCAGAACCGAACCATATTCTAACGGTTCTGGTTCGGTTCGGAACCGGGTTAAACGGTTTTAGCGTAAACGGTTCTTACCGGAACCGGTTGTCAATTAAATCCTAAAACTAAGAACAAAATAAAAAAAAATAAAACAAAAAACCGTTTAAAACATATAAATAAGAGTTGCAACATGCATAATTCAAATTAATCAGAGTAAAAGTAGCAACAATAAAATGTTTTAAACCGAAAGTTTGCAATGTAAAAAACCAAAAGTTAACTAAAAAACTTTTAGTTAACTATCACAAAAACTTCATTCAAACATTATGTCAAAACTATTTTAATATTCTTTAATACTAGATACATTTTTTTTCAATATAATATTTTAAGTTTAAATGAATTAATAGGGTTTTTAAATATATTATTTAAAGTTTAAACCCAAATGGGTTCTAGCGGTTCTTTAAACGGAACTGTCGGTTATAACCGGAACCGAACCGGGAACCGTTTTCTCCCAAACTTAAGAACTGGAACCGGACCTGAAATACAACAATACGGTTCGTATATGGCGGTTCTAGTTCGGTTCCCCGGCTCTGACGGTTCAGAACCGTAAATTGCTCAGCCATATTCCTAGTTAACTTAATGGGTTCGGGAAGTTATAACCCGTTTTATTTTAAGTCCCGTTAACTCGGGCCTTTTATATACTTTGTTTTCTCAAAATATTTATCCTACTTTTAATTAATATTAAGTTTATTTATTTAAAGCATAATATTTACCGGGTTAATTTTCACCACTAACGGTATTTTACCCGTCATTAATATTAACGTGGTTTGATTACCAAGCCCGTTTTTGGGGTGTTACAGAATGTGATCTTGAAAGAATACGAGTTTCCATAAATGGAAAACAAGGTGAGCCTTCTAAATAAAGGAAATTATAAAAAGCGAGGCGTTACAGATTATACCAGGTATTTCATTTCATTATATTTTATATTCATTTGTCGAGTAGTAAACAGCCGAAAAAAACGAGAGCTGCGTCAGACGACAACTATGGAGTCTTCATCATCAGTGGCGGCTGAGTGGGAACCGCCAGTAAGCCAGAAAGAGCAGTGGGCACTTGAAAGTTAAGTATTTCACATTTATCAGTTACTATATAATATTCCCCCCAATTCACAAGCAGCTACATAAGCCCGCTCAAAACCCTAACACTCTTTGCGGTCGACAATCACTCTCATATCACTACCACCGGCGACCAGTGACGGTGGCGATGGTGGCAGGAGGTGATGACGGTGACGGTAGTTATAACACGGACAAGCTTTAGATCTGTTGGTGAGTTGTTGGTGACAGACTTCAGATCTAGTGATGGTGATGGCTGCTGTTTGCTTAGAGAGACAAATGGGCTGTTTGTTTACCTCTTAATGAGACTCTTAATGGTTCAGACCTCTTATTGGTTCAACACTTAATGGTTCAGACTGTTTGTTTCACGAGCAAATGTCTGAATGGTTTAGACATTTGCCTCTGAATGGTTAAGATTTATACAGAGTCTGAATGGTTAAGACCTCTAATCTGAATTGGTCAGACATTTGCCTCTGAACGGTTAAGCATTATACAGACTCTTAATGGTTCAGACCTCTTACTGGTTCAGCACTTAATGGTTCTGACCTCTTATTGATTCAGCACTTAACCATTCAGATGTTGCCAAATAGCCCCAAAGTGTTCAAAGTGTGAGATAGAGAGAGTGAAAGAGAAAATGGTATTTATATTTGATTTTATTTTTTCTTTTATTTATACTATGAATAATCAAGTAGAAAGACTAAATTGCCCTTAAGTGAATAAATTTAACTGAAAATTTTAACCTTGTTAGTGATAAAGGACGAAAGATGTACTGAGTTTTCCAAATAAAGGATTGTGACTGTAATTATTAAAGTTAAAGGCTATCCATTGCAATCCGATACAAACATAAAGGACGAAAAGCGTAATGTACCCAAAATCTTAAAACCCTAGTGAATAACGGCGTCATCGACACCCTCTAAACTCATTCCACCCCAAGCTCGTTACTGTCTGTCTGTCTCTTCTCGCTCCAGGTAAGATTCAATATTCACGAAACGCTTAAAGATTGAATGTTTGTTTAGGGATATATGCTAGGGATGAGCATGGTACTCGTTCGGTACCGAAAAACGGGAAAAGTGGGTACTGGAACCGAATATACCGGTACCGAAAAACGGTGAAAGTGGGTACCGGTACCGAATATACCCGGTACGGTTAGGTATCAAATGCTCATCTTCTATTGTAACGCCCTGCTTTTTCACACTTTCCATAATTAGAAAGCTCGGCTTGTAATGCTATTTTTGGAAATCTTGTATTCTTGTAATCGTCTTTTCGTTGTAATCGTTGTAAAATCCGAGACTTGGATCATAAATAAAATTCGTATTTCTTTTCACATTCTACATATTCATACATACTCATGCGTTCGAATTCATTGTACATCGAATCCTTATTCGTAACTCATACGCATACGGTACTTATTTACGATACATGTCCATGCTTGTCCTTAAATTGTTAATACTTAAAAACCCCTAATAATATGCGTATTTACACAACGATTAATCATCTAATATGTGACATACACTTGTCACTTACAAACATATTACATACTTATACATCACACTTTTTACCTAGTTAAATCATGTTTTATTTCATATTATACCTTGTTACAAGTTAGGGGAAACATTGTTGCATATTATTTCACAACTTAATTAACAAAATTACTCATTATAATGTTTAAAAGAAAAAATAAATAAAGAAATATGGCAGCCCCAAATCAACAAAATTCAGCCCCATATGGTTGGGTTTTGTGGGCTTGTTTCAAGGACCCCTTCTAAACACTTCCAAAGCCCAACCCATTGAAACCCTAATCCCTTCCCTATATAATAAACACTTCCCCACTCCTTATTCCACTTTTACAAGCCTCCAAACACTTCAAAAACTCTCCCAAACTCAGCTGAGTTTCAGCCACGTTTTTTAAAGTTCCAGCCATAAAAAGTGAGTTTTAACCCACTTCCACTTCAATTTTCTTCTTGTTTCTTCTTCTACAACACTTGGATAACCTCTAGGAAGGTTCTCACAAGTTTTCTTGGGCAAATTAAGGTGAAACCTCACCATTTTTTAGGTCCAAAGTGCACCTAAATTCTGCTCATTTTTATCTTCATGTTTTGGAAGAAAACTCATGTTTTCTTCATACACTCCCATGTCCTTATGCTAGTAATCAAGTCCATGATTAGTTGGACTTAAAAACAAGGTTGTGACATGTAAAATCCAGAGGATTAATCCTCATAAACTCTCTGTTTTGATAGGGTTTTAACCCACAAGTGATGAGCAAGCTTAAAGCTTGGAGAATTGTGTGATTATAAGGATAGCTTGGGCTATCCTATTTGAAAATCCACACATCACTTGATGTTTTCCTAGATTAGTTGTAATTATTTCTTTCTTTTTTGTAAGTTCATGACCTTCCTTGATTGTTTATAACAACAAGTGTAGTGGTGAACACCCAAGAGGTACCTAAATGGAAGACTTGTTCTTCCTACCTCATGCATGACTTGTGTGATACAAAAGAGGTTCCTAAATGGAGGATTTAACCTCCTACCTCATGCTTGACTTACATGACACTACGATATACTATATAACTTATATAATAACATTCAAGTAACCAAACTCTTGATGATGAACTAGTGGTTATTCGTCAAGATAGTAAGTTACATCATCTAACAACCATAATGCTTGTCACGATTCTAATGGGCATCTTGTCCCATGAAAACATTTAAACCCTTTTGAGTTCATAGTGTCAAGAACAAAAAAAAATGTGATGGATGATTACTTTCTCCTTTGTCTATTTTTATGCACTTTAAACTACCGAATCCCTAAGCCCGAATTTAGACTTTCCTTTAAACTCCAAATCGAACACATTCATCTTCTAGTCTCGACAACTTCATCATAATTGGATAATCGGAAAGCATATGCAATTTTGTGAGTATACTCGAACCCATTTTACTTTTTAAACACTTTTGGGTGCAACATGTATTCTATGTAAAAACACTAAACACTTGAAACTATTTGAATCATATTCTATCCACATGTAAACATGTTCACCTCCCGCTAGTCTATTGGGAGTTAGTCTATGAACGATTTGATGCTTGTTAATCTCATATGCTATGTAAACTATTAGTGTCTATATGCTCATTAACTTCGTACAAGCCCACCTTAACAATTATAGCGCTATAGGAGTAATGCACCGCCCACTAGTCTCGGGGTATTGTTAAGTTAAACATGTTACCTCCCGTTATTCTTTGAGATATGCTATTTTAACGCATTGTATTCTAGGGTTTGAACATATAGTGACAGCGTTTCAGCGTATTAGTAACTTGCATCATGTTATTTATGTTGGATATGAACACGTTAAACAAATTTATTCTATGTTATACTATGTATCAAACTTGTATACTCGCCAACTTTTGTTGATTGTATTTTAATACATGTTGCATGATGATAGACAAGATGATGCTTAGTGAAGAAACAAGACTTAAGTGGACTTAGAAACACATTTAGATTAATCTATTTTGTATTACATATTTGAAACAATGTTGTTCTTTTTATTTGAATCTTGTATGACATTTAGTATTGAAATGAAATTTGAATTTAAATTATATTGTCACATAGTGTTATGAAGTCTCTTGCAATCTATTTCGTCTCATCCCGATGTTTCCGCCATCGGTTGGGGTGTGACATCTATGCCCCTGGTTTTGAATTAGGGTTTTTCTGAATCTTTTTGTTAATGTTTCATATATTTTAGTGTTTTAAGTATTCATTTATTAGTGTGTATGGTTAGCCATCCCTTGTAGTTGATTTGGTTGAATTAGTAGAAGATGGGTTACTCTTACTTCTAAGTGTGAAGTTGCATAGGGTTTGAGCATAATTGACTTTTAAGGTTTGTTTTTTTAATGTTTATGTAAGTTAGCAAAGCAATCGAAGCTTTTGCACATGCATAATGATGTGATTCTGATTTTATTCTTGTATTGTCAATTTATCACGTCACTAGCAATCTATTAATGACCAGATTTTTATGTTTATCATTTAGCAGTGAATAATGGTTAGGAGAGGTCAGGACTCAATTGGCATAGTGGATGATGCTTGGGAGCCACCGGAAGCACGTTTTTGCTTACGGGGTAACCGAGGAGGTAACCCTTCACTTTAACCTTTATGAACCATCATTCGAGCAATTAAGATTACTAGATTTCTCAACTCCTATTCATATTCACTAGATTCTCATTTTACCTTTGTGATGTACAGGTTCCCGAGATGACTAGTCATTTAAAAGCATTGTGGGCCATATAAATTTCCAGTGTTACTCAATTTCTTATGTGATATATCATCTAATCTGTTACTAATTTTAATTTAAGGTACGATGAACTTTTGAAGCCGTTACATGGTTTGAAAGATGTGGATGAACTACCAGACTTACTCAAAAGTGTTTCACGGTTTATAATAGAAACACTACAAAAATTCAAGATAGATGATGACATTACGGTTTATTCTCTAATTCATACTCATAATTATCTATAATTTTGTAAAAGATGAGAGATTAAAGTGTAATCTAGATGAGAGGATTAAATTGACGGTATTTAATCACTTGACATTTTGTATATATTGTAAATTCCAGGATAATGACTAAGTATATTGGGCTTTAATCAGTTGTACACTAAGATATTATCTACTTATACCTTTTAATTCACAAGTCAATAGTGACCAAGACAACTATCGAAACGTCGACAAAAATAAGTAGGTCGTCACGATACTTTTGGATTTTTTTTTAAAACGTTACAGTTTATAAGATATGGTAAGAATACGTAAAAGAATTACAAGTTTGTTGTGGAGGGGGGGGGGGGAAATCTAACTAATTACCTATAATTATGTTAAAACTCAGGGATTTAAGTGTTATAAAATGGGGGCTAAAATATAATTATTGTTTAAAAGACTATTTTACCCTTATTTTAAAGGTGTATTTATAAATTAAAAGACAAAAAAAGTTCTTATTTTTTGGTATCTTAAAATGCCCCTTACTCAGTCATGCATTATAATATAGTATAGATACTATGTGACAGTTGACTGAATATGTTTGTAGGTTCTGTGGTTCATTTAACATCTTTCACCGGTGATTAGGAGTGTTCACGGTTCGGTTTGAAATCGTGAAACCGCCCAAACCAATCATCAATTTGGTTTTACAGTCGGTTTTAAAAATTTTAACTTATAGAAAACAGTTTAGTTTATGATTTATACTAAAAACTGGCCACATAAAACCAGACCAACCAAGCCGTATTATTGGTGTGTGTCTATATATGTGTATGCTTCTAAAGGTCAAGCTTGGCTCAATTCAAGTTTTGCTTCTAAAGCTCGGTTCATTGGTAGTTTTTGAAGCTCGGGCTCGATGGTTAATTAATAATTAATTTATATTAACTATAATTATTTTTTACATATAATTTAGTTTTTTTCATAATTTTATAAATTGTAATTTTCATTATTTAAACATATTAAATTTATTAATAATTAAAATTTATATAAATAGTGGGATTATTTAGACTTGCGAGCAGGCTCGAACTCGATAAACGAAGCTCGGGCTCGGCTATTTCATCATCTTATTAGTTTGTAACTTAACGTTTTTGGTTACCTTGTTTATGTATTATAGGATACTTTTTTAATTTTTAATTTAAGCATTTTAAATAAAGGCCCTAATAAAGTTTAAGAGGGTGTTTGGGATTTCTTCTTTAACTCCAGAAGTGTTTTTTTTAATTAAAATGTTTATTGACTTCTGACTTTTTCAAAATTAGTTTTTAAAAAAAGTGTTTGGTTTAGCTTTTGTGACGAGAAAAGTAAAATGACCAAAAAGAATGAAATAAATTTCCATGTTTGGTTGCTGTTTTAAAGGGGATAGATAGATTGGTAATTTAATGATCAAAAAACCAAAAATCATTTAAAAAGCGATGACTTTTGAAAAATATTTTTTTTACTTCTAATAAAAAAACTAAAATAAAAAACACTTTTAGCATTGCAAAACATTTTTTTAACTTATTGACTTTTTGAAAAAACCAATAAGCTATTTCCAACCACCCTCTAAAAAACTATACCAGAATCAAACATTAGTAACGGTCCAATTTGATTTGGTTTTAAATTTCAACAGTTTAGTTTCATTTTTTTTTATAATTTAAAAATAATTACTAAAAGTTAGGCGCAAAGTTTAACCTAAAGGCTGTTAAAACCACCAATGAGGTAGTGGTGGAATGGTTGGAGAAAGACTTGGTGTTGCTTGTGACACAGGTTCTAATTTCACTCTCCCCATTATTTTCTGCGGCATCCAGGTGAAGGGCGAATACGGATGGCGCTGGTTCGTCTTGGATGGGAGGCGAGGTTTTACCGATTATTCCACTGCCGTGTCTTCGGGCGGGTGGAGGTCGGCTTTCCGCGCATCTAGGAGAGCCACGGGGCAGGCGACAGTCGAGTAGTCGACCTTGGCCATAGTGCCCGGTGTCACGGTGGTTGACTGATAGGAATCATGTTCTAGTTTATAGTCTAAATGTCAATTGTCTATTTTAGGAGGGGGTAAGTGTAAATAATATAGTATAAGTATGAGTCAGTAATTACTTGGGGAAGGGGATAGGAAAACACGTAAGTTGTTAGGCTCTGTTTACAGAGAGAGGGCGTAGCCTTGGGAACTCTTCGGAGTTAGTATCGAGTCTGTAAGATCCGATTGGACCATCTTCTTCGTATCAATTTAGTCTCAGTCGATCACCAATTCAAACCGTCTGTTTACTTCTTTCGATTTCGATTTCAATTGTTAGTAATCAAAACCCTATCATTGGTCCGACCTGTTACTTCTGCTCTACCACCACTCGATCACCAATTCAAACCGTTCTATCCTTTCAATTGTTCACCGATTCAATCAGATTTATCTAGGGTTTCAGTCGATTGTATCTCTATTTCAGATCTATCTTCAATTTTCAGATTTGTGTCACACTCGGCTCTCAGATCCAATTCGATTTCAGATCTGCTCGACCTGCCTCACCTCTGCTCTCCTTTTGCTTTCAATTTCCAGATCTGGTTTCTTCAACTGGTGTTCTTCCAAAATTCCGATTCAATCATGGTGAATCAAACCTCGCGATTTGATGCTCAGGATCAGAATTCTCGATTAGATGCTCATGAACAACAAAGTCAACAATTGCAATCTGATGTTACAGCGATAAAGGATTCTCTTCAGGCGCTGCATGATGAACGGTCTGAATTCCAGAAGTTCGTTGTCAATTGGATGCACCATCAGGATTCTAGGTCTAATTCTAGATCGAATTCACACATTCCAGCTTCGTCTTCTGATTCATCGCTTCAATGTGTAATCGCTAAATTGGAGGAGATAATCTCCAGATCTGAAGAACGATGGTATGGCAAGGAACATCAATTTCAGGTCGGTCACTTAGACGAATCTGGACCTTCGATTTCTGATTCAGCTACAATAATATATGTTGAAGATACATCTCCACAAACTTCTACAGAGTTTGATAGTAAAGCAAGTGAAAAGATAATTTGTACAAATCATGATGAAAGTGGTGTTGTGGAAATTAACAGTTTCGATGAGCATTTAGATGAGGTTATTAAGTCCTCAAAATTTGAGTTATGTGACATTCTTAAGGAATCAGGTTCACCTCCTGATTATGGTGTGGATATGTCCAATCTAGGGTGGGCACCTACTAATACTCTAATTTCCGGTTCCATCAGATTTGTGACTCCGGCGGGTAATCCCCAATTTGGTGTGTTCGCGCCCTCACCACTCCCTAATAATCACCCGAGTCAAGACCGAATTGGTAGTAAATTGCTTGATGTTCAAACCTTTGAGTGGAAACCGGGTTGGGACTTTGGTTGGCTCGACTATACCCGACCTCCTGCTTTTGCTTCGAAGCTGTTTGTTTTGGATGAGGATCCTAAACCACCTGACCCGGTCTACAAACCTTAAATTAGATTTGTTATGTAAACTGTTTCATGGTTGGTGCAAGAATGCAAGTCAGATTGTTACGGGTGTTGTTGGTTCATATCATCTATGGGTGGTGCACGGGCAGTGTCGGCCTCCCGAAGACTCAACTTAGGAGATCTTAGTTTGAACTTGGAGCTCATTAACTGATTCCAGTCTTGAGGACAAGACTGTTTTGAGGGGGGAGGGGGGGGGGGGGAGTAATGATAGGAATCATGTTCTAGTTTCTAGTCTAAATGTCAATTGTCTATTTTAGGAGGGGGGTAAGTGTAAATAATATAGTATAAGTATGAGTCAGTAATTACTTGGGGAAGGGGATAGGAAAACACGTAAGTTGTTAGGCTCTGTTTACAGAGAGAGGGCGTAGCCCTGGGAACTCTTCAGAGTTAGTATCGAGTCTGTAAGATCCGATTGGATCATCTTCTTCGTATCAATTTAGTCTCGGTTTATGTTACTTCTTTCGATTTCAATTTCAATTGTTAGTAATCAAAACCCTATCATTGACACGTCATTTCTCGCCGTTCAAAAAAAAGCTGTTAAAACCAAACCTTTTACACGAGTGTTATTCGTCTGACATCTTCCAATACCATTATTGAGACTGAACCGTAAAACCGTAATGATCAGATAACTAACCAAAGTAGCAAACCCATTACACAACCGTCTTATTCAAAAGAGTGTGTTTGTTAGCCCAAAAATTTGGCCCACTTAATGGGTTACCATTTAGACCTGTTAAAGCAGATTTATTTTTTAACAATAACATTAAAGTAAAAATCTTAAAAACCCTAATGACATAATACCGCGTCATGGAAACCTTCTAAAAATCAGGGCATGTTTGGCTAAACTTTTTCACCCCAATTTATAACTTATTTACTTATACAAAAAGCTAATAGAGAGATTTAGTGTTTGATAAACCCAAAAGTACTTTTTAAAATGACTTTTTGTATAGGAGAAAAAGTCATTTTTGAGAAGTTAGGGTGGACAGAGTGGTCAATCACTAGTTGAGTCTTTGAGTTATTATCTAGCCAATAATATCATACCATGTCAAGTCCTCATTCCATTCTCCATTTTGCACTCAATCACTGACAATGGTCAAACACATGAAAAGTGGTAAAAAATTTAAAAAAAAATATGATTGGTTGAAAAATGGTATGGCCCACCATTAACCCCTCTCTCTCCTCATCAATTCTCTTCCCCGGTGTATACTCACCGCCCTTAGGCTATAGGGTGTGGTTGGAGCCCCCTAGGGGCTTTATCAGTCCATCTAAGTGCCACGTAGGAGCCATGTCACCCTGGGAGCTTTATCACGCCCCCCTTTAAATTGTAGGGTGTGAATGGAGCCCTCGTCATGATTACCTAATTATTTATTTATTTAAATATTTTTTTAATTAAATGACAATTTTAATAACTAGAAAATTAAAAAAAAAACATAATTTCATTAAAAAAATAAAAACACTACAAAGTCATTAAAAAAACAAGGTACTAGAAAAAAAAACACAACATACTAAAAAAACACAACATTTAGAAAAAAAAACTACATATATTTTGCCCGAAGTTGTGCCTTACGAGCCTCCAAAATGACTCGGTCTCCCTCTGGTAGATTTGACAAATCTTTTGCGAGAAACTCCATGTCTTTTTGGATTTGTTTCTCCATTCTCATTTGTTGGTCTTTTTCCCTAATGGAGATTATTTTGTTGAGACTTGCCTCGAACCCGCTCAACTTTGAAGGACCATCTGATGGCGTTGTGGTAGACTTTCCGCGTGCCGTTGCCTTACTTTTATCCCTACCAGTTGGTCGAGGCAGCTCTTCTGGTTCTTCAAATTCGTCAGCATCGTCGTTTAGATTAATTACTGTACGAGCATCGGACCCTGATGGTTCGGTGGTGGTTGTTGATTTGGACCGTTTAGATCTAGGGCGGGTTGGGTCGAACGGTGGTACAAGATGCCACTTTGGAGATTTGCGAAGAAGCTCCCATGTGGTTACCAACGTAAAAACATGCCCATGGTACAATCTATAGTCGTTGTGGGCTTGTGTCATGACATCGACGTCGCTCGCACCACTTTTCCTTCGACTACTGTTGACGAGATTAGTATATATGTTGTTGAAATTGCTAACCTTCGTCCTCATAGCACCCCACTTTCCCGAAAAAGAGTCGGATGTTCGATATACACCACGACCCATTGCGGCGAAAAACTTGTCACGTATACGGCCCCAAAATACCTTTATGTCTTGGTCGTTTCCTATAAAAATTTTTATTTACAAAACAATATGTTTGAATTAAAAAATAAATTTACCAAACTATATGTTTATAAAAGTATGTAAAATTTACCAACAATTTCGTCCTCCGATACGTCGAGTCATGCTTTTGCCAACTCGAACTCTTCCTTAGGCGACCAAAATTCGACCTTCTTAGTAGCACGTTTTTCGGCCTCATCCTTCTTTTTATGACTTCTTTTTTTTCTAGAAGAGGATTCGACTTGGGTTTCGGGAACGGATTCGGTTTCGGTTGTGTTTTGGGTTTGGGGTATGTTTTGGGGAATGTTTGAGGGAAAAAATGGGGGGTTGAGAATAATACCCAAAAAACCCGGGCATCGGTTGAGTGGTGGGATGAGGAGAAGTTGGGGTGCTTGTGGCATTGGATAATATCCAAGCTCACCCATACTCATGTCTCGGCGATACCGGTCCTCTTGCTCGTTGTTTTGCAAAGCTTGCCAAAACGGATTGTTCGGGTCCCATGGGTTGTTGGGAAACATTGTTGAGAATGTTTTAAAAAAAATGTAGAGAATGGTATAAAAAGTAATGAGAAAGTGAAAGGAATGAGATAAAAAAGTGAAAGGAATGTGGGGTATTTATAATTTAATTTATCAAAAAAGGAAATTTTTTTTAAATATGACCGTTTCAAACGGTCAAAAGCATTAAACTCCCCCGGTCCACGCGTTGGTTGCTCGTTATCATCTTGGCGGAGCTTCTATGGCGCCCCTCGTTAATTTCTAGGGTATGGTGGAATAGCGCCCCGGGGCACTATACATGGTGAGCTGGCGGGGGTGGCGCCCCCACACTCTCCGGCCTTACTCCTCCCGGCCGAAATCGGGCCGGCATCCGTTCACCGATCGGTAAAACTCCATTCACCAAATGGATCCCCGAAACCACACCGTTAACTTTTTGAGGAGCTTAATCACTCTTCAAAAAATCAAATTACCAGATTAGCCCTCTTTTAACACTGCTTATATTTTCCCTAACGCTATGTTCCCGAGTTAACTTAACGAGGGATAAGAAAAGAAAGCAAAAGTGAGAAAGGAAAGGACGAGAAAGGAAAAAAAAAGATGCCTTTCCCACCGTTTCCTCCCAAATCGGAAGGAAAGAAAAATTAAAGAATTTAGCCTAGTTTTCCTGTCATTTCCTTTCTTTTCCTTCCTTAAATGAAACTCGGGAACACGACATGTTTTATTTTCCTTTCTTTTCCTTCCTTAAATGAAACTCTGGAACACAAAATATTTTTACTTTCTTTTTGTTTCCTTTCCTTCCGTTAGTAAACCTTTCCTTCCGTTAGTAAACTCTGGAACACAGTGTAAAAACAGCAAACAAAAACAACCGCCACTGGTTCAACTCCGCTGCAATTCTCCGCTGCAACTCCGCTCCAATTCTCCACCGCAGGTATGTTATTTCTTGTTTAAACAACATGCAGTGCAAACGAGTGTGTTGAATTATGGTGCTGCTGTGTATATCAGATGTCAGTCCACCCCAAGCTCGTTACTGTCTCTTCTCGCTCCAGGTAAGATTCAAGATTCACGAAACGCTTAAAGAGTGAATGTTTGTTTAGGGTAATCAGGGATGAGCATAACCGGTACCGAAAAACAAGAAAAGTGGGTACGGGTACCGAATATACCGGTTCAGTACCAAAAAACGGAGAAAGTGAGTACCGGTACTGAATATACCCGGTATGGTTCGGTATCGGTACCCGGTACCAAATGCTCATCTTCTATGCCCCTGGTTTTGAATTAGGGTTTTTCTGAATCTTTTTGTTAATGTTTCATATATTTTAGTGCTTTAAGTATTCGTTTATTAGTATGTATGGTTAGCTATCCCTTGTAGCTAATTTGGTTGAATTGGTTGAAGATGGGTTGCATAGGGTTTGAGTAGAATTAACTTTGTTTGGTTTTTTTTTCTTTTATGTTTATGTAAGTTAGCAGAACAATCGAAGCTTTTGCACATGCATAATGATGTGATTCTGATTTTATTCTTGTATTGTCAATTTGTCATGTCACCAGCAATCTATTAATGACCAGATTTTTATGTTTATCATTTAGTAGTGAATGATGGTTAGGAGAGGTCGGGACTCAATTGGCATAGTGGATGATGCTTGGGAGCCACCGGTTCACATTGATAATCGCGTTGGCCGCTGAAGGACGTCTTTGCTTACGGGGTAACCGAGAAGGTAACCCTTCACTTTAACCTTTATGAACCATCATTCGAGCAATTAAGATTACTAGATTTCTCAACTCCTAATCATATTCACTAGATTCTCATTTTACCTTTGTGATTTACAGGTTCCCGAGATGACTAGTCATTTACAAGCATCGTGGGCCATGTAAATTTCCAGTGTTACTCAATTTCTTATGTGATATATCAACTAATCCGTTACTAATTTTAATTGAAGGTACGATGAACTTTTGAAGTCGTTACATGGTTTGAAAGATGCGGATGAACTACCATACTCACTCGAAAGTGTTTCACGGTTTATAATAGAAACACTACAAAAAATCAAGATAGAAGATGACATTACGGTTTATTCTCTAATTCATACTCATAATTAGCTTTAAAAAATACTAAAAAATATTTATCAAAGTCAATTCAACGTTATAACAGGTTTAGGCATTAGTTTGCGGTTATGTTCTCAAACAGGCTGGATACTTAGGTTTGGTTGACGTTATATTAGTTCAGTTTCAAATTTACTTTTATATATATGATTATGTGTCACCAAACTATGTTCCTTGTTTAAATCTACTGATATAAAATAAATATATATATTTGCAAAAAGAAACTTGAAACCAGTCCAACAACTAATGTCAACAGGAATCGTTTCGGTTAGGTTTTCTCAATATTAAAATAAATTTACTTTTTTTTTTTGCAACTATCCAAAAGATTATATGCATTAGAAATGTGGTTTGGGTGACTTTAAGCTCATTTATGATTAAGTAAATATCATATTTAAAGATTCTCATTCGTTTTTAGTTTCTTTGTTTAAAGGAGCTCTTAAAGTGTTATGAGTTTCCACTTCCAATGACAACAACTTTTGAAGTTTCATTTACTAAGCCGTTGGATTCTCCATTGTCTCGTTGAACACGCTTGTAGTAAGAAACGTATTCCTGCAACGCTAACACTTTTTCGTTAAACCTGATATTTGATTAGTTTTGCAAATCTATTTTAAAAAGGTGGGGAGTGGCGACATAGGAGATGGAGATGGTTTCACTGTCTTGGCTCAAGTGAATGACTATTCTCAAGTGCCTATGGATATACTAATCTTGATGCAAGAGTTTAACGACCATCAGAAGAAATATAAACACCGTTTAGCAGCTATTGCGATGAGCAAAATTGAGCGTGGTGGTTATAGGTATTTACTATGTCCATATATTTTAGTTTCTTAATTTGTAATAATTCGTTTCTGAATAATATTATTTGCTGTCACAGTTGTCTAGTATCGCAAGATGGTTTGTGGGGATGGGCACGTGAAACACCCATATCACGATTTAACCACACAGACACAGCGGAAAGTAGAGACTTAAAATTTCCTTCATAATTACTCATATGACTTACTTGAAGTTTCGTTTAAATATAACAAACACTTTCTTCAAAAGATTTACAACGTTCATTCTTAATTATCGCATCAAATGTAATATAAAATCACCAGTTATGTGACTACCCTTCCCATACAATCCTCGCTCTTTGACTCGATCTTCAATCCTCATTTACTTCATAATGATGTTAAGTCCGTGTGACCTGCAATCACCACATACATACGCATCGTTAAAATTTGGTGACGTCGTTCATAAACTAAACATACGTAATTAAATAACCACTTTGTATTCCTTCATCTCATGCTAATCTTTTCGAATCCTCATTCCGTGTACAATCTTGCATTCCAATTCCTTAAACCTTCATAAGGACATTAATAGTATACCTGCATTCTCATTTCATACTCAAGACACCAGTTTAGAAACTTAACACTCAAAAGTATTGAAGCTATGTAAACATATACACAAGTCCCATTCATTCATGTACAATAAATTCTACTTCGTGCACAGGTACATACATACATATATTCATGGACACATACTTCCACACATGATTACGAACACACATACAAACGTACAAGCTCTTACATACCACTTACATCATTCCAAAGGATTTGCTAATGTATCCTAATTACAAACTTCCATATAAATAGGTCATGTACATACAAACCTACGTGCATACTCACTTCAATTCATGATTACTTATAAGTCCCGGCTATCGGAATGAAATTAATTCTATACATATATACCCACATACTTAATTCATTCCTCCGCATACTCTCTTACACATTCCATTCTTACTCGCACTTCATAAACGCTTTTTAAATGACTTTCGGGTACATTGCGGAAATCTTAAAATGAGTTCTATATTCATCCGTAACTCACCAAGCCATTTAATAGGGTTAAGGTACATTATAGAAGTTTAACGGGACTTGGAATGGGTTCTCAGGGTCCAAATTCAAAGAAAACGAAGAAACACAAACTTTACATCTGAACCTGGCCTCCACCGTAAGCTACGGTGACTACCGTAGCTTACGGTGGCACACAAAAGCCTACGGTGCCTTTATACTACCTTACGGTGGAGAAATGACCATCAGTACCTACCGTAGCTTACGGTGGCTACCGTAAGCTACGGTAGAGCCTAGTTCAGCTAACCTTTGTTCTCTATTTTTACATTCGTATACAACCGTTAGACACCCGAACTTCTTTCTTCTCCGTTTTCCACGCTTCCAATATGTAAAATAATCATATACAAACTCCTAAATCTTTCTAACGCATAACCACATGATCAAACTAACAACCACATTACGCCATGTTTCTTTCTTTATTCTTGACCCGTTCACTTCTACCATGTAATTCAAAGCACAAATAACTTCTTACGACTTACCTCATTAATACATACCTTAGTACTCACTCCTTCTCATAATTTCCCACATGATTTCCTATGTTCAACATATCAAAACTTTATTTATAAGATAAGAAGTGATTCCGGAAATCACTTACCTTGAGTACTCCAATAAGTGTATTTGTCACCTTGCCTTATCTTGACCCGTTATCCTCATATGCTTGAGCTCTCCTTGACACGTTCCTATTATCACATTCCATTACATCCATTCAGTAGTTAGTATACATAATCATACGCATCACTAATCACACTTCTATTCACGTGTCAATCGCTTAACGAGTTCGACATGTATGATAATACTACAATGCTAATCAATCTAACAATTTATCCTTCCATCATCACAAAAGTCATACATGAGCTTCTAGCATGCATAATTATGTATTTACATCATGTTCGTTATTCTTTCAAAATTCCATACTTAGAATGACCACATTTTCTAAGTTAGGCAACTTGCTTCATACGTTAAACATTTCATATCATTTCTTAACACCTTGGTTTTTACACATCCATTCTACTATTTTCTATCCACAACCCGTTTCGACCCGTTGGTGCAATTATATGCATAAACTAGTTGGTAAGTGTTTTAGACACTTAAAACAATCACATAACTTACTAATAATTTATTAAAATTAGTAGTTCATGATGCATACAAGTGTGCAAAACAATACAACTATTTTTACTAAATATTTATACTTAAAATGTGCAGTAACTTTCTGCGCAACAGCTGTTCACGACACATTTTAACCAATTTATCATCCGATTTAGTTCTTCATGTTCAAATAAGAAATGATCTAGACTCAGAGACCTTTCTAAGCATATAAAGATCGTAACAATCGGACGTTCCTACGATTTTATATGATGTTTACAAAATCAGCACAAAAGCTGAAATGCTTCCAAACAGCTTGCTGTCAAAACAATATTGCCGACTTTGGGCACTGTTTTGGCCTGTTTAACATCCGAATTCAACAAACATGTTCAAACACAAAACGTAGTATGTTTAAATAGCTTTCTGAGCATATAAGGCTCGACCTCACAGGTCCTTCCTATGATTTTATATGATTTTTGCAAAAATGTTGCGCAACAAATTTTAATCCTAATCAGATTTGTTACTCAGTACACGTAGCATGTCCTTTTGCACACAACATCATAACTAAGCACTTTTCATACTTATAATACATGATCACCTTCATTACTATTTAATTAACATTCCATACAAGTGATAACACATACTAACCTATACTAGGCATTTCATCAAACACTTGGTGTGCGTACTACTTTCCAAGCATAGTGTACAAGTAACTTGTGCACAATCATACCAAATTCTTATCAAGATCATCACATTCATCATTTTCACCGAATCTCCTTTCAAAATCAGATTTATATAACATCAACATTCAACAATTAACTTCACATATCAAACTACAACTAGTATAACACATAATTCATCAACATTTCCATGACATTATTACCTACAAGTGGATTTACATAACAATATCAAATTAATCCGAATTTCATGCATAATTCAAGTCTCATATGATGATTATAGCCTCTTACCATCCTAATTTCATACATACACACAGATTAATCAAGACCCACTTCCTTTCTCATCAAAATTTCATGAATCCATGACTTACCTTACCTCAAGGACACTTAGACAAGTGTAGATGATGTCTCATGCACTCGATTTCCAGCTCAAATCACCCCAATTTATGTAGAATTCTTGTGTTGATGATGGATTTAGGTGAGAACCCTAAATCCCCTTTCAAACCCACGGCACATACATACTTACTTATGAAAATTCTGCATTTTTTCCTTGTTTAATCAAACTTTCTTTCATTTTTAACATAACTAAACCCCATTATTTCTCATAACATGACTATTTTCATCCATCCTCTAACTTAGTTAACTTGGTTATTTACAATATCTTACTTACCCACATATACTTACTAGTATCTTATTTACTTTCATATGGTAAATTTATATTTATCATTTTCTTTTCTAATTGCGTCAACATAATATAAAAAATTTATATTATGACTTACAAAATTTTGGGGTGTTACAAGTCTACCCCTCTTAAAGAAGGTTTCGTCCCCGAAACCTGCTTCATCATTATCGGTTTATTCCTTAGTAATGTCCTAGTTTTAAGCACAACATTTCTTTAAAATCAAACATATAGTCCATCCAACCTATTCATACATGGTCAAGGTTTTGACTATTATCACAGCCCATTATGCGTTATCTTATTCGACCTGTCCATAACGGGTCAATACATAGCATTTCATCATCATAATTTCATCCATTGCGACCCGTTACAACGAGTCACTTATTTATACAATTCCATTATTATGCTTTCTACATCACCTTGACCCGTTCGTAACCAGTCAACTACACATACTTCACATTTCCGTACTTTATCACTTCTTCTTAAATTTTCAACTCATCACAATATCGTACTTATCTAAAGTGTGCAAACTTGCATTAATCTAAAGAGTCCAACACCATGATTTACATTACAGGAAAATGGTGTTCATATTATCCTACTAATACATTTCACTGCTAGCACTAGTTCAAATGGTTTCATTTATACCTAGAGTTTTATTGCATCATTCTTACTCATACACGCACATTTCATTCAAATTCATTCAAACATGACATTTATTACCTCACCTTGTTTACATATTAATCCTTTCTAGATTCTTTTTAAAATGTTAGTGTGTCTGACCCGTTCAAAACGGGTCAATACGTGACCATTTCTTAACATATGATTTTCATTGTTTGACCCGTTCACGACGGGTCAATACATAACCATTCTTTCGCAATTCTTTAACTTATTTGGCGTACTACATTACACCTTTCCTCTCTTCCCTAGTACTCCCACGGCTTGTAATTAATTATTTGTCAACTTCTGCAGTTTGACTTTGAAAAGTCAAACTGCCACTTCTTTCTTATTATATATACATGTATGGTAGTACATGTTTGTATTTCTCTTCAATTCGAGCATGCATACAATTTCATCGCTTCATTATTTGTAGGGTTTCTTGCAAACACTTGCCCTTCTCGTTCATACTTAAATATTTTATCCGGGTTGTAAGCCGCCATTCATTGTGACTCTCCCGAGTCGATTACTAACATACCTCCCACGTAACTTATCCAAGGTTTATTTCCTATAACTAAAGCTGCTTGCCATAACAACCGTTTTCATCGGTCATACTTACTTACTCAAGGAACCAAACTTTTTCTTTCTATTATTATTTTATTTATTTTTTTATTATTACTTACTTTGATACAAACGGTTATACCTCGTTTTGACTTTCTAAACCGTAACTACTTTCTTACCTGTATTTTATCGTTTAGCTACAGTCTATCCCAAACGTGTTCACATACGCACTACAGTTACATTACTTTAGTCGGGCAACATATCTAACCGGTCAAGGTTACCGTCACTACTTATTTACAAGGTTTATACCTACCTTACTTGGGAAAGGAAACACGTTTCCTCCCCCACCCTTGCGTGATCCTTACATGTTTATAGGTCCGGTTCTTTACTTCCACGAGTTTAGTTCATACTTAAGGATTTTAAAGCTATTCGACCATACACGTTTGATCCGTATTCACCTACGGATTCAATCCTTCCATTATTACTCGTTTGAGTTTCGTTCCTACTTTTCATTCTTACTTGTTTAATTCGTCTTTATTTACGGATTCAAATCTTCCACTCTTTACTCTTCATTCATTCTGGTTTGATCTGTGTTTACTTACGGATTCACACCTTTCATTCCTTTCATGTTTGAATCCATTTCTCGGATCCAAACATTTTCATCCGTACCTTACTTTCTTTCATCGCATCACTTTCCATCTCATTTCTTATGATACGTTTTCGTATCTTCTTCTACATTCAACTTCGAGTGTTGTATCCCAACACTACATTCCACATTCTATGTGACAACTCGAACCCTTGATCCTGATCGTCGTGAGACGAGCCTGTTATTATTATTATTATCATTATTTTATTACTACTACTACTACTATTATTATTATTATTATCATTTTTATCGTGATTATTATTTACTAAAATAATTGGGATTACCGTTATATTATTATTAAAACCGGGCCAGTTGGTTGAGCAAGACTCCTAATTGTTCAACGGGCTCACGCACTTGGGATAGGCCCAAGCTAACTAACCTAAACCCTACTATTTAAGCACCCTTATAAACCCTAATCCCCTAACTATTCAGCCAACACAAGACCTGGACACACCCCCTGCCTTCTCTTGTCCGACCAAGCGATTTCCGGCGACCGGTGCAATTTCCGGCGCCCTGGTTCTCCGACACCACATTCTGACCGACGATGACACACCCACATCAGCGAATCCCCTCCATCCTACGCACGCCTCAGCCGCACAACCCCTCTTTCTCCCTCATTCAAGTCTCCAGCGACGTCACCGGCGACAAACACCGCTCACGACGGCGACAGTAGGGATTCAGGCGACGGCAATGTCGGTTACTCCGACGAGTTTCATCGGTAACCCCTGTTCCTCTCATTCGTTTCCTTCTATTTATTCTTTCTGAAAGATTGATGATGATGATGTATGATGATGATGGTGGCCGACGACGGCTGTAGCCGCCGGAGATGAGGACAGCGGTGTCAGACGACGGTGGCGCAGTGAGTGGTAGCGGCAGGGGAGTTCCTCCGACAGAGCTTCGAGGTGACGCGGCTGTGTCTTGCGGCTGAGATAACGGAAATGAACAGTGATATACACCCCCCCTCGATTCTCCATAACCCTTGGTCAGTTCATGTATGCTTTACATTCTTGTGATTTTCTATGATACATGCTTAAATGAAGATAAAGTGTTTGAATTTATCCTTGTGACAAACTATTGGTTGAATCCGATCTGTTGATTTATTAGATTTAGAGTTCTAATGTAATTTAAGGTAGTGATGAAATGTCCGATGGTATGTGTGCTGATATACCTTGCGTTGACATGATTGGGGGTTAGTATTAAAATCAAAGATTTGAATATTCTTTAGACATTATGAAAGGGGTTAAAAGTAATAATGAATGTTATTTGCTGATCTATTGATGGAATAGGAGCATGTATCCAGGATTGAAAATATGATTTCCTTTTGATAAGATTGTTCTTGACAAGTGATGATTGTTTAGGGATTTTTATGTGTAAAATGAATATTGCTATTGTGTTGGTAAAACTGTGATAGATAATGTGGTGTTATCATAAGTTGAATCTGTTTTGATGAATATTGAGAAGCCTGATGATGAACTGTTAAATGGTGCCAAAATATTTGAAATACATGCATTTGATCTGATTTGGTAGTATAAGAAATTGGAAGCATGTTAGTGAAAGTTGATTGGATAGTACATGCTTATGAATTTTGATTGGATAGTACTATTCTGAAAATTCTAGAAGCATCAGCATGGAACGAGTCGAGACCTCAGCGTTGCGACTCGAGACCATCAATCATCAACTCAGACAAGGCGCTCCAGGAGTCGAGACCAGTACAGTTGCGACTCGAGATCTCCTGATCTCGACTCGAGACGGGACTCGAGACCTCTACGGTTGCAACTCAAATATGCACTACTCGAGATCTTCGGCTGCAACTCGAAATCGCTGGGTTGCGACTCGAGACCTCATAGTCTCGAGTCGAGACCACCTGGTTTCGACTGGACCACTCTACTTAGTTATTGGGCCGCACAATGTGATATCATGTTTTGGACTGTGTGTTACTTTTAACTGTTTAACTGCTCGTATGATAGGACAGGCCCAATAACGTATAGGGTACCGGTGTGACATGCGTGCTATGTGTTAGATACGTGTACTTTATACGTGACATTTCTTGCATGCGAACCTAATAAATATTTAATAACCATAATAGGGTATGGTTGACCAACGTAACATGAGTAAATTGTCTACTGAGCAAAGCAAAGGTGAGTTCACTACTTTTTACTTAAAGCATGCGTTCCCGGTGGTTGGGAAACGGAACGAAACAACTTTTCCTGGTTTGGAATTGCTTACTATCTCCTTGTGCGGGATGCGGTATTTCTATCTCCTTGTGTGGGATACGGGTAACAACACTATCCCCTGTGAGGGATGCAAACCTACTTTTCTCCCCTTATGCGGGACCCTTAGTTAATTACTGTTTATACGGAATGCAACAAGCAACACTAAACGAAACTCTATCACTTAAGTCCTCACTTCTTAATACCGATTAGTCGTCGGGGCCGGGCGAACGGGTTATTAGTTGATAGCGCTATTTAGGTCTAACCAGCCTCACACCGACCCTTGTTACTGGGAACGGGAGTGAACTAATGTACTCAGGCAAAACCGTCAATGATGATAGAACATTGACAAACGGGGCACTGCGGAAACGTACGGTTAAGTAGTATTCGGTATTGTAAAAACAGTTTAGTGGCTTACTTATGGGGTAGCTCCCCATGGCATGTATAAATGAGTAAATTAACTGTTGAAACAAGTTTTTGGAATTAAAAACTGGACAAACTCGTGAACTCGCCAACTTTGTGTTGACACCCTATTGCATGCTTTGCAGGTTGCTCAATTTTGTCAAGACGGACATTGCAATCGGATGGAGTGCGTGGTTTGTAAGTATCATGGTAACAAACTTGTGGTTTTCAATTACGATGCGTTTTCTTCCCCTTTCCGTTGTGGACTTAAACTATGTTTTGAAAATTTTAAATTAGGTCACTAATTATACTAATGTTTATAACAATAACTAATCCGTTCAAAATAATTAGTGGCTAAGATCCTGGTCAGTCACACGCCTCGCGGTAATACTTCGCGTGTGGATTTTGAGGGTGTGACATTCTATTTCATGTGTCGCGTCTCAACGCGACACTCTACATTCTGTTTCTAGTGGTGTTTCCACCCTTCTTTCTTAAGTTTGGTTTGCATTCATTCATAAGGTTAAAATTTTCATTCTCATCTTTCTTTCTTACATTTGATCCGATCCTTTAAGAATCGTTGGACCCCTTTCCATCCCCGCACGACCCCTACTTACTAGTTTGACCGGACATATGTGCGGTGATTCTCATGTTTTCTCAAGCTTCCTATGCTTCTCACGCACTGGCCAGGCACGCAATCCGCATACTAGTCTCGAGTCAGCATGGGAATCATCACCTTATATCCGAGGAAACCGTTTTCAGCTCGTGCTTTAAGTCCTTCTAGGGTTTCATTCTCATCCTTAAAGGAATACTAAATACCAATACTTACAAAATTTTCTTAAAATTTGTGTACCTGAGGTCCATTGCTTGCCTTATCTCCATGCTAGTCCGAGACTGCGTAACATCCTCATTGTCCATGCAGGCTTACCTTACAACATTCATCATGGTTAGTAAAATCACACATACTTACTTGTATTAAATTTTACCTTCCAGTCTTGATCGAGTCTCGAATTGTACGGGTTACTAGTCACATGAGCACATGGATTTGAGTTCAAGCACTTACTTCCTTGTACTTGATTTCGCTCAAACCTAGGCTCTAACCATACAGACACAGCGGAAAGTAGAGACTTAAAATTTCTTTCATAATTACACATATGACTTACTTGAAGGTTCGTTTAAATATAACAAACACTTTCTTCAAAAGATTTACAACGTTCATTCTTAATTATCGCATCAAATGTAATATAAAATCACCAGTTATGTGACTACCCTTCCCTTACAATCCTCGCTCTTTGACTCGATCTTCAATCCACATTTACTTCATAATGATGTTAAGTCCGTGTGACCTGCAATCACCACATACATACGCATCGTTAAAATTTGGTGACGTCGTTCATAAACTAAACATACTTAATTAAATAACCACTCTGTATTCCTTCATCTCATGCTAATCTTTTTGAATCCTCATTCCGTGTACGATCTTGCATTCCAATTCCTTAAACCTTCATAAGGACATTAATAGTATACCTGCATTCTCATTTCATACTCAAGACACCAGTTTAGAAACTTAACACTCAAAAGTATTGAAGCTATGTAAACATATACACAAGTCCCATTCATTCGTGTACAATAAATTCTACTTCGTGCACAGGTACATATATACATATATTCATGGACACATACTTCCACACATGATTACGAACACACATACAAACGTACAAGCTCTTACATACTACTTACATCATTCCAAATGATTTGCTAATGTATCCTAATTACAAACTTCCATATAAATAGGTCATGTACATACAAACCTACGTGCATACTCACTTCTATTCATGATTACTTATAAGTCCCGGCTATCGGAATGAAATTAATTCTATACATATATACCCACATACTTAATTCATTCCTCCGCATACTCGATTACACATTCCATTCTTACTCGCACTTCATAAATGTAACACCTCGCAAAATCACGTTCAATATAATACAGACACGTGTCATGGACTTTAAACGTGTAAAGAATTGATTCCAAGGGACTAAAGTCGTCAAACAATGTAAATATGCAAGTAAAAGCGTCAAATATGTCATCATGCCAAATTAGTGCCTTTGAATGACCTTATAAGATGTTCGTATTCTTTGATGAATAAAATTATCGGACATTGAAAGCCGTTTGTGCTTAAATTGAGAATTTTACGAAGCATAGGGGTTAAAAGTGTCAACATGTTAAATGTTACCTCTGAGTGACCTTTTAACGATCCCAAAAACATTGTAATAATTATATATTTTGCTCTCAAGAATATCGAATATTAATCTTGTGGAGTTTCAACGAAAACAAGACTTTTCGGGTGATCGTACAACTAACCGAGAGCTTAACGGAGTTAAATAATGACCCAAGGCCCTTAAAAGTTAACTATGGGGGTCATAAGTGCAATAAATGGAAGTTAAATAAAGTTAAAATGGACCAGGGACTGAAATTGCAAAGTTGCAAAACTTTTTACCGGATCAGGAGGTTCTCGCGGCCCGCGTAGACTCCTTAAGAGTCTTACGCGGCCCGCGAGAGGAGTACCAGCAAACAAAAAATGCACAGCTGCATGTTCAGCCTGTTCGACCGCCTTTGCAAGCCTGAATTCGATACCAGGGTCTGAGCCAACAGTTTTTCATGCACTAGGGACACCTGGTAATATCTGGATCAATGTAGGGACATGTGGTTTGATCTTGATGCATCAAAGTTCCTATATAAGACCCTTGCTCTCACTTGTTCATTTACACCTTTGAAATTTCACTTCAAAACTCTTTCTCTGGAGCTTCCTGAAGTACAAGAGAGCTTTCTTTTGTTCTATTTTCGTGCTAAGGACCATAGTAAGTGTTCTTAGCCTCCTAAGTTCAAGTTTTATTAGTTTAATGACCAAAAGTCAAAGCCATTGTAATTAAGCTTTGACTTAGTGATTAATCACTAATGGTCCAACCATTATTCGAATTGAAAGTGGCTATGAGTTGGTAATTATGTAGGTAATTAACCCTTAAAAGGGCACCTACTGATTATCATTCTAACTTGGTCAAATGTCGGGTCAAACTTATTAATAAAAAGTCAACAGAAGCCATTTTTACAAATAAATTCATAACTGATAATGCAGAGGTTATGGAACATGTTTTAACATTGTAATAACTTGGTAAATAATATAAGAACATGTTTAGGCATGTTTCACCCGACAATTCTGAGTTTAGGCTTGGTTCGCAACCGAAAGTCGCAAAAGTAGACTTTTACTTTGACTTTCAGTTCTGACCCGATTTAGCTTAGTTTAGATATGCTTTAGGGTTCCTTTAGGACCATATTGCATGTTAGTATAACCCTCTGAGATTATACTATATGGTTCCTTAGAAATCCGAATCATTTGCATATTTCCGTTAAATGCTTAAATGTTGACCATATTGCCCTTTTGATATTAAAACGAGATTTTTGAAAATGTGAGAGGAGAAAAACCTTTATTACTAATATTTAAGTATGTACTAAAAGTTTGACATCAGTTTATGGTAAAAAATGAGAGTTATGCTCGATATCGTAAATGAAAGCCTTTTTATTAATTTAACGGCATTTTTTGCATAAAACCTATTTAAACCTAAATTTTGACACCAAACATTTTACCCACTGATGTAATATAATATTTAGGGATTTTTGGAAATTTTTATTAAATTTTAAACTGATCATAACATAGAGTTCTCGCATAGGCTCGGTAATTGACGATAATGCCCTTTTTTGCAAATAAAATGAGTTTTACACATCCTTTACATATCAAACATTTTTTACTGATTTTATACATTAAATAAGTTATTTTTTTAAACAGTAAAGGCTAATCAAAATCTCAGATTTCCTTAATCAAACCGAATATCGTCAAATACCGACTTTTATGCGATTTAAGCGCATAGCATGGTATAAAACCATGTTTGGCACCTAAGACTCATTACCTACTGATGTTATGAGTAAATTTTTATACTTTAACAGTAAGATAAAGTTTTGAACTCAGATTTCCAAATTTGACCTTTATAGTACATGTGAAATGACCAAAATGCCCCTACGGTGCATAGTTTGGCCATAAAGGATAAATTTCACATATGTATGATATCTTACTGATATAACTTATTAAAATAAATATTTTTACTGATTATTTTAGACCAGAAACTCAGATTATTATTTAACCTCTTTTATAAACTTTAAAATGACCAAAATACCCTTACGGGACTTAATTTGGTTTTAAATTCGTTTTGGGCATAATGGAAGGTATCCTACTGATATCACAACATATTTAAAGCATATTAACTTGTGGAACCTGTACATGATTCATTTGGTTACCCGTTATGCATATTTGCGTTCGGAACGGTTTATGTAACTAGTTTACATAAATTAACCGAAACGGGTCAAACCTTATCATTTTTGTTTCGAAATCCAGAATGTATTTAGTTTACCCATTTTATACAAGTCTTCATACTTGTCGGGTCTAAATCACATTCTAATCCGGTCTTCGCTTAATCTTGCGTTTTGAACCGTAAACCTTTCTTTGAAACTAACCGGTCTAAGTCAAGACTTAAATAAGACCCGTTAGGAATCTAATAGGTTATTAAAACCTTCGTTCCAGATTAGGAGCCCAATAAAAGCTACCTGTGTTTGCTAATTGATATACGACTGGGATTAAAATTTATAATTTTGCTCAGGTAAATACTTTTAACTTATTTTCCCTTATACGGGCTTGGGATACGGTATTATAATAATACCGCCTGGTCGGGTATGAAATCGTACAATCGGAATGTGATTAAAAAGATGCATAACCCGTTTTAATCTGTCTTGTTTGATGCAATGCCTTTGGGGGGTTAATGACCATGTCCTGGATATCCTCGGCTCATTCATTAGAAATGGCCACGACTTAAGCACGGGGTGTAGGTATACACCTGACAGTTGCGTATGTAAAAAGGTACCCCACTCGTAAGGAAACTTCTTGTGGGTATTATACCAAGTGGTGTGTCAATTAATCTTAACCGGCTCTTCTAACCGGGTCCTAAATGGATGACAAACATGTAAAACTGTATACAAGATTATTTTTAAATAATTTTCCCAAGTTAATAAAGAATATTTGTGCCTTGTGCATTTAAATCAATTTTTTTATAAACACTTTTCAAAAGAGTCAGTTAATTGTATTTACCAGTGTAAACTGACGTATTTTTCAAAAGGTTAAGTGCAGGTACTACTCATAATAGGTTGGCTACTCCTGGTATCAAATAAAGAGTCTTGCAAGCTTTTGATGCTAAAATCTGTTGAACAATATTTCTCTTTGTTTTAGATCCGCCTGTGGATCCATCTTACAACCCGTTGTATAATATTTTATTGTACTTTCAATCGGTTTGTAATATTATTACTTTCAGACTTCCGCTGTGCATTAAACTGTGATTAAATTGACTATGATGATATCAACTACGTCACGATACTCCCCACCGGGCCCACCGGTAATACGTGGAAATATCGGGGTGCGACAATAAACGCTTTTTAAATGACTTTCGGGTACATTGCGGAAATCTTAAAATGAGCTCTATATTCATCCGTCACTCACCAAGCCATTTAATAGGGTTAAGGTACATTATAGAAGTTTAACGGGACTTGGAATGGGTTCTCGGGGTCCAAATTCAAAGAAAACAAAGAAACACAAACTTTACATCTGAACCTGGCCTCCACCGACTACCGTAGCTTACGGAGGCACACAAAAGCCTACGGTGCCTTTATACTGCCTTACGGTGGAGAAATGACCATCAGTACCTACCGTAGCTTACGGTGGCTACTGTAAGCTATGGTAGAGCCTAGTTAAGCTAACCTTTGTTCTCTATTTTTACATTCGATACAACCGTTAGACACCCGAACTTCTTTCTTCTCCGTTTTCCACGCTTCCAATATGTAAAATAATCATATACAAACTCCTAAATCTTTCTAACGCATAACCACATGATCAAACTAACAACCACATTACACCATGTTTCTTTCTTTATTCTTGACCCGTTCACTTCTACCATGTAATTCCAAGCACAAATAACTTCTTACGACTTACCTCATTAATACATACCTTAGTACTTACTCCTTCTCATAATTTCCCACATGATTTCCTACGTTCATCATATCAAAACTTTATTTAAAAGATAAGAAGTGATTCCGGAAATCACTTACCTTGAGTACTCCAATAAGTGTATTTGTCACCTTGCCTTATCTTGACCCGTTATCCTCATATGCTTGAGCTCTCCTTGACACGTTCCTATTATCTCATTCCATTACATCCATTCAATAGTTAGTATACATAATCATACGCATCACTAATCACACTTCTATTCACGTGTCAATCGCTTAACGAGTTCGACATGTATCATAATACTACAATGCTAATCAATCTAACAATTTATCCTTCCATCATCACAAAAGTCATAAATGAGCTTCTAGCATGCATAATTATGTATTTACATCATGTTCATTATTCTTTCAAAATTCCATACTTAGAATGACAAGATTTTCTAAGTTAGGCAACATGCTTCATACGTTAAACATTTCATATCATTTCTTAACACCTTGGTTTTTACACATCCATTCTACTATTTTCTACCCACAACCCGTTTCAACCCGTTGGTGCAATTATATGCATAAACTAGTTGGTAAGTGTTTTAGACACTTAAAACAATCACATAACTTACTAATAATTTATTAAAATTAGTAGTTCATGATTCATACAAGTGTGCATAACAATACAACTATTTTTACTGAATATTTATACTAAAAATGTGCAGCAACTTTCTGCGCAGCAGCTGTTCACGACACATTTTAACCCATTTATCATCCGATTCAGTTCTTCATGTTCAATTATGAAATGATCTAGACTCAGAGACCATTCTAAGCATATAAAGATCGTAACAATCGGATGTTCCTACGATTTTATATGATTTTTACAAAATCAGCACAGAAGCTGAAATGCTTCCAAACAGCTTGCTGTCAAAACAGTATTGCCGACTTTGGGCACTGTTTTGGCCTGTTTAACATCCGAATTCAACAAACATGTTCAAACACAAAACGTAGTATGTTTAAATAGCTTTCTGAGCATATAAGGCTCGACCTCACAGGTCCTTCCTATGATTTTATATGATTTTTGCAAAACTGTTGCGCAACAAATTTTAATCCTAATCAGATTTGTTACTCAATACACGTAGCATGTCATTTTGCACACAACATCATAACTAAGCACTTTTCATACTTATAATACATGATCACCTTCATTACTATTTAATTAACATTCCATACAAGTGATAACACATACTAACCTATACTAGGCATTTCATCAAACACTTGGTGTGCGTACTACTTTCCAAGCATAGTGTACAAGTAACTTGTGCACAATCATACCAAATTCTTATCAAGATCATCACATTCATCATTTTCACCGAATCTCCTTTCAAAATCAGATTTATATAACATCAACATTCAACAATTAACTTCACATATCAAACTACAACTAGTATAACACATAATTCATCAACATTTCCATGACATTATTACCTACAAGTGGATTTACATAACAATATCAAATTAATCCGAATTTCATGCATAATTCAAGTCTCATATGATGATTATAGCCTCTTACCATCCTAATTTCATACATACACACAGATTAATCAAGACCCACTTCCTTTCTCATCAAAATTTCATGAATCCATGACTTACCTTACCTTACCTCAAGGACACTTAGACAAGTGTAGATGATGTCTCATGCACTCGATTTCCAGCTCAAATCACCCCAATTTATGTAGAATTCTTGTGTTGATGATGGATTTAGGTGAGAACCCTAAATCCCCTTTCAAACCCACGACACATACATACTTACTTATGAAAAGTTTGCATTTTTCCTTGTTTAATCAAACTTTCTTTCATTTTTAACATAACTAACCCCTTTATTTCTCATAACATGACTATTTTCATCCATCCTCTAACTTAGTTAACTTGGTTATTTACAATATCTTACTTACCCACATATACTTACTAGTATCTTATTTACTTTCATATGGTAAATTTATATTTACCATTTTCTTTTCTAATTGCGTCGACATAATATAAAAAATTTATATTATGACTTACAAAATTTTGGGGTGTTACAAGTCTACCCCTCATAAAGAAGGTTTCGTCCCCGAAACCTGCTTCATCATTATCGGTTTATTCCTTAGTAATGTCTGACGTGTACGTATATATACATATTTTTATAATGAAATTACACACGATTTGGTTTTAAATTTATAAAAGTGATTATTACTTTTACATCAAAACACACACGAAAGAGGCAAGTGTGCCCCGTCATATATGTAGTAAAGTATCGGTAAGAACCAAGTATCGATCCAAGGAAATGGGCGGAGAAATAATACTAGTCCTTTGTCACTAAACTACCGGTAAAAACATAAGTTGTTTGATTTTTATATAAACTAAAGTAAGCATAAACAAATACTTATAAAACATAGTATAAAATAGATAATTAGCCTTACTTAATACATAACCAAAGTATATCAACTAAGTCAGTTTTGGCACTAGAAGCATTCGGTCAATTCTCCAATTTTGAGACAATTAGTATCCCTTTCGGGAATCCTAACATGACAATCATTCGGAAAGTTAAAACGATAAACACACTTTAACCACCTAAAATTGTTCTTTAACGTGCAATTGATAAATGTCTATGAAAATCTCTTAAAAATAAGTTAGTCACCGTTAGGAGTTTTCTAACCTCACTTAAACAAGGAAAGCGACACCGATAAACACAATGCAACCACCGAGACAAGCATAAACTAGATTAAATCACAACCGAGTTCATTTTACAAAATCTTGCACATAAATTCACCAAGATAGCAATTTTGGCCTAAACTACTAACTAACCTAACAAATCATGGCAAGAATTTATAACGACACCATTTAACCCGTTAAGGTCCTTACGTGACGGCAAGCTTTCTTGACTAACAATAATTACATTTTATTAAACCACTAACCATTTCTAGTATCATGGTGCATACATTTTAACCAAGCTAAACTAGTTAACCAAGTTTAAAGTTTACTAATACAAGATTAATTAAGCTTCATTTTTCAACTATCTTAACTAACCAAGCACCAATCATCCAACACAATTACTTATAATCAAGAAATCAATATCAATAACAAGGTTGCAAACTAATCATCAAAGATAATCATAGAAAATACTCCAAATGTCATTACAAACAAAGATTAACATACTAATGGCTATAATCAAGCAAGGGATTGTTGTGTTTTTGCCCAAAGGCTACAATAAAACATAAACATTAATCTAAATGCTTGAAAGATTAACAAAATCATGGAAAGATTAGAAAACCAAACCATAAACAAGCATAAGATTAAGAATCTGGAAGATAACAAAGCTAATCGGCACAATGTGGCTTGAATCCGGGTGAAATCAGAAGCCTCCGGAGCCTGAAAATCGCCAGAATCGCTTCCAAAATGTCCAGAGTTACGAGCAGAATGTTTCTGCAAGTTTTTATATAATTTCGATGTTGCACGGTCGTGCGTCCTGTTGCACGACCGTTCACTTTTTGCATTATTGGAGGTATGGTGCACCATACTGCATGACGTCACAGATCTTGACCGGTCTTCGGTCTCGCACGACCGTTCTTCATATGGCACGACCGTGCGTTTCCGGGATCTTGTTGCACGGACTGATGCACTGGTCGTTCATCACCGGTGTTTGGCTGAACATCGGATCCGCACGGGGTGTAATATATGGCACGTCCGTGCGTCACCGGGATTGCCTTGCACGCCGTGTTGCACCCTCGTTCATTTCCGGGCTGGTCTTGATATGTCGGAGATGCACGGTTGTTCCTCAGATCGCACGACCGTTCCAATCGCCCAGGTCAGTTTTCTAACAGAATGTTCGCAGCTTCGTCGTTTTGTCCGGAAAGTCCTCGTTTTCACTATCATCTTGTCCGGTATGCTGTTTTAGGCCTGTAAACAAAAGTATACATAATTAAGTATCCGAATGACGGTTTTACGGCCGAAAACGCATAAAATGGGGATAAAATGGGGGACTAAAATATGTGTAAATTAGCGAATATCAAATCTCCCCACACTTGAACCTTGCTTGTCCTCAAGCAAGATAAACTAAAATGCAATAAAAGATAGAATCAAACAAGAACGAAAATTTACACACTATTTTATTGAAAACAACTATAAACGGTTAGCTGGTTTTTCGAAAGACAACATCAAAAGACTCAAACCCAACAAGCATATGCAAATATATAGCGACAACCAAAAAGCCGTGACTTCACATTTAATTGACTCAACATGTTAATCTTCACACAACTCACAATGTTCACACACACTCGGTTTTATTTATGAAACATACATAAAATGTGTACGTGCAAACACTCAATGCCTCGTCAATGAAATGTGTAATATCTTAAGCTTGTCATAAGATCTCGTCTCCACCAACTAACATGCGAAAAAGTGTAAATCAAGAGGTCTTTACGGGTTGTAACGTTAGGCTTGGGCGAAGGGTATGGAAATGGATATTTAAAGTGGCGAAAACGGTTAAAACTTGGTAGTAGCGTTTAACTAGCAACAAACAATACAACTATACAAACAAATGCCTTAAAAAGGCGACTATTGCGCAATCGAGCTCATCAACGAAATTTTAACATTTAAGCATTCAAAATTGCTCGATTTTTGTCAACTTCACCCTATTTTAGGGTGTTTTATTTTCTGTTTTTTTTAACAACTAATTATACAATAAACTAAAACAAACGCTAGTTAAACGATTATTTTGACCGAGTTTCAACACAAAAGGGTTTAAAACATAAAAAGGCTAAATTTGGCTAAGTGGGCGATAATGTAGGTAAACAAAGGTAAACGGGAAGGCTCGACATGGTTAATCCTAAAGGGTAATATAAGGTTTACGGGAAGCACAACACAAAGAACAAGGTTTACAACAAAGGGGTAATCTAAGTGCCTCTATCACTTCTACACAATTCCGCAAGTTCACGGTCTTAACAAGCATACTAGTGACAAGTTCTAAATTACACATAACATCCGGCTCACTCCTATATCCGAAATGAACAAATATATAACAATATCAAAGCTCAAATATGCTCACGTAACGGAAGGAATGGGTAAAAGTGTGAAAACTATCATGCAAGTCTTTCTTTGTTTGTTTGTCACGCTTTCCAGTTTCCTTTTTCAAAAATATTTTGCTTGTCGAGTTTTTATCAAGTCCGAAGCTTTCTAAAACACAACCAACCGGTTTATTTACTAAAATATATACAAAATACAGGTATTTTTGAATGATTTTTCTGATATTTTTTTTATAGAGGACAAACAAAGTTAACAAAGTTAACCCCCTCCCCACACTTGAACTTCGCATTGTCCCCAATGCGAGACCCGAAATATAGAGAAAAGGATAATAGGACTCCCCTCAAGATGATGTCTGATGAAACGAGACTTCCAAAGCTGTATCTGTCGTGTGCTCCGGTCAAAGACTTGATAGCCTAGATCTGCAAGTATGTCATATGGTGCAGCAAAACAAAACAGAAACAAATAAACCAAATAAACCATAATTCACATAAATATAAATACTAGAATCCAAATAAAGACAAGACATAAAGTAAAGTGTCTAAAAATAAAGTACATAACCGGGGGTGTTTGACATAACAAACAAAATGAACACCCCAAAATAAACAAAGTACGGAAATAATAAAACCACAAACGACCAAATCCACCGCCTCCTACGCGTCGTCACCATCTCCATCATCATCTCTTGTGAAGGACGGGCCCGCATCTCCATGACCAGGTGGGTTCCACGGTGGGAACTGTGGGGGATGCTGAAAGTAGTCGGGATATGCATGATGCATCTCCCCGAATAGATATGAAAATCCAGCACTCACCCCCTGGTATAAGTGGTCCTGGTTCGCCCTGATCTCTTGGTACCGCTGCTCCTGATTAATCTGCATCTGTTGGAACTGCTGGTAAAACTCAGGGTATGGCGGGATGCCCTCGGGCCACTCCTGGTGCTGGTGTGGTGGTGTGGGTGGTGGCTGATCATGTGGTGGTCCGTGCTGCTCCTGATGCACCTGATCATGCATCTCCTCATCCTCGTGTTCCTCCTGCGCTGGGGGTAACGGGTCCCAGACCTCGTTGTTTAGACCCCTCAATCTATCCCCCCGATCCAACTCAACAATCAACCCCATTGCTTTCAATGACCGAATATCAACATAAACACCATCGGTCACATGAGTGAGACTCTCAAGCACCGCATCAGTCATCAACCCTAGGTTGTAAGCAATTTCGGTCACATATTGACCGCCATGAATTTGACTGTTGGGTGTCCTCCATGAGCACTTCACAAAGTATTCAGCCATCCTTGCGGCTAGGTTGATGTGTACTCCATCAACCAGCGCGTATAGAAAAATCAAATCCGGTGTTGGACAGTTCCCTAAACTGTCCATGCGGCCGCAAATGGTGTGGCTAAATACATGATGCATCACTCTAACCAACGGGTCTCTCAATCTTGAAGCCTTAGACATTCTCGGGTTATAAGGGTCCCCAATTGCATTTTAAGCCCAAAACGCATCCTGTGCTGCATCAGTTGGAAAGGTAAACTGCTCCGTGAAGAATTCGGAATCCATGTCTTCTCTTGAGTAAATTCCAAGCCTCCTACCCAATCGACCCACTAACCAAGTGTGCCATTGTCTACCCAACCTGAAAGTTATCCGCTCCTTGTAGCGGAATTTTGGCCTTCTATGAGCAACTGGTTTTTCGTAGGCATATGTAGAGAAGAACTCTATCGTAGGCTCAAGATAGATTGGACGGCTGATAGCGATAAGATTCGGAAGCGGAATAGTGAGCATATTTTCAAGTCTGTTATACTGATTTAGCTCCCTCATAACCTCCCAATCCAGCCTCCGGGGGACTCCGAATTGCCCTCGCCTTCTCCATAAGGCGTCACGTCTCAGGAAACAAAGAGCTTCTCGCTCATCATCGGGGTTAAAGTGCAGAAAAGGATGGTCCATCTGTAAGAGGAATGTCGTTAGAAAAGCGGGAACAGGAAAAATTTCACTCAAAAACAGCAGAACACGCAATTATGAAGATTCTGTGTTCCTGATCTGGACCTGTGGCACGGACGTGCGACGAGACGCACGGTCGTGCGTCGCCGAGAACAAGCAAAGTTGGCCGGAATTTGTCGTATCTGCATGGTGTGCGACCAACGGCACCACCGTGCATCACCGAGCCAACAACAATCTATCATGAACAACCGGCAAGGCACGACCGTTCCATACGAGGAACGTCCGTGCAACTCGATTCTGCAGATTTCGAACCCCTAAACTTTGAACAGCCTGATTTTTGCAAAATTTCAACAAGTTTTGGGCCAACATGGATCGGAAAGTCAACCGGGTGTTCACGATATGCACGATTCAAACAAGGGTTAGAGTTTCGTTTGTATTTATGAAGAGAACCCTAAAAAATCCTTGAAGAAACGGATGAATCTACCCTAGAAAGCGAAGAAACAGATAATCTACATGAAGGAACGTATCGTGCGAAGTAGGGTGTGAAATCGTGCGAAGAAACCGTGCGATTTGAAGTGATATCGCTCTGGAATGGCCGCAGATGGTTAGGGTTCACGAATGAAGGGAAAAGAAGCAGATGGGGGTTTTTATAATGTACAAAAGACCAAACTACCCCTGCCTCTCGCACGGTCGTGAGACAGCTCGCACGGTCATGCGCCACCTACATTTTTCAAACCTGCAAGCTGTTCTCTGAGATGCACCGGGGGTGCGACTCACCGTGCCGGCCTGCTCGAAAACGCACGGTCGTGCGATTCGTGGCATGGTCGTGCAACAGCTGCAGATCAGAATTTTCTGCAGAAGCCATTTCCAGCAACTGTTTTGGCCGTTTTTCGCCATTTTTTCAACACGCCAACTGTTTTAACAATATTGCAACACAGAACCTTCGCCCGGCACGTGTGAAAATTATACAAACTAACGGAAACTACCTAACAAACCTAAATTACGCTAAAACTACAAAAATACCTAAAAAAACGATACAACCCCTAAAGCGCAAAATACGCTCTTGCTACATTTTTGATCCGCGAGTCAGTAGCGTAGACTCTCTCCTCCCCACACTTATGATGTGTGCGGGGTTTGGAGCTCAATTACCTCCACCGCCGACTCACTCGGCCCGGCAACGTACAACTTCAACCGGTGACCATTCACCTTGAATGTAACGCCATCTGCGTTCTCTACTGCAACAGTACCATACGGAAATACCTCCTTAAATGTGTATGGTCCTGTCCAGCGTGAATGAAGCTTCCCTGGAAATAAGAGCAGTCGTGAATTGTAAAGAAGAACAAGATCACCCGCTTGGAATTCTTTGTGGTCCTTCAAGCGTTTGTCGTGAAATTTCTTCATGCGCTCTTTGTAGAGTACAGAGCTTTCATAAGCTTGTTGTCACAGCTCCTCCAATTCATGAATCTGGAGAAACCGGGCTTCACCTCCGGTTTTCAAGTCCAGATTCGCGGTCTTTAAAGCCCACATAGCTTTGTGCTCCAACTCTAGTGGTAAACGGCACGCCTTTCCATATACCAACCTAAAGGGAGTGGTCCCAATAGGGGTCTTATAAGCTGTACGGAATGCCCATAATGCCTCATCAAGTTTGTCCGACCACTCCTTGCGGTTTGCACCTACAGGACCGCTCAAGGATGCGCTTTAGCCCTCGGTTAGTGACTTCCACTTGTCCGCTAGTCTGCGGATGATAGGGCGTGGACAAACGGTGATGCACACCGTAACGGGACAAAGCCTTTTCAAGCTGTGTATTACAGAAATGAGTCCCTCTGTCACTAATAAGCGCTTTCGGAGCGCCAGATCGGGCGAACAAACTTTTCAAGAATCTCACGGCCACCCTGGCATCATTTGTGGGTAAGGCCTGTGCCTCCGCCCACTTTGATACATAGTCAACTGCGACCAGGATGTACTTGTTACCTCGTGAGGGGGGAAACGGTCCCATGAAGTCTATCCCCCAAATGTCAAAGACTTCACAAACTTGTATCCAGTTCTGGGGCATTTCGTCGCGTGCCGATATATTCGTCGCCCTCTGACAGGCATCACACGCTTTTACCCAACTCTGCGCGTCACGAAAAATAGTCGGCCAATAAAACCCGGAATCCAACACCTTCTTGGCGGTGAAGTTGGCTCCATGGTGGCCTCCAGTAGGTCCCTCGTGACAATGGCGCAGAATATCGGTTGCCTCTATCCCTGATACACATCTTCTAATCACCTGATCAGCACCCACCCTGAATAAGAAAGGATCGTCCCAAATGTAGTACTTGACATCCGAAAAGAATTTCCTCTTTTGCTGGTGAGTCAACCCTTTAATCAGAATCCCGCAAGCAAGATAGTTCGCCAAGTCGGCGAACCAAGGTGACTCATCGCATATCTCTACAGCCATCAAAGACTCGTGTGGGAAATTATCATTGATTGAATCCCAACGCGCATCCTCGATTTCTCCATGCTCTAACCGAGATAGATGATCAGTCGCTACATTCAACGCACCCTTTTTATCTTGGATTTCTATATCAAACTCTTGCAGTAACAAGATCCATCTGATTAGACGCGGTTTAGCGTCCTGTTTGCTGAAAAGATATCTGATGGCTGCGTGATCAGTATACACAACGGTTTTCGAAAGCACCAAATACGATCTAAATTTGTCAAATGCGAAAACAACTGCCAAGAGCTCTTTTTCAGTCGTGGTGTAGTGCTCCTGAGCATCGTGGAGAGTTTTGCTCGCATAATAGATCGGGTGAAAGTGCTTTTCTTTCTTTTGACCCAGAACGGCCCCTATAGCGTAATCGCTTGCGTCGCACATAATTTCAAATGGCAGACTCCAGTCAGGTGCAGCTAATATAGGGGCCTCAATCAACTTTTGCTTGAGAAGGTCAAAAACTCTCAAGCAATCATCTCCAAATATGAACGGAGCGTCTTTCTCTAACAAACGGGTCATGGGTCTAGCGATTTTTGAAAAGTCCTTTATGAATCGCCGATAGAACCCCGCATGACCAAGAAAGCTCCGTATCGCTCTCACAGAGGTGGGAGGCGGAAGTCATGAAATAACATCGAATTTAGCTGGATCGACTTCCATACCAGCATGAGAAATCTTATGTCCCAGAACTATGCCCTCTTTCACCATGAAGTGGCATTTCTCCCAGTTTAGGACCAGATTCGTCTCCTCGCACCTCTTCAACATCTTTTTCAAATTTTCCAAGCAATGATCGAAGGAATCCCCAAATACCGAAAAGTCATCCATGAAAACCTCCATGGAATCCTCGATCATATCATGGAAAATAGCAACCATGCATCTCTGGAAGGTCGCTGGTGCATTACACAACCCAAAAGGCATCCGCCGGTAGGCGAATGTGCCGAAGGGCAGGTAAAGGTAGTCTTCTCCTGATCCTCAGGAGCGATAGGAATTTGGAAATACCCAGAGAACCCGTCCAGGAAACAGTAATACAACTTCCCCGACAGACGTTCCAACATCTGATCGATGAATGGAAGCGGGAAGTGATCCTTACGAGTAGCATCGTTGAGTTTGCGGTAGTCAATGCAAACTCGCCACCCAGTGACGGTACGGGTAGGAATTAGTTCATTCCTATCATTTGAGACTACAGTCATACCACCTTTCTTGGGCACAACCTGCACTGGACTAACCCACACAGAATCGGATATAGGATAAATCATCCCGGCATCCAACAACTTAATTACCTCCTTCTTCACCACGTCCTGCATATTCGGATTTAAACGCCTCTGATGCTGTGCACACGGTTTGTACTCGTCTTCTATCAGAATCTTGTGAGTACAAAAAGAAGGATTGATGCCTTTGATATCCATGATTTTCCATGCAATGGCTCTCTTATGAAGTCTTAGAACCTCAAGAAGCTGATTCTTCTCATCCTTTTCCAATGATGCCGAAATTATGACCGGTAAGCGACGCTCCTCGTCAAGAAATGCATACTCGAGATGTGGTGGGAGTTCTTTCAACTCCAAAGACGGTGGATCTTCAACCGACGGTTTTGCTTTTTCTTCTTCTTCATGGACAATTTCAAGAAATCTCTCCGGACTCTGGGAACCATCGTCACCAATCTGATAGACTGGCTGCTCTAAATCGTGGCCCTCCTGCGTAATGCCAATCAGGTCCCCACACGACAGACGTGTGTCCGAATCAATCTCGTCAACAGTACCTTGAAAATGAGAGCACACACATGCATCGACAATGTCGACATAATAAATCTTGTCATCGTGACTTTGCGGATGCTGCATCGATCTTTTGATATCGAATGTCACGTGCTCGTCATTCACTCGGAGCGTGATTTGGCCAGCTGCCACATCAACAATCGTCCTCGCCGTATTGAGGAACGGGCGTCCAAGTATCAAAGGTACTCTTGAATATTCGTCCATGTCAAGAATAACAAAATCCACGGGGAAAACAAATTTATCGATTTTTACAAGCATGTTTTCCACAAATCCACGCGGATACTTGATTGAACGGTCTGCCAACCGAATGCTCATCCTAGTGGGTGACGGCTCACCCAGATCCAATTTAATAAAAACCTTATATGGCATAAGGTTGATACTCACTCCCAAGTCAGCCAATGTATGGCTAACAGACATGTTTCCAATCAAACACGGGAGCGTAAAATTACCCGGATCTCCCATTTTCATGGGCAGATGGTTTTGTAGAATGGCAGAATAAGTTTCATTCATCACCACACATGATATATCCTCGAGTTTCTGTTTATTCGAGAGGATATCCTTAAGGAATTTCGCATACTTTGGCATCTGGGCCAAGGCTTCAACAAACGGTATATTAATGTGTAGTTGCTTAAACAACTCAAGGAACTTACCGTATTGTTCTTCGTTCTTCTGCTTCTTCAGCCTGCCTGGATAAGGTACTGGAGGAGTGTAATCTTTGACCGGCTCCTGGACTTGTGCTGTACTTGCTGGGCGTAGCCTGGCTTGCACCTCGTCCGGTGTGTCAGTCGGGACCGCTTCAGTGATCGGTGATGAGTCCGATATGACGGGTCCGGTAGTTTTTCCACTCCTGGTCATGATCGCATTCACATGCCCACCCGGGTTTGGTTTTGTATTTCCCGGAAGACCACCCGGGGGTCTTTTAGACATCATCTGCGCCAGCTGACCAACCTGAATCTCGATAATTTGAATCGAGGCTTTGTGACTCCTCATTTCTCCCTCATGAGAAAGAAAACGATCCTCGCTCTGCTGGTAGCGTTTTTCAGCCAACTGATTCACACTCGAGGAACTAGTAAGAAGCTGAGCCATCATATCCTCCAGCTTGGAACTAGACTGAGGGGCCTGCTGCTAGGAGCTACTCCCAGTGCCCTGATTCTGATATGAATATGGACGCTGCTGGAAAGATTGGTTGTATTGCTGGAACTGCTGACCTTGACCCTGCTGTGGCGCTGGAGCGCGCTGAGTAAATCCCAAAGGATTTTGATTTCCTGTATTCGCTCGCCACCCAAAATTTGGGTGATTTCTCCAACCGGGATTATAGGTGTTGCTGTACGGATTGTTCTGCGGCCTCACCTGATTACTCATGAAATCTACTTCTTCGTGGCCCTCATATACGACTCCCTGAAAACACGCACCAGGCTCGTGTGACACTCCACACTGGTCACATCCCGAACCAGCTTGTGCAATCATCTGGGACCTGTCGAATCTCGATGCAAAAGCTGAGATTTGTGCAGTAATGGTCGTGTAGTCGTCCACCTCGTGTACTCCTGCGCGAGATGATGATGTTGCCCGGCCTCTATCTCCTTCCCGACGCGAGCTGGATTTCAACGCAGCTTTTTCTATGATATCGTACGCTTCAGTCGGCGTCTTAGTTCCTAGATCGCCTCCTGCGTTCACGTCTAATCGCTCCGCATGTTGTAACTGAGCCCCTGATAGAACGTCAACACCAGCTGTCTCTTGGAGAAACCATGATGGGGCACATCAATTAACAAATCCTTGAATCTCTCCCAGGCCGCATGCAACGACTCGCCCTCGTCCTGGCGAAAGGAAACAATTCGGTTCCTTAGCTTGTTTGTTTTCTCAGGTGGAAAATATTTCTGCATAAACTGCTCCGCCAACTGATTCCAGGTCCTGATGGACCCGGCTGGAAGTGACATAAGCCAAGCTCTAGCTTTGTCACGCAACGAGAAAGGAAACAACCTCAACCGAATTGCATCCTCCGAAACACCTGTAATCCTAAATGTCGAACAAATAGCAAGAAAAGCAGCGATATGCCTTCCGGGATCCTCATGCTCACGCCCGTCAAACTGTACTGAATTCTGCACCATATTAATAATAATAGATCTAATTTTAAAAGTAGGTGCATCAATAGTAGGCTGAAGGATACTTGGCTCCAGGCCTGCCCTTCCGGGCTGATTCGTCTCATTCAAGGGTCGCTCATCGTCTGCCATGATTGCGTTTCCTGCTGCCCCTAAGCCCTCGGCTTCAGCGGGTACCACCGGCTCCGGCTCGCCTCCTGCGAGCAGTAGCCCAACCGCACGAGATCTCGCGCGAAGACGTCTCCTAAGATCGCGTTCGGGCTCGTCTGACGGTTCAACAACTTCTGGAGCGGGGGTCGAGAACATCAACCTGCAAACGAAAAAATGACACAATGAATATTTTATTAATATAATAATGTTGTTTTTTTTTGGCTGAAAAGAAACAGAATATTATTTTAAATGGGCTGAAAATTTTATAAAAATTCGAAAATGGGCCCGAAATTTTATAAAAATTTCAACAATAAAAAATAATCGAATCGGCTAATACAAAAATGATTTTAAGGTGCCGAAAACCCAAAGAATAAATGAATAAATAAATCCGGATCGAATAAATAAATGGAACAAAAATATACACGTATACAAAATATTAACGAAAACGAATAAATTGAATTAAAAGCAAGAAATATTAACAAATAAATAATCAAGAAAGTATACACAAATATTAACAAGTATATACGCCGATAACACAATGACTCGGGTCGTTCCTAAAACTCGCCATTTCCCCGGCAGCGGCGCCAAAAACTTGACGTGTGCGTATATATACATATTTTTATAATGAAATTACACACGATTTGGTTTTAAATTTATAAAAGTGATTATTACTTTTACATCAAAACACACACGAAAGAGGCAAGTGTGCCCCGTCATATATGTAGTAAAGTATCGGTAAGAACCAAGTATCGATCCAAGGAAATGGGCGGAGAAATAATACTAGTCCTTTGTCACTAAACTACCGGTAAAAACATAAGTTGTTTGATTTTTATATAAACTAAAGTAAGCATAAACAAATACTTATAAAACATAGTATAAAATAGATAATTAGCCTTACTTAATACATAACCAAAGTATATCAACTAAGTCAGTTTTGGCACTAGAAGCATTCGGTCAATTCTCCAATTTTGAGACAATTAGTATCCCTTTCGGGAATCCTAACATGACAATCATTCGGAAAGTTAAAACGATAAACACACTTTAACCACCTAAAATTGTTCTTTAACGTGCAATTGATAAATGTCTATGAAAATCTCTTAAAAATAAGTTAGTCACCGTTAGGAGTTTTCTAACCTCACTTAAACAAGGAAAGCGACACCGATAAACACAATGCAACCACCGAGACAAGCATAAACTAGATTAAATCACAACCGAGTTCATTTTACAAAATCTTGCACATAAATTCACCAAGATAGCAATTTTGGCCTAAACTACTAACTAACCTAACAAATCATGGCAAGAATTTATAACGACACCATTTAACCCGTTAAGGTCCTTACGTGACGGCAAGCTTTCTTGACTAACAATAATTACATTTTATTAAACCACTAACCATTTCTAGTATCATGGTGCATACATTTTAACCAAGCTAAACTAGTTAACCAAGTTTAAAGTTTACTAATACAAGATTAATTAAGCTTCATTTTTCAACTATCTTAACTAACCAAGCACCAATCATCCAACACAATTACTTATAATCAAGAAATCAATATCAATAACAAGGTTGCAAACTAATCATCAAAGATAATCATAGAAAATACTCCAAATGTCATTACAAACAAAGATTAACATACTAATGGCTATAATCAAGCAAGGGATTGTTGTGTTTTTGCCCAAAGGCTACAATAAAACATAAACATTAATCTAAATGCTTGAAAGATTAACAAAATCATGGAAAGATTAGAAAACCAAACCATAAACAAGCATAAGATTAAGAATCTGGAAGATAACAAAGCTAATCGGCACAATGTGGCTTGAATCCGGGTGAAAGCAGAAGCCTCCGGAGCCTGAAAATCGCCAGAATCGCTTCCAAAATGTCCAGAGTTACGAGCAGAATGTTTCTGCAAGTTTTTATATAATTTCGATGTTGCACGGTCGTGCGTCCTGTTGCACGACCGTTCACTTTTTGCATTATTGGAGGTATGGTGCACCATACTGCATGACGTCACAGATCTTGACCCGTCTTCGGTCTTGCACGACCGTTCTTCATATGGCACGACCGTGCGTTTCCGGGATCTTGTTGCACGGACTGATGCACTGGTCGTTCATCACCGGTGTTTGGCTGAACATCGGATCCGCACGGGGTGCAATATATGGCATGTCCGTGCGTCACCGGGATTGCCTTGCACGCCGTGTTACACCCTCGTTCATTTCCGGGCTGGTCTTGATATGTCGGAGATGCACGGTCGTTCCTCAGATCGCACGACCGTTCCAATCGCCCAGGTCAGTTTTCTAACAGAATGTTCGCAGCTTCGGCGTTTTGTCCGGAAAGTCCTCGTTTTCACTATCATCTTGTCCGGTATGCTGTTTTAGGCCTGTAAACAAAAGTATACATAATTAAGTATCCGAATGACGGTTTTACGGCCGAAAACGCATAAAATGGGGATAAAATGGGGGACTAAAATATGTGTAAATTAGCGAATATCAAATCTCCCCACACTTGAACCTTGCTTGTCCTCAAGCAAGCTAAACTAAAATGCAATAAAAGATAGAATCAAACAAGAACGAAAATTTACACACTATTTTATTGAAAACAACTATAAACGGTTAGCCGGTTTTTCGAAAGACAACATCAAAAGACTCAAACCCAAAAAGCATATGCAAATATATAGCGACAACCAAAAAGCCGTGACTTCACATTTAATTGACTCAACATGTTAATCTTCACACAACTCACAATGTTCACACACACTCGGTTTTATTTATGAAACATACATAAAATGTGTACGTGCAAACACTGTAATTTTATATATAATACTCTCGTAACCGAAAATTTCAAAATGATATTGGAATAAATAACAAAATACTAAGTGATTTAACATGACATGTAGAATTTGGAGCTGTTAAAAAATGATTGTTGTATGGTTGAGAGAAGATTGTGAGATACAAAAAACTTTTGTCTCAGTACATTATATCAACATATTCTATTTTCTATATCAAACCAAGTAGATAATACTCATCATCATAATCATACTCTGTAAATCCCACCAATAACAAAGCTAAGGTAGGTTTGAGGAGGGTAAGATGTAGACAACCTTACCTCTACCCGTAGGAATAGAGGGGCTGCTTCCAGTGAGACCCCCGACTCGTTAATTATTTTTGAAGGTGAATTGAAAATCACAATTATTTTTAACATTTCCTATCAACAAAAGTAGCAAACATATTAAAAGTGGTTGTTTATAACAAGCCCAAAATGACCCAAGATAATTGAGAAGACCAAAACTATTATTTCCGAGAGAGTGCTGATCAATCGTGTATGAGACAAATGAAAGGAACCCGTTTAAACACCATATGACAAAAAAACCCACTGAAAACCTTCAATAAGATTGAGAAACAAGGAGGTAATGTAATTGCATGAACCAATTGTAGATAGAGACCACAGTTTAGGACTTTCTGGACGCGGGTCAGAACACGTAAAAGCACGAAAATCGACATTGGTGCTAAATCGAAGTCGCCGATGCCGCTGGAGTTACTAATGCCTGCTGGCTTTATTCGGGTTTGTTCGTGGGTCGCAGGTCATGGGTTGTGAGGTGTTCATTTGTTCGCATGGAATAAGTTGGTTGTTTGCATGGATATTCTTGTATCACGTTTGCAGTTTGCATGCTGGATACATGAAGACATAAAAGCACATGGCATTTATTGTTTTATGGTTTATTTTAATAGTTTTTAATAAGTTAGAGTTGGTAGTTGGGTTTGACCGAATCTTGAGGTGAACGTTTAGGATATTAACGTTGGATAAAGAAGGAGTCATGGGGTATGGGGTATGGGGGGCATGGATTGGAACATTATTTCCACATAGGACTATTAATTAAATGGTGCACCACCCCCTCCTTGATTGATGATGGTTTCCATGGATTAAACCACGATTACCACGACCCTCCCATTTGATAATTTTAAGACAAAAATAAATTAAAAAAGAGTTAATTACTATTTTCGTCCCTGTGGTTTGTCAAAAATCACTAATTCAGTCCATTAGTTTAAAAATTGCGATTTCAGTCCCTGTGGTTTCACTTTCGTAACCATTTCAGTCCACCTCCGTTAACCCCATCCATTTATTCTGTTAAGTACACGTGAATTGACCATAATGCCCTTATTAATAAAAAACAAAAAGATATCTAAATGAGTTAATTACTGTTTTCGTCCCTATAGTTTGTCAAAAATCACTATTTCAGTCCCTATGGTTTCACTTTCGTAACCATTTCAGTCCAGTATCCAAACACCGTCTATTTTACCGTTAAGTTTTTAATGAAATACCTAAATTACCCTTGTGTTAATTAAATAAAAAACCATGGAAATTTAAAAGATTGTATTCTAGGACCCACTTGTTAAAACACAACCCCACGCTACCCTACCCCACTCCATCCTTGCTCTCATTTCCGGCAAAAGTTTTCGGTCATCATCTCCTGCATCACAACCCCACCCTTATATGTCCGGCGACTCATTACCCCAGCCCAATTAATATCTTCCTAGCAGCATCAGTTAACATAATAACTTTGAAAAATAATGCTTACCTGGACATTTTCTCATTCTAAAATCCAAAATTAAAATTTTGGAACCATTTATGTAAAAATAGTGCAAGACTTCTACTTCTGCCGAAGCCATGGTGGGTCGAACCCTGCAATCCAATTTAAGTCCATATGTCATACAACTGTAAAATCATATAAATCCAATAATAAAATCATATAAGTCCATATTTAATTAACACAAGGGTAATTTAGGTATTTTATTAAAAACTTAACACTAAAATAGACGGTGTTAGGAGACTGGACTGAAATGGTTACGAAAGTGAAATCACAGGGACTGAAATCACAAATTTTAAACTAATGGACTGAAATAGTGATTTTTGACAAACCACAGGGACGAAAACAGTAATTAACTCATTTAGATATCTTTTTGTTTTTATTAATAAGGGCATTATGGTCAATTCACGTGTTCTTAACAGAATAAATGGATGGGGTTAACGGAGGTGGACTGAAATGGTTACGAAAGTGAAACCACAGGGACTGAAATCACAATTTTTAAACTAATGGACTGAAATAGTGATTTTTGACAAACCACATGGACGAAAATAGTAATTAACTCTTAAAAAAATAAAGGGGATAGTGGTTTGGATCATGACCACACCCTTAGGGTAGTGGTTTTGAATGGTGGATTAAAGATGGATGACATGGGGTCTATGTGGAGGATCATGGTGGTCATGAGGGTCATGACCACACCCTATAGCCTAAGGCTATAAATAGCAATGTTCGGTAATGAATAAAGTTTAGCAGTTTTTTTCCTTTCATTTTTATTTACTGTTTCTCACTTTCAAAGTGTTCCCTTACATATAGAGTTGCAGCAAGTATATCTACTTCTGTACGTGAGTTTTGTGTGTAGTTTTTGGCCTCAACCAAACCAACATTTGGTATCAGAGCGGAGATCGAGTGAAGCTGGGTTGAATTCTGATCGCTAGAAGGAGTTATCGGAGGTGTTAAGACTGCAGCGATCAGAAGTTACCAGTGTGCAGTGATCGGAGGTGACAGATCAGCAGTGATCGGAGAGAACTTGGTGATCGCATGTCGGCGGGTTCGAGGGTTTATGTTCTAGGGGATCAAGAGGGTAGCGGAGACGAGTCGTGATTAAGGCCAACTCAGCAGACTTGTTAAACCAGTTATTGATCGGAGAACGAAGGAGAGATTAATTGACCAGAAGGTAATAATCAAGTGTGTAAAACAGCAGGAGAAAGGTAGCAAAAGGTGTTTGCAGGTAAAACTTTCAGCAGTGTTTTCGTTGATTATTAATCTTTGGTAGAGCAGTATTTTACAACTATGGTTAATACAGAGAATCAAGCTTTGGTCACCGTTAAGGAGAACAACACCCTTTCTCTTCAATGCCCGGTGTTGTCATCCACGAATTATACCGTATGGGCCATGAAGATGCGGGTTATCTTCAATGTTCACGGGGTGTGGGAGCAAATCGAACAGGGAACCAACGTGGATGCGAAGAAGAATCATGTTGCAATCGCTCTTTTGTTTCAATCTATTCCCGAGGAACAAATGTTGCAAATAGGAAATCTCAAAACAGCGAAGGAGATGTGGGGTGCTATCAAAACCCGTCATTTGGGTGCGGAACGAATTCGAGAAGCAAGACTTCATACTCTTATGGGAGAGTTTGATAATATGAAAATGAAGGATCAAGAAGTTGTTGATGACTTTGCTACTAGGTTGTCCGGATATGCTTCGCAAGCCGCCGCACTTGGCTCAGAAATAGAAGAAACAAAGTTGGTGAAGAGATTTCTTATGGGGTTACCTAAACGGTTCATTCATATGGTAGCGTCTATAGAGCAACTTGTAGACTTGAAGACCATCGGCTTTGATGATGTTGTGGGCCGGCTAAAGGCATATGAAGAACGGGTCAAGGATGAGGAGACTCAAGCCGAGCATCAAAACCAACTCTTGTTTGCATATTTGGAAGATAAGGCAAAAGAAAAGGAGCACAAGTGTGAGCATTGTGGTTGTAATAAATTGAACCGCGAAGACTATGGGCATGGCCGAGGTGGAGGTCGGGAGTCCGGGAGAGGTCGAGGAGACGGTCGATTACAACGGGACAAGAGCCGTGTTAAGTGCTACAAGTGCAACCAGATCGGGGCATTATATATCGGAGTGTCTAATGTGGGAGAAAAGGGAGGAGCTCAACTTGAACCGATGTGAAGACGATGAACCGACATTGTTGTAAAGAAAGCGGTACGAACAAACACCGATTAAGGGGGTGATTGTTGGCTTTATTCGGGTTTGTTCGTGGGTCGCAGGTCATGGGTTGTGAGGTGTTCATTTGTTCGCATGGATTAAGTTGGTTGTTTGCATGGATATCCTTGTGTCACGTTTGCAGTTTGCATGCTGGATACATGAAGACATAAAAGCACATGACATTTATTGTTTTATGGTTTATTTTAATTGTTTTTAATAAGTTAGAGTTGGTAGTTGGGTTTGACTGAATCTTGAGGTGAACGTTTAGGATATTAACGTTGGATAAAGAAGGAGTCATGGGTTTTACCAATTCTTTAGGAGAGAATATCTTTTATTCTTTTTTTTTATTCGTAGGGTCATTGTAAGGCTATGGGGTGTGGGGGGCATGGATTGGAACATTATTTCCACATAGGACCATTAATTAAATGGTGCACCACCCCCTCCTTGATTGATGGTTGTTCCCATGGATTAAACCACGATTACCACGACCCTCCCATTTGATAATTTTAAGACAAAAATAAATTAAAAAAAATAAAGGGGATAGTGGTTTGGGTCATGACCACACCCTTAGGGTAGTGGTTTTGAATGGTGGATTAAAGATGGATGACATGGGGTCTATGTGGAGGATCATGGTGGTCATGAGGTCATGACCACACCCTATAGCCTAAGGCTATAAATAGCAATGTTCAGTAATGAATAAAGTGTAGCAGTTTTTTTTCCTTTCATTTTTATTTACTATTTCTCACTTTCAAAGTGTTCACTTACATATAGAGTTGCAGAAAGTATATATACTTCTGTACGTGAGTTTTGTGTGTAGTTTTTGGCCTCAACCAAACCAACATTTGGTATTAGAGCGGAGATCGAGTGAAGCTGGGTTGAATTCTGATCGCTAGAAGGAGTTATTGGAGGTGTTAAGACTGCAGCGATCAAAAGTTACCAGTGTGCAGTGATCGGAGGTGACAGATTAGCAGTGATCGGAGAGAACTAGGTGATCGCATGTCGGCGGGTTCGAGGGTTTATGTTCTAGGGGATCAAGAGGGTAGCGGAGACGAGTCCTGATTAAGGCCAAATCAACGGACTTGTTAACCAAGTTGTTGATCGAAGAACGAAGGAGAGATTAATTGACCAGAAGGTAATAATCAAGGGTGTAAAACAGCAGGAGAAAGGTAGCAAAAGGTATTTGCAGGTAAAACTTTCAGCAGTGTTTTTGTTGATTATTAATCTTTGGTAGAGCAAGATCTTACAACTATGGTTAATACGGAGAATCAAGCTTTGGTCAACGTTAAGGATAACAACACCCTTTCTCTTCAATGCCCGGTGTTGTCATCCACGAATTATACCGTATGGGCCATGAAGATGCGGGTTATCTTCAATGTTCACGGGGTGTGGGAGCAAATCGAACCTGGAACCAACGTAGATGCGAAGAAGAATCATGTTGCAATCACTCTTTTGTTTCAATCTATTCCCTAGGAACAAATGTTGCAAATAGGAAATCTCAAAACCGCGAAGGAGATGTGGGGTGCTATCAAAACCCGTCATTTGGGTGCGGAACGAATTCGAGAAGCAAGACTTCATACTCTTATGGGAGAGTTTGATAATCTGAAAATGAAGGATCAAGAAGTTGTTGATGACTTTGCTAATAGGTTGTCCAGATATCTTCGCGAGCCGCCGCAATTGGCTCGGAAATAGAAGAAACAAAGTTGTGAAGAGATTTCTTATGGGGTTACCTAAACGGTTCATTCATATGGTGGCGTCTATAGAGCAACTTGTAGACTTGAAGACCATCGGCTTTGATGATGTTGTGGGCCGGCTAAAGGCATATGAAGAACGGGTCAAGGATGAGGAGACTCAAGCGGAGCATCAAAACCAACTCTTGTTCGCAGGTTCGGAAGATAAGGCAAAAGGAAAGGAGCACAAGTGTGAGCATTGTGGTTGTAGTAAATCGAACCGCGAAGACTATGGGCATGGCCGAGGTGAAGGTCGGGAGTCCGGGAGAGGTCGAGGAGACGCTCGATTACAATGGGATAAGAGCCGTGTTAAGTGCTACAAGTGCAACCAGATCAGGCATTATATATCGGAGTGTCCAATGTGGGAGAAAAAGGAGGAGCTCAACTTGAACCGATGTGAAGACGATGAACCGACATTGTTGTAAAGAAAGCGGTACGAACAAACACCGATTAAGGGGGTGATTGTTGGCTTTATTCGGGTTTTTCGTGTGTTGCAGGTCATGGGTTGTGAGGTGTTCATTTGTTCGCATGGAATAAGTTGGTTGTTTGCATGGATATTCTTGTGTCACGTTTGCAGTTTGCATGTTGGATACATGAAGACATAAAAGCACATGGCATTTATTGTTTTATGGTTTATTTTAATTGTTTTTAATAAGTTAGAGTTGGTAGTTGGGTTTGACCGAATCTTGAGGTGAACGTTTAGGATATTAACGTTGGATAAAGAAGGAGTCATGGGTTTTACCAATTCCTTAGGAGAGAATATCTTTTATTCTTTTTTTTATTCGTAGGGTCATTGTAAAGCTATAAATAGCCATGTTCAGTAATGAATAAAGTGTAGCAGCTTTTTTCCTTTCATTTTTATTAACTATTTCTCACTTTCAAAGTGTTCACTTACATATAGAGTTGCAGCAAGTATATATACTTTTGTACGTGAGTTTTGTGTGTAGTTTTTGGCCTAAACCAAACCAACAATGCCCAGAGGTGAGGTCGCAGCGCCCAGAGGTGAATGAATGTTTGTGGCTAGGATTTGTATCTATGAATACGTGAGCATGAAGATGTATGTACGAGTTAGGATAGAAAGTTACGTATGCACGTATTGAAACTATACACACATACACACACACAAAAATGAATGGGTCTTGTACGCATATATACGTGATTTTAATACATGTGAGTATTAATGATGTTAACCAAGTTGCTTTGAGAATGGAATGAAAGTGCTGGTAAGAAATTGTTGCCTCTTTAAAAGTTCAACGTCGGGATGCAATGATTGAATTTGGAAGAATAAACGAATGAATTAACACTTTGGAAGAATGTGATACGTCATTTAAATTGATATATATGCTTTAAATTATGTATCATGTCACCAATTACTAATGATGTGGATGTATACAGTGACTGCAAGTTACATGGATCACATATCATCCTTATGAAATGCAAAGTGGTGCAGATCGAGTCAGAGCATGGGTTGTACGGGAGTGTGGCCTTGCAAATTTGTAAATGTGTGTTGTGTTAGAACTCCAAATTGAGAAAGGAAAGATGTAACTATTATAAAGAGTTGTTTTAAACGATTTTCAAGCATGTTAGAAAGTTAATAAAGAAAGAAAATTTTTGGGTTCGCATTTCCACTACATGTTTTTGGTTAAACGTGTTTGGGTCTTACACTAGTAAAAAAATTGCACATTAGTCGTAGAACCAAGTCACTAGCACAAACCCTTCACCCAGAGAAGGTGTAACACCCCAAAAACGGGTTTGGTAATCAAGCCACGTTAATATTAATGAACGGGTAAATACCGTTAGTGGTAAAGGAAATTAACCCGATAAATATTAGGATTTAAAATAAATAATCCTAATGATAATTAAAAAGAAAATAAACTGTACGAGAGGCCCGAGTTAACGGGACTTAAAATAAAGTGGGTTATAATTTCCCCGAACCCACTAAGTTAACTAGGAGTGTTTAACCTAGTTAGTAAAAAGAAATATTTTTGGAATTAAGTAGGTTGTGGCCTACTTAATAACCAACTAAAATTGAGGGACTAAATGTGGTAAACTTGAAATTTATGTTATTTAAAACAAAAATAAGACACAAAACACACACTTAAGTGTGTTTTGGTCGACCAAAACCACAGAGCCAAGAAGGAGCTCCCTTCAAGCCCTAAACTCACAAGAATCCAACGAAATCGAAGACAAATCAAGCTAAAAATGGGGCTTTTAATAAAATCGTGATCACCAGGCTTAGGGGATCACAAGGTATGTTCAATTTCCTCATTTTGTGTTATCTTGAATTTTTTATAAACACTCGTAATTGAAATTCATGCTTGAATGTTGAATGCATGAGTGTTGTTATGTTGAAACCATTTCTAGAAGTGAACCCTAGTTAAAAGTTTGATGAGATAGTGATGTAAACTACGAAAGTGATAATCACCCATATAGATGTTAAGTGGGTTTTTAGAACAAAGTGATGAACACAAGAATTTGTATGCTAGATTGTTAGAAATTGATGTTATGATGCAAGATTGATATTGCTCATGAGTGCTAGACGTAGAAGCTTGATTTTGACGCTAAAACTTAGTGGCATATATTGATAAAATTGGGGTAAGGTGTTCAAGAGATAGGTTAGAGACTAATCTTGAATGCGAAACCCGCCAAGTGTTCGATGAAATGTTTAAATAAATTGGTGCAGACCTGAATTTTGAAAATTCACAATAAATCACAGAAAACTCATATGAGTGTGTACTTTATATGCCTAGAAAGGTCTCTGAGTAATCTGCATTTCGTTAGTTAACATGATGACTTGGTTCAGATGTTAAATGGGTCAAAAACGTCGAATTCAGTGGCTATTTCGAAAAGACAGCATGCTGTTTGGGTTAAAAATAAGCTGCTGTCCTGATTTTGTAAAAATCATAGGAACATTGTTAGAAGACGTACCATACATGCTTGGAAAGGTATTTTAGAGTTCTACGATCCATCTTTGAACATGTTGATCTAATTCAGATTTTAAATGGGTCAAAATGGTCAATTACAGCAGCTAAATAGAAAATCGCTGCACATAAATAAAGTTCTTATTAACCAAGAAAAATGCATAAGATTGTATATACTTGTTTTAAGCATGAAGTATTGATTGTTGGGAACAAATAACAATTTATGTGACATGCTTAAAGTGTTTAAGATCACTTACTATCTAGTTTGTATAAGTAATTTCACTAACGGGTCAAACAGTTAGTGAATGAAAAGTTAATATATGGCATGCTTTGATTGATAAGTGTGTAAAAAAAAGGGGTCCATAGGGTGATGGCCATTGTATAGAATGACCAATCTAACCATCTTATGGATGTTATGATATAGTTTGACTCTAAACAAGCTAGGTGGGAGCTTGGAAAAGAACGGGTCGAACGGATTATGGATGCAAAGAATGTTTGCGCGGACGTGAGGTAAGTAAAGCTTACACCCAATTTAAGTGTACGTATTTATTTTATAGGTGATAAATATGACAACGGATTGTATCCGAATATGGGTTCCGATACGAAACAATATGAGTCGGAACGAATATAAACGATCAAAACCATGGTTAATGGAAAAAGGATCTTGTGGTAAAAATCCGAAATGGGTCGGGTGTGTGAATGGGTAATTAAAAACCATGATTTGTTATAAATATAAATATTTGGTCGTATAAGCCAAATGGGTCAAATGGTGGTAATAACACCATTTGACAAATATCGACTAACGTTTGGTTGTCAAGTCATATGTTCACAGGAGTGAACAGGAAGTGGATAGTTGCGTCACCATAAGTAGCGGTTAATAAAAAGTAAGGTATAAAACGGGTCTATAAGTTGACCCGAGCCAGGTACGCATAAATAAGTTATAGTTAAAAAAATATGCGATTTTAGTCAAATAATTAGTGAAAGTCCCTTGTACTAAAATGAGGGACTAAAATTGACCAAAAAGCCCTCGATGGGTAAACCGGGCAAATGACCCTTAGAGGTTGTTTAAGAACATGTAACATGATCAAGTAAGTGGTAGATAAACATAAAAGTTATAGGCATAAGCCTCTCGTGGGTTAAATGCCTAAGAATGGGTCATTTACGTAAAATAACCATCCGAAGGGTGAAATTTGGATAATTGGTTTATTATGTTAACTCCACCACAAAATAGTTGTGGTGGGATATAAGTGGGTATTTTAAAATGGGAATACGAAGTATAAAAAGAGAAGTGCAAGTTTGATGCGTAAATGCATAAAAGTCGCTCTAAACGGGTCAAAACGAATTACGCGCATATCTCGTAAAAAGGTCGCGTAATTCACTAAGTAACAAGCGTAAGTTAAGGATTGGGACTTAAAGTAGTCGTTTATGACTTAATAGTAAACTAGAAATAAGTGTGGATAGTGAACTACGAAACGGGTCGAACAATTATAAAAAGGATTTATAGGCCTAGCTTATAAATCGGATTTTGATGCGAATAAAGATGATAAACAGGTCCGTAATTTATTTACGGTCGCGTAGGAAAAAGAATCACGTAAACGGATATTTAGATCTAAAGTTATGAGGTTTTAAAGTTAGAATTTTGGTTAAAATTCTGGGCAAGTGCAGCTCAACAAAATGAACTTTCTGTCAAACAGTGGTCGTCGCGCCCCGCGACGGAGAAAGGAATGTTCTTCACGCCCCGCCACGAGCTGTAGCGGCCCGCGAAAGCTGAGGCCAAACCTATCGCGGCCCGCGACAAGCTTCAGAGCTGGAAATTTTATAAATTTTGATTATTTTGTATTCCGGACTTGTTTAAACTTGTTATTTAACTATCAAAACTAACTTTTAAGTTGGTTTTGATCATAGGTAAATGTCAAGAGTTCCCGGATGAAGATCAAGCGACGTACAAGAACCGAACACATGAAAAAGAAGCTTTATAGTGGGTATTATGCCCAGGTATTACTTCTACTATTAGAGAATTGAGAGAGAATTTTGAGAATTGAACGAATTGAAATGAAGCTGATCGATCCAATTTATAGGGCTAGACTAAGACGGCTCGCGCCCCGCGTAAGCCTAAGCCTTGGTCTTTGCGGCCCGCGAGGACTCTAGGCTAGGCCCTAGCTTGGTCGAGTCAAGGGTGTAGCCTTCACACGCGTTAGGACACATGGTGGCATTGTGTGCCGGACAAGTTTAGGTTGTCGCGCCCAGCGAGCGACTGCCAAACTTTGTTTTTCTTGTTTTTTTTTGTAAACACAAGGGTATTTCGGGTCCGTTTCTCGCGTACGGGGTGTATTTAGGAACGTTTAGGGTTAGGTTAGGGGTTCTAGAAGGGTTGTTATATCCTCCCCACCTTGTTTTAGATCTCGTCCTCGAGGTCTACTGGAACAGGTGTGGGTATTTCCTTTGCATTTCTGATTCGAGTTCCCAAGTGTATTATGGTCCTCTTTTGGAATCCCATTTCACTTTGACCAGAACTAGTCTCTTATGTTTTAGGTTCTTGATTTTCTATTTTCGATCTGAACGGGTTTCTCGATAAACTTAAGTTTCTCATTTACCTCTATGTCCTTAAGATGTATTACTAGTGATTCGTCTGCTAAGCAATTTTATTAGATTACATACATGAAACACATCATGTATTCCTGCCATTTCCTTTAGCAGTTGTAGCTGATAGGCTACGGGTCCTATTCTTCTAATAATCTCAAAAGGTCCAACATACCTGAGGATTAGCTTTCCTCTCTTAATGAATCTGACTACTCCTTTCCATGGAGAAACTCTTAATAATACCTTATCTCCTACTTGAAATTCCAAAGGTTTTCGTCTGTTATCTGCATAACTCTTTTGACGATCTCGTGCTGCTTTTAGTCTTTCCTTGAGTTGAATTATCTTGTCTGTCATTTCTTGCACTATCTCAGGTCCAGATAGTTGTTTTTCTCCAATTTCTGCCCAACAGACTGGAGTTCTGCACTTTCGTCCATAAAGTGCTTCAAATGGTGCAGCATTAATGCTAGTATGATAGCTATTATTGTAGGAAAATTCTATTAATGGTAAATGGTCGTCCCAATTTCCTCCGAAATCAATTACACAGGCTCTAAGCATATCTTCCATCGTCTGAATTGTCCTCTCGCTTTGTCCGTCTGTCTGTGGATGATAAGTTGCGCGATTTAACCTGGTTCACATTGCTTTTTGGAAACTCGTCCAAAAGTGAGAAGTAAAACGATTATCTCTATCAGATACAATAGATAAAGGAATTCCATGTAATGAAACTATTTCATTTACATATAGCTTGGCTAACTGTTCCATACTGAAAGTTTCCTTCATTGGTAAGAAATGAGCAGATTTGGTCAATCTGTCTACAATCACCCAGATTGTATCATTTCCTTTTCTTGTCTTGGGTAATTTGGTAACAAAGTCCATTGTTATCAATTCCCATTTCCATATTGGCATTTCTAATTGTTGCAATAGTCCTGAGGGTTTCTGATGTTCAGCTTTAACTTGTGAACAAGTTAGACATTTAGAAACATAGTTGGCTATATCCTTTTTCATTCCTATCCACCAGAAATTCTTTCTTAGATCTTGATACATCTTATCACTTCCGGGATGTATCGTATACTTAGACTTATGAGCTTCTTCTAGAATTCTGTGGCGTAGGCTTCCTTGTTTAGGTATCCACATTCTTTTCTTATGGAACTTCCAAATTCCATCTGATCCTTGTTCTAACTAATTAATCATTCCTTTTAATCTTTTAGCATCGTCCTTGATTTCTGTTTCCTGTACTTCTCTAATTTGCTCATTTAAATCTACTTGTAGATTTAATCTGAGAGAACGTACTCGTTTCGGCTTTTCATGATACTTTCGACTTAAAGCATCAAGTGCTACATTAGCTTTTCCAGCATGGTACTGGATATCACAATCATAATCACTAAGAACTTCCATCCAGCATCTCTGTCTCATATTTAATTCTTTTTGCCCAAAAATATACCTTAAACTCTTATGATAGGTGAAGACAACAAATTTGTTTCCGTATAAATAGTGTCTCCAAATCTTAAGCGCAAAAACTATGGCTCCTAACTCTAGATCATGGGTTGTGTAATTCTCTTCATGTTTCTTAAGTTGTCTGGAGGCATAAGCTATAACCTTTTGACGTTGCATCAACACACATCCATATCTTAACTTAGACGCGTCACAATAGACTGTAAAGTCTTCAGTTCCTTCTGGTAATGCGAGTATGGGTGCGTTGGTTAATCTTTGCTTAAGAATCCTAAAAGCTTCTTCCTGTTTCGGTCCCCATTCAAACTTAACTGATTTGCAAGTCAGTTTGGAATGGCTATTTTAGAGAAATCATGGATAAACCGTCTATAATATCATGCCAGTCCAAGAAAACTTCGTACTTCCGTTGGTGATTCAGGGACTTTCCACTTAGTAATCGCCTCAATCTTTGTGGGATCCACATGAACTCATTCATGATTAACCAGATGTCCAAGGAATTGCACTTCTTGTAACCAAAATTCACATTTTGAGAATTTAGCATAAAGCTTCTCTTTTCTCAATAATGTTAGAAATGTATGCAGATGCGCTGCATGTTCCTCTTTACTCTTAGAGTAAATTAGAATATCATCTATAAAGACAATTATGAATTTATCCAGGTATGGCTTACATATCTTGTTCATCATGTCCATAAATGCGGCTGGGGCATTGGTTAAACCAAATGGCATGACGGTAAATTCATTATGACCGTATCTAGTTCTAAAAGCAGTTTTAGGAATGTCCTCTTCCTGTACTTTCAGTTGATGATATCCTGAGTGTAAATCGATCTTAGAAAAGAATCGAGCTCCTTGAAGTTGATCGAACAGATCATCGATTCTCGGTAGTGGGTACCGATTCTTAATCGTAACCTTGTTCAATTCTCGGTAATCAATGTGCATACGCATTGATCCGTCTTTCTTCTTAACGAATAACACCGGTGCTCCCCACGATGATGAACTTGGTTGTATAAAACCCTTTTCAATAAGTTCGTCCAACTATTTCTTCGGTTCTTGCATCTCTGTTGGTGCTAATCGATATGGTGCTTTGGCAATCGGTGTCGTTCCTGGTATTAGGTGAATTCTAAATTCAACCTCTCTGTCAGACGGTAATCCAGGTAACTCTTCTGGAAAAACGTCTGAGAATTTAGATATTATAGGAATATCTTTTAATTATTTTCCTTTAGTATTAATGATTACAGAAATCATATGTACTATTCCTCCCTTCCTTTCATAACTTGCGGCTTTCATAACAGAGATGAACTTTGTTGATCTGTTTGGCTTATCTCCTTTGTGATCTTCTTACCACTTGGTGTACTTACTTGTACTGACTTTTGATCACATAATATACTAGCACGATTGGCTACCAACCAATCCATTCCTAATACAACATCGAATCCAGCCAGATTCATTGGGTAAAGGTTAGCAAAGAAATGATGGTTCAGGATTTCTGTTCTTGCTCCCTGCAAGATTTCACTTATCTTAATGGATTCTCCGTTTGCTGTCTCTACCAGACAATCTTGTTGGAGTTTGGCTAAAAGTTGGTCAAGAAGTTTGTAGAAAGAAGTATTGATAAAACTTTGGTTTACACCAGAGTCAAACAATACTTTGGCAAATATGTTATTAACTAAGAACGTACCGGCAATCACATCCGGAATCATCTTGGCTTCCTCGGCTGTCAGAACAAATGCTCTGGCATTTTTCTTAGGCGCTTCAGTTGTCTTAGCTTTGTTGATTGTGGCTAGAGCTAGTTTCGGACAATTCGGTTTGATGTGCCCCTTCTCTCCACAATTGAAGCATATCCCATTACTGGGTTTCTTCCTACAGTGTTCTTCCTTGTGTCCAGATATTTTGCAAAAGTTGTGATATATAGAGCATCTTCCAGAATGCTTTCTTTTGCAATACCTACAGTAGGGTACAGAGGAAGAACCTGTACCTTTTCCCACGGTTGGAATTACCGTAGCGAATTTCTTGGGTAAGATTTTAAGCTAGGTTCTTTCTCTGGTTTTCCTCTTGTGTACGTACCAATTCATCAGTCAGGGTAATGGCTAGTTCTACTGCTTCTTCTATGGTTTGCGGTCTAGCTGCCTTGACCACGTGTCTAATCACACTAATTAATCCCCAAATATAATGGGAGATTAATACTGGTTCAGGTGAGGCTAAGGTAGGCACTATCCTAGCATATTCGAAGAATATGGCAGTGTAACCTTTGCAGTCTATTCCAGTCATTCTAAGATTTAGGAATTTATTGGCGATTTGTTCCTTCTCATTGGGAGGACAGAATTTTCTTTCAACCATTTCCTTAAAGTTGATATATTCCATATTATAAACTATGTCACTTCCCCAAGACTGGAGAATAGTATTCCACCATTCTAAGGCTGCATTTTTTAAAAGATTAGAAGCAAACATAATCTTATCTTCATCTGCACATTTACTTATTTTTATGACTGCTTCTGTTTTTTCTATCCAACGTAAGGCCGCAATGGCTCCTTCATTGCCTGAGAATTCTATTGGTTTGCAGGCCAAGAATTCTTTATAAGAAAAACCGTATGAAGCGGTTCTTCTTCTTTTAGGAATTGGAGCTTGGATAATGGGTCCGTTATCATTCACACTGTGACTTGGTTCAGTGTATTGACGTTTACTTCCATTTGCAGATTTATTATTTTCTGCTTCCTTAACAGTCTTGATAATATAAGGCATAGCAATATAGCATCTATAATTCCTTGTGCTAATATATGTTGGATGGTACTGTTATCTATTTGCTTTCCGTTATTCTCATTATTCTGGTTTTCCTGATTTACTTCATTGTCCATCTGATTTGGGAATATCTAGCAAGTATTAATTATCACATAATAAAGTTTGGTACAAATATTTATACACAGTCACACAAACAATTTGATTAAAAACGTCGATCATTGCAACTTTTACTCTTTCTATATATATATATGCGTCCATATATCTAGGCATCCATAAACTATAACTGGAAATCAAATATACTAGTAGCTATGCATCCATATCTATTTTAGTCTATCTATAGATTTTTTTTTATCAAAATACAAGATTACACATATATCTAGGCATTTTCTAGGTACCGTTTATCCAGTACTGCATTTCTCGCTCATCATATTTCCAAACTAGTTTCTCTCCTATTTCTCGAATTCTATTCCCTTCATTTACCAAATCTTCTCCATACTGATGGAGTTCCTGCACCTGTTTTCGACTCATTGGTGGGTCTAACGGTTCAGGATGAGGTACGGGTTCCTTGTAAGGATCTGCGCTATTCATTTCGAAAAATGTCCTATCATTATCCCTCCACGGATCACGTTCTAAAGGCATTGGTTCTTCGGGAGTGTATAGGGTAGAGTATGACCTATTGTTGTCAAACCATGGATCATATTGTAAAGGCTGTGGGGTTGGGATTCTAGGTAACTCGTTGGGGTCAAATGCAGGTATTGGAAATTGGTTTGCTTGGTTGGGTTCTAGCATTTGTTGGTCTGGGAATAAAGGTAACAGTGGCGGTTCAACTATTTGGTTTTGGTTAGAGTCTACTGCTGTAGTGGCTAACATATGAAAATCGGCCAATTGTCTATCTAGTTCCTCTTCCCAAGGTGGCCTATTGACTGTCTCCTGAGTTTGTGCATTGGCTTCCCTATTAGCCCTGACTATCGCCCTCTGTTGTTGTAACTTTTTTCATTCTCTTCCTTCTCTCATGTGCTCCTCTATTAAACCAACCTCTCTTTTAGTAGTAAAGGGTTCCTCAGATTGTGCCTTAAATATAAATATCCCTTCCTTAGTATCGGCCGAGTAACCTGAGGGATCAGGTTGAGATGATGTTCCCTCATATTTTGGTGAACTATCTAAGTGACGATAAGCGTCCGAAGTTCCTTGCTCACTCATACTGTAACTAACAAATAGTCAAATAAGACAAAACAATATTTACACATAAGTTATTTCCTAACACAGAATTTTAAGTGGCAGCGGAACACTTCTTGGGCTTAAACCAGTGGCTGTAGCTCTGATACCACTCTCTGTCGCAGCCCCCGACCCCTACCCCGGGAGCGGGCGCCGCGAGGACAGTATCAGTGGTATCGGTGTTTATTAATTTGGCAGCGGAATACATCAGTACCGTAGTTAGGAAATATTTTTATCAGAGTAAAACACCAAACTTTTTATAATAATAATTTATTGGGATAAAACCCAAGTTCATTTGACAATACATTTGTAGGGATAAACCCTAATTATTAAAAATAGAACTCCTTTTTATTTAGGTAACTTTTATAGCCACTTTTCCAAGCCTTCAGTGCTCTCCAGCTGGCTTCTATTGGCTTTCACATTTCGTTACCTGAAACCCGTTTTAAAAAGATTTTATCAGCAAGAAATACTGGCGAGTGCATCCCAGTTTAATCAAAATAGTTTTATAACTTCACAGAATTGAGGGCATCCGCAATTACATTTGCTTATATCTAATCAATTACTCAACCAATACTGTCAACACCTGACTTGTGGGTCATATTACTCATTGGCTATCTCATTGTCCAATGGTAACATCTTCCACATTTTGTACACAAAACCCCAACATACCGATAGTAATTGTAGAATCACAAATACTCAATTACTGTTAAGTGTAATTTAAAACATTTGAGGTTTTGGTAAAACATTTTGACTCACAAAAGATTTATAAAAAAGTGGCAAAAAGCAGATGTACTCACATTATTGACTTAGGTGATATTACTATAGCTTCCTGGTGATTCTCCTGGTTAATATCTATTAAAATTAAACAATGCACACGTGTTAGTAAAATAACACAAATCACATTAACCGTACAATTCGAGACAGAACTCCAATGACTGAGTCAGGCAGAGCCTTGACATGCATTACGGAGTCCTAGATCAATCGGGTTTAACACGAGACAGAATTCCAACGACTGAGTCGGGCAGAGCTGACATGCGTTACGGAATCCTAAATCGATCGTGTAGGGTAATAGCAGGGTTATAGTACTTACAACGAGGCAGAGCTTCGCTTTACAGTGGGTATTATGTCCGGGTATTACTTCTACTATTAGAGAATTGAGAGAGAATTTTGAGAATTGAACGAATTGAAATGAAGCTGATCGATCCAATTTATAGGGCTGGACTAAGGCGGCTCGCGCCCCGCGTAAGCCTAAGCCTTGGTCTTCGCGGCCCGCGAGGACTCTAGGCTAGGCCCTAGCTTGGTCGAGTCAAGCGTGTAGCCTTCACACGCGTTAGGACACGCGGCGACATTGTGTGTCGGACAAGTTTAGGCCGTCGCGCCCCGCGACAGACCAAAGAGGTCTTGGTCGCGCCCCGCGAGCGACTGCCAAACTTTGTTTTTCTTTTTTTTTTGTAAACACAAGGGTATTTCGGGTCTGTTTCTCGCGTACGGGGTGTATTTAGGAACGTTTATGGTTACGTTAGGGGTTCTAGGAGGGTTGTTATAATAATTATCTATAATTTTGTTAAAGATGAGAGATTAAAGTGTAATCTAGATGAGAGGATTAAATTGACAGTATTTAATCACTTGATATTCTGTATATATTATAAATTTCTAGGATAATGACTAAGTATGTTGGGCTTTAATCAGTTGTACACTAATATATTATCTACTTGTACCTTTTAATTCACAAGTTAATAGTGACCAAGACAACTATCAAAATGTCGACAAAAATGAGTAGGTCGTCACGATACTTTTGGATTTTTCTAAAACGTTATAGTTTATAAGATACTGTAAGAATACGTAAAAGAATTATAAGTTTGTTGTGGAGGGGGGAAAGTCTAAGGGGCTGTTTGTTTACCTCTTAATGAGGCTCTTAATGGTTCAGACCTCTTACTGATTCAGCACTTAATGGTTCAGAGTGTTTGTTTCACCAGCAGATGTCTGAATGGTTCAGACATTTACCTCTGAATGGTTAAGATTTATACAAAGTCTGAATGGTTAAGACCTCTAATCTGAATTGGTCAGACATTTGCCTATGAACGGTTAAGCATTATACAGGCTCTTAATGGTTCAGACCACTTACTGGTTTAGCACTTAACCATTCAGATGTTACCAAACAGCCCCTAACTAATTACCTATAATTATGTTAAAACTCAGGGATTTAAGTGTTATAAAATGGGGGGCTAAATATAATTATTGTTTAAAAGACTAATTTACCTTTATTTTAAGGGTGTATTTATAAATTAAAAGGGAATTTTTTTTTTATTTTTTGGGTATCTTAAAATGTCCCTTACTCACTCATGCATTATAATATAGTATAGATACTATGTGACAGTTGATTGAATATGTTTGTAGGTTTTGTGGTTCATTTAACACCTTTCACTGGTGATTAGGAGTGTTCACAGTTCGGTTTGAAATCGTGAAACCACCCAAATCAGTCATCAATTTGGTTTTACGGTTGGTTTTAAAAATTTAACTTATAGAAAACAGTTTAGTTTATGGTTTATACTAAAAACTGGCCACATAAAACCAGACCAACCAAGCCGTATTATTGGTGTGTGTCTATCTATATATATGTATGTATACACACACAAATGATATTTTCTAATTGTGCCTGTGGCCACAAGAATCTACACAAAGATTTCGCACAAAATATTTAAACCTATTGTCTATTGATATAAAACTAAAGTCTCTTAATTTAAACATATTTAACTTTGAGAAATATAGATCATGTGCCATGATATGTACATGTAAGATAGGCTATTTTAGTTTCAGTAGATAGAACAAGATGTATTAATTTGTTAGTATTAACAAATTCACATTATTATATTAATTTTTTTAACCAAGTAAACATCTTTATTACGGGGCTGTTTGGTAGCCTCTTAATGACTATTCAGATGCTACCTCTTAATGGTTTAAAACCTCTGAATGAATAAGAGGTAACCTCAAGTTTGAATGGTTAAGAGGTAACCTCTGAATGGTAAATCATCACATGTCACATTCTTCTACCTTCTCATTGGTAAAATTCTTAATGGTTCCATTAAGAGTTAGCCTCTTAATGACCATTCAGAAGCTACCAAACAGCCCCGTCTTACTAAAATGGATTACCAACCGGTCTCACTATAATATGATAATTATTACCACCCATATCTTGCAAATTATCACCACCCTTATCTTACAATTAGGATGGCTATGATGAGTTGTACTTCTTCACGAGTCATAACTCCCAACTCTTCCAAGTAAGAATGTTTGATTTTGTACCTTTTCCACATACAAAAATATAAAGAGTTAATTACACCGTTAGTCCCTGTGGTTTATGGAAAGTAACAATATCAGTTACTAATAGTTTAAAGTTACATTATGAGGTTCTAACTTTTCATTTTGTAACAACATGAGGTATTAACACTAACTTTTGTTAACTTTTCTATTGAAAAGGAGTGAAATTACTAAAATACCCTTTTGCAACTACAAGGACCATTTATGTAATTAACTTTATTTTAAACAAGGGACCATTTGTGTAATTACTCTACAGTACTCATACCTCTTTTTTTTACTTATCTATGTTCAGAACTATTCTTCCGGAAGTCAAAAACACCAATCGATCACCACCTTATTACTAATATAAATGGCCCATGTAGCTACAAAAGGGTATTTTAGTAATTTCACTCTAATTTAACAGAAAAGTTAACAAAAGTTAGTGTTAATACCCCATGTTGTTACAAAATGAAAAGTTAGAACCTTATAATGTGACTTTAAACTATTAGTACATGACTTTGTTACTTTTCATAAACCACAAGGACTAACGATGTAATTACTCAAATATAAAAGTTGAGAACATGTCTAATAGGTGTTGCAGCTTTTTGTTTTTATAAATAAAATATGTGAAACCTCGCGCTCAATGTGTGGTAAAAAAACATAGACACCCATGGTTACGTGCGGGCATTCCAACTAGTGGTATTAAAAAACCTAACATTTTTAGTAAAGAAAGTATTTAATGAAACGTACATGGAGTTTGTTAGAGTGCTTGTAATTAGGGTTGCTGAATTGTGGGAGAGGATTCATGAGGTACTCTTTCCCGGTTACGCGTCCTGGTACTGCGTTGGGAATCGTCATTCGCCTTCGTCCATCGACATAGCCTTCACCTAAAACAAGATCGTCAATAAGAGCAAGTCATGTCTATGGTCACATAGCTTATTTTCTCATTTTCTTATTTATACATAACGAACGTTAAAGAGATGATTTGGGGGCCACTTGCATATCACCAATCAGATTTCCTTTTTTTATTTCTTTTTTCTATTTTTACATAAGTAAAAAAAAAATTTATTCCACACCGTGCAAGTTACCAATAAAGCCCCATGCTTACGTGGCATAACAAAGCCCCAGGGCTACAAGGTTTATTCCACACTATACAGCCTTATTTTTAGGGGTGCAAACGAGCTGAGCCCGAGCTCGATTAAATTATGAGAGCTCGACCTCGGCTCGGCTCGGTTCGAGCTTTGTTTTCAAAGCTTGAGCTTGAGCTTGGCTCGTTGGTCGTTTCTCAAGCTCGAGCTCGGCTCGGGCTTGGGTTCGACTCAGGCTAATACCGATCAAATTCTCTCACGTAACAAACCCGCTCCAACTCGCATGCTTCCCTAGTACTAATAAATCAAGATTATAAAATAATATGAATCATTTTATGTTACTTTTTATGCTAAGGAAATAAGTTAATCACATGGTAAAATAAAAATATTTATAGGGATAATATATACGTACATGATATATATATGATGTAAAGTAGAGGTGCACACCGGGTTTTTTTTAATACTCGGGTTCGGGTATGACCAGGTTTTGAACTTTTGGGTATTGCCAATACTTGGGTCGTGTTAAGGTCTGGGTATTGGCTAGAAAATCCATACCATGTGTACACGGGTTCTGGTTTTCTACACCCGGGTATTAAAATACCTTATTTTTAGCTGAGATACATCAAGTTCGGGTCTAAAATACCCGGTTTTTTTAATAACCAGGCCCGGGGTTTTTTTTTTGAGTTCGGGTTTTTTATGCACCTCTAATGTAAAGTGTTACATTTTGTCATTCTTATTAATAATTCATACAGTCTTATCTTTATTGGGCTCGTAACATTTGAACAATTGGACTTGGTTGTTACTGAACTGAACTGGTTGTATCAGGGTTGTTATTGGGCTTTATTTGTTACAACTGATTTTGTTCCATTACTGTATTCAGTTTATTTGTTCAGGGTTGTATATGAAACATTCAAGGGGGTCCGATCGTCTATGCGAATACTTTTGGACTGAAGTGTAACTTCAGAGTTACATCTTATAAAAGCGTTCATTTGTGCAGCTAGGGTTCCAGAAGTCTCATCTCTTCCATCTTCTCTCTGTGTCGGTTATTGATCTGCTGAAGTTTCATGGTTAACCTAATTTGGTTCAGCCGTCACACTTCCATCTCCTTACTATCACCATTTACATAACCCAAACCCAAATCGCCGTCTGCAAAATCTGTTACGGTCGTTCTTTTATCGATCTTCGTATGTTTGGATCGACCAACGAATCTATGTTACGAAGGTGTGTTGGAATTGGTGGTCTCGGAATTTTAGACATATCATGGTACAATCTCAGTCCTTAGCTTTTTAATCTTTGTATACATTTATTTATATCGTTGTATGGTTCTAAATATACATGTTTGTGTAGGTATTTGTTAACCATATGACATTTATAATATGAACACCAATATAAACTTGAACACTGTGATGTCAACATAATTAGTAGCACACTACATTCGCACGAAATTGTTCTCTTTTTTAAGAAAATATTAGACAGAGTATATAAATTAAGTATTTGAACAATAACAATCCATAAATTAGGTATATTTATTTCTGTAGGCCACCTCATTTTTTGGATTCAATTTTTCTTTCATTTTTGGGATTCAATTTTTCTTTCTTTTTTTTACATCATAACTTGGTGAATACTTGGAATTTGGTCATGAAATTTCTATAGTAGATGGTCTTAGAGTTCTAAAGGTCAAGCTTGGCTTAATTCGAGTTTTGCTTCTAAAGCTCAGTTCATTGGTAGTTTTTGAAGCTCGGGCTCGGTGGTTAATTAATAATTAATTTATATTAATTATAATTATTTTTTTACATATGATTTAGTTTTTTCATAATTTTATAAATAGTAATTTTCATTATTTAAATATATTAATTAAAATTTATATAAATAGTGGGCTTATTTAGACTTGCGAGCCGGCTCGAACTCGATAAGCGAAGCTCGGGCTCGGCTATTTCTTCATCTTATTAGTTTGTAACTTAACGTTTTTTTGTTACCTTGTTTATGTATTATTGGATAGTTATTTTAATTTTTAATTTAAGCATTTTAAATAAAGGCCCTAATAAAGTTTAAGAGGGTGTTTGGGATTTCTTCTTTAACTCCAGAAGTGTTTTTTTAATCAAAAGTGTTTATCGACTTCTGGCTTTTCCAAAATTAGTTTTTAAAAAAGTGTTTGATTTAGTTTTGTGATGAGAAAAGTAAAATGAACAAAAAGAATGAAATAGATTTCCATATTTGGTTGCTATTTTAAAGGGGATAGATAGATTGGTAATTTAATAATCAAAAAAACCAAAAATCATTTAAAAAGCGATGACTTTTGAAAAATATTTTTTTTACTTCTAATAAAAAAACCAAAATAAAAAACACTTTTAGCATTGCCAAACATTTATTTAACTTATTGGGTTTTTGAAAAAACCAATAAGCTATTTCCAATCACCCTCTAAAAGACTATACCAGAATCAAACATTAGGGTGGACGGTATGGTTGGGGTGAGTTAGGGTGTTTGAGTTTTCTCTACCCAATAATCACATGCCATGTCAACTTCTCCCCTTCACTCCCCATTTTTTACTCAAACACTAGGTATGGTTCAAACACCCACTCAATTAAAAAATAAAAAATTTTGATTGGTTCTTCTCTCCTCTCTCTCTCCTCCCTTTGTTCGTCTTCACCTTTGGTGAGTATACACCGAAAAAACACCCTCTCTCCTACTCCTGCTTAAGGCTGATTCAATCTAAAAATAATAATAATAATATATATATATATAGGATAGGAGTTGGCCAGAAAGTCCAAATTTCCTAAAAAGTGTAAAAAGTCATAAAACACCATAATGTCAACCATAAAACACACCAAAAACCCACAAATAATATGATGAAGATTACTAAAACATCATGTATGTGGGTTTTGTGTTGTGTTTTAGATGTTAAGGCTCTGATTGTGGAATGACAAATATTATTGTGTTTTATGTTGTTTAGCATTGTGTGTTTTATATTCATAGTTCTACGATGGTGTGTTTGAAGTTTTTATGGACTATTAGAGTTTGAATATGGTGTTTTAGTAATATTCATTCTATTATTTGTGAGTTTTAGGTGTGTTTTATGCCTGAAATTATTGTGTTTTATGACTTTTTACACTTTTTAGGAAAAACACACTTTCCGTAGGATCCCCACTCTATATATATATATATATTCAGGTCTTCATAATATATCAGCTCCGAGTCGGAGGATAAACGAGTTCGAATATATAAACAAGTTCCGACAAATAATATATTTGGAATATAGTATATATATATATAATATAATAAGCTATATCGGGTATATAATTGGGTAAATGGGTTTATGTTATCGGGTAATCGGGTCGAGTAATTGGGTATATTAGAAATCCCAAACCCGTCCCAAACCCACGAAAAATTTCAAAACTAATCCCAAACCCGTCCCAAACCCTAATGGGTCGGGTATTACCCGTCCCATTTATGTCGGGTTTCGGGTTTTCCCATCGGGTTCGGGTTTCATTGCCATCCCTATTTATAAGATGTTATAGTAAAGTAATTACAAAAATGATAAATCTGAAAAAATTCTGAATTTCAAAAGAAAGAAATCTGTCATAAGATTTTTTCCTGTTCCCGCCATTTGACTTGGAGGTTCCCAACACCCCCTACACCACTATCATCCCTACACCCCTATCATCCCTACCTACACCTGCGTTCCCCCTAAATATAAACTTTACCCTAAAAAAATTACAGCGACGCAGCCTCCTTCGCAGCCTCCAGGTCCAGCGACGCAGCCTCCTTCGCAGCCACCGACGGTTCACGTTTCACGATTCACAGCCACCGACCACCGTCAGTCCGTCACCGTTCGTACGTTGTTCCACGATTTGCGACCACCGTTCGTCCATTCCCCTCTCCAGGTTAGATTCGTTAGCTTCCGAAGTTGAATTTGTTTTCAATTAGGTAAAAGAATCTGGAAATCAATTGAAATTATGCCTAATCACCGATAGAGCACAGTTAATTCACATTTCTATGTTCTGGCCCGACCCTTTTCGGTTGACTGTTTGGTGCCCAATGTTTGACCTTTTGAGATAAGAAAGAGTAGAAGATATGACACAAGATAAGTTTGCTTTTAAGGATTAGAGAATGCCGGTCCATGCCAGTCTATCGATTCTTCATACTTTCTCCAATAAGTGATTAATTTATATTGCAGCTTTAAGCGATTTAAGAGTTCAACTATTGGAACTTTCACTTAAAAGTCATAGTCTTTGCATTGATTTTGTAGGCTGAATTCACTATGAACCCCGACACGAATATTTTATGTAATGAGATTCTATCCGATCAGTCAAGTAATGGACGTTCCAATGAACCCAGCTTGTTTATATCTCACAAAGCTATTTCTTGTCAAGGTAATGAGATTATTAAAGAATGTATTCTTAAAAGGTCTGTTAATTTTATTTGTTAAATAATATAATGTGAATTAACAAACATTTGGTGCTAATGATTTATTGACAGAATCCTCAAACAGAAGCTATATTAAGAAGAAAAAAAAAAGACGAAGACGAAAAAAAAGAGGTATTGACACGCATTGATGCGTTGGTTGATAAAACCACCAGCCAAAAAAAGAAGAATAAACTAATTAAGGTAAAATCATCGTTGATAAAGGCTTGGGATGAACCAGATGAGAGTTCAAGTTCTGACAACAAATAAAAGACATCGGATACATATGTATTACGTGTTATTGTGATGTAAATTGTATATTTTATGAACGTTCATAACTCTTTCATACATTATTATTTTTTTAAAAAAAATTGCACCATAATAAGGAGCGTTTTTTTATCTTTAGTATGAGTATGATATTGTTATATAAAAACATCTAAAAGAACTCACCGCTTTTTATGGCGTTTTAAAATTAACGTTTTACAGTGTTTTTGAACTTGGTAAAAAAAATCTGTATTTAGTGTTTTTAAATTCGACATTGACATTTTACATGTCTCGCGCCCAACACGTTTGTAGGATTCTCGGAAACCGCTTATGAGCGAACTACATTGTCAGCACTACCCCACAAACGCAGATCGAGGGATAATACATCAAAATTTGGTGATGATGTGTCGATACGAGAACCATTTTGCCATCTAAAATCCTATGTGTCAACACTAGGTTTAATTTGATTTTCCATCCCTTTTTTCTGATGGGGGGCAAAGAGGGCGACAGAATTAGACGAAGTTTTTTCTTTTCAAATTTAGATATTATATATATATATTCTCGGGAACTGCTTATTAGTGAACAACGTTGTCAAAGCTACCCCGCAAATGCGGGGTAAAAACTAGTGTATACATAAAGTACTAAATTTATAATTTTCTAAAAAATATCAAACATACAAAATATAACTTGTAAAATCCGAAAACTTGTGTGTGTGGTCAAATCATATATAACTTGTAAAATCCGAAAACTTGTGTGTGGTCAAATCATCACTGGGTTTACTTACTTTGTCAGTGAAAGAGTACGAATAGTTTCTTTGATACTCTTCTTTCAAATTTCAAACCCCATTTCAAACCCCATTTCATCTTTTCTATATTTATATCCATCAATGGAGCTTCTACACAATCAAATAAACGGAACTGAACTTCAGTTCTCATCGTCATCAGCACATGTAGAACAAGAACGACGCCGTATTGAATTCATCACAGGTGAGTATATGTACTTGTGAGCTTGTTTTGGTTGATATTATTACTAAATGAGGCCTTGTTAGTGTTTGTTAGTTAGAATTTAGTAGACTAACGAACGGTTAACGTATACATAACCAAAGGTTTTTTTTTTTTTTCATGTTTGATCGTTAAGGATTTTTTGTTTTTTACAGAGAGTATTTAAAAAAACAAGTCTACTAACAGACATATATATCGGCTAAAATGGACTAATACTCGGGGTATTAGTGCTCACACAAATATTATGATCAACTCAATCTTCCATATCTAATGTATATCGGATCTGAATTATTACAAATCCAGTGCAAACAGTTTATGCCCAACTACATTTGGTCTTGCTTGTAGCGGTTTGTAGCGATTTTCAGACTCAAGGCTCGGCTCGCCAATTTTAATAATATTATTATAATATTATAGGCTGCATGTTGTAGGGAACAAATGAAGTAAAAGTAAATAAACTTTAAAATAGACTAATATCAGTTAAGGAACCAGAAGTGGTTAATAAACCCTACGCATAAGGTCAAAAACTTTTTACAGGTCAAAAACTTTTTACAGGTCAAAAACTTACTTTTTCGATGAAACACTCACAAAAGCTATGCTAACTGGCATTGAAGAATTTCGATATCTTTTAGTGTTCTGTCCATAGCATGCAAGACCATCTTCTTTATCTGTTCCATGAAACCATACTTTTCTCATGCAATTTTAGTTAAAAATCAAGGTTGTAAAACCCGGCTGACTCAGGTCAAACTCGGGATTTATTAATATTTTTTTATTAATCATTTTATTTTTTTTAAATGTTGATGTCGATAGTGAGAATTTCATTACCTCTAGTTTGTCTTCTTGGGAGTGATGACCAGCTGGAAGCTTACGAAACTCTTGTGTTATTCTGATACATTCTTGTATGCTTTCAGGAGAAACAAAGTCCATGGCTACTTTCGTACATGACTGCACGAAAATAAGCAATATGAGAAATTTGTATGAATAAGCTGGCATGTTTAGAATGTTATTCAACAGAGTAAAAAAAACAGATGCATAAGGGCGGGGCACCGCCGGGGGGGGGGGGGGGGGGGGGTAATAATATTATAGTAAAAACTTACTTTGAGATTTCGTACTTGGTGTGGACATCCGGCAGGAATAAAAACGGCTTCTCCAAGATGTTGCGTAAATGTCCATGGTTCCACACCTTATTCATTGCAGGGAACTTTTAGTTTTTTCATAATATTAGTTCAACTAAGCATTTCAGGTAAATACCAACCATGTTCCGCTTTTAGCTTCCTTTTATGCTCCGATGTCAAGTAAAATGTTTGATCAAGAATAGGATTATAAACCTACACAAACCATCACATCACTTCTATGAGTTACTAATGAACATGAACTAAAAAATAAAGAAAAAATATACCTTATCAATGGGACAACCGCATGGGTATTGAAATTCTTTCAAATGATTCGAAAGATACTCCTCTTAACTTTTTCACATCTTCCCTTCGGAATATGTCCCAAAGAGCACCATCTGTTTCCTTGGATTCTACGCCCATGTCACTAACTGATACTTCCACGGTGTGTAACAATATATTCACCTGCAAAATTCATTCATGACTATGAAGATACTAAATTTCATTCATTACTATGAGGATACTAAATTTGAAATTGGAATAATACCGCATCTGCTATATCGCAATGAAGATGGGTCACAGAATCGCCTCTTCCAAGTTCTTGGGTATTTCCATACGCAATGTATGATTTTGGACCCATATCAGGTTTATTAATATGTGGTGGTAACTTCGCACTAATATTAAAAACACCTGTCTTTGGATCAGTGTATTCTCGGAGAGGCAAAGCACAAATGAACTCATCATAATGTCTTGGCAGAACTTCTTCATAGCTATGGTTAGGGGGAAAGCCCTTTAGTTTGAGCATCACTGGCCGTGAATCGTCATGCCATATTCCTTTAGTGTAACCTATGAAAAATTCCAAAGCACACATGTCATCCTGAAAATTAGAAGTCAATTGGTCACATCATCAAAGTATATACATATACACAGTCATTAAAGAAAACTAATAAGTATATACATATACACAATCATTAAAGAAAACTAATTACCACACAACCATAGAAGCAATCAATGGTATTGACTTTTGACCCTTTTTTAGGATTCAAATGTTTAAGCAATGCACGGCACATCACCATCGGCTCCCAGCTTAATCCACTAGTCTGAACATCCTTGAAAATCACCGGCTGACCTTCCCTCCAGTGTTGACGAAAACGAATAAGGTTATCCCTCGAGACGTCTCTTGGTGAAGGGTAGTATAGGAAATCATCTGATCTTTCCCTTTGAGCTGCTATGAGGTGTGTATGACAATTGGGTTCCAACGGAACTGACTCAAAATGTGGTGGCTTAATTGTTTTCAATATACAATCAGCTTTCTTTTCCAACGTTGAGATCCAATCTTCTTGTAAGATACGTGTGAGCTCCAATAAAGAATCACCACATCCACCGATTTCTTTAGGAGGACAAACTATCCTCCCGTCTTTAAGTACCCATTTTGGGCTATTTGAAGTGTTGGGTTTCGGACGCCCCAAGTGCAAGTGCCAAATGTCATATGTACCACAATGGCTAAATTCTGCTTGTTTTTGAAGAGGGTCATTCTTCCGTATTTCCTGACAGCAATTAAGACACACCTCGTAGTCGCATTTTGAACAGCTCCGAAAAAGATCAAAAATTGATGTTGAGCAGTAGTTGCTGGACACACCTCGTAGTATTTAACAATATGCATAAATACAAAAATACTTGTGCGAAAATTACCAATAGACGCGTGCTTTAGCGGGATAGTTGCCCTGCTCTACTTTTATTGAAGACACTGGTACCCCTACACAGAAAATGCAGAACAAGGATGAGCGTGCTTTGTTTATAAAGGGGAAAAATAATTACAAGGATAAGCTTGCTTAATTTTCTTTTAGATGATTACCTTGAGCATCTGCTTCTATAAATAGCTCATCAGTTTGTTCTTTACTAATTTGTTTTACAACCGGAAGGAGTGACGTCAATAGATAGTGAAGATCCTGCATCTTCACATAATCATCAAAGTTTATGTCCGGAATCTGTTTTACCAAAGTAAAAACATTAGAACGTAAGCACGTGAACTGAATCCACATAGTAAAAACATTAGAACACATTACAAACCTTAATTCTTGACTGTAAACACTCATTGCAATTGCAGTTACTGTTGATCAGTTCCGTTTAAACATAATGGAAAACATGAATAATTACATACCTGTAACGGCAGTAAGGCCAGCGGAGAATCCAGTCAGAGACGAAGCCATTGATTTCGACATACTTGTCAAGATGATCTGGTTCCTCCTTAGGGTGTACGTGCTTGATGGTAGTACCGATTCTAGGGGCTTAGAATCGTATGATGAGAGAGAGAGAGTTATGATGTTAAGTGAGTAGGTTGTGAAGTTGTGAATGAGCATATGAACTCAACCCTTAGCCTCTCTATATATAGACTCTTTGATACACCCGGGAGGAAACCTTAATTAGTCATTAAGGGTAATACGGTCCATCAACAATTACCCACTAATTATTTAATAGGTTTAATATATAATGATCTATTATTATGTAAATTGATTATAATGGCCATATATTAAATATACTAAATATATTTAATCTTACATTCTCCCACTTGGCCGAGTAATCATTTACTTATGAGTATTAGATAAGCCTGATCAGAAGTTAATACTCATTTTAGCCTTAAACAAGCACTATAGCAGAGAAATACAGCCGTTGAATCATTATGCGACTCAGGACCCCCATTAGTCATACTATAGCCTTAATTTAAAACCTAACAGTTATGATCAAAATATGTAAGCCCTTTAACGTTTGATTTGTATTTATAGTTGTCTATATGTCATTACACCGGCAGAACATATGTAAGAGACATACAAAATCAAACTGATGAGGAAAATTAATAGTTAGTCATTCATAGTACGATATGCAGTTGTACATGGTCATCAATTAAAACCCTTCTCTTTTATGAGCACTCTTAATAAGACTTATGGGTAATAGACCTTTAGTTATAGGATCCTTAAGCATATCATGAATGCATTCGATACAAAGATTTAGTTTCCTCAATTCGTTCATAAACGAATAATTAATTGCGTATCGAAATTTAATGCAGCACCTCTCGAACTGTTACTGTTCAAGGAGACATGGTAGCTGACTTTATCACAACAAGTCTTCAATATATTTTATTAATTATATGGAGTTAATAAAGTCATGAGTCCACTGATAAATTTCCAACAACATTTAGTGACTATATTATGTCGTTATAACTTAGGTTGTTGATATTAGTCCATTATGACTCCTCCATGAGATAGGTTTTGTCTGTTGACATAAAGATATACCCGAAATTACATTTTGTCATCTTTGAATATTACAAAGTTAGAGTAATAAACCGGTTTTAATTCTCACTTCTTCTTTAAAAAATATAGTCTCTCATTTCTTTTAAAGATATTGTAATACTCTATTAGATGCTTCACATTAATCTAGACATATCTAGTGTGTTGCAATGTGAGTAATATCTAAACGAGTATAGACTTAAAATTACATAAGGCTTCTAATTAATGAAGCATAAGTAAATAATCTCGTTTATCCTATTATCCTCTAAATGAGAGCATTAATGTTTGTTACATATGTAAGGACCCATTTAAGGTTAAACTTATGAAACGATACTATTGTCTCATTGGGTCTATCTCGGTATGTTATGATATCTATTATATAAGAGATATCTCTGAGATCTATTATATCAAAGTTTGTGTTAACAATGCTTTGACTTATGTAACATCTACTTGTCAAAAGAATATCATCTATATAGACAAGTTTATCTTAGTTGCTCCCACTCATCTTGAGGTAGGTACATTAATCCACTTGATTGTTGATGAAAATAATTTCGTTAAGATTTCATCACATTATGACGTTTGCATTAACCCATACATGGATTTTATTGGCTTATAGACAAACTGTTCTTTAACCTTAAGTTTAGAACTTTCAGGTTGTTTTATGAACATGTAAATATGTCAGCCAGTTGTTAGGGAAAGTTATTTTAATGTTCATCTAATGTAGCTCAAAACTATTATAAACTACAAGAACAGTGATGATCCTAAAAGAAATCTTTTGTTAGATATGTAAGAAAGATTCTTTAATAATATATCTTTTCCTGAGTATAACCTTTGACAATCAATCATGCTTCTTTGTGTCTTAACGTTTATATTAGGATTTGGTTTAGTTATGAACACTCTTAAGTAATTCAATCAAATCCCAAACGTTATACGAACACATAAAATCAGTTTTACTAGAAAACTATTTTATTCAATTCAGAAGATTGATTGACACTAATGGCTTAATTAGAAGAGATAGGATCAGTAAACTTTTCCAAAATCCATTTCAACTTCAGTTAGGGAGGTTATGTAATCATCAAAGTTAGTAGGCTTTCAAACCTAGATGACCTCCTGAGTTAATTATTGGGTTTATTTAGAAGTTTCAGTTTTATGGATTAGCTCTTGGTTAGGTTGCTATCATTTTCATTCTAAGTTTGTAAGAGTTGGTGCAGTATGGTGTACAAGAGGTGTAATCGGAGTTAAATTCGGAGTGAAATTTAATGACACTCTTCCCCCCGCCTCTTGTATTCCTTGCAAGTCATAATAAGGACTTTGACTACTCACACTGACCTTAGAAATCTTTAGGAACTCAGCATGCTTAGGGTCAATATGTAATGACCAACAAATTCTAATAGAGAAACAAGTTAATGACGTTAGTCGTTGTAGTTTCTCTTGTTGAGGATTATGTTAGTTTAGGTAAGAAATCTAAGTGTGCCCACAATTAAGTAACAATGAAACTTTTGTAAGAGTAGCATTAAATTTTAAGGAGACAAGTGATGATAGAACGGTGTCAAGATGGATCAGTGTCTTGTACAAGAGGTGTAAACTGAAGTAATATAAAGTTTTCACTCCCCCACCTCTTGCAACTATTGCAAGTTATCATTAAGACACTTAATGCTCCCACTGGTCTTTAATATCTCTAGAATGCTACAAGAGAAGTTTCAATGAGCTACGTAACGTGGGAACCTAGTACATATACGTTAGACTTTATTTGATTTCTGTAATGTCCAGATATCATAAGAAACTTTAGGGACATATCTAATAGAAATCTTATTAAGTATATATATGAATAGATTTCTTTAAGACCATGGGCCATATGCGGCAAAATTTAGATACAAGTTGATAGTCTTTTAAATGATAAATGAATTATGTCTGAATATTCCATTTGGAATAAGTTCCACAAATGTCAAGGAATGACTTATGATGGACCCATACACTTAGAATGAGATTAAGTGAAAAATCATTCTCATTAACCATGTCATGATTTCTCATGAATTTTGGTTATAATGGATGAAATTTATAAGTCTCATTTTCCTTTTGTCAAATTCTCATTTTTCATGTGACAAAAGTCGTGAAAATGTAAGGTATCATCTAGTTCCATCTTAGTAATGTTTCTATCCAGATATTTAGAACAAATAAAATGAGAGTTTACGGTAAGTGTGACTTTATGTTGACTATGCAAACCTCACAATATTCATATCTTTGCTTAATTATGATACTATATTCTGATTAATCAGAATATATAAGGTATCGAAAAGCGTTGTTTGAAGACTGCTTATTATGGTTCTTATAGTCTTAACATTTAATTTTGTCACTAACTCTCATGTTAGTTATTTGTCAAGTTCTGGTAAGGAAACGTATGTAACTAGAGTCAACTAATCATGTGTTAATTGGAATATTAAAATTAGCAGACTCAAATATCATTAGTAAGTGACTATCTAATTAACTTATCCAACTGTTCCTTTGAATAATGGATAGTCTCGTTGCTTATGCCTAATCTAATGGCATAATTATGCAGTGAGATTTTCCCTTGAAGAACCTTAAAGTTGGAATTAGCACTTGTAATTTGTCTATGGACCTTGGAACAATCCTCTTTTAAACTATTAGTGGTTGTAAGGTGAATAACATCTTATTTTCCAGCTTCAAACATTTATTTCTTTGTACATATGTTGCTTATCAACACACTCATTATACTTTGGTATGTTTGAGTGTTATAGTTGATTTATAAGGCATCAAATTGTACAAGTGAAAATTTTAATATGTAATGTACTGGAAAATGTACTTATTTCCATGCGTAATCCCTTAACTTTATGGGTCATGGTATTATACATTATAATGTATTCACATATACCACTTAACTTTATAGTTTATAGTTTATAATTTTAAATGAATACATGCACCTTAGGAGTTCTTGTGATTATTCCACAATTATAGATTAGTCTTAGGAAAGACTTAATCTGGAATAACCTTTTAGTGACAACACTTATTCTTGATTATCATAAGAGACATCATGTTCGATTTGTCTTATTAATCATGCTCTACTTTTATTCTGTAGTACTTTATCAGAAGAGAGCAATAGGATTATCGTGTCTTAAGAAATAATCAAGGATTTAATTTAAGAGCTAATTCTAAGAGAAACTTTAATTAAAGCAAACATTTTAGGTTTAGGAATTAGAGTGGATGAGATATGTGTAGAAGAAAAATATAGTGAGTAAAATTATGGGTACTAAGAATAAGACAGACGAAATGATCATAAAATTAATTAAGGATCATTAATATAAGGATCATTATGTGAAGAGATTGTGATATGTCTAATACTAACATCAAAATAATAGACTTAGTAAAATTCTACTTAAACAAAGACAAATCAGCTTTGGCCAGAAGTGTAATCATTTAAGTATGTGTGCAAAGTAATCGTGACAAATCAGCTTTGGCCAGAAATGAGACAATCACTTTAGTTATGCACTTGTCAAGCATGCTAAACATAAATGAATTAAATCAGCTTTGGCCAGAATTAAGACATTTCACGTTTGTAATGCATACTTAACATAGCTTTTATAATACTTGAACAATAAATAGATGTATTAAATCAGCTTTGGCCAGAATTAATACATCAGAAGCTCATTCAAGTTAAGCTAGTTTGGTTTTGTAAAACATTATTTGATCCTTATTAATTAATTAAGTATAAACAAAACCATTTTAATTGATTAGATGGACATGCTTTGGCCTAATAGGTATCGGTACTCTCATTGATAGTCCCCAGGTAGGCAACGGGTCCTTTGATTGGATTTATGCGAATGCCAGCCTAGACAGGAGTTCTCAAATCACGGTACGTAACCCTTCCAGTTACTACATGTCCGTCATTTTAAGCATGTTTGAAATTATGATTAGTGTGATATGCTCAGAATTTTAAATGAAAATTCTAAAGTTAATAAAATCAAATCATGATGAACAATTATTAAAGCACAATTATTAAAGTGCACAAAGAAACAAAAAACATGTACCCTAATCATGTTAATTCAATCAAATATATTGTGTTGATTATTTAATACACAATTGCTTGAATTTTAAAATACAGTATGGTGCCATTTTGTATAAAACAATTCTTGACTAAATTATTGCAAAATATGACAACGACGTCAAAATTATTAGTCGTATGACTTTTAAATTATTGCAAGTTTCCAAATACTAATATAATAAATAAAAGGGAATAACTTTTGACTACTTTTAGTAAAGCCAATATCATTAGGTAATCATCGAATCTCATGTCGGTATACAATATCATTAGGTAATCATTCATATGTCTACATATATACCCACTTGTTATATCAGATTAAAGTGCACATGATCATCAAATAGGGACTATTATAATAAGAAGCATGATTATCGATTAAAGAGAACACTTTACAGACTATATCTCATATAATTACTCATGAGAAACTTTAATAATTGCACACATATAGTCAATCACATGTTCTCTGACAATACACATTCACATATGAACACAATGGCCCACATCATAAGGTGATTCTTATCCACTTGGCTGCACATTCTAGGCATAAATAAAACAATAATGTCTCTTAAAAGACTGTAGTCTTGGGTAGGTGAAAAGCATTCATAGAAAAGAGGCATTATTTAATTATGTATTAAATATATAGTATTATATATATAACAGACATCACTATATTCATTTAGTGGTCCAACAAAACTACAAGTCTTGTTGAATAAAACAATCTACAATAAAAAAAATGTTTAGTTTTATTTCTAAAGACAAATATGAACCGGAAGTCACGGGTGGGTTAAAATGAATGGGTGGGGTAGACCCACCACAAATGGACACATTTTCTTTATCTCTCATGAAAGAGAACCAATAAGGTTAGATATGTCGAGTAATATAACAAACCTTTGAGAAAATCAAACCAAAAACCTTATAGATCGTTGAAGTTTTTTTTTTCAAACAATAACTTTTATCCGAAAATTGTTCTTGAGTCTTGTTTTCCAGATTTTATTCCAGATTGATGGATACATAACAGAACTGATTTATCAACATATGCTCTGATACCACATGTTGATCAGTTCCGTTTAAACATAATGGAAAACATGAATAATTACATACCTGTAACGGCAGTAAGGCCAGCGGAGAATCCAGTCAGAGACGAAGCCATTGATTTCGACATACTTGTCAAGATGATCTGGTTCCTCCTTAGGGTGTACGTGCTTGATGGTAGTACCGATTCTAGGGGCTTAGAATCGTATGATGAGAGAGAGAGAGTTATGATGTTAAGTGAGTAGGTTGTGAAGTTGTGAATGAGCATATGAACTCAACCCTTAGCCTCTCTATATATAGACTCTTTGATACACCCGGGAGGAAACCTTAATTAGTCATTAAGGGTAATACGGTCCATCAACAATTACCCACTAATTATTTAATAGGTTTAATATATAATGATCTATTATTATGTAAATTGATTATAATGGCCATATATTAAATATACTAAATATATTTAATCTTACAGTTACCACGACAAAATGGGCACAGATTTGCAATGTCTTCTTCTTGCAATTGAGGATGTTCAAGATATACATTTGGTTTAAAATGTAAGAAAACGATCAAGCTATAGAAAGGGCACTTCAAATTTACCATTCATTGATGCACTGGATACAATAGGATTTTTGGTGACATGTGTTTCCACTTTTACGATCCTGGCAAGAGATACATGTAAATTACCCTGACGATTAGATATAAAAGAGTATATATACGACGAACCTTCATGTTATGGCATGTTTTCTGTTTTTGGGGTTTGACTTTCCCCTTCATGTTATGGCCTGTTTTCTGTTTTTGGGGTCTGACTTTCGTAGTAAGCAACTTCCTTCTCTTCATGTGTTGCTTCTCTTCTTTTGGATCTTTCTGTTTAGAAGCCTGGTTAAGATCAGACTTTAAATATATGTCAGCGTTATTTTACACAGAAGCTTTGTAAAAAGAAAACAAAAATGTAAATTTCTTAGCACTTCATGATTCATTTTCTGAGTAATACAGGGACAGTTTGTGTCATTTTCGAAACCTCAGGGACTGTTTTGTGTTTTTGTAAAAACTGAAACTACAGGGGCCAAAGTGAAAATTTTCAAAAATCAGAATTAAAAAAGGGGTTCTTCCTTATAGAACCGGCTAAACGGGACTAATACTCGGGGTATTAGTGCTCACACAAACAATTTATTTTTTTTACAGGGAGCATTTAAATTAAAAGAGACTAATACACCGGGTATTCTATCTAAAAAATATAATAATAATAATAATTTTTTTTCTTCCATAAATGATATAATTAATTTATAAAAATTATAAATTAATTTAGATGGCCAAAAATGTATATATATATTCAGGTCTTCATGATATATCAGCTCCGAGTCGGAGGATAAACGAGTTCGAATCGAGTTTTTTAAACCCACACAACTCCACTCTCTCTTATATCACACTAGTTTGGGTGAGCACTAATACCCAGTGTATTAGTCTCTTTTAGTCGATATATAAGTAATACCCCGTGTATTAGTCCCTTTTAGTCGATATATACCTGTTAGTAGACTAGTTTTTTTAAAGACTCTAAAAAAAATAATAATAATAATTTTTTTTCCATAAATAACGAGTTCGAATCCCACTAAGGCTGATTCTATCTAAAAAATATAATAATAATTTTTTTTCCATAAATGATATAATTAATTTATAAAAATTATAAATTAATTTAGATGGCCAAAAATGTATATATATATTCAGGTCTTCATAATATATCAGCTCCGAGTCGGAGGATAAACGAGTTCGAATCGAGTTTTTTAAACCCACACAACTCCACTCTCTCTTATATCACACTAGTTTGGGTGAGCACTAATACCCAGTGTATTAGTCTCTTTTAGGTAACTTTTATAGCCACTTTTCCAAGCCTTCAGTGCTCTCCAACTGGCTTCTATTGGCTTTCACATTTCGTTACCTGAAACGCGTTTTAAAAAGATTTTATCAGCAAGAAATACTGGCGAGTGCATCCCAGTTTAATCAAAATAGTTTTATAAATTCACAGAATTGAGGGCATCCGCAATTACATTTGTTTATATCTAATCAATTACTCAACCAGTACTGTCAACACCTGACTTGTGGGTCATATTACTCATTGGCTGTCTCATTGTCCAATGGTAACGTCTTTCACATTTTGTACACAAAACCCCAACATACCGATAGTAATTGTAGAATCACAAATACTCAATCACTGTTAAGTGTAATTTAAAACATTTGAGGTTTTGGTAAAACATTTTGACTCACAAAAGATTTATAAAAATGTGGCAAAAAGCAGATGTACTCACATTGTTGACTTAGGTGATATTACTATAGCTTCCTGGTGATTCTCCTGGTTAATATCTATTAAAATTAAACAATGCACACGTGTTAGTAAAATAACACAAATCACATTAACCGTACAACTCGAGACAGAACTCCAATGACTGAGTCAGGCAGAGCCTTGACATGCATTACGGAGTCCTAGATCAATCGGGTGTAACACGAGACATAATTCCAACGACTGAGTCGGGCAGAGCTGACATGCGTTACGGAATCCTAAATCGATCGTGTAGGGTAATAGCAGGGTTATAGTACTTACAACGAGGCAGAGCTTCGCTTTACAGTGGGTATTATGCTCGGGTATTACTTCTACTATTAGAGAATTGAGAGAGAATTTTGAGAATTGAACGAATTGAAATGAAGGTGATCGATCCAATTTATAGGGCTGGACTAAGGCGGCTCGCGCCCCGCGTAAGCCTAAGCCTTGGTCTTCGCGGCCCGCGAGGACTTTAGGCTAGGCCCTAGCTTGGTCGAGTCAAGTGTGTAGCCTTCACACGCGTTAGGACACGCGGCGGCATTGTGTGCCGGACAAGTTTAGGCCGTTGCGCCCCGCGATAGACCAAAGAGGTCTTGGTCGTGCCCCACGAGCGACTGCCAAACTTTGTTTTTCTTGTTTTTTTTGTAAACACAAGGGTATTCCGGGTCCGTTTCTCGCGTACGGGGTGTATTTAGGAACGTTTAGGGTTAATGTTAGGGGTTCTAGGAGGGTTGTTATAATAATTATCTATAATTTTGTTAAACATGAGAGATTAAAGTGTAATCTAGATGAGAGGATTAAATTGACAGTATTTAATCACTTGATATTCTGTATATATTATAAATTTCTGGGATAATGACTAAGTATGTTGGGCTTTAATCAGTTGTACACTAAGATATTATCTACTTGTACCTTTTAATTCACAAGTTAATAGTGACCAAGACAACTATCAAAATGTCGACAAAAATGAGTAGGTCGTCACGATACTTTTGGATTTTTCTAAAACGTTATAGTTTATAAGATATGGTAAGAATACGTAAAAGAATTATAAGTTTGTTGTGGAGGGGGAAAAGTCTAAGGGGCTGTTTGTTTACCTCTTAATGAGGCTCTTAATGGTTCAGACCTCTTACTGGTTCAGTACTTAATGGTTCAGAGTGTTTGTTTCACGAGCAGATGTCTGAATGGTTCATACATTTACCTCTGAATGGTTAAGATTTATACAAAGTCTGAATGGTTAAGACCTCTAATCTGAATTGGTCAGACATTTGCCTATGAACGGTTAAGCATTATACAGGCTCTTAATGGTTCAGACCACTTACTGGTTTAGCACTTAACCATTCAGATGTTACCAAACAGCCCCTAACTAATTACCTATAATTATGTTAAAACTCAGGGATTTAAGTTTTATAAAATGGGGGGCTAAAATATAATTATTGTTTAAAAGACTAATTTACCTTTATTTTAAGGGTGTATTTATAAATTAAAAGGGAAAAAGTTCTTATTTTTTGGGTATCTTAAAATGCCCCTTACTCACTCATGCATTATAATATAGTATAGATACTATGTGACAGTTGACTGAATATGTTTGTAGGTTTTGTGGTTCATTTAACACCTTTCTCTGGTGATTAGGAGTGTTCACCGTTCGGTTTGAAATCGTGAAACCACTCAAATCAGTCATCAATTTGGTTTTACGGTCGGTTTTAAAAATTTAACTTATAGAAAACAGTTTAGTTTATGGTTTATACTAAAAACTGGCCACATAAAACCAGACCAACCAAGCCGTATTATTGGTGTGTGTCTATATATGTGTATGTATACACACAAATGATATTTTCTAATTGTGCCTGTGGCCACAAGAATCTACACAAAGATTTCGTACAAAATATTTAAACCTATTGTCTATTGATATAAAACTAAAGTCTGTTAATTTAAACATATTTAACTTTGAGAAATATAGATCATGTGCCATGATATGTACATGTAAGAACCAATAGGCTATTTTAGTTTCAGTAGATAGATCAAGATGTATAGTTTGTTAGTATTAACAAATTCACATTATTATATTAATTTTTTAACCAAGTAAACATCTTTATTTGGTAGCCTCTTAATGACTATTCAGATGCTACCTCTTAATGGTTTAAAACCTCTGAATGAATAATAGGTAACCTCAAGTCTGAATGGTTAAGAGGTAACCTCTGAATGGTAAATCATCACATGTCACATTCTTCTACCTTCTCATTGGTAAAATTCTTAATGGTTCCATTAAGAGTGTAACACCCCGTGTTTTCACAAGTCAAAGTCAAGGTCAAAGTCAACGACCGATTTCGCGCGACTTGACTGGTAGAAATGTCTTTATTTTATTTATATTATGTGGAGTAAGTGTTGTTAATGACAATAATCGAATCGTTAATCAATCGACTCGCGACTGTGAATCATAGGCAGTAACAATGCGATAAAGTTAATCAACTAATAATCAAGCTATGCTAATCGAATCGACATCGAATCGCAACTCGAGCTATGTATTTTACTTGTCATTTATACGTATGTGTGCCTTACGTGTTACCTGCGCATGTTTATTTATGTTTTGTTGTGGTAATCAAGCGAACTCAATCGAACTCGAAGTCTAACCCGAATGTAATCGAACCCGAACCCGAATTCCGAATCGAACCATGTCATATACGAAGTAGTTGGGACTAAAAGTAATTTGACTAGGAAACCCTATTGAATCGCTCGCAATCGAAACCGAAGCGTCATCGCACCCGTACGCACCATTCAGTCGACATCCGGACGGATGGTCCACCCGCACGGATTGCCAATCCGCACGGACTGCCAATCCGCACGGACTGCCAGTCCGCACGGATCACCCTTTCCCCTTTTAGCATCCTATAAATACCCGGGTCACTCTCCAAACTTTCCACTTTTGGCAAGTGACGTCCGACCTGCACGCATTCTTCACCTTTTCTCCGATTTCTCTCAATCCAGGTAAGATCTTGCTCTTAATCTTGTACATTCTTGATCTATACACACATCTACACCTTTCTATCTTTCAAATCTCAACTTTTAACCATGAAATCATCAAGATTTGAGGTATTCTCGGGTGACGTCATCATAAAGTTCTCATGAACTTCAAGTGTGACCTCATTCCACCAAGAATGACTCAGATCTGAACGATTTCCACAAGATTTCACAACAACTTCACCTAAATCTAAACTTTTCTAAGGATAAAAGAGTTTAAAGAAATAAACTCAAGCTTTCTCCTTCTTTTACCCTAAAAAACGGTACGAATCGGATCAGTTCTAGTCTTCCACTCAATATTAGTGATGCACTAGTCCTAGATCTGGATTCTACCCGCAAGACACCTGATTTCGGGTTAGACCGGAATGACCGTTCTAAACCGCCGACAGGCCGAGTTAGGGTGATTCCTGGCCGGCTTGGTCATGCGGGAAGGATGCGATTCCAAATGGTTGACACGTAATCAGAACGTCTCGATAGAACGACAAAGGCGACCAAGGGTAGCCGGACGGAACAACCAGGACGAGGAAGTTGTCCGCACGAGTAAGATGTCCGCACGGACAAGCTGTCCGCACGGACGAGCTATCCGCACGGACAGACGATCCGGACGGGTTGTCACCCGGACGAGCTACACTTGGGACCCACATTCAAAACGAGGTTTGAGTATCGACGAATGAACAATCCGGACGGACGACCTCTGAATGGATTACTCTTCGGATCTTGAGATACTAAGACCTTAAACAATTTCAAACAATGTTCATCCGCACGGACAAGTTGTCCGCACGGACAGACTATCCGGACGGATTGTCTTTGTCCGCACGAACAAACTATCCGGACGGATTACCACTGTCCGCACGGATTACCATCCGGACGGATTGTGGTCCGCGCGACCGGCTTGAAGGGTAGAGATACTTAGATGTTTTCTAAATGCTACAACGAAAACTTCAAAGGACAAGCCATCATACACAAACACATCTCACCCATAGGAAGAAACAATCCACTCGAATAGTTATCCGCACGAACATGTTATCCGCACGAGTGACTCGTCCGGACGAATTGCTAATCCGCACGGATTACTTGTCCGCACGAATAACTTGTCCGCACGGATAACAGTCCGCACGAGTGACTAATCCGGACGGATTACCACTCGCACGGATTACTAAACCGCACGAATTGCCAGTCCGCACGGATAGCCAATCCGCACGGATGACCAATCCGCACGATCAGTCATCCTACCCACTTTCACTATGTACTGTTTTACGCGCCACTTATCATTACGTTATCGAATCTATTCAGGCTAACCGTACTCGCTGAAAAGCGCTCCCTTCAATCCATAATCGCTGTGAGTATACTCGAACCCTTTTTGCTTTTAGCACTTTTGGGTGTTACATACGTTACGAATATTCAAACTACAACTATCACACTACTCAAGCTATTTTAACGCTAAACCATTTATGCATGTTATACGTGGCTTATGAATGCTTGTCTGTTATGTTTACACATGGAATGCTATCTACCTGCCTTAGCAACGATAGTACTATAGTTTGGACTCAGCACCCGTTCACGCGGGGGTTGTTAAGGATCTTTTACTTGCATGGATTACGGTGGTAATCATGTATTGCGAACTGCCTCGGGCAGTCAATCCGCAGTTATTGGTATCGATGGATCTATGTCGATAACTAACGTGCTTCATTTCACTATGTGTACGTGCTGGTTATGCGTAAACGAATTCGAACTCTATAAGCTATTATCAAACTTGTATGCTCACCTTTACATTATATGTATTGAATTTATTTTAACGTATGTGACAGGTGCTTAGGTTGTTTCTGTGCTTAACTTGCTGGTGATGAAATTGAGGCTAGGGAAGGAGTCCTAGAAACCAACAAATAAATTAGCTATGTTTAAATCTGAGTTGTCGGAACAGAATACTTGTCTTGATGCTTGTCTGTAAAAATTATTTAACTATTTGAGATACGGTATGGGACGTATTATTTAAATTGAATGGTAATGATAGTTGTTATGGAAACTTCTGGACAATCTGTTTTGCTCAGTGCCATGCCCCGATGATTCCGCCATCGGTTGGGGTGTGACAAAGAGGTAGCCTCTTAATGACCATTCAGAGGCTACCAAACAGCCCCGTCTTACTAAAATGGATTACCAACCGGTCTCACTATAATATGATAATTATTACCACCCATATCTTGCAAATTATCACCACCCTTATCTTACAATTAGGATGGCTATGATGTGTTGTACTTCTTCACGAGTCATAACTCCCAACTCTTCCAAGTAAGAATGTTTGATTTTGTACCTTTTCCACATACAAAAATATAAAGAGTTAATTACACCGTTAGTCCCTGTGGTTTATGGAAAGTAACAATATCAGTTACTAATAGTTTAAAGTTACATTATGAGGTTCTAACTTTTCATTTTGTAACAACATGAGGTATTAACACTAACTTTTGTTAACTTTTCTATTGAAAAGGAGTGAAATTACTAAAATACCCTTTTGCAACTACAAGGACCATTTATGTAATTAACTTTATTTTAATCAAGGGACCATTTGTGTAATTACTCTACAGTGCTCATACCTCTTTTTTTTTACTTATCTATGTTCAGAACTATTCTTCCGGAAGTCAAAAACACCACTCAATCGATCACCACCTTATTACTAATATAAATGGCCCATGTAGTTACAAAAGGGTATTTTAGTAATTTCACTCTAATTTAACAGAAAAGTTAACAAAAGTTAGTGTTAATACCCCATGTTGTTACAAAATGAAAAGTTAGAACCTTATAATGTGACTTTAAACTATTAGTACATGACTTTGTTACTTTTCATAAACCACAAGGACTAACGATGTAATTACTCAAATATAAAAGTTGACAACATGTCTAATAGGTGTTGCAACTTTTTGTTTTTATAAATAAAATATGTGAAACCTCGCGCTCAATGTGTGGTAAAAAAACATAGACACCCATGGTTACGTGCGGGCATTCCAACTAGTGGTATTAAAAAACCTAACATTTTTAGTAAAGAAAGTATTTAATGAAACGTACATGGAGTTTGTTAGAGTGCTTGTAATTAGGGTTGCTGAATTGTGGGAGAGGATTCATGAGGTACTCTTTCCCGGTTACGCGTCCTGGTACTGCGTTGGGAATCGTCATTCGCCTTCGTCCATCGACATAGCCTTCACCTAAAACAAGATCGTCAATAAGAGCAAGTCATGTCTATGGTCACATAGCTTATTTTCTCATTTTCTTATTTATACATAACGAACGTTAAAGAGATGATTTGGGGGCCACTTGCATATCACCAATCAGATTTCCTTTTTTTATTTCTTTTTTCTATTTTTACATAAGTAAAAAAAAAATTTATTCCACACCGTGCAAGTTACCAATAAAGCCCCATGCTTACGTGGCATAACAAAGCCCCAGGGCTACAGGGTTTATTCCACACTATACAGCCTTATTTTTAGGGGTGCAAAGGAGCCGAGCCCGAGCTCGATTAAATTATGAGAGCTCGACCTCGGCTCGGTTCGATTCGAGCTTTGTTTTCAAAGCTTGAGCTTGGCTCGTTGGTCGTTTCTCAAGCTCGAGCTCGGCTCGGGCTTGGGTTCGACTCAGGCTAATACCGATCGAATTCTCTCACGTAACAAACCCGCTCCAACTCGCATGCTTCCCTAGTACTAATAAATCAAGATTATAAAATAATATGAATCATTTTATGTTACTTTTTATGCTAAGGAAATAAGTTAATCACATGGTAAAATAAAAATAAAAATAAAAATATTTATAGGGATAATATATACGTACATGATATATATATGATGTAAAGTGTTACATTTTGTCATTCTTATTAATATTAATTCATATTCATACAGTCTTATCTTTATTGGGCTCGTAACATTTGAACAACTGGACTTGGTTGTTACCTGGTAGTATCAGGGTTGTTATTGGGCTTTATTTGTTACAACTGATTTTGTTCCATTATTGTATTCAGTTTATTTGTTCAGGGTTGTATATGAAACATTCAAGGGGGTCCGATCGTCTATGCGAATACTTTTGGACTGAAGTGTAACTTCAGAGTTACATCTTATAAAAGCGTTCATTTGTGCAGCTAGGGTTCCAGAAGTTTCATTTCTTCCATCTCCTCTCTGTGTCGGTTATTGATCTGCTGAAGTTTCAAATCGCCGTCTGCAAAATTTACGGTCGTTCTTTTATCGATCTTCGTATGTTTGGATCGACCAACGAATCTATGTTACGAAGGTGTGTTGGAATTGGTGGTCTCGGAATTTTAGATTTGGATAACATATCATGGTACAATCTCAGTCCTTTAATCTTTGTATACATTTATTTATATCGTTGTATGGTTCTAAATATACATGTTTGTGTAGGTATTTGTTAACCATATGACATTTATAATATGAACACCAATATAAACTTGAACACTGTGATGTCAACATAATTAGTAGCACACTACATTCGCACGAAATTGTTCTCTTTTTTAAGAAAATATTAGACAGAGTATATAAATTAAGTATTTGAACAATAACAATCCATAAATTAGGTATATTTAGGCCACCTCATTTTTGGGATTCAATTTTTCTTTCATTTTTGGGATTCAATTTTTCTTTCTTTTTTTTACATCATAACTTGGTGAATACTTGGAATTTGGTCATGAAATTTCTATAGTAGATGGTCTTAGAGTTCTAAAGGTCAAGCTTGGTTCAATTCGAGTTTTGCTTCTAAAGCTCGGTTCGTTGGTAGTTTTTGAAGCTCGGGCTTGGTGGTTAATTAATAATTAATTTATATTAATAATAATTATTTTTTACATATAATTTAGTTTTTTCATAATTTTATAAATAGGAATTTTCATTATTTAAATATATTAATTAAAATATATTATAATTACTTGCGAGCTGGCTCGAACTCGATAAGCGAAGCTCGGGCTCGGCTATTTCATCATCTTATTAGTTTGTAACTTAACGTTTTTTTGTTACCTTGTTTATGTATTATAGGATAGTTTTTTTAATTTTTAATTTAAGCATTTTAAATAAAGGCCCTAATAAAGTTTAAGAGGGTGTTTGGGATTTCTTCTTTAACTCCAGAAGTGTTTTTTTTAATCAAAAGTGTTTATCGACTTCTGGCTTTTCCAAAATTAGTTTTTAAAAAATTGTTTGATTTAGCTTTTGTGATGAGAAAAGTAAAATGAACAAAAAGAATGAAATAAATTTCCATATTTGGTTGCTATTTTAAAGGGGATAGATAGATTGGTAATTTAATGATCAAAAAACTAAAAATCATTTAAAAAGCGATCACTTTTGAAAAATGTTTTTTTTTACTTCTAAAAAAAACCAAAATTAAAAAAACACTTTTAGCATTGTCAAACATTTATTTAACTTATTGGGTTTTTGAAAAAACCAATAAGCCATTTCCAATCACCCTCTAAAAAACTATACCAAAATCAAACATTAGAGTGGACGGTATGGTTGGGGTGAGTTAGGGTGTTTGAGTTTTCTCTACCCAATAATCACATGCCATGTCAACTCCCCCATCCACTCTCCATTTTCTACTCAAACACTAGGTATGGTTCAAACACTCACTCAATTAAAAAATAAAAAATTTTGATTGGTTCTTCTCTCCTCCCTCCTCCCTTTGCTCTTCTTCACCTTTAGTGAGTATACACCGAAAAAACACCCTCTCTTCTACTCCCCACTCCCCATTCAAACACCCGGTGTGATTCCGTAATCCCTGCTCGGCAACCCCCCTCCCCGAAGCCACTCCCCGAAGCCATACCGACTAACCTTAGTAACGGTCCAATTTGGTTTGGTTTTAAATTTCAACAGTTTAGTTTCATTTTTTATAATTTAAAAATAATTACTAAAAGTTAGGCTCAAATTTTAACCTAAAAGTTGTTAAAACCACCAATGAGGTAGTGGTGGAATAGTTGGAGAAAGACTTGATGTTCCTTGTGACACAAGTTCGACTCTCACTCTTCCCATTATTTTTTGCGGCATCCAGGTGAAGGGCGAATAGGATGGCGTCGGTTCGTCTTGGATGGGAGGCGAGGTTTTACCGATTATTCCACTGTCGTGCTTTCGGGCGGGTGGAGGTCGGGTTTCCGCGCATCTAGGAGAGCCAAGGGGCTGGCGGCAGTCGACTAGTCGACCTTGGCCATAGCGCCCGGTGTCACGGTGGTTGACACGTCATTCCTCGCCGTTCAAAAAAGAAAAGTTGTTGAAACCAAACTTTGAACACGAGTGTTATTCGTCTGACATCTTCCATCTCCATCTTCCAATACCATTATTGAGACTTAACCGTAAATCCGTAAGGCTGGTGGGTATGGGGAGCGTCCCCCATCCGTCGAGGACCGGCGACGGAAGCAACACCATGCCGCCCCCCAGCGTCCTCGTCCTCACCGTCGAGCATAGGATATTGGAGACGGTCCATATGCAAACAAAAAAATGGTGGGTCCAAGGCTTTTGACCGTTTAAAAAAATTGGACCTTGAAGGAGATGGATCTTGAAGGAGGCGGTGTTCTTGTGTAAAGCTGTTGCAGAGGTGATTTATCTATATCTATATATGTGTATCTATATATGTGTATGTATATATATTATTAATTATTAATAATAAATAATAATGAGATAAATGAAAGGGGATAAGGTCGGCCAGCAAAGAAAGTTGAGATGCCAACTGGAAATTAATGAAAATATTTAAGTTTATGTATTTTTTTTAAGTTTATGTATTGTGTTCTAATATTAATGAAAATATTTTGTTAGTTTATTTGTTAAATGTTAAAAAAAAATAGAATATTAAAAAAATAAAAAAACATAAAAGTGGTGGGGTAGGATTATCTAGGACCATCCTCCCATACCCTCTAGTTTTGTGGGATGGACTATCCTTGGGAGGACTATGATGTGACGCCTACGTGGCGGATCATCCTCCAAGGGAGGATGGGCACCATACCGTCTAGCCTAATGATCAGATAACTAACCAAAGTAGCAAACCCATTACACAACCGTCTTGTTCAAAAGAGTGTGTTTTTTAGCCCAAAAATTTGGCCCACTTAATGGGTTACCATTTAGACCTGTTAAAGCAAATTTATTTTTTTAACAATAACATTAAACTCCATTCACCGAATGGATCCCCGAAACCACACCGTCCCCATAGGATGTTGTAACTTTTTGAGTAGCTTTTACCATACTAGCCCTCTTTTAACGCTGCTTTTATTTGCCCTAAAAAACAGCAAACAAAAACAGCCGCCACTGGTACAACTCCGCTCTAGTTCTCCACCGCAGGTATGTTATTTCTTGTTTAAACAACATGCAGTGCAAACGAGTGTGTTGAATTATGGTGTTGCTGTGTATATCAGATGTTAGTCCACCCCAAGCTCGTTACTGTCTCTTCTCACCCCAGGCAAGATTCAAGATTCACGAAACGCTTAAAGAGTGAATGTTTGTTTAGGGTAATCAGGGATGAGCATGGTACCCGTTTGGTACCGAACCGGTACCGAAAAACGAGAAAAGTGGGTACCGGTATCGAATATACCGATTCGGTACCGAAAAACGGAGAAAGTGGGTACCAGTACCAAATGCTCATCTTCTATGCCCCTAGTTTTGAATTAGGGTTTTTCTGAATCTTTTTGTTAATGTTTCATATATTTTAGTGTTTTAAGTATTCATTTATTAGTGTGTATGGTTAGCCATCCCTTGTAGTTGATTTGGTTGAATTGGTTGAAGATGGGTTGCATAGGGTTTGAGTAGAATTGACTTTGTTTGGTTTTTTTTTATTATTTTTTTTTATGTTTATGTAAGTTAGCAGAGCAATTGAACCTTTTGCACATGCATAGTGATGTGATTCTGATTTTATTCTTGTATTGTCAATTTGTCATGTCACCAGCAATCTATTAATGACCAGATTTTTATGTTTATCATTTAGTAGTGAATAATGGTTAGGAGAGGTCGGGACTCAATTGGCATAGTGGATGACGCTTGGGAGCCACCGGTTCACATTGATAATCGTGTTGGCCGCTTTCTGAAGGACGTCTTTGCTTACGGGGTAACCAAGGAGGTAGCCCTTTACTTTAACCTTTATGAACCATCATTCGAGCAATTAAGATTACTAGATTTCTCCACTCCTATTTATATTCACTAGATTCTCATTTTACCTTTGTGATTTACAGATTCCCGAAATTACTAGTCATTTAAAAGTATCGTGGGCCATGTAAATTTCCAGTGTTACTCAATTTCTTATGTGATATATCATCTAATCTGTTACTAATTTTAATTGAAGGTACGATGAACTTTTGAAGCCGTTACATGGTTTGAAAGACGTGGATGAACTACCAGACTCACTCGAAAATGTTTCACGGTTTATAATAGAAACACTACAAAAATTCAAGATAGATGATGACATTACGGTTTATTCTCTAATTCATACTCATAATTAGCTTTAAAAAAGACTAAAAATATTTATCAAAGTCAATTCAACGTTATAACGAGTTTAGGCATTAGTTTGCGGTTATGTTCTCAAACGGGCTGGATACTTGGGTTCGGTTGACATTATATTAGTTCAGTTTCAAATTTACTTTTTTATATAAGATTATGTGTCACCAAACTATGTTCCTTGTTTAAATCTACTGATATAAAATAAATATATATTTTTGCAAAAAGAAACTTAAAACCAGTCCAACAACTAATCTCAACAGGAATCGTTTCGGTTAGGTTTTCTCAATAGTAAAATAAATTTACTTTTTTTGCATTAAACTATCCAAAAGATCGTATGCATTAGAAATGTGGTTTGGCCGTTTGGGTGACTTTAGGCTCATGTATGATTAAGTAAATAGCATTTTAAAGATTCTCATTCGTTTTTAGTTTCTTTGTAGCTTTGTTATTTTCATTTACTGAGCCGGTGGATGCTCCATTGTTCTCGTTGTGCACACTTGCAGTAAGAAATATACTTATGCAACGCTAATACTTTTTCTTTAAACCCGATATTTGATTAGTTTTGCAAATCTATTTTAAAAAAAGGTGGGGAATGGCGATATAGGAGATGGAGATGGTTTCATTGTCTGAGCTAAAGTGAATGACTATTCTCAAGTCCCTGAGAATATACTAATGTTGATGCAAGACTTTGACGGCCATCAGAAGAAAAATGAACACTATTTAGCAAAAATTGCGATAAGCAAAATTGAGCGTGTTGGTTATAGGTGTTTACTATGTCCATATATTTTAGTTTCTTAATTTGTAGTAATTCGTTTATGAATAATATTATTTGCTATCACAGTTGTCACACCCCAACCGATGGCGGAAACATCGGAGTGAGACGAAAACATGATTGCAAGAGACTTCATAACACTATTGGTGACAAGTATTTAATAATTTATTTTACATTGCTTGAACTAGAAATACCACAAGTTTGAAATAAATAATATACAATTATTCAAGTAATTAAATTTCATTTCATTGATAATGGTTTAATATAAAGATTGGAAACGGAATACAACATGTTTGAAAATGACAGTGTACGGTACATGGAAACAAATATGACATAACAAACTATCATAACTAAATTTAAGCGAGTATCTAGCCATCCTACTAGATTACGTCTCTTCGATAATCATCAACTTGCAACATTATGATAAAATACAATTCAATACAAAAGTATTGGCGAGCATTCATGGTTTATGTGATAGCATACGTATACAAACAAGTTTAACGAAATCCACATGTGAAAAAATATATATAAGGCATATCATGGCATCACTAGCATGTAATCCTACATTGTCAAACCCAAGTATCGCACATGCATACAAGCATCCCGCATTCATAACTATGAATACGACCGTTTTTACATCAAGAATAAACATAGCTAAACAATGACCCGTCGCTACGGGCAGTGTGCATATCCTATAGCGCTAGGGGGGTCTAGCTAAGTAAATGGCAAGTATCATACAAGAATCTAGCATGCATGTATTCCTAGCATAAGTTTAGCATGTATAAAGGATTCGTTTTCAAGCATAAAGTGTTTTATGTGAGAATGTGTTAATAAGTTCATAAGTTGCACCCCAAAAGTGGGAAATCAAAAAGGGGCATGAATACTCACGGTTTGCATTTTAGCGTTCCGTAAGTCTTGAGTTTAAGGAGGGTTGAGCCGGGAGCCAAGGTCACCCTATAACGGGAAACAAAGGCGGGTTAGTTTAGGGTTTACAAGACTTGAAGTAATAACATAAACGTAAAGGTTCATTAAGTTATTTAGTCATGCATTCCCCAAGAGGGGTCATAGAGTTTGTCAAGCAACGAGGAAGATGATATGCATCCATTTAAACCTCGATATAAGTTCACCGAAACATAACCCGAAGGTCGGTTGGTCATGAGTTCGTGTTCACCAAAGCACTAGTCATTACAACTTGGTTGGTCATGAACAAGGTTAAGATTAGTGTGTTTAAGGTGTGTTTTAGTTGAGAACTCATCTAGTGAGCTTAAGGTCTCCACAAACAAAAAGTTTGGGAGTATATAAACCAATTAACTTACTGATTTAAATCAGTAAATTCACCCATTAGTTAGGGTTTTGGTTGTACATAAGTTGGACATAACAAGAACACGAGAAAACTTGAAGAAAACATGGAGAACATAAAGAAAACTTAAAGAACATTTTGAAATCTTTTAAAAACAGAAAAATGACCAACTTTGGACCTCAAAATCAGATCATTCCCGGATGTTTAACATCAAACAATAGTAGGGCATTGATCCTTAGTGGAGTCCAAGTGGTTAAGAACAAGAAAGACAAGAAGAAAGTGAAGAAGAAAGGTGAGTTTTGCTCACTTTTGGACTTGAATGATTCTGTCCAAATCTTTAATTCCCAGCAGACTCTTGGTGTTTTTGGAGAGATTAGATGATGAACAAAGTGTTAGAAGAAGTGTAGGACTTGTATTTATAGTGCTAGGTGGTTGGGAGGGTGTTTAATGGTAGTTAGAAGGCTATTGGTGGAGAATGGAGGTGGGGGTTGGAGTAATAATACCAAAATTCAAAATTAAAATTTTAGGGTGAAGTTTGGAGACTAAAATACAGATTAGAATTCGTGGGTTTCGGGGGGAGTTTGGATTTTTGTCACAAAAGATCCCTCAAGTTTGATAAATATGCAATCAGGGCTCAAAGTTAGGTTTTTTTTTTGATGTTCCTTTTTAAGTGCTTTTCGTGTAGGTTTAAGCGTGTAACAAGTATGAAAGTATCATAAACATAAAATTGATGTCAAGTATATCCGGGTATGCATATTCATATATTAACAAGTATCGAGAATGCCGGTTGTACACAAAATGCAAGTATGAGCACGTTTTGACTAATACATCATGTTTGCAAGTATCCATAGCATATCAAAAGTGTTTACAAATATAAATTAGTGTAAATTAAGTATTGGAATCGTTAATTGTCGGTATTCGACATGTATTGCGCGTAAACACGTTTAAATCGGTTGTTTACGTGCATTGCGGCATAGTTTTGAATTAGGGTTTCCAATATGCTTTTTCGAGTATGATAAGTATAAATTGAACATATTAAGTGTATAAACAAGGTTTCCATTATGATCGGTGTCTCGGATTACAATTGAAACGAAAGTACGATACGATTACAAGTTTTCGGAAATAGAAAGCTTCCAAAACTGGAAAGTACAACAAGGCTTGCTATAAATGGAAAGTACAGGAATACAAAATGTTACAACAGTTGTCTATTATCGAAAGATGGTTTGTCGGGATGGACACTAAAGTACAATATTCGGCTAAGGTAATTTGAATAGCGTTTGTGTCTTCTATTTGTGTAGTCTTGTTGCTAAGAACATCCTACTTGATATCATATAGTGCACCAGACCTTACCAATAGCTTTGTTATTTGTGGGATTTATTTGGCATTACATAGTCTTGCTTGCTGCTAAATTACAATATGATGGAAGAAAGAAACAAAGTCATTTGGGTAAAACCATTTCAATGTATACAGGGGCATTGATGCACCAGAAATGAATCAAGTTTATGGGGATAATGCTAGGGTTGAGCTTGCAAATTTAATCGCTAGCATGTGTTTGACAGTTCATGTCTATTATATAGATAAATTCAAGCGTTGTGTTGCAGACGTTTATCGCGATAACAATCTTGTACAGGTAATTATGTTTGTTGTGGTCAGTTGTGTACTAGCAAATGTAATACAATATAAAACTCGATTATGCAGAAAACACTGTTGGAGAAGGGAGCCGCATGGCATTATAATCTCTATGACAGTCATTATGCACATTTTTCTTTTAGTTTGACGCATCATTCTCACCTATAGAATTATCACGTGATGCCGGAGGTGGCAGGTGGTCGGTTGATGCGTGCGACGTGATAGAATTGTTCGCCATGGATGTTGGCTATTTGAAGCGCATGTGATGTCTGCCATTGATGGCGGGTGTTGGAAACGCGACCGGGCTCCGGTTAGACCGAGGATAAATTAGAAAGATCAGTTCTCAAGATGGGGTGCAACCAGGACGTAGCGACAAAACAAAGGTGTAGGTATAAGCTTGGGACAACTAGTACACCTTTTCTGCCATGTCAGAACATGTCTCCTCCAAATAAAAGTATATGAAGTAAGGGGTTATACCTTATGCAATACTGATTGTGCCTTGACAACTATACATTATATTCTTTTTTTTTTTGAAAAAGGATGTACGATTTCCTTTATATTAAAGAATAATTCATATACTTTTTTTAACAAAAAAAAGAAGAAGAATTAATGGATTTGGATCTTCATGCGCAACACCGAATCCAAGAATCACAATCACGACGGAAAAACTTTAATGAGAAAAGTCTGGAGTTTCTCAATTAAAATTCGTGTTTATCGATAAATCTGGTTTCTAGAACCCTAGCAGAACATATCTATGAAATGTTTATGGATAATTTTCCTTTTTTGAACTGTAATAAAACAGATTGGAAATTTGAACCCATAGAAACACGTATGAAGAACAAGATCTGGATGTTGGGTATAAAGAAACGAAATGTGATGAACAAGATCTGGAGCCCCATGGTGGGCGCCAATGAAGAAACACGGTATCACCGCCCGGATGATTGGACCGCTTTCTCTGTGAGGGTGAAGAATGACACCTTGTTCTTCCTCTTGAACCTAGATCTGCAATGGAGAAGACATGAAAGTGGAGATGTAGAGATGACTGGTAGGGGAAAGAATCCCCTATTTCCAGCAACAAAAGTGTGGTGCCATATCTTGTGCCCTAATAATGAGGTGAACACCTCTTTATATAGGAGATATGAGCCTCCCCTAATCTCAATGGGCCAGGCCCAGTTAGGGGTTATATCTACAAGTCCCCAGCCCAAAGTAGTGTAAACTACATCGCGTTGGGCCTCGCAGTTGGTTTAGTAAGCAACAATAATAAATAACTAAAATAAGAGCGATAAGTAACGGATATGTCCGGTCGTTCAGGTTGGGTATAATACCATACCCCATCAATGATCAAAATTTTACGGTTGATTTGGTAGCGTAGAGGAGCGATCGAAAGCAACTTCTCGTGAAAAGGCTGGAGAGAAAATAAATAATGAAAAAAGAACAATGATGAATACGTAAAAACTAAGCTCTAACTCTCAATAAAAAAGTCTAATACACAATATTGTTTCTATAAAAGTTTTTTTTAAATAAAATAACTTATATTTTTAAAACAATTTATTCTATTATATTATGAGTTAAATGTCATTTTAGTCCATGTGGTTTGGGTCATTTTGCCAGTTTAGTCCAAAGGTTTCATTTTTAACCTGTGGGTCCAAAAAGGTTTCACAGTTGCCATTTTAGTCCACTTGGATAATTTCATCCATTTTTTCTGTTAACGAGAATGCCAATTTGGTCATTTTGTATGTAATTTTGTTAACTAAAAGGGCAATTCAGCCATATAAAATGACCGAATTGGCCTTCTCGTTAACAGAAAAAATGGATGAAGTTAACCCAGTGGACTAAAATGGCAACTGTGAAACCTTTTTGGACCCACATGTTAAAAATGAAACCTTTGGACTAAACTGGTAAAATGGCCCAAACCACAGGGACTAAAATGGCATTTAACTCTTCTATTATATTCTATTCTATTCTATTCTATCCTATAAGCTTACATTATAAAATATGGATGAACAGTGACAGGCTGCCATTGGTTACTTTTTTTTTGTTTTTTTTTTCTTTTGTCTTTTAGTAACTTTTTTTTTATTTTAGCATGTACCCTTTATAATTTAGTAATGACACTTACAACCCTTCAACTTTCTAAAAACTTTATAAACGTGCTTATATTTATGTACGTATCGGAATAAATTCAAGTTGACTACGTTTGTATTTTTCTTCTTTTATTAAGTTTTTGTTCATTTTAGTCTTTACATGTCAACATTTTAGTCTTCTTAAAAAACATAAATATAAGTTTGGCAGTATAAGCACGTACGTAAATATAAGCACGTAAAAATAATTCAATATTGTTTCTATAAAAGTTTGCGTTATATAAGTAAAAAAGATATGTTTTTTAATGACACTTACAACCCTTTTTAAGAAAACATTAAAAGTTTGGCACTTACAACTCTTCAACTTTCCAAAAAAAATTATAATCATTTTTTACGTGCTTATATTTAGGTACGTGTTGTATAAATTCAAGTTGATTGCGTTTCTTTAAAAATGGGTAGGCTCAGATATAATATGTTTTTTTTGTTGCTTTTTTGTACATTTTAAGTTGATCTACGTTTTGGCATAAATTTTGTTTTACAAATTCGACTTACTGTACGCTTCGACACCACCGTAACGCATGGTACCATTTTTAACTTAAGAAAACATATTTTTTTTACTTATTTTTATGTACACGTCGGTATAAGTTTTGGTTGGTGGTCAACGTAAAATTCTTTCACAAATAAGTCGGGCCATATATAATACGTTTCCCTGCTTATTTTTATGTACATCTTCAATTTATCTACATTTTGATATAACTTTTGTTCAGAAACGATTCGGGTCTTTACTGCACAAATCCGAGTTACTTTACATTTGTACCCGCACATCACCGAAAAATTTACTAGTTTCTAAACATAACCATTACATAAGTCTAGAATGGCTAGGGCTCCAATTTGTCAACAAAAACCCCCAATTCCAAAACTTATGATCAAACCACACTCAATAACATGACTGTTGATTGATCTCACGACGTGCGTTCTGTAACCACTAACGATGATCGGTTACCGAAGCGAAGATTCTCATACGGCATCTGGTAATTCACCTTCAACAACTGTTTAAACATTCAATTATCTGCTTCATTAATGCATTTGAATCTCGTTTTGTAGGTGATTAGATGATATATTGCTGCTATTCTCCTAGAAACTGTCAAAGTTTTAATCTTTTGTATATTGGTGAGTTAAAGATTTGATTTTTTTTAGTTTTGTTGTTAGTTTTTCTAAGTTTTGTGAACCTTGTTTATTGAATAATAATGCAATGAATTGGGTTTTGTTATGACAAATTGATAGTCTTTTTTCAAGATATATGTGGGATAATGCTTTGTTTGAACCTATGTTGTCAAAAGCACACTAGGTGCTCTCTGCTGTTTCAGGCGATCAGAAGCGTTTTCTGGCCGAATTGCCACCAAAAATCGTAACCCCCCCAAACAAGCCTAAAACTAGGGGTGTGATTTCTGACACGACCCCGAAAACACGACCCCGAAAACACGACACGAAATTCGCGGGTTTAGGTTTAGTCTAAACGGGTTTGGGTCAGTTTCAGGTTGAACCTGTGAACCCGTTTAGCTAAACGGGCCCGGGTTGACCCGTTTAACCCATTTATATTATATTTTGTTTTTTTACAATATTTATTATGTCATAAATTGATTTGGGTGTGTATTTTATGCATAATTATAACTTAAAAAGAGAGATTGACATAAAGTTTTATAATTAAAAACCAATTATATTATATACATTTGTGTTTTTTAGTAAAATTTTATTTTTAATATATTAATTTGCGAAAATAGAATTAAAAAAATTGAAAATTCGGGTTGAACGGGTCGTGTTCGGGTCAACCCACTAATATTTGGGTTGTGTTCATATATATGACAAGATTTTCGGGTTCGGGTCGGGTTGAACCTGCCAACCTGCGAACCCGACCCGTTTAGCGCCCCTACCTAAAACATGTCTAAAACTCCTGAAAGTGGTATTTTTATACTATGCGTCTCGCTTAAAAAGCCTTCACTTTTTTTGCGCATTTGACAACATAGGCTTTCACGAAAAAATGTCAATGTTTATGTAGATTAAGCCATTAAGGTTTTTGATGTCACTTGATTACGGGTCAAGGTGTAATTGTATGATCTGCTTTTAGATGGAAGAAGTATCTCCCAACCATAAGCATTTGACAAATGACGAAGACGGTGAGAATAATCTACAGGAGAAAGTAGAACACGACAGTGAAAACGGATTTCCCGAAGGAAAAAAGGATTTTGTAGCCCCTGCTGTAGGAATGGAGTTTGAGTCGTATGACGATGCATATAATTATTATAATTGTTACGCTCGGGAGTCTGGTTTTCGGGTACGTGTGAAAAATTCATGGTTTAAAAGAAACAGCAGAGAGAAATACGGTGCGGTTTTATGCTGTAGCAGCCAGGGTTTTAAGCGAATAAAAGACGTGAACCGTTTACGAAAAGAAACACGAACCGGTTGTCCCGCAATGGTGCGAATGCGTTTAGTGGATTCAAGAAGATGGAGAATTCTCGAAGTTACGCTAGACCATAACCATTTACTCGGTGTAAAGGTTCCTAAATCCATCAAGAAGATGGTACAGTCGGATTCTGACGCAGAAGGGCGAACAATAAAATTATATAAAGCACTTGTGATCGATTCAAGGGGTAATAACGGTAATTCACATTCACACGGTCGGGAAATCGGTTCTTCTTCGTCTGTTCATGATCATCCTGATCAGTTGAATTTAAAGAAAGGTGACGCGCAAGCTATATATAATTACCTCTTTCGTATGCAATTGACGAACCCTAATTTCTTTTACTTGATGGATCTTAACGATGAGGGGCGTTTAAGAAATATGATTTGGTTAGACGCCAGGTGTCGGGCTGCAGTTGGTTACTTTAGCGATGTGATTTATTTCGACACGTCGTATTTGTCGCACAAGTACGAGATTCCGCTCGTCACGTTTACAGGGATGAATCATCATTATCAGTCCGTATTATTGGGTTGCGGTTTGCTTTCAGGTGAAACATCCGAGTCGTATTTATGGGTTTTGAAATCATGGTTAGTTAGCACATCGGGGCGTGTCCCGCAAACGATAATTACCGACAGGTGCAAGATCTTGCAGAGGGTGGTTTCGGAAGTTTTTCCGAAATCTCACCATCGGTTTAGTTTATCTAACATAATGAAAAAAGTTCCCGAGAAATTAGGAGGGTTAAAAAACTACGACGCGATCAGAAAGGTTATGGTTAAAGCGGCTTACGAGACGTTAAAACCGTTCGACTTTGAAAACGCATGGGCTTTCATGATCCAACGGTTTGGGCTCGGTGAGCACGAGTGGCTTCGGGCTTTATACGATGATCGGGCCTGGTGGGCCCCGGTGTATTTAAAAGATGCGTCTTTTGCCGGAATGGCTCCTGGTGACACGCCACAACCCGTATTTTATAAATACATCCACAAACAAACTCCGTTAAAAGAATTTCTCGACAAATACGAACTCGCGTTACAGAAAAAACACAAAGAAGAAGCAAACGCCGACGTGGAATCAAGAAACTCATCTCCTACATTAAAAACAAGATGTTTTTTCGAGTTACAACTGTCGAAAGTTTACACCCACGAAATCTTCAAGAAATTTCAAGTCGAAGTTGAAGAGATGTATTCGTGTTTTAGTACCACGCAGTTACACGTTGACGGGGCGATTACGATCTTTTTGGTGAAAGAACGTGTTTTAGCAGGTGAAAACCGGAGGGAGATTAAGGATTTCGAAGTTTTGTATAATCGAGGGGCAGCTGACGTACGTTGCATTTGCAGTTGCTTTAATTTCAACGGTTATTTATGTAGGCATGCGTTATGTGTGCTAAATTTTAACGGGGTCGAAGAGATTCCTTCCAAGTACATTTTATCGAGATGGAAGAAGGATTATAAGCGATTATATGTTTCGGATCATGACGGGATTAACAGTAATGATGGTACAGATACGGTTGAGTGGTTTAATCAGTTGTATAGAAGCGCGTTGCAAGTTGTGGAAGAAGGCGTGATCTCGTTGGATCATTATAAGGTTGCTTTGCAGACGTTTGAAGAAAGCTTAAGTAGAGTTCATAATATTGAAGATAAAACATGAATGATTTGTATACTGTTATTGCTTTCTTTTATTTGTGAAGGGTGTGTCTGCCCTTTCCTGTGCATATATGTTTGATATATAATTTGTTTCGTGGTATTGCTTTTGATGTTTATACATATGCCTGAGTTTAGATATTTTGTTTTACAACTTTACATCACAACGTAAGACATTATATTTTTTTTATCTATGTCTAACCACGTTAATGTAACTAACGTAAACAAAGTAGAACATGCATCACGTCACGCCTGGGCATCACACGTTAATGTCATCATCGTATCACATGTCAGCGAAGTCACAAATGTGACGTTGCCGTCGCAAACTCGCAATGCACGGTATTTGGGTAAAAATCTAGTTTAACTTATAAGTTATAAATAACTAGGTTAGGAAAAAAGTGATATAATGTGTATAAAACTGTAAACATACCGTTCTGTTCTTTTACAACCCTAGAGGTAGGTAGGGGTGAGCAGAAAACCAAACCGTAACTGAAATAATCAAACCGAAACAAAAACTGACGGTTTGCTTTTCGGATTTTTAATAACCGAAAATTTCGGTTCGGTTTTCGGATAACCATTTTCAAAACTGAAAATAACTGAACCGGACCGATAAGTTATAATAGTAGGCTAAATTCATATATTTTTGTGTTTAAGTTTAAGTATTTAACCAATGCTACTAAGAATTATTAATTTTGTTCTTGATTCTTAAATATTTATAATAAGAACATTAACATGTTTGTTTATCATTGAAGAATGATTTATCCATTGTTTACAAGAAATAGCATAATTTAATATAAAAATTAAATGATTCTCATAGATCAAAATTTAACATAAAAAATAAAGATTTTCAAAGTATTATAAAAGAAAACGTCTTAATAAATACTTTGAAGAAACATTAAAATAAATTAGAAGGTTAGTCTTATGCGAACAATATTAATTAAAAAGATTAAATATATTAACTTAAATGTAAACACTTAAGAAACATTTTTAAACTTTGAATTATACTTTTTATTTTTGAATATTACGTAACCTGTTTCAAAAACCGAAAACTGAACCGAACCGTTGCTAAAACCAAAAAAACCGAAACTGAACGGTTTTCAAAAACCGAAAATCAAACTTTCGGTTAGACCGTGGGGTATGGTGGGCTTGGGTTGGGGCTTGGGTTGGGGCTTGGGTTGACACGTGTCTTGGGGTATAATTTCAAATTCAAACCCACGCCCATGGGGTATGGTGGGGGCTTGGGTTGGGGGCTTGGGTTGGGGGCATGAGTTTGATTTGGCCATTGAGAGCACGCCATGTCACTTTGCTAGCCCGCCCCACGCCCGGGCTGAAACCCACACCAAAGGGGCCACGCCCAAACCCAAGCCCACCCGGGGTGGTGGCTTGGGCGTTTTCCCCCAACCCACGCCCAAACCCCCGCCCCATACCCCATGGTCTTACAGTTTCGGTTTTACCCAAAAACCGAACCGAACCGTGCACACCCCTGTAAAGCAAATCCGAGGTCTAGAACGAAAACAGCTTAAACATTGAGGGGTGTAAATTGTCATGCTGGAAAACTTCCACCCTTTATTTTTCCCTCCAAATCGCCCCAATTATTCGATCCAAATTCAAGGTACTCTCTGTTAAATCTGCATATTTGTTGATTATTTATGCTTATTCTTCCGATATTTAACCATAATTTGTGACGAATCGCTACTCTTATCATACCGTAAGTATAATTCTCTCTCAAATTTACATTTTCGCTAATTCATTGTGATTATTCTGGATTTTTGAAGTTTAATTACGATCTGTGATGAATCGGTACTTATTATCATGCTTATTGTTTAGTAAATCGATGATATGAAACCAGATGTTATAGTAATTTGTTCGTGTTTAGTTTATGACGAATTTAGGGTTACATTAGGGTTAGGGTTTTATGATATATTGATATGATATGTGTATATATTTGATGTTTTTACAGGAATTTGGCTGTTAGAATGTTAGCTCATTAGTTCCTGATAATAAACAGATTAAAGAACACAAACACCTTATTTAGGCCTGTAAGCGAACCGAACGTTCAGCGAACAGTTCGGCGGGAAGTTCGTTTGTGTCCGTTCGTTTATTAAATGAACGAACACGAACAAGAAATTCCGTTCGTAAAGCTAAATGAACGAATATGAACAGAGGATGTGTTCGTTTGTTTATGTTCGTGAACGTTTGGTAATGTGTTCATTCATGTTTGTTCGTTTATGTTGATTTGTGTTTGTTCACAGAAAGGTTTTTATATGTTATATTTTTAGTTTTTTGGTTTTTGTTTTTTAACAATTATGAAAACCTGGTTATACTATATTTCTCTGCCAACATCCTTCATTTGCTAATTTAAATTTCACTTTATGATAAAGGTTGAAAAACTTCTAAAATTGTGTTAGTTATGTTTAGGACAATTATGTCAACTATGTTCGGATGATTATATTAAGTACTTATTTAATTTTGGTGGATTTTTCGTAATCTTTGTAACGAGAAATGCAGATTTTATTCTAAAACGAGTATACGTTCGTCTGTATTTGTTTGTGTGCATGAATGTTCGTTTGTGTTCATGTATGTTGATGAACATTTGTTTGTGTTCTTGTGTTTGTTTGCATTCGGTAAGTGTTCGTGAACAGTTCAGGAACACGCTCATTTCCTTAATGAACGAACACGAACAAGAAATCAAAGAAATCTCGTTCGGTAAGTGTTTGTGAACAGTTCATGAACATGTTCATTCCTTAATGTACGAACATGAACGTTCGTGTCCGTTCGGTTCGTTTACAGCCCTAACGTTATTAATTTCATAGACTGCTAGCTCATTAGCTCTTGCTTATATTCACAGATTGAAGAAGTTGAACACTTGAACGCGTTGTTAATCTCACTGTGAAAGATGAAGTTTAAAGCCTTTCTTACTGACCATGGTGTTAACCTCTTAGAGAAACGATTTCTTCCAGCCCTAGACAAAATGGGGAAAACCTGCCACCTGTACCTAACCCGAGACCACGCGATCTTCCTCCACAATCTTCTCAACGGTGACGGAATCCAATCCATCGCTCAGTTCCAAAAAGAAGCCCTCTTTGAAGATTACCGAATCTCCAGCCAAAACGATGACCGTATCGCCTTCACAATCGACCTCTCACTTCTCCAACGAGCCCTGCGCAGCGTTCTCACGATCTACACTGAGTTCGGCGGCTCCATTGGCGGTGATGCCACCGCCAACCACCTCCAGATCAAGCTGGTGAAGAAAACCCCGCCTCATTCAAACCAACCGATGCCGTTTCTAACTTTCGAAACCAAAGGGTATAAGTCTGCTGTTATTCAAGACGTCCCGATCTCAAAACCGTTGTCGAGGACAGACGTTCTTGAACTCCAGTCAGCATTAGACATGGCTCAAGACTTACCGCAAACGCTAGTTCAAGTTCCGGACATGAATCAGTTACAGTCGTTTGTGGACCGTATGAAACACGTTGGTGATGTTTTAAACGTTTCGATAACCAAGTACGGTGACTTGCATTTACAAATTTCGACTAGTTTGATCACGCTTGGGGCCGAGTTTAGGAAACTGAAGGTGATAGGGGAGCAGGCGCGGGTCCCGCCTGGTGACGAGAATTTGACGGCGCAGACTCGAACGCGAAGGGCGATTGATAAAGGGGATGCGATGAGTGTGCAAGTTAGCGTGAAGCATTTCTTTAAGTCGATTCAGTGTCATTTAGCAAAACCGGATTGTGCTTTTTATGGGATTGCTCAACAGGGTTCTTGCTTGACTGTGGTGTTTCAGTTTTTCATTCCGGGTACGCGCCAAACTGATAAATCGATTAGTCTGCATTGCCGCCTTCCTGTTCTTGTTGACTCGGGTACCAATTGAAGTTAAATGAAGATTGAAACCCAGGTTATGTTTATTATGTTTTCTCATCATGAAGTGTAGACTAACAAGTGAATAGAGTTGAAATGTTTTATTCTTGATATGGCTGATAGGTGCTTTCATTGTTGATTTAGTTCTGTTTTTTGTATTTTTTTTTCTAAACATGTTTTTTTGGATGATCGAATGAACTTCGGGCTCGTGTTGAAGGTGTATGCGCCTTTACACACAAAAAAAAAGTGAAATGCCATTTTCGTCCATGTGGTTTGGGTCATTTTGCCAGTTTAGTCCAAAGGTTTGAAATGTTGCCATTATAGTCCAAATAGTTTGAAACGTTGCCATTTTAGTCCACTAGTTAACTTCATTCCATTTTCTATTAACGAGAAGGGCAATTTGGTCATTTTATATGGCCGAATTGCCCTTCTAGTTGCCAGAATTACATAAAAAATGACTGAATTGTCCTTCTAGTTGACAGAAAAAATGAATGAAGTTAACCCAGTGGACTAAAATGGCGACGTTTGAAACTATTTGGACTAAAATGACAACGTTTCAAACCTTTGAACCAAACTGGCAAAATGACCCAAACCACAAAGACTAAAATGACATTTAACTCCAAAAAAAAAAACTCCTCATTTAGAGGATTATTTGATTTAAGCTGTATTACAATCTATATTGAAATATCCTACCTGGAATACTACCAATCAACCACCATAAGAATGTGAGGTTATACAGGTGTATGCACTAAACGGCTGTTTACAATGAACTAACATAGGCTAACCGCTGGTTCACAAGTAATATCCAAGGGCTAAACGCATGTTCACGTTCTCTCGCCAGGTCTAAACGCTTGTTTACACAGTAACACCGAGGCAGACGAGGTCACGAGAGAGTGTGGGAGAAACAAAATAGAAAGGGGCGGTTTGGGTTGGGTTATTTTATTATAGTTCAAATTTTGTGGCCTGTGTTGGGCTAAATTGTTTAATGAGTGGGTTACAAACTTCTAAATTATGTTATATTTGTATAAAAATCACTGTTTATTACAATTTTCTTTTATAAATTAAAAATATGATTTTTTTTTCTAAGGGGGAGGTTGAAATTTTCCAAGGGGTGCGGGTGAAAAATTTCAAGGGGTGCAGTTGAGATTTTACTTGAAAATTAACACTATTTTTTAAGGGGTGCGGCCGCTCACCCATGAGTGTGAATAGGTCCGCCCCTGTAAAAAAATATAGTATTGATTTGGATTGATGATAGAGTAGGGAAAATTATAAAAAATATAGGAGTAAACTGCAATTTTACCCCCTGGGGTTTAAGCCAATTTGCACTCTGACCCCCTCCATGAATATAATTGCAATTTACCCCCCCCCCAACGTTGTTATGTCGCATAATTACCCCCTGCTGTCAACTTCTGTTTAAAGTCAACATAAGTAAGTAACGGTCAAAGGGTATAATGGTCTTTTCCACTCTAGTTTTATATCTTACTCAAGATACCACCCTACATATATCACACTCTTGCGCTCTTACCCCCGACCTTCCCCCACCTTATAAGCTACTCCCTATGTTGCACTGGGACGGGTACGGGAACGGGGTACGGGGACGGGTACGGGAAACGGCAAAACTAAAAAATTCAAGAAGCGGGGACGGGACGGGTACGGGAATAAAAACATATAAAAAAATAAATATATATTAAAGATAATGTATCACAAAACCCCAAAATAGTTATATTTATGTAAATATAATGTTAATTTATACTTTTTATGTAGATGTATAGATAAGTTTATAAGTTTAAGGACCAAATGTAAACTAGTGAAGATGGAGGAGGTTAAATGTTTAAATACATAAACTACTTTTACACTTTTTATGTAGAAAACTACAAGTTTTAGTGTTTAAATATACACTAGTAAAAATAGAGGGGTTAAAATGTTGAAATAACTAAACTTATTTAAACCAAAAAAAAAACCTAAACACACCCATACAATAAAAAAATAGATAATTAAAAGATATATATGATTTAATCTATAAATAACCTCTTTTTACAACATAAAAAAGCTATATGTACAACTTGAAGAAGCACAACTCTTAATGAAATAAGAAAAAAAACAAATAAACATAATAAAAAAAGTTTTAGGTTAAAGTTGAAAAAAACAAAACATTGAGGATGAAATGTGTAACTTAATTAAAAAGCTTTAGGTTAAAATTGATAGAACCAAAAACATGAAGGATGAAATGTGTAACTTAATAAAAGTGTTTTAGGTTAAAATAGATGAAACAAACACAGCCGTCATTCTCTCAGCCTCCATCTCCAAGGTCGTCTGTTCCATTTTACTGTGTTTCTTGATTATCATCACAAGTAAGCTTATTTTCTTCGTCTTTCATCTCTATTCTTGAGCATAAAACTTTGATTTCATGTCTGTGTACATGAATTGCACGCTTGGAAACTTGAACGTCGCTTGGTTTGTTTCAATAGGAGGCGGAAACGTATCCATGCCGTCCCCATAATCCGTCCCCATCTTCAACGCGTATCCATGCCGTCCCCAGCCTGCCGGAAACGTTTCCACGGCGTCCCCGTGCCGTTTCCGTCCCCATGCAGTCCCCGGGACGGGAGACGGCACCTAGTAGCCGTTTCCGTGCTTCCTAGATTGGCACTCTGACCCCTCCATGGAAATAATTGCAATTTTACCCCCCAACGTTGTTGTTATGTTGCACAATTACCCCTTGACGTCAAATAAGTTAACAGATCTGTTAACTGAAATGTGAAATGACTATGTTGCCCTTTCATATTACCCCCTATGGTTTGTTCTAATCTGTAATATTACCCCCTGGTGTAAAATGACTAAATTGTCATTTCTTATTACCCCATATGGTTTCTTGTACTCTGCAATATTACCCCCCGGTGTTAAATAGTTTTTGCAAACCTTACCCCCTGCAGAAAAAAACCTTTCCCGCCTAAACCACCATCAGGCATCAGCCACCATCACCCACCTCCACCACCATCAGCCGCCACCACCCACCTCCACCTCCATCGCCACCACCCACCTCCACTTTTAATTTGCATCAACAATAGCATAATATATATTAAGTGCAGTCAAACACTCTCACAAACCTGTATTTAAACAACTGAATCACTATTCCAGTACTCTATTCATTTCAGAAGTAGGCAAATGTTAATAACTTAACTAATGTCTATATAAGTTACAACCTACAATCAGCTCTCGCAAATTTGTATAAGGATTAAGGACAACTAAATCACTCTCACAAATATGTATATAAACAACTGTATCACATTTCTATTACTCTACCTATCCATTCCAAAACTACACATGTGCATCAGATTCACACAAATGTTAATAACTTAATAAACTTCCATAAAAAACTACTACCTACAATCAACTGTTTGCCGTTCGATTTCATTTCAAATTTAAAAATGCACAAACAGAGATGCATCAGATTTATATAAACAACTAAATCATTGTCCTAATAATCCATTCCAAAACTACACAGATGCATCAGATTCATACAAACGTTAACAAGTTACCACCAGCAATCAATTGTTAGGCGTTCAATTTGCGATTCAATTTCCAGGATGTTTTTCCACCAGAAAAATGTTGTTCCAGAAGATTTGAATTTAATTTAGGGGTTTCAATGATTTAAATCATACAAATGGGTTTTTTAATTCAATATATTGAGGGAAAATGGGATTATCTGTTGTTTGGTGTTCTTTGTTTGTGAGTTGTGTTTGACAGAGGAGGAGAGTAGAAGACGAAGAAATGGGGGTTGTTGTTTCGTAACATAGTTTCTTTCTTTGGATTAGGGTTTTGGTCAGTGATAGCCTTCTGACGAGCCTTTGGAGAAAGGAAGCCATTGATGAGAGGTAGAAGATGTGAAGGATCACAGTTGATTAGGGATCACCGGAGAAGAAACAGGAGTAGGCTGCCAATTGGCTTAAACCCCAGAGAGTAAAATTACAGTTTACTCAAAATATAGATTTAAATTTTCTTTTATTATATTCGAACTACAGAAATAGAAAAGTATTTAACCAAATAGTTATAAACTAAAATTATTGGTTTGGTTTGACGATAGATATTTAAATATATATTTTATAGGTTTACTATCATTACCTATAGAAAGATTTATAATAATTTAAAAAAAAAAAAAATTGGAAGAAGGAGATATTGTCATGTGACATTATTTGGAATCCTATATTGTATGTTAGTTTAAAGAGTGAGGAGTTCTCACAAAGTTGTGTTGCTGCGTTTTTTATCCAATTCATTCCAACAATTGGTATAAGAGCGTGTAACGGTCCAAGGAAGAATCGAAGTTGTCAAAACCTTCGTGGATCAACAGAGAAAAGGAAGACTCCGAACCTAAGTAGATCGAGCAGGGAAGTCGAAGCCTAAGTGGGTCGACAGAAAGAAGAACATCGAACAAAGTGGTCAAAACCTAAGTGGATCAACAAAGAGTTAGTGAAATACAAGGAAAAAGTCAAGGAACTGATTGGTAGCTTCAAATCCTGCTCGTTAACACAAGTGTCAAGAACAAAGAATAAGCAGGCGGATGCCCTAAGCAAACTAGCTTCCTTGACATTTGCACACCTCACCAAGAAGGTACTCGTGGAGGTGCTCAAAACAAGGTCTATCGAGGAAGCTGAAATCCAAGACGTGGTAGTTGAACCCCCCCCCCCCCCCCCCCCCCCCCCCCAAATAGGAAGGCTGCAATCATACTGAAGGAGAAAAAAAGAACAATTTTTATGATCAAATATTTGGAAAGAAAATAAGATGCAATAAAGTTTTTAGTGTGATGTTAAACAGTCGATTAGTTAATAACTTAATATTGTAAGTTGGTGCCAGTTTGTTTTGTGTTATTTAGCTTGAAGTAAAAACAGTTTGAGAGATGGCAAACACAAATATCCTGTCTGTCAATGCAACACTTGTTTCGGTTCGAGAACGTATTAGTACTTCGTTTCAGGTTCCTCGATTAACATCAACAGACTATAACACTTGGATCGTTTTAACGGATGGTGTTGATGGTGGTGGTTGTTGATAGTGGTGACAGGTTATGGTGGTGGTGGTTGTTGTGGTGAAAGTTAGAAATTCAATAACTAAATTTGTGCCACGTAAGCATCCACATAAGCCAATAACTAGGTTTGTGTCATGTAAGTTGGCAGTTGACAGGTCAGCAAAAAAACCAACTGGTTCCCAGTTAGAATAGGATCGATGGGCGCCAATTCTTACAAGTTGAGATTGTCAGACAGAATTTTTTAAGTCAGGTTTAATGCCGGCCAACGGGTGAAAATTAAGATTATTAAAATCCAATAACCCTTATCGAAACACCCGATTTAACTAAGACCATTCATGACCTGGAAAATCTAATACTAGTAACATGATCATTATATTTAAATGGTTATTTGCAAAAATATGCTTGTTTTGCATTCACTTACAAAAATCTGCTTGCACTGTTCTGAACAAAATATGCCTATTTTGCATTCACTAACAAAAATCTGCTTGCACTGTTCTAAATTTTCTTACAAAAATTCGCTTGCACGGCTAGCGATGTACGCGTCGTGAAACAATCACATTGCATACGAGCACATATATCATAGTCGCACCATTATAGTCGAACAAGAATCAACTTGATCGCCAACTTACGTTCGTTCTACAGATCTAGTTTCTTCATGACCAAACAATCACAATAACTGCCAACCGATGCATTCAACGTTTAAAACCGTGCAGACTGCAGCATACACACAAATATGAAAATGGTAGAACAAGGCAGATAGAACCCAAATGATTTACATGATTATACCACAAATTCAAGTCTAATTGTGTTTAACAAAATCCTCACAAGGGAAACGATTATTGCCTACTTCTCTTCGACAAAAAAAGTTAAAAAAAGAATTAAGAATCCGTCTGTTACTCCGAGTTTTAACAAGTACCTGCAAAACACCCTTGTGATTTTACGTCTAAAACGACTATAAATGAGTTTTCACTACCGATTTTGGAGAAATCGAGGGTGAAAGATCCGGTGAATGATCTGATATTCCGTTTTGCAGCCAGTCTTTTGCACAAACAAGTGCTTCAAAGGTCGATGGTTTTAACGAACATCGATATCTATCTATCTTCTTACACTTCATATCGAAAACCGAATCTTGAAACTTTGTAGAAACGGGAATGGATAATATGTCGGACGCCATTTTCGATAAAGTTGGATACTTTTTTCGGTTTGATTTCCACCACCCCAAGACGTCAAACTCTTGCATACGCGGTAACACCGATTCTTCTAAGTATTGGTCGAGTTCTAGTTTTGTATTTTGGTGATTCGAAATTCCTGAGATGTATACATCGAAATCCGAAAGCTCATCGCTTGTTGACAGAAATAATTCGTTTTCATCCGCCTCGGTTTTCACAATTTCGCAATGAAGAATCGTCTCTTCATCTTCTTCTTCTTGACGGATTTCCGGCTTTAGAAAACCGTCATTTCCGTTAACGACAAACGTCGGTGGCGGAAGCATCTGTACAACGTAATCAAGAAACAGTTCATGAACACCGTTACTCACATCTACAATCCAGTGATCCGCATCCTCACCGTAAATTCTCGTAAAACTAAACTCCACAAGCTTCATTTTAAAACGCGGGTCCATCACAACCGCAATCGAAAACACTAAAAAGCAATCTTTCCAGTACTTGTTAAACCTTTCGTACATTGACCTGGTCAACTGTCTGATAAACGCATCGTCACTAACCGATGCATTTCTAAGCTCGAGCTGTATCTTCCACGCTTCATGAAAAAACGCATTCGCGGTTGGATATGCGGGGCCCGTTAAAATATCCGCTGCATCGAGCAAAAGTTTCAAGAACGTACAGAGAATTTCGACGTGTTTCCATTCGTCCATTGTTATACTAATTCGGTAATTTGAGTCAAAAGTATCCAAACAAGAAAATACTTCTTTTAATTCACACGCGGCTACTAGCATATGATACGTCGTGTTCCATTGACTTTGGTCGTCAAGTACGAGACTTTTCGCACTCGGTACCTGAAGTTGTATTCGTAGATCGTTAAATCGGTCGAGACAAGACTTAACCGTAACCACATACTTTACACTATCACGAACTTTTTTAACCGTTTCGGATATCACCCCTAAAGCATCTTGTGCAAGATGGCATAAAACCCGTGCGTAACAACTTCCGATCAAGAACTTACCGTTAAGAATTAACGGGTTTTTAACAGAAAGCAAATGTCGTAGATTCTTTCTTACGGCTTTGTTTGCGAAAGTTTCGTCAAGCGTTACCGCGAGTAACTTCGTCTCCAAGTTCCAATCGGCAACACACGAAAGAAGAGCATGATTAAACGCAGTTTCCGAATCCGGAAACGGTAACAAAATAACCGAAAGAACCATTCGATGCAGTTTCCAATCATCGTCGATAAACTGACCTGTTATGATTACGTACCCTACGCTTTGATCGGTGGCCCACATATCGAGAGAAAGATTAACCTGACCCCGTATACTACTAACAAGATTCAAAAGCGTCTGTCGTTCCCGTCTGTATAATCCCATGCAATCCCGTTCAACGGCTTCAACAGACAAAATGGGAAATTCGGGTTGAAGCGATTTTACACAGTTTAAAAAAGCAGGACATTCCGTTATCGTAAGCGGGTATTCGTGCATAATAACCATCTTTGCGATATCCTGTCTTCGACAATCTTGATAAAACGAAAAACTTGTTGATCCGGAGGTACTACTTTTAACGCGCTTTCGTGGTACAGCGTTAACATCTTGAGAAACTTTAATCGGAAGAGGAGTGAACGGTACGATCTGACCGCTTTTTTCGTGATTCCGACTTACGGGGCAGATTCCCAATGCAATATGTCTTTTGAGGTGACTTGTGCCGGCTAACTTTGATCCCGAAATATACGCAAATGATTTCTTGCATTGCATGCAGCGGGCTCTTGTACATCCAGCGTCGATTGTTTCGATTGTGAAGTGTTCCCAAACTATGGATTTCTTCCTCCGACGCTTGTTGTTCGTCTGTGAATCCACATTAGGGGGTTCACTGTTGTTTGTTGGGTTAGCCATTGATACGGAAATTTCTGCAATGTATAAATCCGTTAACGCGTTATGCATAAATGATAATATAAAATCTTAAAAATTACAAAAAAAAATAATAATATTTTGAATATAAAGTTTTTCACTAGAATGGCTTTCTTTTGGCGACTAACATAAACACTTGAAGTACTATTAAACTTACATTTAGGGGTACTTTAGCATTATTTAAAAAAAAAACTATCAATCAGAAAATCAGCTGTAAAATAAACATTCCAAGAGATGGTGTTTAGTTTAGTATTGGTTTCAAAACTGTTATTTATGATATTATGTGTTACACGACCCTAAATAATCATTTGTGCCCTAGTTCGCGTCGATTTTAGACCTTGTTACCTTGGTGCGCTTCTTGCCTTTTGAAATCAAGATATAATTAACACTATGTATTAACATTCTATTCACACGATTCCCCTACTCGTCCACATGCATCAATCTAGGTCTATTAGTCTATACGTACGTAGAGAAGACTAATGGGGCAAGAAAACACCAATCAAGGTCTATTAGTCTATATACATCTACATAAATCTTTTAGGTTTATGGTAAAACTTTTTTGTTTAACTTTCTTTAAAATATATTATATATTACACATATTAAATATCGGTTTTTGGTTTACATAAAAAACATCATATAAGATTAAAGAATGTGTTATAAACATCACTATTTAATATGTAATATGTTTTAAAAAAAGTTAAACAAAAATGTTTTACTTAAAACATAAAAGTATTGTGTAGATGTATATAGATTATAGACCTTGATTGATGTTTTCTTGCCCCATTAGTCTAGACGACCCTAAACTCTAAACAACCATTTAATCCTTGTTTTTTAAAAAAGTGCACCTGAGGGACGTCTAGACACAAGGCGACCAGTGGCGGAGCTTGAACGAAAACTCCGTGTGGGCCGGACTCTCAAAATCCAAATCGGTGGGGACCGGACTCTTAAACATCCAATATTTTACATTGTACTATTCTTTTTCAGTAAAATTAACACCACGAGCGAAAAATTGGGAGGTCGGGGCAACATTAACTTCCGCCCCTGAAGGCAACCTCAGGCGCAGGGGGTGTTGCTTCAAACTACATAAAGCGAGTATTTTACATTTTTACATAAAGTGCAGGTCAGGCAAAAATTTGGCATAGTACATGGCATTTTTTTATGCAGCATGATGTTGTAAAGCAGGCTTATTTATAGCTAAATTTTGGGTAGGGGATGCTAAAACCTATGAGATATAAATATATATACATAAACACTATGCGTACGAAAGGGACACCATTTTGCACCTCCATGCGCTTCTCGCTTTTCAAAACGAATCAGTTGTGTAGCAGCTAGTCCTAAACTGATCTTCGAAAGCTACTTATTTCATTTTAAACCCTAAATATCCATACAACCAACATCAATTTCACTATACCCAAAACAACATAAATTACTTGAAAAACAAGATAACCATATAATCACTTTCAACACACAATGCCAAACACCCCCTTAGTCAATACAACTTATGCAGCATTCAACTTTCAATTTTAACAAAACAAAAACCCTAAAAATCTCAAGAACTCATCTTTCATTCAAAAAATTACCAGTACAAAAAAAATACTATTTCACATAAACCCAATTTAAAAATTAAAAAACATGAATCTTGAATGTAAAACAACAAAAATATTCACATAGATCTACAAACAGCAAACAGCAAACAACCCATGAACAATCATGATCAAGAAACCTAATGGAGCACAAAAGTTCGTTAATTTGACAAAAAAGATTCAAGAAAAGCAACAAACATGTCGATCTTGATCAAGATAATCGATACCCAGAAGCTATAATCAATAAAGGTTTAAGCTTTAACATAAAGAAGCATGATTTGAGTGAAATAAAACTAACCCTTGAGGCGGCAGAGATCGGTGAAAGAGGAAAAACAGTTGGTGTTTGAGAAATCTTGAAAAAAAAAATTGGAACTAGGGTTTAAGGGCTTCAGCTTATATAGTGTTTTTAATATTTGTGAAAGAATAATAAAAGAAATTAAAAACTAAATCTTCAGAGGTTTTTGTTTTTGGAGGTTGATGAAGATTTAAGGATGTTGGGCTTGGAGTTTTGTGGGCTGGGCTTAAGCCCAAGTGGCCCAAAAGGGTTTGGATTTAATATTTAGTTAGTATGGGATCGTTGGAGAAAAATACGTTTAACTTAGGATTGTCTTTAAACATTTCCTCAGTTGTGATTAATATAGGCCAATAGATGAAAGTTGGATTAGGTAGGCTGAGGCACTCCATGGGTAGTGGTTGGCGGGTTCGAACTAGTGTTATAACACCGCCGTCATCCCCAAGGGTAGACAAGGCGAGTTGGTTAAGCTAGTAGGATAACCCGTGCAAGGGTTGAGTTGTTTGAGGCAGTTGTTGATCTTGGGATTGGTTGGTGGGTTTTGATTGGTTGGGGCATTTGACTTTTTTTAAATAAAAAAGAGTAAAATGCACGGATAGTCCCTGTGGTTTTGCAAAGTTTCAGCTATAGTCCCCAGATTTTGGAAATTACACTCATAGTCCCTGTGGTTTGACAGTTTGTTACGCGGATAGTCCCTGGAGTGGATGGGGGTTAGTTTTCTCAGTTAAGTCCATCTGAAATTACTTATTTACCCCTCTCTTCAAAAAAAAATAAAAAAACAAATAACCCCAAACTTAATAACGTAATACCCATCATCATCATCATCATCTTTAATACCCAGTCACCACTGTCAAGAACTTCATAACTATACCCATCATCATCTTTAATACTCATCATCATCATTAAGGCTGGCAAATCGTGTCTTAACAGGTTTAACAGGTTTCTGACGTCGCGCACAACATAAGTTTCAAACATGATTATGACTCGTTTAACTACTTTCTACCTCATGTTTATAAAACAGTTTTATGTTTTATGTACAAAGATGAATAAATGATAGATCCTAACATTGTAATTTTAAATATTTTAAAAATTAAAAAAGTCAAAGGGTGTATTTTTCAGTCAAACAGGTCTAATCGTGTCTTAACAGGTACCCAATTGACAGCCCTAAATTCATCATTACACACCCCAAACTCCACCGCCAACACCTGCAAATCTAAACCCTAATTCATAAACTTCAACCGCCAACACCTGCAAAATCCCAAATTTGGGGAAAAATTCTTAAAACCCTAGAAAACAGAGGTACAGAAAAATGCAAAATTGGGGCAAAATTAACAAACTTGGTGAATCAAAACGGTTCTAGGATTAAAGGTGTTTCGATTTTAGCACCAAATCGAAGGGCATTCTCATCAATTCATCAAAATTCCCAAAATGAAACGAAAATTGTTATGAACACTATAAAACCCTAATTGGATAAATTACATACCTGACCACAAACATCGTCACAGATATCATCTCGCTTCTTGTAAGTAGAATAAACATCAGCCATCACGAACACTAAATTCACCAATCGAAGAAGAATCACAGCTTAAATCAATATAAAAAAAATCAAGATTCAAAAACCCCAAATTCAGGGGTTTAATCCTCTGTTTAAATTAGCAGAAACCCAGATAGAAACCCATGAATTAAACGAAACAAAACACTGAATTCTTCCATAATAACTTTGGGTTTTCGAATTCTAGCCGTTTAGTTGTTTCAATGGCTCTGTATCTGAAACAGAGGAATGGTGTGTAGATACAGATTCTGTATGTATATATATACATGCAGAGGAGGTTTATCTGTATGGAGAAATTGAAAAGCCAAGGTTAATCCTGCTTTTCATCATATCTTTTTATCATAAAAATTGGAATAAAAAGTTTAAATTTTCAAGAGCAACCGAAGAATCTTTTTTTTTTTTTGAACAGCAAACATCATCTTTGCAGGTGTTGGCGGTGGAGTTTGGGGTGTGTAATGATGATGATGAGTATTAAAGATGATGATGGGTATAGTTATGAAGTTCTTGACAGTGGTGACTGGGTATTAAAGATGATGATGATGATGGGTATTAAGTTATTAAGTTTGGGGTTATTTGTTTTTTTTTTTTTTTTGAAGAGAGGGGTAAATAAGTAATTTCAAATGGACTTAACTGAGAAAACTAACCCCATCCACTCCAGGAACTATCCGCGTAACAAACTGTCAAAC